>OX382190.1:1311236-1911236 GCA_947507545.1 Clistopyga incitator
AAATTCAATACCAATCATTGGTTTACGATGCTCGAATTTTGTACCAAATTTTAATTCGATATCTCAAAAAATGCAGCAGTTAGAGCGCATACAAACATTTTAAAAAAATTGAAAATGGGGAAAAAACGAAACGGCTCGATAGATTTTGCTCAAATTCAATACCGATCATTGGTTTATGATGCTCGAATTTTGTACCAAATTTTAATTCGATATCTCAAAAAATGCAGCAGTTAGAGTGCATACAAACATTTTTAAAAAATTGAAAATGGGGAAAAAACGAAACGGCTCAATAGCTTTTGCTCAAATTCAATACCAATCATTGGTTTACGATGCTCGAATTTTGTACCAAATTTTAATTCGATATCTCAAAAAATGCAGCAGTTAGAGCGCATACAAACTTTTTTAAAAAATTGAAAATGGGGAAAAAACGAAACGGCTCGATAGATTTTGCTCAAATTCAATACCGATCATTGGTTTATGATACTCGAATTTTGTACCAAATTTAAATTCGAAATTCCCAGGGAAAAAACAAAACCACTTACCTTTATGTAGGTGCAGAGTGCATCGCCTTTTGGTTCCCCATATCCGTCCCTGTACAGTTTAATTTTGTTCTTGTTCTTCTCATCTCGGGCGATAAGTCCGGCTTTTGACACTAATTCTGTGAGCTCGTCCATGGTAATATCCAATGGCAGACCAGAAATATAAATCGCAGTGTTATGCGCCTCGTCAACTTCGAACCAAGTTGGTGGCTCAGCAGCTTTTCTCTTTGCCTCTGCTTTTTTTTGCTCCTTGTCGAGCTTTTCGGGGACTTTTTGCTCTGGAGGCTTTTTTGGCGTCTGGCCTTGATTCGGATCGACAAAACCATAACTCATCTGGTATCTCGCCATGAAATCGTCGTCCACCTGAAACAGAAATAAAATAAAATGTTAAATATAATAAAATTACGCTACTCACAAAATATTTCAGAAAAAAATTGATCGAAACGCTAATTTTGAAAATAAATATTTCCCAAAACGATAAAAAGAAATTCCGGAAGCACAAAATAAAATTACTCCAATTTATTTCTGCACAAAATAAAATGACTCCAATTTATTTCTACACAAAATAAAATGACTCTCTATTTCACACAGACCGAACTCTCCGGCCAAAAACACAATAATATCACAGTTAATACCAAAAAAAAAAAAAAACCAAAACAAAACAGATAAGCGGTACAAACATAACCTGTTTGCCCGGAGAGCCCTGACAACAATAATATTGATACAATAAATGTATGAATAAAATTCTGAAGCGGCCCTGGTCAGGGCGAAACGTAAAGTTTTAAAACGGAAAAACTTAGAAAGCCGTCATTTGCCGATGCTTCACAAAATATACCATTCTTACATCGGCTGAAGCAAAAATTCGTCTCCTTTAATTACTCCAATTTATTTCTGGCGTTAATCTCTCGCACCTCGTCCCAAAAACAAATCGCTTTTCGCAATTCTTGCCGTTAACCCCTTTCAGCTCTCGGCACAAAATAAAATAACGCTACGAGAAAAAAAAAAAAAATCCACGACGCCCGACCAAAAATTCCGCTAATCGCCCAGCGCCTCGTCCCAAAAACAAATCGCTTTTCGCAATTCTTGCCGTTAACCCCTTTAATCTCTCGGCACAAAATAAAATAACGCTACGAGAAAAAAAAAAAAAAATCCACGTCGCCCGACCAAAAATTCCGCTAATCGCCCAGCGCCTCGTCCCAAAAACAAATCGCTTTTCGCAATTCTTGCCGTTAACCCCTTTAATCTCTCGGCACAAAATAAAATAACGCTACGAGAAAAAAAAAAAAAAATCCACGCCGCCGGAACAAAAATTCCGCTAATCTCCCGGCGCCTCGATAAAAAAGACCAAAAAACATTACTCACTTTTGGGAACCATGCGTTTTTCTCCTTGTCCCACATGTAAGTGCTTCCGTCGCTGGGATCCGTGTACGTGTGCGTATCGTTTTCGAATCCGTAGATAGCGGCGGGCGGTGCGCTCGTCTCGGAACGAGGTGCGCTCGTAGCGTCGCACTTATCTTTGACGATCCATTCGTTCTTATCTCTATCGAACCTATACGTAACGTTGGAACTTTTGTCGGTGTAAATGTAAGTTTCCCCGTCGAATTCATAATTTTTCATGGGATCTTCGTCGCCTTCGGCGTTTTTCTCCGACTCTTCGTCATCGTCTTCGTCTTCCTCTTCCTCCTCTTCATCATCCTCTTCTTCCACCTCTTCAGCTTTCTTCGGAGCCTCGGAATGCTCCGATTTATTCATTTTTATGTGAGAATTAGCGAAAGAGTCAAGAACACAAAAACCGACAAGAAAATTTTGAGGTTAGGGCGCACTTGCACTTTCGAATCGTCGAGGGAACGCGATTAATTGATGATTATCGGTAATTATCGGTCTTTATTAATCGCCGGCGATCGGCAAATGTTAATTAACTCACTGTTAATTAAAGTATTTTCAACAAACACACGCGAGCACAAAAATTCGACAACGACTTCGCGACGCGGGATCAATCGTCGAGGGAACGCGATTAATTGATGATTATCGGTGATTATCGGTAATTATCGGTCTTTATTCATCGCCAGCGATCGGCAAATGTTAATAATCTCACTGTTAATTAAGGTATTTTCAAGAAACTCACGCGAGCACAAAACTGCGACGGCGATTCCGCGACGCACGATCGGCCATCTTGAGCAAACTGCCACTAGCGCCACCGGCGGATCACGCGATAATTATTTTAGCCGGTATTTCAAAACTTCTACGCGCAGGTCGATTTTAATTATTATAATATGCATAAATATAAATCGCAGTGTTATGCGCCTCGTCAACTTCGAACCAAGTTGGTGGTTCTGCAGCTTTTCTCTTCGCCTCTGCTTTTTTTTGCTCCTTGTCGAGCTTTTCGGGGACTTTTTGCTCTGGAGGCTTTTTAGGCGTCTGGCCTTGATTCGGATCGACAAAACCGTAACTCATCTGGTATCTCGCCATGAAATCGTCGTCCACCTGAAACAGAAATAAAATAAAATGTTAAATATAATAAAATTACACTACTCATAAAATATTTCAGACAAAAATTGATCGAAACGCTAATTTTGAAAATAAATATTCCCCAAAACGATAAAAAGAAATTCCGGAAGCACAAAATAAAATTACTCCAATTTATTTCTGCACAAAATAAAATGACTCCAATTTATTTCTACACAAAATAAAATGACTCTCTATTTCACATAGACCGAACTCTCCGGCCAAAAACACACAATAATATCACAGTTAATACCAAAAAAAAAAAAAACCAAAACAAAACAGATAAGCGGTACAAACATAACCTGTTTGCCCGGAGAGCCCTGACAACAATAATATTGATACAATAAATGTATGAATAAAATTCTGAAGCGGCCCTGGTCAGGGCGAAACGTAAAGTTTTAAAACGGAAAAACTTAGAAAGCCGTCATTTGCCGATGCTTCACAAAATATACCGTTCTTACAACGGCTGAAGCAAAACTTCGTCTCCTTTAATTACTCCAATTTATTTCTTTCTTTATTTCAAATCGCTTTTCGCAATTCTTGCCGTTAACCCCTTTAATCTCTCGGCACAAAATAAAATAACGCTACGAGAAAAAAAAAAAAAATCCACGTCGCCCGACCAAAAATTCCGCTAATCACCCAGCGCCTCGTCCCAAAAACAAATCGCTTTTCGCAATTCTTGCCGTTAACCCCTTTAATCTCTCGGCACAAAATAAAATAACGCTACGAGAAAAAAAAAAAAATCCACGCCGCCGGAACAAAAATTCCGCTAATCGCCCGGCGCCTCGATAAAAAATACCAAAAAACATTACTCACTTTTGGGAACCATGCGCTTTTCTCCTTGTCCCACATGTAAGTGCTTCCGTCGCTGGGATCCGTGTACGTGTGCGTATCGTTTTCGAATCCGTAGATAGCGGCGGGCGGTGCGCTCGTCTCGGAACGAGGTGCGCTCGTAGCGTCGCACTTATCTTTGACGATCCATTCATTCTTATCTCTATCGAACCTATACGTAACGTTGGAACTTTTGTCGGTGTAAATGTAAGTTTCCCCGTCGAATTCATAATTTTTCATGGGATCGTCGTCGCCTTCGGCGTTTTTCTCCGATTCTTCGTCATCGTCTTCGTCTTCCTCTTCCTCCTCTTCATCATCCTCTTCTTCCACCTCTTCAGCTTTCTTCGGAGCCTCGGAATGCTCCGATTTATTCATTTTTATGTGAGAATTAGCGAAAGAGTCAAGAACACAAAAACCGACAAGAAAATTTTGAGGTTAGGGCGCACTTGCACTATCAAATCGTCGAGGAAACGCGATTATTTGATGATTATCGGTAATTATCGGTCTTTATTAATCGCCGGCGATCGGCAAATGTTAATTAACTCACTGTTAATTAAAGTATTTTCAACAAACACACGCGAGCACAAAAATTCGACAACGATTTCGCGACGCGGGATCAATCGGCGAGGGAACGCGATTAATTGATGATTATCGGTGATTATCGGTAATTATCGGTCTTTATTCATCGCCAGCGATCGGAAAATGTTAAGAAACTCACTGTTAATTAAAGTATTTTCAACAAACACACGCGAGCACAAAAATTCGACAACGACTTCGCGACGCGGGATCAATCGGCCAGGGAACGCGATTAATTGATGATTATCGGTGATTATCGGTAATTATCGGTCTTTATTCATCGCCAGCGATCGGCAAATGTTAATAATCTCATTGTTAATTAAGGTATTTTCAAGAAACTCACGCGAGCACAAAACTGCGACGGCGATTCCGCGACGCACGATCGGCCATCTTGAGCAAACTGCCACTAGCGCCACCGGCGGATCACGCGATAATTATTTTAGCCGGTATTTCAAAACTTCTACGCGCAGGTCGATTTTAATTACGAAATAAAAATTTTACGTTTTGCGTTACGTGGAATGTAATTTTAATTTTTCCCAATTGTGACGATAATAATATTTTCTAATAACCATAGAAATATTAGAAATGATAATTACAAATGCTTTTCCCAATAATTGCGTCTCTTAAAAAACATTTAAGAGACGTAATTATTCTCTTAAATGTTTTTTAAGAGACGTAATTATTCGCAACAGAATATCGACTCGATTTTCAAAGGGTTAAATCGAATTATTCGCTTCGAATAATCGATTGCGTTTTATTTTTGCTACATTTTTAGAAATTCAAACAAATCCTGGCAAAAGAATATGCATAATTATAATTAAATAAATTAAAATAACAATCAAATAAATCTTAATACCAAAGCAATTTTTATATTAATTTAATCTCACTTAAAAAAAAAATCCCAAAAATTCTCATTTACCGATTATGAGTCACGTTCAATTTTTTACTACTTCCGCTTATATCAAGATTGCATTAATTACGAAATTCAGGTACACAGTGGATAATTGAATAAATGTTTTTCCCAATAATTATTCTCTTAAATGTTTTTTAAGAGACGTAATTATTCGCAACAGAATATCGACTCAATTTTCAAAGGGTTAAATCAAATTATTCGCTTGGAATAATCAATTGCGTTTTATTTTTGCTACATTTTTAGAAATTTAAACAAATCCTGGCAAAAGAATATGCATAATTATAATTAAATAAATTAAAAAAACAATCAAATAAATCTTAATACCAAAGCAATTTTTGTATTAATTTAATCTCACTTAAAAAAAAAATCCCAAAAATTCTCATTTACCGATTATGCGTCACGTTCAATTTTTTACTACTTCCGCTTATATCAAGATTGCATTAATTACGAAATTCAGGTACACAGTGGATAATTGTAAAAAATTGTCAATTAAAAAATAAATTTAATTATGATGCACTTTCATTGCAGGAAAACCCTCGTATTCCCCGCTCCGGTTAACCAGTACAGTACGTACCGTTCTGAATTGATTTCCGGTTGCCTGGCAACGTTAGGTTGGAGTTGCTGCCACGCTAGCGATGCCAAGCCGGCAGTTAGTCTGCTGGTTTCTCGGCGCAAGGTGTAAACATGGGACTCCCCGACATAGACAACATTCCTGGTAAAGAATTTCATTGGAGTAGAAAAAAATAAAAAATTAAAGCACAGTAACCAGTCGAAAATGCACTTGAATTGTTTCAATAGCACATTCCAATCCCCAGCGACGCTGCGGCATTTTTATTTATTATTTAAAAAGAGCAGCGAAAGTACATTCTGTCGAATGAAACAATGAATGCAAAGCGTCACTGCACCCGGCGTCACTTCGCCACGGAATTGCTGTGTAAAGAACGTTGTCTTGTTCAGTGTTTGTCTTATGGTAGCTTCAATAAAATTTCACGCAAGTTTACCGACACGTCGTTGATCGGTTTTAAACAAAGTATTCTATTTGGTTGAATTTAATGTTTCCTTAAAAAGTTTTTTTTTTTTCTGGGAGGAGATACGATGCTAACGAATATTACTATTGAAATGTTGAAAATATTGGAAATATTGAGAATATCGAAAAAATTGATAATTTCGGAAATATTTTCAATATTCTTAATATTCTTAATATTGAAAATATTTCCAAAATTATCAATTTTTTCGATATTCTCAATATTTTCAATATTTTCAACATTTCAATAGTAATATTCGTTACAATATTAAGAATATTGAAAATATTAAACATATTAAAGAATTTTGGAAATATTTTCAATATGAAGAATATTGAAAATATTAAAAATATTAAAGAATTTATTAATTTTGAATATATTAACATTTGGAACTAGCTACCCAAAAAAGTTAATAAAAAATGTATAAATCACATTATATTGATTGTTTATCCGCGGAGAATGTTTTATTTAATTGTCATAAGAAACTGGAAAAAAAAATTGATAAAAAATTAGGTATTTTTATTATTCAAAATAATTATAAAAAATTGTCTCAAAATGCAGTGAATATTGGTGTCGTTATTGATATTCAGCGAGTCGATAATTTTTTGGAAATACAAGGAACAATTTTTTTTTTTAATTCTCAAGGCGTGCTTTTTGTTTCTACCGAGGAAAGCTTCGATGCTTAAGATTGCGAAGAAAGTGTTAAGCGTGACCTGAATAGCCACGAGCGTAGTGACCAATTTTTGGTCAGTATACTTTATCGATCCGGATCGGCTTGTGGGTCGACGACCTAACGCAAGGTGGCTTAACGTTCTCCGCAGGTCGATGAAAAAAATGGGTAGCAGGATCCTTATCGCACACGAGCTCGTATCGACTATCGAGAATTTTCCATCCTGCGCTGCTCGTTATAAAAAAAAGAAAAAAATTTCTAACGCCATTTCAAGGAACTCCCTTAAAGTTATTACCAATCTTCCCGCACATTTCTTGACACACTTTTCTCATTTTCTTCATTCGAACTGTTCTAAGAAATTGCACAATTTCTATTTGCAAAAAGTTTTTTAAAAATTCGAAATTACAATTTATTTTTCTATTTTTCAAAAATAAATATTTTTCTAATGCTCCAAAAATTTGATTATCACAAAACTGGGCTTTATTTAATTGCATTGTTGCTCACTTCTTTTGCCACGAAAATTATGTTTAATATTGACTATTTAGTATTCTAAATTTTTTTAAATATCGTACAAACTGAAAAAAAGGAAAAACATAGCATGGAATACAATAAATCAATAAAAAATACCTCAACCTAAATCCAAAAAATAAAAATAACGAAATTAACAATAAAAAAATAAGGTAGAACCCAATAAATCAATTTTCCTAATAAAAAAATCAAAGAAACCCATTTATCCCATCCCACAATACGAGTTTCATTCCCATTTCCAATAAACTCCGAAACAGGAAGAAGTTACATTGACTAGAAGTCGTTAATGGCACTTCAAGGCGCACAAACTCCCTTAAAGTAATTACAAATGTTCCGGTACATTTCTCGACAAACTTTCCGAACTTTTGTCATTGAAACTGCACTCAGACATGACAGTATGGAAATGGACTTAAAAAAAAAAAGGTGGGCGACACGACAAGGCGAGTTATTTTTAACTACATTGCAGCAAAGTTTTTTCGCAACTTTGGTTAAAGTTTCATCTCACCCGCTGGTACACAAGGTGCGTTTTCCTGTGCGAGACTCGAAGGATGAATGTGCGATGAATTATGCAAAGGGACATTTGAACTTTTGATAAGCCGGTGCCCGAGGCGTAAATCCCTCCTGAGACTTGCACCCACGGAATTGCATCGCACTGACCTTTGTCCATGTATACCGGTACATACTCTTTCTCTGTACGCGACCGGACTCAAAATATCGACTTGATTCATGATCGCCGGATGAATGCCGAACGCTCGAAATTTGCATTGCTGTCCCCGACTCCAACTTCTCACAGCGTCGCGTGGAGTTTCAGGTGTGCGGCTGCAAAATAATTAGGAAAATTAATTAACAGTGGTCCAAATATGACTTTTTAATTTTTTTATTTTTTTATATTTATTTATTAAATATTTATAAATATGGGAAAGATGAAAGTCAATTTAATATCATTTTTAAGGTGTATTTTGAAATATTTTATTTTCCTCTGATCACTTCCAAAATTTCGTTACCATAAAATTTGATAAAAAAGGTCTCAGGGTTTCCGATTTTTTAAGAAGATTTTTTGTCAAATTTTTGGACGATAAACGAGAGATTCAAAGTTTGGTGACGAAATTGTGGGCAAATATGATTTTCGATATATTGATAAAAAAAAAAATTGTGATAAATATAAGAATTTTTTAATAACTTGAAAAAAAAAAATTAATTTAGTGCAAAGCTTGTTTCATAAATAGAAAAGAATATTCATGTCGCGGATTTAAAATGGTAAAAAAATAAACGTGACTGAATTAAGGGAGAATGCATATGCAACTCTTATCAGGATATCTACTTTATTAAATATAAACGTAGTACGAATCGTTCGAATCAGTCCGCCCACGTTGGACGTCTGGACACTCTCTTTTTATTCGCTCTTACATTTTTTTTTTTTTTTCGGGAGCATAAGGAGCTTAAAGGAGAGCGAGTTTCGTGCGGCTCGAGCCGAGGGAGATTACTCAGCGAGATAAAAATGTCGAGCGTTTCGCTCTCGTTGGAAAATAAAATGGTAAATAAGTGGAAAGAGGGCTGGTCGGTCGGGTATAGTCGTGACCATCAACCGCCGGCTGAACTTGGCGACCCGATCCCCACGATACCGATACGCAAAGCTGGCGAAAAACTTTTCGTCAGCATCGACGACGTAGTCGCCGCTGGTCGCTTGGTCCCGTAGGTCACGCCTCTTCATATACATTTTCCTCATCTATTATTTTTATTTTCTAGAGTACACCTCTTCATAAATAAATTAATTAAACAGATTTTTAAAAAATCGATAAAAAATTGGGAATTTTTTTTAATTGATCTAAAATTGGGAATTTTTTTTAATTGATCCAAAATTGGGAGAAAATTTTTAATTGATCCAAAATTGGGAATTTTTTTTTTATTGATAAAAAATTGGGAGAAAATTTTTCGTTGTTTTTTTATAGAAGAAGCTTCACTATTTTTATTTTAAAAAAAGTCAAGCCATTGGTTCTGAATATTGAGAATAAATAATTTAGAAGCAGGAATAACAAGAAGTCGCTTGGTCCCGTAGGTCGCGCCTCTTCATATACATTTTCCTCATCTATTATTTTTATTCTCTAGAGTACACCTCTTCATAAATAAATAAATTAAACAGATTTTTTAAAAATTGATAAAAAATTGGGAATTTTTTTTAATTGATCCAAAATTGGGAATTTTTTTTTAATAGATAAAAAATTAGGAAATTTTTTTTATTGATAGAAAATTGGGAGAAAATTATTCGTTGTTCTTTTATAGAAGAAGCTTCACTATTTTTATTTTTAAAAAAGTCAAGCCATTGGCTCTGAATATTGAGAATAAATAATTTAGAAGCAGTAATAACAAGAAGTCGCTTGGTCCCGGAGGTCGCGCCTCTTCACGCGCTTATTTACATTCCTCTCGTCTATACGCTTGCTAAATATAACAACGGTAAATATTCGCACGGAAATTTGTGGGTCGACTATACGTTTCGCGGCGACCTTCGACAAAACTACCGCGCGGAGAGAATCGCCGATTATTCGCCTGATGACCAGCGTTGCTCAGACGCCCGGTGGTCCGCTCTACCATTTAATTGTCCTGTTTGATCGATAAACACCCACACACACACACACCTACGACTTGAGCCAATGACTTTTTAATAA
Organism: Clistopyga incitator; assembly: GCA_947507545.1. NCBI lineage: Eukaryota > Metazoa > Arthropoda > Insecta > Hymenoptera > Ichneumonidae > Clistopyga > Clistopyga incitator. The sequence goes on from OX382190.1 coordinate 1,321,484, forward strand.
CACACTTTAATTCATTTATATAACTTTGAACAATATTAACGCGATCCAAAGTGACGTTTGTTGTAACTTTTAATTGACATTTAATCGTGTGAGGCTCAAAATATAAATATAAAAAATATATATAATATAAAAATCGACCCTTTCGTTGATGGGCCAGCTGAAAAATGGGGGAAAGGCTTTGTAATTTGGTATTTTTTTTTTCAGATACCGGAGCAGTTTTTACAATCGGTCGCAGCCGATTTGCCGACAACGTAGCGTCTCACTTCTTCATCAGGAAAGATCCTGTGGTGAGCGTGACCTGCGGTGACGAACACTCGGCCGTCGTCTGCCGTAAGTCTTCAACCTCTTCTTCAACACTGGCCGCTGTCGATCGATCCGATCGACTGGCCGCAACCCTTGAAAATACACCGACTATTCACGATCGCTTATACATATCGGCGTCACGGTTGGTTGCTCGTTCCGCTGCATTCGTGATTGCAGCCGATTAACCATCGACTCGTCGACAGTGTTGCGTTCTTTCCGCGCAAACAATTTTTTTTAATATTAAAATAATTAATAAATTCCACTAAAATTGCAATAAATTTGGATTCTTTATAAAATCCAATCAATTGGCGGCGGGGAAAGAAAAAAAAAATCTGAAATCAAAAATCAAAACTATAAAAAATTAATTATTAATAGTAATAATAATAATAACAATGTTGATGATAATTTTTAACGCATTAATTAGCAATATTTTTGAAAACATTTTTTTTTCGTCGCTAATTGAATTTGATAATATTGAACTTATCGACTAAATCTCATTTTTTTTAGACTTAAAATTTTTTTTTTTTTTTCTTATTTTTGCCAGGATCTTTTTTTTTTTTTTGCACTTTGTCGGATCTGAAGGAATTACGTTAGGGACACGCGCTTGTAAAACTCAGACAGACAAGGGCGGTAGGTAATAATAACAAGCACGTGCTTAAAGTGGTAGTTCTGGGCGGGTTAGTCCATCAAGAAGTCGTTCACATATTGATTTTGCTATAAATCATTCACGACCCGTGATGTCAGAATCGATACGTCACACGTGCATGGACTATACCGTGAGACTGGACATTAGAAAGGTGCCCACCTTCTTCGTGAACACGGGCAAGGTGGAAAATTCTCCCTGTCCATGGTTCTCGTTAATTTTTCATTAACCCAAGCCCGTTCCATCACGAAAATTTATTTGCCCTTTGTTAAGAACTCGAAAGTCATTTAGGCAACGTAAAGAAACGCTTTCGCTGGTTATTTGAACTTGGTATTGTTAATTTACAGGTAAATTACCTGGGTATCCATGTCCACCGGCAAGACAATCGGTTACTTAAGTAAAGACAAAAAAAAATTCTACTTTTATCGCGTGTCGCTCGATTGAGGCAATTTTCCTCGAATCAAAATTTCATATGATTATTAGTCAATTATTGGTAATAATTTAGCAAGGATTTATTTGTTATCCAAAAGCAAAAAAATTTCACCTGATATTTTTCGTTAGTTTCAATTGAAAAAATGAGTTTTTCTAAAAAATAAAAAACTGCTCAAAATTGAATGCCCGATGGCTGAAAATTTTCAAGTCCACTTAAAAGGCTTAAAAAATGGCACGACAATTTAAGGGAAGGAAAAATGAACTGTCTAAATTATTTTGGCTTGAAGACATTGTGATTTTTAAAAAATTTTCGGACCACGTTTTTTTGACGTGAGATTTCGTATCGTCTGGATTTTTTGGCGTGTGGAAAGAAGAATAGGAAATTAGGCAATGGATCGAAAGAGCTACCGTGCGGTCCATGAGTACAAGGACGCAAATATTTTGGTTAATAATGAGGTAAACTTTGCGAACCTCGGGGGCAAACGTTGGCCAGCTTAACTGTACCGCTACAAACTATATTGAACTGGCATAGTGCACGTAAAGTGTTGTCACCGCGTCTCACGCGCTTACGTATATGCCGCAACAATGACGACGACAAGCAACGACGTAACGGATCGAAGTTAGCACGGCTCGCAGCAGCTGCAGCACGTATTTAGTCGCAGCTAAAGTGCATCGACTACCGGCCACTACTGGCTCGCATATGCACACTGCCGGGCCAGCTACTGTCCAGCCAATCGATACGCACACACGCCATGAGCGCATCGACGATAATACGTACAACGTTCATGCGATTTTTTACGCCCTCGTCGAGCATCAGAAAATTGCGATAACCAGCATAATTATACGGAGAGTCGTTCTCTATGATTTATATTTCAACCTGTTTCCGGTGTTTGTCGCTTAAGGTAGCAAAGAAAAACACTGAAATATTTTTAAAAAAACATTTAGTACTTTACGACACTAGTGCGATAAAAAAAATATATATTCTGCTCCGTGCGAGAAGTCGCACTTCTCACACTCGTGAACAAAAGCTTCGCCCAAAACTTTATTTCACGAGTGCGAGAAGTGCGAATTCGAATTACTACCGCGACGCTTAATTATGCCGCTCCGTGCGAGAAGTCACACTTCCCACACTCGTGTAGAAAAGTGTTCGCACAAAACTTTATTCCATGAGTGTCAGTAGTGCGAGTAATTATTGTACAAATTGTAGAAACGACCTAATTAACACTCTTTTGTGTGTTTCCGTGCTTTCACCTTCGCGATAACAAAGAAAGTGGAAGGCTCTTCGTCTTCGGTAGCAACGATTGGGGTCAGCTAGGTCTGGGCCACAAGAATCACGTCAGCAAGCCTTCGTGCGTTAAGGGTAAGTTAATCGTGGCCACCGCTTGGTCAGGCACGCAATTTATCCATCATTTTCTCCTTTTATCCTCTCCTCGCTCGTTTGAGTACCGGCGGGTTAAGGTATCGCTTTGTCCTTCTGACTTCAGTCCTCAAACCGGAGAAAGTCACACACGTGGCGTGCGGACGAGCGCACACCTTGATATGCACAGCCAGTCAGAAGATTTTCGCCTGCGGAAGCGACCAAGAATCTCAACTGGGTCGCGGAAGTCACTCTGTAGGTGACAGCTCGAGTTCACCGGTGATGATCCATGACTGCGGACTCGGTGGACCAAAGGTGTTGCAAATCGCAGCGGGATCGCATCATTCGCTGGCCCTTATCAGCGACGGGGCGGTCTTCGCTTGGGGCAGCAACCTTGAAGGGCAGTTGGGTCTTCCTGGCACTTCCGGTTTGGTTAACAAGCCCACCAAGGTCAACATTCCTGAGCCGGTCAAGCAAATCAGTGCAGGGTATTATCATTCTGCGTTTTTGACCGGTACGATCATATTTTTATTTTTCCATTTACGGTATCATTTTCCTCAAGTTTGTGCCAATGGAATAATTCTCTTGATTATAATTACAGAGGACGGCAACATTTACGTCTGCGGAGAAACGGAAAGCGGAAAATTGGGAATCCCCGTAGACTTTATGACTCAGGTTGCACCGAAACAGATGCAATTGCCGGGGCCTGCAGCATTTGTGACTTGTGGCGGGCATCACACTCTCATTATGGGCGGTAAGTGACCTTCGACTCGTTCTCCTCATTAATTACCTTTCCCGGTAACGAAAAACAACGCATTTCTGACTTTTCGTCGCAGAGGACAGCAATATTTACTGCACCGGAAGTAACGCCAGTGGTCAATTAGGAATGGGCTCGGAAATCACGGAATTAACGACACCCAAATTGTTACCACGTGGAGCTCTTCAGGATGAGAAAATAAAGAAAATTGCGTGTGGAGAAAGTCACATAGCAATTGTCACAGGTAACAAAACATAAAATTTCTAGTCGTGCTTTTTTTTCCAAAGAATCGAAAAAAAAAAATCTGGTCTTTTTTGGACTTCTACTTCCTTTCCTCAAGGTCCATTTCCATTCGCTCTTCTTGTTCTTTCTTCCAGATTCGGGAAATTTGTTCACCTGCGGCGACGGGAGACACGGTAAACTCGGTCTGGAGGAGAACGAAAACAACGTCCACGAATTGACATTGGCGGTGAAGTACGAAGAGCTCATCGTGACGGACGTTTCATGCGGAGGATGTCACACGATTTTGGTCGGTCGTAGACGCGAATCGGCCAATGAAAACGAGGACAATCAGCAGGATCAGTTGATACAGAAGAAGAATCCTCTGCCACCGTTGAAAATTCCGGTCGCGAGAATACCAAACGAGAATCCGACACCGGACAAACCTGAAGAGAGCAACAAAGCCACTGAGAGTAACACGAACGCAACGACGAGTCCAGTTTCCACGACGCCATCTGCCGAGACAATTGTGAATGGCTTGAGCGACTCGATCGGCAACATCGAGAAGCCGGAAAGCCCGAAGAAATTGTCGGATTACCTCGAAGAGGCGAACACCGAACCATCAGATAAATCGGATGAAACGAGTGAAAAACCCAACGAAGAATCGGTAAACAACAATGAAGAAAGTGCAAAGGAGTCATCGAGTGAAAAAAGTGGCGATGCGGATAACAATATGGCGGACAAGGTCGCGGAACCGGAAGCGGTAACGAGTCCAAGGTCTTCCGGTTTAGCGGATGAAGAGCACAAAAAATCGGCGGAATCGGCCCGTGGTCCAGAAGCTGCTGGAGAGCCCGATTCTCCGCCACTTCCGGTACCACCGCCAAAACCGCCCCGGCAAAAAATCGGCAGCGCCAATAATTCGCAATCGAGTCGGCGGGGCTCCTCGTCTTCGAGATTAGGTTCTGCGGGAAGTGGGGAAAAAATGAAAGCGCAAACAGAGGAATCTATGCAAACAGAGCTTCCGGTGAAGACTGAAGTTGCGGCAGAGGACGAAGAAGAGAAGCTGAAGAGCGAGACCGAGTCGACGGAAAAATCGGCAGGCAGCGATAAGAGCCGATCGGCCAAGTCCAAAGCTCCGACCGATGAGACGGCCGAAGCTGATGATGGACAAAATGGTCTCGATGACGTCGAGGATCGTACTCCTGTTGAAGTGAAGACGGAAATTGCGGCTGATGATTCGGACGTTGTACACTCTGCCGCACCCAAAACTGGTACGCTTAGATGTAGTCCGTTTATCTCCTCAATTTTTGCAAAAAACCGCTGGACGTTTTTCCGGTTCATTTTTGCAAAAAACGACTGGACGTTTTTCCGGTAAATTATTGCAAAAAACGACCGTACGTTTATCCGGTTCATTTTTTACCAAAACGTCCGGTTGTTTTTCCGGTTAATTTTCGCTTGCCTCCCGAAATTTTGTGTCGCTATCTTAAAAAAAAAAATCAATAATTTCAGGAAAAATATCAAAGCTATTCAAGACTAAGAAACAAGAAGAGGAAAACGGTATAAAGGCAAGCAATACCACGACTACAAAAGCGAAAGTACGTACTAAATGTCTCCTTCATACTCACGCGGAATATCAAATGAACGGAAGGTGTTAACACATAACGAAATGTAAATGTTACAGTCGAAAACGTGTGCCATCCTGTGATCGATGAGAGGGGTCATAATATTTTTTATAAAATACGTAATCGAATGAAATTTGCGTTCGGGACCAAGGCGAGCGGAACTTAAAACCGATTCCAAACCAGGGAAATCGACAGCGACGGCAACCGGAACGAAAACGCGGGGCTCCGAAATTTTGAGTTACTGTAACTCTCTAAACCTTTAGACGTGCATTATCATTAAGTTCTTTCAGGCTGTTCACCGTGTGATTATAACGAGTAGCGTAATGAGAGATAATACGTAAGTTTAATAAAATACCTCCAGAATCAAGGAAATAAATGATTCACCACTCTGAAATAATTACACCATGATACCCCTAAAATTAATTAATTAATTAATCAAGTAAACCAGAAATTTAATATTAAAATAAAGGAAAAACCAAGAACTTTCTTTTTGCTTAAAAATCTGCTGGCCAAAAAAAATCTGAAAATCAATATCGGAGTAATAATCACAATTATCTTAACCCACATTTTCATCTAAAGGAGATTAAATAATACAAATATTTTCAGAATAAAGCCTAGAATGCAAAATGTTAAAGTGACTAAAAAAAAGTCAATATCATCTGTGCTATTTAAAAAAATCGGCAAGTAAAATTTCTTCCTGATCATTGCAAGGTCACCCCTAAATTTATTGGTCCCACTTTTTCGAAAATTCCATTAAAAATCCACTCTAGTACAAACAACCATAAACAATAAAAAAAATACTCAATTTTCTGTGGACAGAAAAAAATGATGAAAAAATATTAAGTATAGTCATCATCAAGAAATATCGTCAGTCAATCAAATAGAAAATCATTTCCAATCCATTTTTACATCAAATTTCATCTCCGAAATTAATAACAAATCCAAATGAACTTGTTTTCTTCAATTTAACCTAAAAAACAACCAACGAATTACCTGACTTCCGGTTTTTCACGCTTATAATCGTGTAATTTTACAAGCCATTGTAACAATTACAACATAATTACAACCTCTTTGTGAAAATAAAATAATTTCCTCGACTTACCGAACACCAAAAACCGGCTTTTCCTTTGTTTTTCGCCTTTCTTTGTTTACTCCCTTTGAAATTCCGGTTTACACACGTTTGTGCACGCGCGCCGCCAACGGCGAGTTCGTGTTTCACTTTTCCGCCGGCATACACCGGCATATACCGGTAACCTAACAAAAATTTGCGGCTTACAGTCTAAACAATCGTAAATCGGTAATAAATCGATCTAAAATCGCAAACGCCGGGTATAAAGTAAAAAAATAATTAGGTTAATTCGATACTTAAGTTAGGGAAAAGTTGCGACGATGTCTTGGCGCGATAACAAGAAACGCGGCGGAGGTTATTCACGCGGCAGAGGCCATCGACAAAATCGCGGCGGAAACGCTCACTTTTCGTCCGAAAAAACCCAAGGCGACGGGGGAGACGGTGGCCAAAGACAATTTTCGGGTTTGTAGTTTTTTTTTAAATTTTGCCTAATTTATTGACAATTTTTTTTTTTTTCTTAGGTGGGCCATTTTTGGGAAGCAGCTGTTGTCCCCGAGGACTGCATATTCAGGAAGCCGAGGGATGGGAAAAAGTGATAAGAAAAAAAAATTCTGTAGATTATATATGTTGTTTTTTAATTTTGCATTTAAAAGTCATTAAGTATGAGCTGAGAATTGTAATTGTGCAATTTTGTGAAGATACGCGGGGCATGACAAATTTGGGGAGGTGAAAAGAGTAATTTTTAAGGTGTCGTCGCTCATGGGACAAATTGGAGAACATGGACATTGTTTTTAACGTGGGAATCGATTGGTTTTTTTTTTTTTTTATTTACGGAACACTAAAATTTGGCTATCGATTTGATCGGAAAGTTATGAAGTCTTGAAAAATTGAGATGAAAAGAAATTTTTTAAGGTGTCGTAGCCTTCGAGCCAAATTTGAGAACATAAATATTGTTTTTAATGTGCGAATCAATGAATTTTAAAATTAATTCAAAATTTGGTTACAGCGAATCCAATTTACACTCCCAAAATGCACTTTCCGCAGATAAAATAAGAAATTGAACTCTAAAATGTGGTCACCGATTTGATCGGAAAGCTACAAAAAGTCTTTGCAATATTGTAGAATTATAATGCTTGGTATGTACTTGACGATGATTGAATGCAAGATTTTTCAAACGAAACATATAATCTCCGGTACATTTTTTCTTATGATTTTTGACTTAGCTCGATTCCCTCGATCGAAAATTATTTTTTAACAACAATGCTTGCGATGTACCTCAAAATTAGAGATCCACAAATTTTTGTATCGTCTTCCTTCTCCCAAATACATGAACAAATTTCCTCAGAAAAATAACCACATAACTTTATTAAAAATGAATAATTATTGCAGTTAACTCTCATCTGAAACATTTTTAGATATGATCGATAGTTTGATTGCTATTGCTCTGTAACACTTTATATGCCTTACCCTATATAAACTGTATCAAGAAATACCAAAAAACCGGAAGTGGGTGGATAAAAAAAAACCATAAAAATTGTAATTACCACCACAAAAATCAATCACGCCCATTTAAATCGGTATTGCTACACAGGATATCGTGGGGGCGGTGGTTACCGCGGCCGGCCCTACAAAAGATCCCAGGCAAGTCATTCCTACGACAGCAAGCGTCCAAAATACGAGATGGGCAAGCGTCTAAAAGAGGAGGACATAGGAGTAACAGAATTCGTGGGAAGTCACAAGCGATTCGCGGGTCTGGTGAAGGAGCGTTTCGGTGATTTCCACGTGCACGAGATCAGTTGTTCCGGTGAAATCTGCAAGTTGACGAGCCAGGAAATTCCGCCAGCTCCGCAGGACCTCAAGGACATGAAGGACCTGAAGGACTCCCTTCCTCCGGAGGTGAAGGAGAAGCTGGAGGCATTCGCGAACCCGGAAACCGATCTTTCGAGCGTGGAAATCGACGTGACGGAAATGGACAAGGAAACTCGCCGAAACATCCACATAATCGCGAAAAAAGTACCTTCCGTGGTGAGCGAGACCGTCGAGCGCGACGACAAGAAGATAATCGTTCTCGCTAAGAGGAACAAACAATCGGTACACAAATTTCGTGCCGATCACCGCCAAGATTGGAGCAGCCGGGAGGGAAATTACTGCCATTTTCTTCTCCACAAAGTCAACATGGATACCATGGACGCCCTCAATCAATTGGCCTTGAGATTGCGCCTTAAGCCCGACGTTTTTCATTACGCGGGGACGAAAGATCGTCGCGCAAGGACGACTCAATGGGTGAGCCTGAAGAAGGTGAATCCCTCGAACATTCACCTCGCGGCTAAGCAGGTGCAAGGTGCACACGTTGGCAACTTCAAGTTCGCGAAGGAGCCCTTGAGGCTCGGGCTTTTGAAGGGCAACCGCTTCAGGATCGCCCTGAGGAGCGTCGACGCCAACGACGAAGAGATAGAAGCGGCTATGAATTCGCTGCGGGAGAACGGATTCATTAATTACTACGGGCTTCAAAGATTCGGCACTATAGCGGCGATTCCGACTCACGAGATCGGTAAAGCCCTTCTTCAGGGCAAATGGGAGGAGGCCATTGACCTCATACTCAAACCACGAAGTGGAGAACAGCAGAGAGACATGATCGAGGCCAGGGCTATTTATCAGAAGACCAAAAACGCCGCGAACGCCTTGAGGCCGATCGCCAGGTCCGGAAAAATCGAGGCCAAACTTCTCAAGGGCATCTCCATCAGCGGAGACAATAATCCTCAGGGTGCTCTCGATCATATTCCCAGAAATGCCCGACTCATGTACATTCATTCCTACCAAAGTCTCGTGTGGAATCACATCGTCTCGAGGCGCTTCAGAGAATTCGGATCGAAACCGATCGTCGGTGACCTCGTTTACGTTAATGTCGACCCTGAGGGTATCGTGGAATCCGAAACCATGGATTACGCGGTGCACAATGATGAGGAGAGGGACCGGAAGTCCGGAGAACTTCGGAAGGAAGAGGAAGAGGAAACGGGCGATGATTCCAAGGAAGAAAAGGACCTGAAGTCCGGAGAACTTCGCAAGGAAGAGGAAGAGCAAACGGGCGATGATTCCAAGGAAGAAAAAGACCGGAAGTCCCGAGAACTTCGCAAGGAAGAGGAAAAGGAAACGGGCGAGGATTGCAAGGAGGAAATGGACCAGGAAACTTCGGTGAAGGAAGAATCCGATATTCCTGTCGAAGAGATCTCCGAAATGACCGTTTCCAAAGACAAAGATGAAGAGGAAACGCCGAAAAATGAATATCTCGAGGACTCGAAATTGCCCGCGGTGAAAGCGCTCACCGAGGAAGATCTGCCGAATTATACCCTGGCCGACGTTCTCATGCCGAAACCCGGATGGAAAGTCACTTATCCCGCCTATGCCAAACCATGGTTCGACGAATTTCTCGCCAAAGATGAACTGACGACGGATCTCAGGCAGAAAAATATGCAAGTATTCCGATAGAAAAAAAAATATCGGTACTAAGGATAATGATGCACTTTGCTTTTACATTTTTGTTCGGGTTTGAATGAAATGAAAATGCGTATATTTACGATGAATTCGTTTATTTTCCGTTTTCAGGAAATACAGTCTCGGCGGAGCCTACAGGAAAATCCTGGAAAAACCGGGCGATCTGAGTTGGAAAATCGTGCGGTACAACGGATATCACGACGACTTAATTCTCTGCGACGTGGAGGAAATGCGTGGCGTCGAATTGCCGAAACAAGAGCCTAGTAATTTGTTTCATTTAATTATTATTAATTTTATTATCTAATCATCGCTTCAATTTTATTGAAGATCTTTTTTTTTAAATTGCATTATTGCTTAATTTATTTTCTTGCTGCCTCTTCGTCTTTTTTTAAAAATTGCACATTAGATTTTTTTATTTTTTTACAGATGGAAAGTACAAAGCGTTGATCCTCGAGTTCTCGTTGTCGTCTTCGACGTACGCGACGATGGCGCTCCGGGAAATTTTGGAGCACGACACTTCCGCCCAATCGCAAGCCGCTCAATCAGCGGCCAATCAGGAACAGGAGCGTAAGGAGGAAGAGGCCAAGAAGATGGAAATCGAAGCTAACCTCGAGACGAAAGATGAAGAAAATAAAGATTCGACGGCCGCGAACGCGGAAGATGCTAAACCGGAAGTCGAGAAAACCGAGCCACCGGAAGTTTCAAAGATTCCACTGAATTCCGAAGATAAGATGGAAGTTGTCGAAGACGAGCCGAACATTCCGGAAGTTGAGGTCGAGCCGAAAAAGGAAGAAGGGCTTACCGGAAACGAGGAAATAACTGAAAAAACTGTTGACAATTAATAGATAATTACAGCATAATGTTCATAAGCGACGTTCCTTTTTTTTTCAATAAATATTATCCTAAGTTTTGCATTTACACGTTCGTAAATGGACTTACATTATTTTTCAGGTGGTACATTTATTTTTCCCGCGACGAAATATTCCAAAAGAATATACCCCAAAAAGTAATTTGCCATATGTGGAATATTATTCCCAGGATTTTTTGACTCATTACATTCTTCGGAATATTCTACGCGTATGACGACGTATAATTATTTATTACATTACACTTACATTTATGATTATTAATTACGCATTTTTTTAAAATTACTGGGATTGCCAAGAACTCCAGGAATACCTTAATTCGGGCAGCAGGAAAATCTGACGATTTTCTGAACTCAACTGCGCGACTTCCGGTGCATTAATAACGTTGAGGGATTTTTTTTCTTCGTAATTAGAAAATTCAGCTAATTTCAATTTATTTTTTTCAGTGGCGTGTGTTTTCTCGTGTGCTCGCAAATTACTGGCGACCGAGAATTTCTTGGGACACATTCTGCAATGGTGAGGTCGATTGCCTAACGAGCAACAGTCAACGATTGTGATTAATAATAGTCGTTGAGCACGATTGAATAATTACGGAGTAATTACCATTGTGCAATTGCACGTGGTGGTGGAGAGCCCCGGTTTTGCAAAAGCCTCGGCTGCAAATTGGACAACGCAGAGGCCAATTTCCGGTGTGCGAGTAACTGTGAGCTCTCAAGTCGCCAGGTGTCGGAAAAGAACGACAGCAGTCGTTACATTTGTGTGGTTTTTCCTAAATTAAAAAAAAATTTATTGACGTTAACCTCGCATTTTTTAAATTAAAATAGTTCAAAGTGAAATTCAGATAAAAATTCAAAGACATATCAATGAGATTTTTAAAAAAATCAAGTTGAAGCTGCTGAAAAGATTGATTTTTCATTATATAGATTTTAAAATGTGATTAACAAACGCATGAAAGAAAAAAAAAAAATTCGGAATATCGAAAGAGAGAATTTCTCATTTAAAAAAATTATGATTCATTTTATTTTTGCAAAACATAAAAATTATGATTTTTTAAAAACGCACCACATTCACAAAATGCCCGGACAGTCGATAAATTGATAATCGAATAATTACAGAAATATTTTTGGAAAATCGTAGTTTCTTGATAATAGATCCATCAATATCCGATTTTATAGATCGGCAATTAATTGAACGGAGACAATTATTTTGTTGTTACCTTGTAGTGCGTCATTCGGTGATAATAGAGATTCGATGATGCGGTAAAACGCTTTCCGCAGATCGGGCATTCGTGCGGACGTTCACCGGTATGAATTCTTGCATGAGTGTTCAGAGAACTGCTCGTACTGAACATTTTACCGCAGACGGTACAACCATGAGGCTTTTCCCCTGACGAAAAAAAAAAAAAAAGATTTTAATTAAATTTTTTTCTCTAAACATAAAAAAAATTTAGAACCCACTTTATTTCCACTGATTATTATCACCAAATAATAACACCATAATTTCGTAATTTCGAGTGAATAATTTTTTAAAAAATCGATTATATATAATACCTGTATGCGTGCGTAAGTGTCTTTTTAATAACGAGGGCCTGTCGAAATTTTTTCCGCAGATTCCGCAGGGCAATTTTCTCTGGCCCCTGAAGAAATGCATTTCCGCGTCGTTACCGCGACGGCTGAGGTCCAGCGGAACTTCCTGTTCCTTGCTCCAGGCTTAAAAATCGAAGAAATTAATCGTCCAATTAAAACCACCTCCACTGATTCGTTAAATAAATTAACAATAACGATGAAATACTCACAGGACATGGTTACAATTTTATTTTTTTAAAATAATAATAATAATCAGTGTTCCCTGGTGAACCAGTTCCGAGGGCTCGTTTCAAACTGGTAAACTAAGTTTAGCGCGACAGAAGGAGAATCAAGAGGATTAAGAAGGTGATCGCAGGTGAGAGTTCGGTGCGCATGTCGAGGGCGGTTTTCTGAACGAGGGCGGAGTTTTCTACCCTTAATAGCCACCATTTGACAAGACGATATTGTCCCCCTGATCAACAATATCAACTGTTACGTGTACACGAGTCGTTTTCGAATGGCGTTTGATAAATTGACTATCACGACCAATATTCCAATGGATATGACCGTGTGCTCTTCAGGGTATCGTTCAGATCACCTCCAGGCGTTCCAGACATTAAAAAAAAAATTTCATCGACGAAATAAGGGCATCAAGAATAGGCCATTTTTTTCGTTCCGTTTTTAAATTTACAGCCCATTAATTTATTTACTAATTTATTAATTGGCTGTAAATAAATATAATAATATAGCAATTTATAGAAAATTGAAATAAAAAAAAGTTATATTATTAGGTGGAAGAAAAGTGATTAATAATTTTACAATTAATTGACATAAACTTATATTAATTCATGATTATTTAATTTAAACAAATGTATTTAGGGATGCAATATATGAAGTGGGTTTAATGGAGCGTGAAAAAATATTTCCAATGGTTATTCCCGCTGGAATAATGGGCACAATGAGGGCCGAAGATCGCTTCTCATTGACGAATTTAAATAGCGGCAAATCGTGAGTCACTATCGTCGATTTTTCCCGAGTATATAAAACCGGAGGTGAGATAATCGCATCGGGACGCCGGACGTCCCGTAGCGTCCACCCCTCATTTGTCATCCTCGAGGATATTAACGCCTACATTGAGTCCTGGAGATCTTTACAATACGATCACCCCCTTAACCTCCCCCTCCCCCTCGCCCCATCACGTAAATATTTTCCGGTCTCTGGGATTATGGCATCATCATCGTCGATCGATTTGCCACTTGTAAAACATCGAAAAACAACATTTCGTTTCTTCTTCCAAGAAATGATAACATTTTCCTGGTGCAATTTTCCGCTTATTATTAATATTTTTTTTTGTAATTTTATCGAATTTATTTCGTAAAATTTTGACTTTATCTTTTTAAATCAATAATTATTTTATCTTATTTTTTAGTGTTTTTTATTTATTTCAGAATTGATTATGAATTTTGTGGAAAATTGAAAAATACATTTTTTCAAACTTTTTTTTTTAATTACAGAAATTTTAATTGCGCAGCAAAATATCTGGAATTAATTAATCAGGGAATAAAAATAAAAGGTATGTTCTTATCGCTCTTTATTATCGCAGATTCGATAATTGCATCGGTTGATTGAAAAAATAATGATCACTCGTCGTCGATGATCTGTTGGTTTATCCGTTAAGTTGATAAGTTCAAGGGCCTTCATCATTTTTAAATGTTTGAGATCTCCCGAGATTTGGTGTGCCGGTAAATACCATTTTCGAAATGTCAGGAACGTATTCGAGTTCCAAAATAATTAATTCGTTGGCTCCAGTCTTCAGGTAAGAAGCTGGAACGTAAAGGGTTATCTGGGGTCCAACTACTGGCCAATATCGGCCGAGATTGTGGCCGTTCACGTATGCGATTCCCTTGCCCCAACCGGAAGTGTCCAGATAAGTGTCCAGAGGAGTACCGTCCACGTTAAAATTACCGCGGTAAAATACTGGACCACTTTTCAGACTTCCAGACTCCAGAACACGAGCATCTCTCACCGAGTCCAGAAGTTCGACTGAGTCCAGTTTAAATGCCGTGACATTCCAGTTTGTGAGATTAACGTCGTTCAACTTTGCCTCCAAAACGCCCTGCAAAAAAAATAAAAATTAAAAATGTTATTAACAATTAACTCGATTTTTCCCATACAGTGAAAAATCTGGCATCGGTAATTAATGTGACTATTAATTACAATTTTTACATTGAGTAATATTTATAAAAATGAGATATTTTTCTATCGTTTTGAAAAATTTTGTGTTATGTGATGTGATTTTTTACAAAATTACGATTTAAGGAGGGGGCAGTAGTTCTCGGGTAAGGGATTTTGAGCTATCAGAATAATAACAATGAATCGTTCTCGGTGAATACTTGAAAAAAATAGTCAGTCTTCCTCGGGACACCGCCGAGGTGCCTCGAGTTCGGTAAGCGCTCTCGTGTTGACATTTTTTCTGTCGCTCGCGCGCGCGTCTTCGCGTAGTTCTCGTGCTCCGGACAAACTCCGTATAGTGAACACGTGAGTGACCGTGTGGTGCGTGTTAAAACTCGTGGAATAAATTCCACGGAATAAAACTCGAGTTTTCGGTGATTACTTGAAATAAATAGTCAGTCTTCCTCGGGACACCGCCGAGGTGCCTCGAGTTCGGTAAGCGCTCTCGTGTTGACATTTTTTCTGTCGCTCGCGCGCGCGTCTTCGCGTAGTTCTCGTGCTCCGGACAAACTCCGTATAGTAAACACGTGAGTGACCGTGTGGTGCGTGTTAAAACTCGTGGAATAAATTCCACGGAATAAAACTCGAGTTTTTGGTGATTCTCCAGTGCAGTGGGATAACTGCACTTCGTGCCACAGCTCTCGTGATCCCTCGATCTCCCTCCATGGGATGGATCGGCTACGGGCAGCACCGGTAAGTCGTTTCCGTGATAGTAATTATTATATTTGGTATTGTATCAAGCTTTCCCGTTGTGACTATGGCGCTCTCGATGCGCTTCGTCAGTTCTCGCGCATTCTAAAATGCGAATCCGTTATCGATACCCGCTCTCGATTTTTGTCCGCGGGAAATTAAGTAGTTTCCGTTGATTAAATTCTGTTCGCGATTTTTGGCTATTTATCGCACCTTATCGCGACCTTTCCCATACAGTGAAAAATCTGGCATCGGTAATTAATGTGACTATTAATTACAATTTTTACATTGAGTAATATTTATAAAAATGAGATATTTTTCTGTCGTGTTGAATAATTTTGGATGATTTTCAAAATGATTTTGGTTATATGACGTGATTTTTTACAAAATTATGTGTACTAAAGTATGTCGGTAATTATTGTCATTATTTATATGCGAATAATTTTTTTTTTGTAAAAAAAAAATGAATTGCAGTTGTAAAAAAAATCTTTGAAAAAAAAATGATGATCACAACAATTAATATATATATATATATATATTAGGGTGTGTCATTTTTGGGCAATTTTTTTTTTCGACTCACAAACAGGTTGTATACTTTCAGGAAGGTAAAATAAGAAGCCTGTAAAAATTTTAGCTCTTAATATTAATATTTAGATGCGCCTCATCGCGAATTTCTATTTCCCATTTAAATAACATGGGAAAAAAATTTTTTCATGTTTGGAATTTTATACGTTGGCAATGGCATATTGTTCGATGGAACGCATAACATATTTTATAGAGAATCGCACGCTCTACAAAAAAGATGTCTTGCATTTTTTCGATAGACATAGCCATTCTGATGATATTTGAGTTCAAAGTTCAAAATATACGAAAATTCATCTTTTTGTTAATATTATAGCGAAACTATTGACTCTATTGAGAATCTTTTTTTTACTATTAATGGAAATAACGAAAGATATTATTCGTGAGTATTTTGTCGCTTTTTTTTGTAACTATTTATGATAAGTACCAGCCCATTAGAACCAGTTTCGTGACAGAAGACAGGTCTCTACAGCATTGAACAATTAACAATAAATATTAATTAATCATGGATGAGACAATTTTCATGGTAAATTTAATAATCTACAAAAAAGTTGATCGAAGATTCTCAACAGAGTCAATAGTTTCGCTATAATATTAACAAAAAGATGAATTTTCGTATATTTTGAACTTTGAACTCAAATGTAATCAGAATGGCTATGTCTATCGAAAAAATGCAAGACATCTTTTTTGTAGAGCGTGCGATTCTCTATAAAATATGTTTTGCGTTCCATCGAACAATATGCCATTGCCAACGTATAGAATTTCAAACATGAAAAAAATTTTTTCCCATGTTATTTAAATGGGAAATAGAAATTCGCGATGAGGCGCATCTAAATATTAATATTAAGAGCTAAAATTTTTACAGGCTTCTTATTTTACCTTCCTGAAAGTATACAACCTGTTTCTGAGTCGAAAAAAAAAATTGCCCAAAAATGACACACCCTAATATATATATATATTTTTTTGCATTTTACCTTCCAGTCTTCAACGACATTTCCAAAGTTAAGATGTCCTTGGTTCTCCACGAGAAGCTGAAGACGTTTGGAGTACGGATTCGGAAGTGGAACCGTGAAAATTTTGTGGATGCGTGAAAAAGTTGCTGTCAGTTCATCGTCGACATACACGAGGGACCGATCGTGAGTACGGGCGAAAAGTACCGACGGATCTTGCTCGGAAACTGGCAGGTAAGTTTCGTAGAGTACAAGCAAATGGGCGATTCCGAGTTTCTCGAAAGTCGGTGGTAACCGATAGGAACCTTGTTCCGAACCGAACAATTCCTGAGCAAGTGGATCGAGAAGTCGGATAACCGATTGCAAAGTCACCGGTCCATAATTTCCCTTCGGTGAGACAGTTGGCAGTGAAAGGTTCGCCAGTGGAAGATACTTAAACGAAACGAAGAAAAAAAAAAAATTTTTTTACACGTTTTCCATCGTAATACGATTTCTAAATAATTAAATCGAATAATTGCAAAAAGTACTTTTGCTATCACGTTGCGTATCTGGAAATATTTGTCAGTTGGATCACCAGCTTCTGTGAGAGGAGCGTCGTAATCGTAGGAAGTCAATTGTGGGCTGTAATCATCAGGTCCATTAGCACCTAAAAAAAATTAGGGTAATTAGTTTAATTGCTGGTTTTATTATTTTTTAATTAATTGCATTGACGGGTAAAAATTTCGGTCAATTTCTTTGATAATTTCTGAGGTCACAAAAAAAATTATAAATGCTTCATTTTATTTAATTAATAATGCTAATTAACGATCTAGTAATTAACTAAAATTCGATAATGAAAAAAAGTGATAAAAAATAAATTTCTGTGGATCGTGACGACGATTTAAAAAATTAAGATCGAAATCTCTTCAAGGAAACGTGAAGCGTTGTAATTAGTTTAATTGCAATTTTGTTGAGATTTTAATTAATCACTCACCCGAAGTAAATCCGAAGTTTGTGCCTCCGTAAAACATGTATATATTCACCGAAGCACCCACAGCGAGCATTTCGTCGAGGGTCTTCGTCACTGAGTTTGTGCCAACCCTTTGAAAAGGTTCCTCCCAATGAGTCAACCAGCCAGGATAAAATTCGGAATTTACAAATGGTCCCTGAATTGGGGAATGCAAAAAAAATTTTTTTTTAAAGAAAAATTTAATAAAAAATTCTTCATTTTCTCTACTCATTAAAATGCTGACATAATGAATAATGAAATAAAAAAAGCTTTCTCTTGGAGGTTGAAAAATAATGATATCTTACACTGGGCTGAAATTGACGCATTACTTCGAAGTTCTTCGTGACATTCGAACCGGTACCGAAATCTATTGTCGTGTAAGTGCCGGGAATATAACCACAGCGAATTGCGCCTGCGGTCGAGCCATCCGTTGTGTAAAGTAACGCTTTTGTCCCGATGTGACGTTGGAAAATGGAATGAAGACGAGTTCTGTACGCTACGTCACACGCGTGGAAGCTGCCGTACTCATTTTCAACCTAAAATAAATAAAAAACGGTGAAATAAGCAAAGAAATTCTGGTTAAAAAAATTTTTAATAAAAATAGATGTGAATTAAAAAATATCAGTTAAATTGTTGAAATAATTTAAGAAATGCTATGTAAAAAAAATCAGGTAGAAATTCAGGTATCGTTTTTTTAAATGATTTTTTTTTAAATAATAGCATTTAAATAAGCGAAGAAAATTTACCTGAACCATTATAATTGGTCCACCGTTTCCTCTGAGATAA
Organism: Clistopyga incitator; assembly: GCA_947507545.1. Lineage (NCBI taxonomy): Eukaryota > Metazoa > Arthropoda > Insecta > Hymenoptera > Ichneumonidae > Clistopyga > Clistopyga incitator. The sequence goes on from OX382190.1 coordinate 1,340,037, forward strand.
GGAGTTACTCTCGTTAATAGTTCGTCTAAAAATACTTCCACATATCGCATATATCCTGAGATAAAAAAATATATAAATCGTGAGAAACATATTGTGAAAAATTATTTGGATCATTAAAATTTTTGGCAATTTTTTATCGCGTGATCTAAATTTTATACTCACGGTCATCATTTGTTCGCATTTTTATATCGGGTACAAGGGTCATGAGCCATGGGGGTAATCCACCCTAAAATGATTATAAAAAACGATTATCGATATATCATTACACCTACAAAATTTTAGAACCCACTGAGAAATAAATTTAAATTAGAAAATTAAATCATTAATGTTATATAAAAAATTCACCAAATTTCTTTCGGCACATATGTAAGGTCCGGGTCGAAGGAGCACATAAAGGTCTTCTTCTGCAGCGATTCTTATAAATTCCACGAGATCCTCTTCTCCGGTCCACCTCCAAATATTAGGTTGAGGCTGATGGAGACTCCACTCGACGTATCTGTGCATTTAAAAAAACAATTTATTTATTTTTTAAAAATAAAATAAAACAAATTTTTTTAAATTTGTTACGACATCTACTGCTATGGTCATTAGCCGAAACAAATTAATTAAAATTTGTGTGTTTAATTCATATATATATATATATATATATATGCCTTAAGTGCTTACGTAGAAATTGCATTGAGTCCTGCAGCTCTCATTTTCCTCAGCCTGTCCCTCCAATTAACTTTTGGAGTCCGGAAGTAGTGAAAACTTCCGGAAACGTATCGGAACGGTTCTCCATCGAGTAGAAATACATTGTTCGTATAATCGACCTCAAAACCATAGGCTCGGCTATTTTCCAATGCCTGAGAGTAAAAATTGATTAATTTCTTAAATAAATTTTTTAAACAGACTTCTAATTAAAGATCGTATAAATCGATGTTGATAAACAATCAAGTGTCGAAGTGCAGTTTTGTTTACCGATTATTTTGATCAGCATGGTTACGTAAAGATTTTATCGCTCGAAAAGAAATGATTTAATCAACGATAAGGATTATCTAACTGATAATCTAAATAATCTAAATATAAAAATTGAGTAATCTCTCATATGGATTTTTTAAACAGACTTTTAATTGAAGATCCTATAAATGGATGTTGATAAACAATCGAGTGTCGAAGTGCAGTTTTGTTTACCGATTGAATTGATAAGCATGGTGACGATCGAAATCAATATGAGAGATCTATGCGCATCGGTGTTACGTAAAGATTTTATCGCTCGAAAAGAAGTTATTTAATCAACGATAAGGATTATCTAACTGGGTGATAAAACTCGTCGTAGCGTTTTTACGTTAAGTGCTTAAAAACAAATTTTAAAGTAGTCCATATCAGGATTTTTACCACAATTATCTTACGTGAAGATCTTTACCTTAGAGCAGAAAACACGAGAAATTAAATAACATTTTTGAATACTCACATTCGTTTCGATCTAAAATTACGAAATTTTCATTTTTTTCCCCTCATAACTCCCGATGAAAAAAAAGTTTTCAGATATGCAATAAAAAACACGTGAATAAACAAACATTCAGTACCGAAAAATGCGTACTTTTTAATTTAAAAAAAAAATCTTCGTTCTAATTCGGAATAATTGTTTGCGGCTGCCTTGGTCACTCAACCGGACGTAAAAAAATGCTCCGATAATAATTTAACACTGATACGCGTGTACATAAAATTCAACCCGAGTCTATTAAAATAAATCACGTGCATTAAATTTTATTGCACAATATTTACAACCAATAAGTAACAAAAAATTTCACACATTTTTCAGCAATGTATAATTATGTCTTCATTAAATATTTCCAGATTACTTAACTTCCGCAGGAAATTTATGGATTACATAATTGCGATTTAATAGATCATTTAAAAAAATGTTCAACATTTTTTCCCTACAAAATCATATTTGCAGTTCGAAAAAAAAAAAAAAAAAAAAAAAAAAAAAAAAAAAATCTTAGTACAGTATGGAACGTTCGTGTGCATATTATATCAGAAGGTCGGAGAAGCAATTACTTATAATACGATCATTACTATTCGAGAATCGTTAATGTACATACGTCAGTGGGAGAAATGCTAACACTCTCCAATGCTGAAGCCGTTAAGGCTAAAGCCAGTAGAAAAGCCTTCCACATTTCGCAGTGAGTTGTGCCTGAACGAAGACGTTTTCAGCGGTGCCTTCTTCGTGTACATTTGCCAACGAGCGACTCGACACTGCTTAGAATATAATCGTTACTGCTTAGAAATGATTAAGGAAGAGTGCCACGGTGGGACAGTAGTTATCTTCTCGGCCACATTGGACTCGACGACCGGCGACGTCGAGAGATAAATGCCGCAGAGATTCGTCGGACGGCAATGGTCAACAGATTACTGGGTTATTTCAGTGATCTGTATCGATACATTTTGATTTACAAAACAAAAAACATATTTTTTTATTGGTACCGGAGAAAGCGAGGCTGTTTAAAAAAAAAAAAAGTAGTGGATAGGAGGTCCCATGTTGGCTGTCATTTATTCGGTTGATGATGAAGATGATGTTGAAGATATTGCCAGATTTTGGGAGGATTCTCAATCTGATGTATGCATAATTTTGGATGTTACAAAAAAATTTCGTTTTAGCTAATCCGTGGCATTAGCCAATCTGTGATTTTAGGAATTCCGTGGTTTTAGCCTCGCCGCTGTCTTGGGCACTCCGTGATTCTAGCCAGATTAGCGAGTTTTTTTTTAATACGTGGTCGATTATTTTTGGAATAAATGGAAAAAATGCTGGTAATTTGTTTAAGCACATTCTTTATTATTCTCTTCATAGCTCTTAGGAAATATGAATTGTTCAATACTTGTTTTCTTTGGATTTCAAATTTCATAAAAATACGATATGCGGCTGCGATACAAATGTTAGAACAAATAATTTGTGTGTGTGTGTTTATCGTAGGCCACTGATAGTTTCCGGATGCCACGATCTCTGCCGAATATTTTCTATGTAGACACATCGATCCAAATCGTGATCAACGCTGCACAATTTGAAGATTCCCAATTCGATCACTGTCCACCAGTCCGATCGATTGATTTCCTTCAGTCCTCTATATCAACACCTGCACATTAATAATTTTATTAATCAGTCTTAATGTATCGATGAGAGATAAGAAACAAAATTGCCAATGCCACTTTTTCTAGGTTGCGGAACATTGGATGGGTTTTGTTGACGGAACGCTACTGGTACGTTGTGAGATCGTTGATTTTTTAGGTTCAATCGGTACCGAAGCTTTACTATCAGTCGGGTAATCTCTAATGGATATGCTTACTTCGTTGGGATTAGGATTTCCTGATGAGAACGATGAGTCGCCGTAGCTACGCGTGTATGACTTGCTGTCGGATGATGAAGACAGTCCATCGATCGATGGATCATAATTTGGCCTTGATCCTGATGGAGAACCTGATCCGTGATTGTTGGAAATGTGCACCACTCTTACGATCGAAGCAATATTTGGAATCGATCTGCTGGTCCAGTCATTCGAAGTAGTCGGTGATTGACCCATCGATGACATTCCGGAAGTAGTTTGCCGATCCCTGTCAGAAATTTGAGTCCGACCGTTGGTATTCACAGATTTTGTTTCAGGGTTTACGATTGAAGTCGGCCGTGAAGATGAACTGGACAAGGAACCGGATGTGCCCTGCCAGACAGGATTGGTAACTGCAGCGACTTCCGTCTGGTAGTGCGAGGGGGATGAAGAATCAGAACTAGGTTCTCTGTAGGACATGTTTGGTGAATCCGAATTGGCTTGTGAGAACGAGTTGTCCGGCGATCCGGAAGGATTGTTCCAGTTGGAACCAGTGATAAGAACGGGTGAGGATGGATGACCATGAGATCCTAAATCAGGTTGGTTGACTGAATCCGGACTTGTTTGCCATCCTCTGTTGGCCACTGAATCTGATGTCGCTTGCGGCGATGAACTGCCTGTAAACATGGTCGGATTTTGCTGGTTCGGATTGGAGTTAGAGTAAAACTCCGCTTGTGGCGATGAACTGCCTGCAAACATGGAAGGACTTTGCTGGTTCGGATTGGAGTTAAACTCCGCTTGTGGGGATGAACGGTCTGCAAACATGGAAGGATTTTGCTGGTTCGGATTGGAGTCAGAGTAAAACTCCGCTTGTGGCGATAAGCTGGCTGCCGACATCGACGGATTTTGCTGGTTCGGATTAGAGTAAGACTCCGCCTGTGGCGATGAACTGCCTGCAAACATGGAGGGACTGTGCTGATTTGGATTAGAGTTGAACTCCGCTTGTGGTGATGAACTGGCTGCGGACATAGACGGATTTTGCTGGTTCGGATTGGAGTTAGAGTAAAACTCCGCTTGTGGCGCGGGGCCTGGACCAAAGTCGGTACCGGTAGATCGGTCAGCCATGGTAGTTAAGCCTGATTGAGGTTCTGGGTTAGCTTGATTCGATTTGCTTCCTGAAGTCGACACAGTGGACGGATCGAAGGTCGATGGCCAGCCGGAATTGGAACTTGGTGCTCCTTGTGAACCACCCTGTGAATTTGTCACGAAATCAGTCTGCGGTGCAGTGTTTGTCAAAGCTTTGTCACCACTGGGTACGTTGGAAACAAATGATTCAGGCAACCCTCTGGATTCATTGGATGTTGCAACTGAACCAGGTTGCATGGTGGACCCTGATGGTGTTTGCGAATAACTGTTTGGATTCCATCGCTGATTGGATTGTGCTGGCGAATTTGATCGTGACGGCGAACCACCGAATATGTCAGGTGACGTCATTGGCCCTGACTCCCATGGTGTGGTAGAAATTGATGGTGTCTGTGAATTGCTAAGACGGTTGAAATTCGTTCCAGGACTTGATGAAGGTTGTACGTTTGAACGTGGCGATGCATCAGCACCATTTTGTCGGTAAGAATCTGATTTTGAATCCGGTAAGGCTGCAGAATCTAATGATGGCTGCGAATTATAATTTATGTTGGATTGTGGTCCTAAAGGCGAAGAGGATTGTGGAATCGAACCTGATGACGCCTGTCCATTGCTTTGTGTGTACGGTGTCCATTGTGGAGCAGATGGAGTATCAGTATTTAAGAATGTTGGAGAATCATTAGGTATAGTGAATTCCGATCCTGAAGGTCGGGACGATTGGGCAATGGAACCTGATGATCCTGGTCTATTGTTCTGTGCGTACGGTGTCCATTGTGGAGCAGATGGAGTATCGGTATTCACGAAGTTTGGAGAATCATTAGGTATAGTGAATTCCGATCCTGAAGGTCGAGACGATTGGGCAATGGAACCTGATGATCCTGGTCCATTGTTTTGTGTGTACGGTGTCCATTGTGGAGCAGATGGAGTATCGGTATTCAAGAAGTTTGGAGAATCATTAGGTATGGCGAATTCCGATCCTGAAGGTGAAGAAGGCGCAGTCGAATCCGTTGATGCCGGTCCATTATTCCGATTATACGGTCTCCATTGTGAAGCTGATGGAGTCGCAGTATTAGATAATGTTGGCGAATCATTGAACCTATGTTCGTTAGACCCTGGGGATCTATGTGAATTAGGCATTTCGGACTGCGTTCTGGAATCCGACGGTGATTGCAGATCAGAATCTGATGGACCCCGTGTGTTGCTTTGTCCGTTGGATCCTGAACTCGAGCCCACGCCGGAAGTTGGTGATGACGGTAAATCCTTTGGCATACGCGATTCACCATTTGGAACTGACTGCGTATTATCTTCATCTCCCGGGGATCCTTGTGAAGGACCAAGCATGCCGAATTCCGGTCTTGAACCCGATGAACCCCATGCCTCACTTCGTCCGTCCGATTCCATGTTGGGTTCGGCTTCTGGACTTGAATGCGATTTAGATTCAGACCCTGGCGATCTTTGTGGGACACCACGCATGTTGGATTCCCCTATTGAACCCGACGACTTTTGCACATCAGGATCTGACGTACCTCTTGACCCTCCTTGTTCATCAGATGGTTCTACTCTGGATTCGGATTCCGAGTCCGACTGCGATTTAGTCACAGACTCTGGCAATTCTTGCGAAGCACCACGTGTGTTGGATTCCGCTATTGAACCCGACGACTTTTGCACATCAGGATCTGACGTACCCCATGGACCTCCTTGTTCGTCAGATGGTTGTACTCTGGATTCAGATTCCGAGCCCGACTGCGATTTACTCACAGACTCTGGCAATTCTTGCGAAGCACCACGTGTGTTGGATTCCGCTATTGAACCCGACGACTTTTCCACATCAGGACCTGAGACGCAGCATGCATCATTTTGTTCGTTAGGTTGTATGTTGGATTCCTCTCTTGAATCCGACAATGATTTCGCGTCAGTACTTGATGAACCTTGGAATCCGCTTCCTTCATTGGATTCCGTTTTTGAGTCCACCACTTCGGCGGAAGTTGATGGTGCTTGAGAACCATTCAGGACGCCTGATGTCGCTCCAGAGCAGGACTTCGCCGTTGCGGTAGACAGTGGAGTTTCATTGGTGTCACTTGTGTCAGGCTTTGCTGCTGAATCCGAGGAAGACACTGTTCCAGATCCTGACGAACTCTCTCCACTACTTTTTGAGTTGGATTGTGACGTTGAACTCGACGCCACGACAGACGGCGACGATGAATTCTGATGTTTTTCAGGCATTGCTGGCGAACTTATCGATCCCTTTGGCCGATCGTTGTCGCGGAAAATACACCACAATTGATTTCGTAGCGTTCGCAATACCAATGCTACTCGCTTGTGCATTGACCTGATGGTATAAGCCAAACTGTTCGATCGCCCTCTTCTGGAATATGATCCACTGTTCCCGAGATGTCTCACGTTTTCATGCAGCTGACGTTCGGTTCTTCTTAAATCCCTGCTACATTTTAGGATAACATTTCGCCACTGGGTCGTTGTGTCTGACATATCTTTTTCCAGATTAGTAATTGCTTCTTCAACAATAATTTGACGCTCTTCGCACCCTTTCTGGAATGAAACTGTGTTATGACTGTCATTGTTCTGGAGCTTCAGAGCATTATCGGTTATTTCAATAACCAAACGCATGAGGGATAATTCAGCAGAAGTTTTCCAAGAGTTTAGTTGAGTCCTTATTTGCTCTGTATCACCAGAAGATTGTTCAGACGATTGTCTTCCGTGATTCGACGACTTGTAATCCCATGATTCTCCTTGTCGATGCCCTGATTTTCGATTCGTATCCGATTTTTGCGATTTGCTCTGGTATACGTGAGATTCTTTTTTTCCAGATTTGTTTCTCTTTGTGTAATCGTTATTTTCATTCCTCCTCTTCCACGATGTCCAGAACTCATCCGATTCGTTGGAAGACCCGTCGGACTCTGAATCCCGAGATGATTCGTCCGATTCCCTGGAGATGTCGCTATCAGAGGATTCCGACCCAGACTTTGATGTGGTACTGACAGTATTTGAATTTGTATCAGGTGCTTTAGTCTTTGTATTAGACTGCGAGTGAGATTCCGATTTCCGTTTAGAGTCTTTAGGATTAGAATTCGATTTTGACCCCGAGGTGGAGTTCTTCGACAAATGATCAGATTCTCCGCTGTCCAATGTTTCATCGGATTCTTCGGAACTACTGTAATTGTTGTTATCCGATGACTTGGTCTTTGCAGGTTTGCCTCTCTTTGAATTCCACTTCGACTTCGTGACTGCTTCCGAACCAGATTTTGCCGAAGACTTTTTAGATCCTCCACTTTGCGACGATTCGCTTGAATCCCTTGAATTGGAACTATCGGAGGAGCTGCTGCTTGAAGAACTGCTGGAACTCGAACTGGAACTTGATCCTCTGGATTTTGATTTAGAGTCCTTCCGTTTGACGTCAGATCCTTTTGACCCCAAAACTGGTTTCGAGTCTTTCGAAGAATCCGTGGATTCGTCACTTTCCGATGATTCCTCTGATTCTTTCACATCTTTTGAGTCACGTGTGTCGTTTCCTGACTTATCATGACTACCTGACTTACTTTGGCCTTTGATGTCATTCGATGATTCATCGGATTCATCGGACTCATCGGACTCATTTGAAGTTTCTTGTGACCCGGAACCTTGTAAATCCTCGGATTCATTGGAATCAACTTCGGGGCTACCGGATTCGCTGGAGTCAACTTTGGAGTCGTTGGATTCATCGGATTCACTGGATTCAATGACCTGCACTGTTTTCTTAGTACCGCTGCCCGAAGATGGTCCATAACCCTGAGCAGATGATAAATTCTTGGTGTTCGACTTCCATTTAGACACACTTGAACGGGTTTGAGACGATGACTTTTTGGTGACGGATTTTGGTGCCTTCTTACTCCACGAAGATCCATCACTTTGAACGTAATTTGAACTTTCATCGCTACTTTCCGATGAGTCAGAACTTTCACTCGACGAAGACGTTTTCCTGATAACCTTTATCTCCTTTGCTGGTCCATTTCGTGCACCGAGAACGCACGCAATCGCCGCAGCGATGACGACGTAGGGTAAGACTGAAAAAAGAATTTGTATTTTCTTGAACAACAATCCACTAACGAAGCTTCGAAGTCCGAAGCGTTTTTGAGAAAACCCCAAAATATACAACTAGCGAATCGTCAGTGTACCTCTCATTAAAATACTTCCGGATTTTTCATGTGGGGCCTGTAATCAAATCAGCCTATAGCTGTTGTGCTGTACTGCTTTCCAACATTGTTTTCGATGTCGTTTTATACCTGGTACCTCATCATTGTGTTTCTCTCTCTTATCTCATCGTTAGTACGTTCAGCGTTTATAAAATTTATTACTATTGTCGTACCGTATGGTCTCAGACTGTAATGACACATCAGTATCTTTCACCTTCGGATATCGTATTGGTGAATTTATCGATGCGAATGTTTTAACAAGCGGGATTCGGTTGACGGCCTTTCGGTATGCAGCATGGGTTTGCGTCAATGTTGTTCATAATTTCACATGAGTAGGAGAAAGTTTATCTAGAACACTGAGATGAGTGTTCTTTGTTCGAAATGTCCATGAATTACCAAGTGTTGCTCAACCAAATCAGACTGCGCAAATGGTCCTGGAAAAAATAAAGGCACCCACTATTTGGACTTCACAAAGCTCACCTTGGATTTATACTCCGAGACACCTGAAAAATTTCGCCCTCAACCCTGATTTTTCATCCCTTGAGGTTACCAAGTTCAGAATTTTTTTTGCAAAATCGGTAATTTCACACTCAACCCTTATTTTTCATCCCTCGAGGAGGGTGCAAAGTAAAAACGAAAATTACGAAAATGCCCTCAATCAGATTTTCGTGTATTTTAATGAAGAATATGCTTCTACCAGTTTTGGCATGGAATCGTGAAAAAACGCTGCCAGTGAACCGCTTAAAATCTGTCGTGAAATTCTGTTACACCGGAGATTCTCAAACACCTCTTACGTATCAATGACGCATACTCTTTTGGCTTATCAAATTTCGACTTGGCGGACGATAAATCATAGGTGATGCTGCAAATAAAAAATAAATTCAGACCGATACGAATGTTTGTTCAGCGCGTGATGAATTAATCAGTGGTGGGAAAAAGAATTATTCGAAAATGCGTTTCGACAGTTCTCGTGTTTAAATGTTCGGAGAATCATTCTGTAAACCTGTACTGGCATTGACGCACGACGAGATTGTTTTTTCTTCTTCTTTGTCCTCTTACTCGATGTAGTGTTCATTAATTAGGTGCGTATGGAAAAATCCAGGTCGTCCATAGCGAAATTAATTTGATGGTATGACATCATCAGAGTACAGATAGTTTTTTTTCGGAACATGCAATTTTCGATAAGTAACAAGGACCTTCATGGAAGAGGATTTTTATCAAGGATTTTTATCTCTTTCTACAAATTAGATCACACACAAGGAATTATTCATCAAATTTTTATTTATTTAAAAATATGTTGGTTGAGTGAAATTTTGTTTTCTTCATAAAATGTACTGAGTGACACTGACGCACGACGTTCATTATTGTAACAATAACAGTAAAATTAATAATGTCAGGATTTTTTAAAAATCGATAATATGAAATAGTGAAAGGACCCAAAAAATCAGTTTTCGGTCACATGATTGTACAAATTTGTTCCAACTCTCCGCAATTACGATTGTATTATCTCGATTTACAGTACCTTTTTCAGGGTCATTGATTTTTTTGCAATCAATCTGAATCGAGTCAATTAATATAATCCAGGTAATAAAAAATTCGTCGGTCCATTATGGCGGTAAATAATATTTTTAATTAATTACATCTCATCTAAAATAAACGCAGACGGCTGCTTTCGTAATCTGTCGTAGAATGACAATTGCAATCTGATTTCGAGCCTGGATATCAACATTTTTGAAGATAGATTCATATTACAGCTTCAAAATTTTGCCTGGAAAGTCTTCGCACTTAGGAATTAATAGGTAGGAAAAATGAAATGATTGTGTTTTTATTTTTGTTTATTACCAATAACATCAGAAAATCCAAGAGCGAACATATTTACGTTTGACAAACATGTTTAGGTTTTATCTTCTATTTTTTGGTAGCAACAAGCATACCAAGAAGGCTATTTTTATGTCGTTTATGTTATGAAGTAATATAGAATGGTATGTAATGTTACACGTACTCTTCTTACCCTCGTTTGAGTTTTGACAAGTGGTCGCATTACCCCATGAATAATTAGAAATAATTATTCAATATTGCTTTCGATCATCAAGAAAGTTTTCACCAATTTAATTAACTACGATATAATATAATTAAATAATACGAGCAAGAAAAGTTGGTGCTGTTGAAATCAGCAATTTCCTGCTGTAGCAAACAATAGTTTTTTTTTTCCCCGTTAAAATCTTTTTTATAATCGTCCGTATTTCTTCCGGTTCTCATTATTACTACCGGGCAGAATTTAAACCATTTTCTGCCAAGAGAGTAACGAATCTGCATTGGGCGTATGTGCGAGACGTAGGTTAAAATGAGGGACTTTGCGCCCGCAATACGCGTACGGAATGAGGTTGTATCAGAGCGGTCGGGAAAAAAGCATTTAAAAATAAGTTTTTCCCCTTAAGTAAAATAAACATTGAAGTACAACCATAATTTAACATAATATAATGAACATTTGACCACCACTTAAGTTACAGTTATTGAAAATCATAATATATATATTCCGTGTAAAATTGACATATGCGGACTGTCGCAAGATTTGAAGTTTCACGTGACTTGCTAATTAACAATCGACTTCTTCATGTCCATGTCCCATAGGGTGTGTACTAATTATCTTTGCCCATCCCTGAGAACCTGATGAAGATCCTGAATGTGATCCAGTCTGGTGGTGTTGGAAGTTATCATTGAACCCCATAGCATGTGGACCTAATACTTTTGCCCATGAGTTCGCGCTCGAATGAGAGTTTGAGTGTGATCCAGATCCCATTTGTTCGAATTGATCATCCCAGTTGCCTGAATTGGGAAAACCGTCCATCCATGAATTGGCATTTGAACTACCTTTTGATCCATTCGAAATTGACGAAGCCTCCGATTCAGAATGGGATTTCGATTTCGATTTGTCCAAACCTGACCAAGCCTCCGATTCAGAACGCGATTTCGATTTTGATTTGGATTTGTCCGAACTTGAAGAAGCCTCCGATTCAGAACGGGATTTTGATTTTGATTTGTCCGAACCTGACGAAGCCTCCGATTCAGAACGGGATTTTGATTTTGATTTGTCCGAACCTGACGATGCCTCCGATTCAGAACGGGATTTCGATTTTGATTTGTCTGAACTTGATGAAGCCTCCGATTCAGAACGGGATTTTGATTTTGATTTGTCCGAACTTGAAGACGCCTCCGATTCAGAACGGGATTTTGATTTGGATTTGTCCGAACTTGATGAAGCCTCCGATTCAGAACGGGATTTTGATTTTGATTTGTCCGAACTTGATGAAGCCTCCGATTCGGAACGGGATTTTGATTTTGATTTGTCCGAACTTGATGAAGCCTCCGATTCAGAACGGGATTTTGATTTTGACTTGTCCGAACTTGAAGAAGCCTCCGATTCAGAACGGGATTCCGATTTTGATTTAGATTTGTCCGAACTTGAAGAAGCCTCTGATTCAGAACGGGATTTCGATTTTGTTTCAGATCCTTCGGAGCTCGACGAAGCCTCCGATTCAGAACTGGATTTTGATTTTGATTTAGATTTGTCCGAACTTGATGAAGCCTCTGATTCAGAACGGGATTTTGATTTTGATTTGTCCGAACTTGACGAAGCCTCCGATTCAGAACTGGATTTTGATTTTGATTTAGATTCGTCCGAACTTGACGAAGCCTCCGATTCAGAACGGGATTTTGATTTCGATTTTGATTTGTCCGAACTTGAAGAAGCCTCTGATTCAGAACGAGATTTCGATTTTGATTTAGATTTGTCTGAACTTGATGAAGCCTCTGATTCAGAACGGGATTTTGATTTTGATTTGTCCGAACTTGACGAAGCCTCCGATTCAGAACTGGATTTTGATTTTGATTTGTCCGAACCTGATGAACCCTCCGATTCTGAACTGGATTTTGATTTTGATTTAGATTTGTCCGAACTTGACGAAGCCTCCGATTCGGAACGGGATTTTGATTTTGATTTAGATTTGTCCGAACTTGAAGAAGCCTCCGATTCAGAACGGGATTTTGATTTTGATTTGTCCGAACCTGATGAACCCTCCGATTCAGAACTGGATTTTGATTTTGATTTAGATTCGTCCGAACTTGACGAAGCCTCCGATTCAGAACGGGATTTTGATTTCGATTTTGATTTGTCCGAACTTGACGAAGCCTCCGATTCAGAACGGGATTTTGATTTTGATTTAGATTCGTCCGAACTTGACGAAGCCTCCGATTCAGAACGGGATTTTGATTTTGATTTAGATTTGTCCGAACTTGAAGAAGCCTCCGATTCCGAACGGGATTTCGATTTTGATTTGTCCGAACCTGACGAACCCTCCGATTCAGAATCGGATTTTGATTTTGATTTAGATTCGTCCGAACTTGACGAAGCCTCCGATTCAGAACGGGATTTTGATTTTGATTTAGATTTGTCCGAACTTGAAGAAGCCTCCGATTCAGAACTGGATTTTGATTTTGATTTAGATTCGTCCGAACTTGACGAAGCTTCCGATTCAGAACGGGATTTTGATTTCGATTTTGATTTGTCCGAACTTGACGAAGCCTCCGATTCAGAACTGGATTTTGATTTTGATTTAGATTTGTCCGAACTTGACGAAGCCTCCGATTCAGAACTGGATTTTGATTTTGATTTAGATTCATCCGAACTTGACGAAGCCTCCGATTCAGAACGGGATTTTGATTTCGATTTTGATTTGTCCGAACTTGACGAAGCCTCCGATTCAGAACGGGATTTTGATTTCGATTTTGATTTGTCCGAACTTGACGAAGCCTCCGATTCAGAACGGGATTTTGATTTCGATTTTGATTTGTCCGAACTTGACGAAGCCTCCGATTCAGAACTGGATTTTGATTTTGATTTAGATTTGTCCGAACTTGACGAAGCCTCCGATTCAGAACTGGATTTTGATTTTGATTTAGATTCATCCGAACTTGACGAAGCCTCCGATTCAGAACGGGATTTTGATTTCGATTTTGATTTGTCCGAACTTGACGAAGCCTCCGATTCAGAACGGGATTTTGATTTCGATTTTGATTTGTCCGAACTTGACGAAGCCTCCGATTCAGAACTGGATTTTGATTTTGATTTAGATTCATCCGAACTTGACGAAGCCTCCGATTCAGAACGGGATTTTGATTTCGATTTTGATTTGTCCGAACTTGACGAAGCCTCCGATTCAGAACGGGATTTTGATTTCGATTTTGATTTGTCCGAACTTGACGAAGCCTCCGATTCAGAACGGGATTTTGATTTCGATTTTGATTTGTCCGAACTTGACGAAGCCTCCGATTCAGAACTGGATTTTGATTTTGATTTAGATTTGTCCGAACTTGACGAAGCCTCCGATTCAGAACTGGATTTTGATTTTGATTTAGATTCATCCGAACTTGACGAAGCCTCCGATTCAGAACGGGATTTTGATTTCGATTTTGATTTGTCCGAACTTGACGAAGCCTCCGATTCAGAACGGGATTTCGATTTAGATTCGTCCGAACTTGACGAAGCCTCCGATTCAGAACGGGATTTTGATTTTGATTTAGATTTGTCCGAACTTGAAGAAGCCTCCGATTCGGAACGGGATTTTGATTTTGATTTAGACTTGTCCGAACTTGAAGAAGCCTCCGATTCCGAACGGGATTTCGATTTTGATTTGTCCGAACCTGACGAACCCTCCGATTCAGAACTGGATTTTGATTTTGATTTAGATTTGTCCGAACTTGACGAAGCCTCCGATTCGGAACGGGATTTTGATTTTGATTTAGATTTGTCCGAACTTGAAGAAGCCTCTGATTCCGAACGGGATTTCGATTTTGATTTGTCCGAACCTGACGAACCCTCCGATTCAGAACTGGATTTTGATTTTGATTTAGATTTGTCCGAACTTGACGAAGCCTCCGATTCGGAACGGGATTTTGATTTTGATTTAGATTTGTCCGAACTTGAAGAAGCCTCTGATTCCGAACGGGATTTCGATTTTGATTTGTCCGAACCTGACGAACCCTCCGATTCAGAACCGGATTTTGATTTTGATTTAGATTTGTCCGAACTTGAAGAAGCCTCCGATTCAGAACTGGATTTTGATTTTGATTTTGATTTGTCTGAACTTGACGAAGCCTCCGATTCAGAACTGGATTTTGATTTTGATTTAGATTTGTCCGAACTTGAAGAAGCCTCCGATTCCGAACGGGATTTCGATTTTGATTTAGATTTGTCCGAACTTGAAGAAGCCTCTGATTCAGAACGGGATTTCGATTTTGTTTCAGATCCTTCGGAGCTCGACGAAGCCTCCGATTCAGAACGGGATTTCGATTTTGTTTTGTCCGAACTTGACGAACCCTCCGATTCAGAACTGGATTTTGATTTTGATTTAGATTTGTCCGAACTTGACGAAGCCTCCGATTCAGAACTGGATTTTGATTTTGATTTAGATTTGTCCGAACTTGAAGAAGCCTCCGATTCCGAACGGGATTTCGATTTTGATTTAGATTTGTCCGAACTTGAAGAAGCCTCTGATTCAGAACGGGATTTCGATTTTGTTTCAGATCCTTCGGAGCTCGACGAAGCCTCCGATTCAGAACTGGATTTTGATTTTGATTTAGATTTGTCCGAACTTGACGAAGCCTCCGATTCAGAACTGGATTTTGATTTTGATTTAGATTTGTCCGAACTTGACGAAGCCTCCGATTCGGAACGGGATTTTGATTTTGATTTAGTTCCACTCGGGTTGGACGAAGAATCTGAAGATGCTGTGTGCACTTTTCCGCTGTCCTTATCTTCATCACTTTCTTCCGACGATGATTCCGATTTCTTTTCACCATCTACGTCAGACCATTTCCCTTTTTTACCATGCCATCCACTTTTTTCATCACTGTCGTCATCTTTCCATTTCTCCTCCCACGCTCCGTGGCTCTCCTTGTGTTCCTTTCCATTTTCATCCTTTGTTATATGCGTGGAAGTTGAATGGGAGTGCATGTGCCCTTTCGGTGCACCGAAAGAGCACGCGATCGCCGATGCGAGAATCAGAAAGATTAAAACTGAAAAAAGCACACGAATATTATAAATCATCAACTAACTTTTCAACGAATGATTTTATCAACATCGATATGATGTTATTTTTTGGAAAACGATATATTTCACTTATAAAAATAATTATGTACCTCTCATCGTGTTCTTCGCTTTCCAATTAAATTATACAGCGAATCTCCACAGCAGGAACCACTGTCGTTGCACTGCTACCTTACAGTACTTTTTCTCACGTTTTATACATAGCCCTCTTCGATATTGTTGCTTTGTCTTATCTGATCGAGAATACGTTGAATTTTTATTAAATTAATTGTTATTATCATATAGTCTCGGACTGTCACGATAAAGCAGTGTCTCACATTGTGGATTGTCTTGGCGAATAAAAATATTTATTGACGCTGTGTTTTGACGATCATGATCGATTGGCGCTGTTTTTTCAAATGACATTGTCGGGTGAAGCTTAAGACCGAAAAAAAAACGTAGTGCCTAAATTTCTTTAGCTTCTTATGAAATTTATATCATCGGTAATATCCCTGAGCGTACGGTCAATAACAATCTATTTTTTAAAAAACCACATGACAATGAAATAAACCGATCTGTCTTTACTTTTGCTTTATACGAACTTAGACTGACGTTTGCTAAGTATCAATATATACAAATATCGATTTCCTCGTTTTTTCAGTTGTCAACATATGCTAATTAGTCGCGATGAAACCATTTAAAGGCTGATGACTTTATCAATATAATTTGTATAGATACAATATTACCGATCACTTTGACTTAGGCATCGATGACTTACTCTGCAATAATGTAACAAAATAAATTCATGGCAAGCTAGATTCATAGCAATACATATATATGTATGTATATAAAATTGATGTGCCCCTCTGGCGATTTTTGTGCGACATTAATAGTCATGGTAATTTAATCTGTAATTTTTTCAAACAAAGAATATTCGTTTTCCGATAAAATAATAATAATTTCTCCGATTGTCCGTAATAAATGATTTTAAATATGCTATCTAAAAGTCAACATAAAGCTTAAACTTTTTGTGGAAACATTTTTTGTCGGCCTTTTTCAATTTCCGAGATATAGTCACTTATAAAAATACAAGGACTTTATTATCGAAGGTAAAAAATATGAAAAAATCATAGAGTGTGTTTAAGTGGTACTTTAAAATAAACAATAAATTTTATTTTTTGTAATATTTCGTGCTGGTCCATTTTTTAATTAGTCCTCCGATATTATATGTTCGAAAATGCATTTGCTCGGTCATTTTAGCTCGCACATGAAAATAACTGTCGTCTTGATAATTTATGTGCTCGCATGTGGCGCGTGCCTCTGTCGTTTTTTCAATTGCAGCAGAAGCGTAAAAAAAAATTACGCATGTAAAAGCACAGATGCGGGGACGGTTCTTTTGACGTCATTACTCTGTAGATTCGTGAGTTATATTTTTGTACATGTTGAGAGCGTTACTATTTTGTCTTTCGTTGCTCATTCGTGCATCCTTTCACCTCGTGCGTATCGAACAATTAAATGATTTATAATTTGGTTAATATTATAATAAATTAATTGATATTTACGACACAAATTTTCCGCTTGAAAATAATAATTACAATTGACACAACTTACACACGTACGCAAGTCCGAGTAATAACACGCTTGTTATTTATTTATTTTCATTAAGCTCTCGTGGAGCACGCGGGTTTATTGAACATCGCTTATTCCGTATTTGCGCATTTTCGTATAAAGCCTGAAATCGATTATTCCGTTTCAATTTTAAAAATTCTTTCTCCTGCTCATGAAAATCATACGGAACATTTCAATGTTCTTCTTTTTTTCTTACGAGAGCACTGCACTTCCCGAAAAATTTGAAGAACAAAATTTCACTTTTTGAAAAACTCAAAGGAAAAAATTCAAAAAATTAATTTGACTTCCTGAAAAAATTCAAGGAAAAAATTGCACTCACTGACATTTTTTTAAACATCATTTATTAATTTTCAAAATGACAAAATATTTTGGGATAACTCGAAATGTTAGTTTTGACTGTAAAAAAATTTCCCTCCTAAAGTGGCATAAGTGATGTTGAAAAAAATTAATTGGCTTCATTCTGCAAAAATAATTTGGATGTTTATTTATCAGTCGACCGGGAAAAGATAAATTGAAGATTGTTCAATTGTCGCATTCTCTGTTACCGACGTTGGAATCTGAATGACAGTCGATGCTTTATCAGCTACTGCAAAAGTAATTTTCAATATATCCTGATGTTAACCTGATACCATCCGTTTCGGTTTCATGTAGTCTTCTACTTTACCTTTTTATCCTCTACATTGTCTTATTCGTCCAATTCGAACCCTTTGAGACCTCGTATTGACAATTGCCATATATTATAATTAATGCTACTCCATTTTTATTTGATAAAACACATTCTATTTTACAATAATAATTTTAGTTTCAACGCTTTGAATTTCTTTTTCTGTAGTTCGATTGATCGATCGGACCACCCCCGAAATATTCCACTCCAAAGTCAATAAGATGATCAGTCGCTTAAACTGGAGCACCAACTCGAAAGATTTTGGCTTGGAGCATTCCTCGTTGAGTTTTATTCACAAGCATGTGTCTGCCACAATTAAGCACCGAAGAATTCAGCAAATAATCGGTACGTTAATCGATTATAATTATTCTATCGAAAATGTAAATTTTAGCACACATTCATCATCAAATTTAATTCTCTTTCAATGAACCCACATTTTTTTACCATTTTTACCTCGCCTTTTAACATCATTTTCTTTTCTTCATTTTCCCATTTTTTTTTTCTGGTGAATTTGCAACTTTTTCAGATGTCAATGTTCTTCTTATAAATAATCTTTAAATTAAAAAAAATAAAAATAAAAATAAATAATGATGGAAAATATATAATCGAGTCCATTTTTAAAAAAATCAAATTACGGTGATTAATCTGTGTACAAATTGTCCACGAAATTCTTGGACAATCAAAGTCCCCACGCAGTGAAGATATCGTTGACTAACTTGAAGGGACCGTAACTCTTCATGGTACATACGACAATCTAGAAATTATTTCGTTAAACCGTATATCCTCTTTAGCCCGTGGGATAGTTTATAAAAAATTTCACTGTCATTATACGTTTGTCACAATGGCTATTATGACTCAGTTGATCTTTTGAAGTCACCTCCGCACGCGAAAAAGGACGTTTCATCCAGTTTAACGAAACTAGGAGGCGGATTCCTACTTACTGAACACGAAGTGCGCCGGATGTATTAGTGCGATATCAAATTGTCACTGATAATGACAGAATTCGCGGAATTTCGGCGGCTTATCAGTGAAGTTTTCGGCTGGGTGAGTGGAAAGCGCAAGTGGAATTTTCTTGGACTCCAGATTTTCCATAAATCTCCAGCACAAATAAGGGCTAAGGATTTATGAGGTATCAATGATCCCATAAAAAATATTAATAAATAAATAAATTTCAATAATCACTGTTCAATAGATTTTTATTAAGGCCATCGATACATCAATAATCGGTTTTAGGAGTTCACCTGACCTAGTAATTAATTAGTGAGTCCGGCTATCCGATCGGTGTAGTATTTTCGTAAGCAACTGTCATTAGCTCGATATTCCCGTAAATTTCCACGTTTACAATCTGTACTGTCCAAATAAATGGTAACAGCAGCTATTTTTCCAATCCACTAATTTGTTTTTGAAGAAACATATTTTTCTTCATTTGCTTCTATATTTTTATTTCATTATCTGACTTTAATTACACTGCCAAATTTTGTAATCCTATAAATTAACAAAATTATTCCGATTTAGTGGAGTTTTTGAAAAATTCATTACGTTATACTACAAATAAAAATTATTTACTGAAGCTCGAATTTTTTTCGCGCTACCGGAAAATAGATCTAAATTTCACAGAAATCGGTTGACCGGTTCAACTTTAATGATTTAAGAAAAATTATTTTTCGTTCATAAAAATACTTTGAATTATAGAAATTCTTTTGTAAATAATGAGGAATCAGTCTTCCAGGTTCTACATTGCAGTTGTTTTTTTTTTTTAGGAAATGTCTGGCTATGCGATAATCGAAGCCGATCGTTTATCGTCGATTCGGTAAGTTTCCTCGCTAATAAGGAGAGCACAGCTGTGCCAAATAGACATAACATGTTACATATACTCACATATTCATATATTCTTTGCAGTACATCCGATTCGAGGAGGTTCCCCGATAGACGTGGAATTTTCAGCGGGGCATTCGCATCTCGTTCCGGCAATTCTGCTCGGAACAAATTAGTAACAATCTAACCACTTAACGTTAGGAGTCGCGCGACAAACACGTGAAATAATTATTATGCGCATCGTGAGTAAATATTCCCGTAAACGCCTTGGGGCCATTTTTTTTTCGTATTGTTGTTTTTCCTCAGGTTCTGATTACACATATGTGTGTCGATGATCTTGATATTTTCATCATATTCCGGTAAAATTGTTTAATAATTTTATCAGAATGCAAATTAAAAATAATTGTTTAAATAATATTTTAATAAATAGCTTTTTATTTTCGGTTTCATAATATAATTTGTTATTATTTTTATTATTTAATTCATTTATTATTATTATTAATGTTGAAATTAAAATAAATAAATGCACGTAATGGTTTTTTTATTACTGAATATGGTGAGATATGAATATTGTTGTGATATATGTAAGTCGATGATCTTTGTATTTGAATGTTAATGAGGATGGACCCTTTAATAATTTTATCATGACACACGCTGGAGCGATTTGTAAGAACAACATTTTAATAAATCGTTCCATTAGGCCTCGGTCTTGAGACGGGCCCTCGCTCTTCTCAAACGGTTTGCTTGTGCATCGACAATGAACCCGATGACGACTACTTCGTCAAGTCCTTTAAGTGTTTCTTTGCATTCTCGTGTTTCGTTGCTTCAATTTCCATGAGAAATCGTCACATAAAATAAGTAAACAATGAAAGCCCTTCCTTCGCTATTCCTTTTTGCAAAATTCAATTTTTTATTAACTCGACAGTTGCAATTAAAACATTTTGTATAGGAAAAAGAATTTGTCGATATTAAAATACAAAATATTCGTGCGGAATTCGCTTCGCGTGCGAGAAGTCGCACCGAGTGGCAAAAAGTGCTATTATTTCACAAGGAATAGAAATGGGAATTTGTGCGTGCGTTAAATCGCGTTTCTCGCATCGAGTGACATAAAAACCCGTATTTTTCGATTTTTTTCGAATACATTTGTTTTTTTCATGGGGGTGGGAATTCGCCGGTCAATTATCGACAATTATAATTGACTTCTTGGAAACCCCACCACCACCACCATCATCGAGGTTGCGTAAAGACCTCCTCTGACGCTTCCACCACGGACAACCGCCTTCTCCTCTTTAACGCGTGGCGCTCGAACGGAGAACGCATTGCAAGACGAGGTTTATGTCTGACGAGCCGAACGGTCACCAGCAGCAACCACCAGACGCACCAGCGTCAGTTACTAGTAACGTGCGACACTCTACGCTATCAAGTGTTCTCCTTTTCTTCATCAAACTTAAGATTTTCAATTGGCGAGAACACGTGCGTAATAATATATAGTTAAATAATAATTTAAAAAAATTTTTAAACTTAAAATATAAATAAATTTTTTTAATAATCTTCAGTGAATCTCCTGGACTAAAATTGATCAATTTCAACAACAATTGCAAGAATTGTTGCTCTATATCATAAACATTATCACCGTGTTACATAATAAAAAAGATCATTTTTTTAGTGCATAATTTTCATTGAAAAAAAAATTTCTCTAATATTTGTGACAAGGGATGTAAAATAGTGGATAAATTTATTTGTTTATGTTGCATTGAACTTCGAAAAGGTGCAATAGAAAAAATTGCACTGAGGGATTGAAACGGCGATTTTACGAGACGCCGATTAAAAAATTCGATCGCAAGGCGATTGATGAGACAAGTGAACTTCCGGAAGTACTTATTTTGAGATTTTGAGATTTTTACGTGCTGGACGATTTCACTTTGAGGATTGGAATTGATTCGAGGATCATTTTCACCTGTAACTCGGTTTTCGTGGGGGACATTGGCACATTGGCCTGCGGGCGGTAAATTGAATGATGCGAGGGTCGAGCAGCTAACGAGGTCGGCGACTTCAGTCAGCGCGCTTCGATATACGGAAGAAGAAGAAGAAGAAGAAGAAGAAGTGGAGAGAGACAATTGAGCTGCAGAAACAAGTAAGCAAAAGCCACTGAATTTATTCGAAACACATTGCCAATCACTCAAAATACACACGCTAGATAAAATAAAAATATTTAAAGATTTGCCAGACGGGGCAATTATTTTATAGTCAAGTTCTCATTCGCAATGATAATCATCTAGCAAATTCCGTGCTTAACTGATAGCATCCCAAGAGCCGAATTTTATTTTTCAATGTCGCGAGTCTGATTTAAAAAAATTTATTCTTCAACATTTTTATCATAGCGTAATAACAACAATAAAATTTTTAATAAATATTAACACAATATCCTCCAATATTAAAAAAAGGAAGCTTCTAATGCCCAAAAAATAGAAAAGTCACTGAATTTCTTCACAATAGCCTAAAAAAAAAAAAAATGTCCCGCCAAAAAAAAATGAATTCAATTTCCTCCCCTATTCGAACCACCCCCTCCCCCACCGCGCCGGAAGTCTTAAGTGCCCAAGTAAATTTAACAAGACAATCAAAATTCTCGTCCGTCGTATGATCTTCTTCCTCGATTAATACGCAAATTATTTTCGCGCTGTCAATTGGCGAGTAATTAATTTCCGTGGTCAATTAGCCATTGGACAATTATCCAATTCTCGAGCTCGAGAAACAGCAGCTCGCGAATTTCATCATCTCGTCGATTCATCAGCCTCGAATGCGGAATAATCTCGTCAATCCAACCTGTTGACTGTTGGTCGCATATTTTATGGTGCCAATGTCACATGTGTAATTGAGAAAATGTCGCGTGTCTTCGGTAATGGCATACGCTTCCTTAACCCACTTACCGATGTGTATCAAATTCTCGAGCGATGAATGCGCCCCACATTGTTCCGATTTATTTCCTTATCAAATCAAGGTCATTGTATCGGCATTTTTTTAATTAATTATAAATTTCATTATAATCTTGTCACCATTCATACGACGAATCAAACGAATTGGATCCTCTTTATTGGCACTTGACGAGCTAGCATTATACGAATTTCACGTGACTGTCACGTTCGTCTGTTAGCACGTTCTTAGCGAATTAACTACTGCATTCGCGAGTCAGCTTCACTTTTGCTCGCGTTCAACGTGTCGTTGTTCCGCCCACGCATTCATAAACACAAACTCGTCGTGTCGTCGAGGATTATATTGACGTTACTATTTGCAAATTACTCTAATTCGGGATACTTTTTTTATTTGCATATTAATAATAATTAGTCATTATTTTTTTGGCAGATTTTTTTAATAAACAAGAATTTTTATAGATTTTTAAAATAAGTTAAACATTATTAATTTTATTAAGATTTAATGGGATTATAGATTGAAAATTAGATTTTATTTTTTCGTTTTAAAAATTTTTATTATTGTTTTTTCAATACCATTGGAAACAATGCACAACAATGGGAATTAAAAAATATAAAAATGTTTAATCCGTTTATTTGTTTGTTACTTGGATAAAAAATATTCGGGCCGTTTTTAGGAATGTTCAAAAATAGGGTGACCGACTTGAAGTGTTTGGCCTCGTAAAGTATGCATTTCAACTCATGCGTATTAGACGGATATGATACATCGTAGTGAAATTAGAAACCTCTGTCAAGGTCTTTGAAGAAAAAAGGAAACGCATCGTCGGTTTAACTGCGTATACGTGACGGCGCCGGCGTCTTAACAGGTGCTTGTCGATAAGGTGCATTAGATAACGCGTTTCTAATGGAAGCTCTTATCAATGTGCGATTAATTAATAAAAATAAAAATCTTAGAAACGCATTAAAAATTATACCGAAAAAAAATTGGTCCCTTTTTTTGGATCCACATAAAATAATAATTAATAATAATAATAACATTTATTATTGCTCTTATCAGAAATCATTGTATAATAATTGCTGATAATAGCAATGGTATTATTAACCGAGCGTTACCAATTAATTATTATCTATTACTTAATTATTAATTAAATAATATTCTTACAAAAGTATCAACAACAAGGAAATGATAAACCATTTTCATAAATTATTTCGAATGGCATATTTCTCATCCTCTTCGTGGCTCTATGTTGAAATACAATTTCAAAAAATTCCTTCGAGTATTGCAGATGTTTGGGTAACACGTGTCTGACCAGATGACGAAAATATCGCGACACTTGACAGATCGAATCTTCGGTATTATCGCAGAAAAAGATAAGAGGAAATAACTTTTTCCGCATGCCGTTAAAAATCGATAAATCAGCCCGTAACATTATTTCAAAACCTGAATGACTGTCACTTACAGTCACCCGATAAATATCGATACTACAAGTTGTTTGAAAAAAATCTGTTTTGATTTTTGAATTTTCTTCGTTCAAGCTGCGATGAAATATGCGAGGGCTCTGAATTATTTATCTATCGAGGGATATGAAATATCGAACTATTGCATAGGCAGTGTCTTAATTCGTACAACCATCCGTTGTGTTCTATTATTAGCAAGATAAGTGCCTATAAAGAGCTATTATCGTAATCGTCTGGCCTCATTTTTCATTTCCTCAGACCAGATTCGATTTATGCTTCTTAAAAAAAAAAGATAGTAGGTTACCGAAGACGGATACGTATCGAGACAGAAAATCACGGTTAACTCGCGCGCGTAAAGAACTTGCCCGCACATTCCATTTCCAACAAACAATATAATTCGCGCTAAAGGAAAGGCATAGTCGCTACTAAAATGAGTGAGGCTGTCGGGATTGGTGGTGGTGGAACTCCACGGATAATAACGCAGTGGCCCCGTGCGCGAGACCCTCGAAGAGACCCGCGTTAATAATGCCCCGGTGTCTGTAAAAATTGTCTCGGAATGGCGACTACCGAGACTCGCACGATCCGCGCAAGGATCACTCACTCTGATTGCTCGTGTATAATGTAGCTTCGCTGTAACGCCACCAGCAATGAGAGTCTGGATCCTCGTGGACCTACAATTATTCGTAATTAGCCGGACTACGATGATAACAGTGATCGATGCAAGCAACGAGAGATAATCATTTCGCCGTCCGCGCGGACCACAAAAAATGCGGGCATACGCCGCTAGAGCGCGCCACCGTAGAATCATCGCCTCGGCGCACGCCCTGCCACTTATGGCTTTTCTGGGTTTACTACGCGATACGGAGACGCATACTACGCAGCGAATTAAAAATCTAACGTTGCGTACTTACTCTGTAGCCTCGTCGATCGGCAAACCATTCACCCGAGCTAACGATTATCCCTGCTACTACATTTTTCAGCAGATATACGGCGCAATGCGGTTAGGTTTTCTCGGAGAAGATGAGGATATGATGTAAACTCACAAAGATAACTTACAGTCTTGAAAAATCGAGAGGAATATTTACGGGAAATGTGGCTAAACGATTTCTACAGAAATATAGGTTATGAAATTTCAAAGATTATTTTATAAATGCGAAAAAATATGATAATGATTTCTTGCCTCCAGCAGAGTTGAATTTTCATCATCACGAAACCAAAGTACTTCACGACTGTTTTATCTTCGTATCTACAGAAATTAATCCACCAAGATTTCGCACTCGAATAAAAATATTTTTATTGCACCTCTGCACTTTATTACTGCACGTATTCAATTTCGAGTGATGTAAAATCTTGCAGTTTGCAAGCAATTGAACGAAAATAAAATTGTATGTATTATTTGGCATTATTGATCAATTTCGAGTATTCCATTTTGTCAATTTCAAGTTCTAATCAAAGTTCTGCTCTCAAAAAAAAAATGCGCGATTTTATTCTTGATATAGTTGCATAAAATGGCGTAAATAATCATGCATTTTTTATTCGTTGTTTCAGCGAATCGCTTGCTTGAATTCAGTAACAATATCACCTCATTCGCAATAAGGAAAAATCGGCTGGTTATTCCCGCGTTTGATTCACGAGTGCGCTAGTAGTTTGAGCAAATATTGCAATTCCAGTGCGTAAATGGGATAAAAAGGAAGTGCCCCGATGAAAAATTTCATTCTGAGCGTTAAGTTTATCGCGAATACGGGAGTGACAATCAGCAGCTGCGACTCTCTTATCAACGACTCGACTGATCTTTGTCGAGGGGATTTTTCGTTCCGGTGAGTTTCAAAGATCTGTGATAACGATTCGATGGTCGTGGTAAAAAATGTTGCCTCGATTATTTAAAAAAAGAACTGTGAAATTTAATGTCAAGTGCTATTTATTATTATAATTTTCTTTGATACGCGGATAATAAATCTCATGGATCTATGATCGATCGGTTCCATAGATCGAATCGGCAGCCTGTGAATACATAATCGACGTTAACGATCGTACGTGTTTATTTAAATCGATTATTCGACTTATTCGGGTAAACATTTCCTAAACCTTCGGTACGTACCAAGTACTTGGTACCTAGTAAGGTATGTTTGATTTTATTAAATCCAATGAAATTTTATGTATGAATGTATGTGTTTATTGTTCTCTTTCGGGTTACAAGTTTTTACATTGCTTACTCGCTAAATCGTACAATTATCTTTTACATTTCCTTACTTTCTAATTTTATCCTACTTCGTTTTTCACTTCCATCACGCCTTTATTATTTACATTTATTTACATTCCTTTTACATCTCCTTTCCTTATTATTATAATTTTCTTTGATACGCGGATAATAAATCTCATAGATCTATGATCGATCGGTTCCATAGATGGAATCGGCAGCCTGTGAATATATAATCGACGTTAACGATCGTACGTGTTTATTTAAATCGATTATTCGACTTATTCGGGTAAACATTTCCTAAACCTTCGGTACGTACCAAGTACTTGGTACCTAGTAAGTACTTGGTACCTAGTAAGGTATGTTTGATTTTATTAAATCCAATGAAATTTTATGTATGAATGTATGTGTTTATTGTTCTCTTTCGGGTTACAAGTTTTTACATTGCTTACTCGCTAAATCGTACAATTATCTTTTACATTTCCTTACTTTCTAATTTTATCCTACTTCGTTTTTCACTTCCATCACGCCTTTATTATTTACATTTATTTACATTCCTTTTACATCTCCTTTCCTTATTATTATAATTTTCTTTGATACGCGGATAATAAATCTCATAGATCTATGATCGATCGGTTCCATAGATCGAATCGGCAGCCTGTGAATATATAATCGACGTTAACGATCGTACGTGTTTATTTAAATCGATTATTCGACTTATTCGGGTAAACATTTCCTAAACCTTCGGTACGTACCAAGTACTTGGTACCTAGTAAGGTATGTTTGATTTTATTAAATCCAATGAAATTTTATGTATGAATGTATGTGTTTATTGTTCTCTTTCGGGTTACAAGTTTTTACATTGCTTACTCGCTAAATCGTACAATTATCTTTTACATTTCCTTACTTTCTAATTTTATCCTACTTCGTTTTTCACTTCCATCACGCCTTTATTATTTACATTTATTTACATTCCTTTTACATCTCCTTTCCATCTTTTCCTTCACTCTCTTCCATCTCTCCTTCTCCTTCTCTCTCGCACGCCCGCTCCGCCCTACTCGCTCTCTCCGTCATCTCTCTTCGCTCTCATTTCTCCCTCCTTCTCCGACTCCCGTTTCCGTTCCATTCATTCCATTCCTTTTTCACTCTGTGCTTCTCTCCGCTTCCTTTCCTCCCTGTCTTCCTTCTATTTCTTTCATACACCTCTCTCCCCAGCCCCTTTCATCCAGTATTTCTTTTACTCTTTCCTCAATCCCTCTTTCTCTTTGTTTAATCATTGATTTTGCAAAAATAACATTGTTATTTCACTTATTTTGGGAAATTTTTTCAAAAAATAACATTGTTTATGTATGAATATATGTGTTTATTGTTCTCATTCGGGTTACAAGTTTTTACATTGCTTACTCGCTAAATCGTACACTTTTCTTTTACATTTCCTTACTTTCTAATTTTATCCTACTTCGTTTTTCACTTCCATCACGCCTTTATTATTTACATTTATTTACATTCCTTTTACATCTCCTTTCCATCTTTTCCTTCACTCTCTTCCTTCTCTCCTTCTCCTTCTCTCTCGCACGCCCGCTCCGCCCTACTCGCTCTCTCCCTCATCTCTCTTCGCTCTCATTGCTCCCTCCTTCTCCGACTCCCGTTTCCGTTCCATTCATTCCATTCCTTTTTCACTCTGTGCTTCTCTCCGCTTCCTTTCCTCCCTGTCTTCCTTCTATTTCTTTCATACACCTCTCTCCCCAGCCCCTTTCATCCAGTATTTCTGTATTACTCTTTCCTCAATCCCTCTTTCTCTTTGTTCAATCATTGATTTTGCAAAAATAACATTGTTATTTCACCTATCTCGCAAAATAACATTGTTATTTCACCAGTTTTGTGAAAATTTTGCAAAAATAACATTGTTATTTCACCTATCTCGCAAAATAACATTGTTATTTCACCTATCTCGCAAAATAACATTGTTATTTCACCTATCTCGCAAAATAACATTGTTATTTCACTTATTTTGTGAAAATTTTTCAAAAAATAACATTGTTATTTCACTTGTCGCAAAAATAACATTGTTATTTCACTTATTTTGGGAAATTTTTTCGAAAAATAACATTGTTATTTCACCTGTCGCAAAAATAACATTGTTATTTCACCTATCTCGCAAAATAACATTGTTATTTCACTTATTTTGTGAAAATTTTTCAAAAAATAACATTGTTATTTCGCTTAGTGCAAAAATAACATTGTTATTTCACTTGTCGCAAAAATAACATTGTTATTTCACTTATTTTGGGAAATTTTTTCGAAAAATAACATTGTTATTTCACTTGTCGCAAAAATAACATTGTTATTTCGCTTGTCGCAAAAATAACATTGTTATTTCACTTATTTTGGGAAATTTTTTCAAAAAATAACATTGTTTATGTATGAATATATGTGTTTATTGTTCTCATTCGGGTTACAAGTTTTTACATTGCTTACTCGCTAAATCGTACACTTTTCTTTTACATTTCCTTACTTTCTAATTTTATCCTACTTCGTTTTTCACTTCCATCACGCCTTTATTATTTACATTTATTTACATTCCTTTTACATCTCCTTTCCATCTTTTCCTTCACTCTCTTCCTTCTCTCCTTCTCCTTCTCTCTCGCACGCCCGCTCCGCCCTACTCGCTCTCTCCCTCATCTCTCTTCGCTCTCATTGCTCCCTCCTTCTCCGACTCCCGTTTCCGTTCCATTCATTCCATTCCTTTTTCACTCTGTGCTTCTCTCCGCTTCCTTTCCTCCCTGTCTTCCTTCTATTTCTTTCATACACCTCTCTCCCCAGCCCCTTTCATCCAGTATTTCTGTATTACTCTTTCCTCAATCCCTCTTTCTCTTTGTTCAATCATTGATTTTGCAAAAATAACATTGTTATTTCACCTATCTCGCAAAATAACATTGTTATTTCACCTATCTCGCAAAATAACATTGTTATTTCACCTATCTCGCAAAATAACATTGTTATTTCACTTATTTTGTGAAAATTTTTCAAAAAATAACATTGTTATTTCACTTGTCGCAAAAATAACATTGTTATTTCACTTATTTTGGGAATTTTTTTCGAAAAATAACATTGTTATTTCACTTGTCGCAAAAATAACATTGTTATTTCACCTATCTCGCAAAATAACATTGTTATTTCACCAGTTTTGTGAAAATTTTGCAAAAATAACATTGTTATTTCACCTATCTCGCAAAATAACATTGTTATTTCACTTATTTTGGGAAATTTTTTCGAAAAATAACATTGTTATTTCGCTTGTCGCAAAAATAACATTGTTATTTCACTTATTTTGGGAAATTTTTTCGAAAAATAACATTGTTATTTCGCTTGTCGCAAAAATAACATTGTTATTTCACTTATTTTGTGAAATTTTTTTCAAAAAATAACATTGTTATTTCGCTTGTCGCAAAAATAACATTGTTATTTCACTTATTTTGGGAAATTTTTTCGAAAAATAACATTGTTATTTTGCTTGTCGCAAAAATAACATTGTTATTTCGCTTAGTGCAAAAATAACATTGTTATTTCACTTGTTTTGGGGAATTTTTTCGAAAAATAACATTGTTATTTCGCTTGTCGCAAAAATAACATTGTTATTTCACTTATTTTGGGAAATTTTTTCGAAAAATAACATTGTTATTTCACTTGTCGCAAAAATAACATTGTTTATTTATTATTTCACTTATTTTGGGAAATTTTTTCGAAAAATAATATTGTTATTTCACTTGTCGCAAAAGGAAGACAGGGAGGAAAGGAAGCGGAGAGAAGCACAGAGTGAAAAAGGAATGGAATGAATGGAGCGGGCGTGCGAGAGAGAAGGAGAAGGAGAGAGGAAGAGAGTGAAGGAAAAGATGGAAAGGAGATGTAAATAAATGATTGAGGAAAGAGAAAGAGGGATTGAGGAAAGAGTAAAAGAAATACTGGATGAAAGGGGCTGGGGAGAGAGGTGTATGAAGGAAATAGAAGAAGGAAGACAGGGAGGAAAGGAAGCGGAGAGAAGCACAGAGTGAAAAAGGAATGGAATGAATGGAACGGAAACGGGAGTCGGAGAAGGACGGAGCGATGAGAGCGAAGAGAGATGAGGGAGAGAGCGAGTAGGGCGGAGCGGGCGTGCGAGAGAGAAGGAGAAGGAGAGAAGGAAGAGAGTGAAGGAAAAGATGGAAAGGAGATGTAAAAGGAATGTAAATAAATGTAAATAATAAAGGCGTGATGGAAGTGAAAAACGATGTAGGATAAAATTAGAAAGTAAGGAAATGTAAAAGATAAGTGTACGATTTAGCGAGTAAGCAATGTAAAAACTTGTAACCCGAAGGAGAACAATAAACACATACATTCATACATAAAATTTCATTGGATTTAATAAAATGAAACATACCTTAGGAGGTACCTTTTTAATTTTCCTATCATTCCTTTTATCCCCTCCTCATCCACCGACAACACCGCTATATCATCAGCGTATGCCAGTGTGTATATAATAAGTGAAATAATGTTATTTTGCAAACTAAGTGACGTAACAATGTTATTTTTGCAAAATCTCACAAAATAAGTGAAATAACAATGTTTTTTTTTTGAAAAAATTTCACAAAATAAGTAAAATAACAATGTTATTTTTGCAATAAGTGAAATAACAATGTTATTTTGCGAAATAGGTGAAAAAACAATGTTATTTTTGCAAAATTTCCACAAAATAAGTGAAATAACAATGTTATTTTGCAAAATCAATGATTGAACAGCGTTATTCTCACAAAATAAGTGAAATAACAATGTTATTTTGCAAAACAAGTGACGTAACAATGTCATATTTGCAAAATCAATGATTGAACAATTTTTTATTTTATTTATAAATGATTACTCGATAATTAATCTTGTATTTTGTGTCAAATTCGTGTGTTACAGAATTCGGAATAGGCGAAGGGACAGTGAAAAAAAAATCAGAAACTTTGACAATTATTCGAAAAGGAATAATTATCCACCTGTCGCACCGAGCAGTGATATGAAGAATTCTCAAACCAACGGATATGGTACGTTTACATTTTATGTATGCAATCAATTACATGCTTTTTCACACGGAAACGATTTTTTTTTTTTTTTGCGAGATAAAAATGTGTGGTCACGATAAAGCCAATTAGTCACGAGATAACGAACTGAGGTTTGGACAACTGTTTAATTTTGACTGTTCCATTTCGAAGCGATTAATTAATTGGAGCAATGAAGGATATTCCCCTCAATGAAATTAAAAAGAAAAATGCCAATCGGCATCAGGATAGTATCGATTTTTTTTAAATTATTAATAACGATATCACAAATCGGCAACGATTTATGACGTTCTTTTTTTAATTTCGCTTCTCGAGACTTACGAAATGCAGGTCGACCTTTTTTCACCGTTTTCCAGAGAAGGAAATGCAGTTCGGCGAAGGTTGCCGAAGGTTGCAGTTCGCGAAAGTCCCAAGGCCGATTTATCGTTCGGTTCGCCGATCGCATCGTCGCTCACATGCCCCCAGACAAGTTTCCGATACAATTTCTCTCTCCTCGAACGTTCGTACGTTTTCGAGCTTGTAAAAATGTGGAAAGGCGATTATAATAGGTTATTATCGATAGAACGCAACGGGATTTGCTCGGCAAATATTTTCACCCTCTCCTGTGCATATGGTAATCCACGGCTTACGTCGTTTAGTTGGGTCAAGACGTCATTTCTCTATTTCAAATCCCAACAGGCATTCTGTTGACAATTACAATTTGTTTACCAGAAAAAAAAACATCATAATTTTTTTTTCTTTCACAAATGTGTTCATATATTAATTATTAATTATTAATGACCATAATTCATTCTATCGCATAAACATATTTGTTTGTGAAAAAAGATTTGCTAAAAATTTGAATACGGTTTAAAAAAGTTTTAAATTGTAATTGAACACAATTTAAATAAGAATTTTATAATAAATTTAAAAAATAATAAAAATAATAGACAACACGAAAAAATTCATAGGGTATCGACACTGCGACGCAGTAAATCAGTTCGTAAGTTGAAACGCAGTTGACGCGGCACGAAATATTGTCGGCGATCGAACATTCGAACGATCCATCGATCGTACTGGAGAACTGGAGTGAACCGGAAAGCCGCGGGAACGCGATTCATGGACGCCCGGCGCCTCGACGCCGCGACTCCATTCCACCCAATAGCGATCCCCGTGTATACGCGTGCATACGCAACCAGAATTCCATTACAATCGCCGGAGTACTTAATAGTAATTTTGTAACGGTTATGAACAACCTACCGCATGTTTGCAGTACTGCTGGAAATTCCATAAGCGGAATTAATGACGATTTCGCAAAAATAGTACATTCTCACCGAGTGAATGGCCAGAGAAATGCTTGTAGACTTTGAGAATTTCTCTTGTTATTATTCTCATTATGCTCACATCTTCTTGTTTTTTGTGCGCTAAATGACTTTTGTTTTCACCAATTGATTTACGCATCATAAATTGCTTAATTTATTGCGTATTCGATGACGAGTGTGACTGGCATTTGAACAGATTTCAATCGTAGTATCGTAATATGCTCAAGTATTGAGTAGTAGAGTGTATTATTTTTGTCAACATCCTTGTTTACGGTATTTTAAAAAACAAATTATGATCATACTGACGATTGTGCAATGATATTCAAATTAATAATTACAATAGCATAATAACAACTTGTTATTGGAATGTTGTAGTAACGTTATTTGTTTCTGAGTCTGGGTTTTCGTGAAATTTGATTTTTTTTTTTTTTTTTTTTTTTTTTTTTTTTCAAAAGAAAAAATGTATCTAAAATTTGTATTTTTCAGTCGAAGTGTGCGAATTGTATGAAAAAATTTCGTTTGTTCTAAAATAAAAACCTGAAAATAACTTGTAATTCATCTTCATTCTCTCTTCAGTTTCCTAAAAAAAAAAAGAAATTTAATCACTTTCTCATAGAAAAAATTTGTAAAAAATAAAAAATGATCAGGAAGCAATTTGCAAATTTGTTTCTCCTTTGCAAGGTTGTTTTATGGTTCGTCCAGCTTCCAGTTGCGATTCACTGGCGCAGAAGATGAGAACTCGCGCGGTCCATGGACTCAGGAGTGACAGAAACGAGATTAATCGGATTATAAAGCCACCTATTTATAACTTACGAGAAAGATAGTGACGTGGTGACGTTTTGCGCGAGGCCTCGACCTTGTTGCTCCATACCACTTCACACCGAACTATCAGAGAACAGAGAACTCCTGAATGTGCTTGCGAACTCCAAGTGCAATAGATTTTCACGAAGTAGCCACTCTACGTGCAAGAATTTTCTCTCAACACTGGAAACTTGCTTTTCCATTCCGCATTCGTTCTCTATTATTTCCAAGCATCTTAATCAAGTCTTTCATCAAGATCTCAAAGACACATTACACGGTATAGCGACATTCCTGTTTGCGATACTGATAAGGCATCACGACGTTTTTTTTTTGGGTGGAGCAATTTTTTTATCGCTTGTAAAATAACTCTGTGAACAATAAAAATGTTTTGTTAATTAAAAAATGATTTTGCATTGACAAATTTTTTTGGTTTATGTAATAATTAATACGTTGTATAGATTAAAAATTATTGAAGAAATAAAAATGTTAAATAGACGCAAAATATTAAACAAATGATTTTTTTTAAATTTTCAAAAGTAGAAAACAACATAATTTTTGTTTCTCAATTAATAACGTAACGTATTTCAATTATTTTTTAATTAATTGTGTTTATTACCTAAGTTAGTGTGTTATTATTATCATAATTATCTTATTACCACACCTTTGCGGAAAAAAGGTCAATAGCGAAAGGTCGTATAATTAATAACAAGTATAAATGACATTACATTATGATAATACCCGACATAATTTAATTTCGCGCAAGTGCAATGAAATTTACTCGGTGTCATGACACTTATGCGATTTTGTGGATGCGTCATAATCGCTATCGCGGAATCATTATCATTTGGCGCACGCGACGATCTTCAGGCGGTCGTTGCTCGTCTCGTCGTCCAAGGCGCAGAGTCCACCATAAGTTTCCGCGTAAGCGGAGCGCCGCCGCCGCCGCGACGTGACCGCATCTTTGGTCAACCAATAGGAAGGCCTCGGAGGGTCTCACACCCACCAGCGCCGCTAACTCGCAGAGCCGCGCTATTGCGTCACTGAGACACTCCCCCGTTCGGTTGTTGAACGAACGTGACGGGCGCCGACCAAGAGATTCCGAT
This sequence comes from Clistopyga incitator, assembly GCA_947507545.1. Classification (NCBI taxonomy): domain Eukaryota; kingdom Metazoa; phylum Arthropoda; class Insecta; order Hymenoptera; family Ichneumonidae; genus Clistopyga; species Clistopyga incitator. The sequence goes on from OX382190.1 coordinate 1,374,723, forward strand.
AGTAAACAGATTAATTCGGCCCGATTGCGATCGGTTCTCCCCCCGCGTTTTCATACGTCGCCCACCCCCGCACACCCCCTTCGTGCGTCATTTCGCGATTTTATTATCGTAGGGTTGAACCGCGGTCCCGCAAACTTTTCCGTCGTCAATTGTTTTTCGAGAATTAATTTACGTTTTTTTTTTTGTTCGTTTATTTACAAGGGGATACTTGACGGATTTAGGATGAGAGATTTTACTTCGATCGGTGAGATATCGAAATGATAGTTTTCTGAGTTTCGACTTTTGAATTTAATTTTTTTAAATGTATTAATAAGTTTCAAGCGAGCGACAGCAAATTATTGTCTTGATCATTGCTGAAGTCTTAAACGATATTTCCACGATGCGTAATTTCAAATGTCGATCATTCTCATTGATGTACTTCATTATTTAAATGAGAGACAAGCGACCGCAGAGACAATCCTTGAACCGTCTGGCTGAAAGGAAAATCTCTGCCGTCCCTCAATCGTTCGTGAGGCCAAAGTCCTCACACCCAATCCAATTCGCATCGATTCATGCGTCGTTCATACAGATTCGATGCTGTTATCGTGTATGCACCGACGTCCATTTGCATTGCAAAGAACCGCGATGCATTTCTCGGAATAAAGCCATGACTTTATTGTTATTATTATCTTTATCTGCTGTCAGTGTTTGCGTTGTATGAAAACAAAGTGCCACTGGGCTAACGAGCTTGAGGATGCGCACATCGTCGCATCATTTTTAATTGTTAGATTGGCTCGACCTTCTTCGTTATCCACGCAGTCCCTGAGGAAGTTGACGATCATCTTAAGGCAATTGCATAGGTCGTATTGCACACACTTGGCTCATCCGGCTTATCAGCATTAATTAAATCGATCGAGTTGCATCGATACGTAGATTCAATGCAGATTCAAAGACTTTCAAAGTTGCCCATAAATCATGGAAATTCAACGCTGCCGCATTTCCGTATGTGAAACTTTGCACCGTGATTAATATTTTTCTCGATACAAGGGCTAAAAAAGCAACATTTCTGTAGAAGGAATTTTTTTTTTTGAGGAAATTTCGTCGGTGCAAATGATCGTCCAATATTTCACTGTTTTTTGGTCGTAACTGACCTAGGACAGGTACAAATTACAAACGATATTTGCACCGACGAAATTTCCTCCAAAAAAAAATTCCTTCTACAAAAATGTTCCCCTCCGTGTGCTTGTTCAGTGGTTTTTTTTTGTCACGGTGCAAATTTTCATTTGCGACCGTGCGGTCACTTTGAACATTGACGCTTTTTAGACGCTTTCAATCGCCTTGGACAATCAATTGTCCGCTGGTCCTCCATCGATTCCTAGTTTTCATTGCAACCAATGTTCACCACTTCGGTGGATCCTGAGGCAGTCTGCATCGTGACACGAATGATTTATCCGTACTTTCTAACTTCGCCTTTTGCCAGACCGTAGCTGCGGTAAACGCTCGTTTTTACTCCCAAAGTACAGAAGTCGTCCTTCGACGAGTACCGGTATTTTTCAGCCGTGCCTTCATTGCTGCACCAATTTCAACGAACACAACCAGAGCGTCTCGTTATTGTATTTGCATCTCATTTGAATTCAACGTGCTACCAGTTTTTAAAATATTGCTAAGGAGAAATTAAGGCAAATTGGAAATGAGTAGTTTTTACAGTATGCAGTATGACAAGGTGAACATAATTATGAAAAATTGATGCAAGTGGGTATGTTTGTTTAGCGTGCATTGCAAATATGTGAGAAAATCCTATCGGCATTGATTTTATCCTGCAATTACCATAAATAACAGGAGATATCGTCGTGCCATGAAGAACGAATGTCATGCAGGTGTAATTGAATTACCGCGTCGACGATTTTTCCGGATATCAAGATATTTTCCGGACTGCGAACCTGAAGAGGCTTCAGGCCTAGCCTATAAAAATTCATGAGTGCCATACACACGTCGTTACAAATGATATGCACTGATAAAAGCGGTACCATTAGGAATAACAATAGTGGCGAGTTTTGGATGAGAATTTGTTTTCTCGACAAACGAACTTCGCTCAGTGCGACAAAATTACTAGAGTCAAGGTTTTTCTGCCTCATAGAAATGCTGATTTTCTATCGACCTATTTGGCAACGAGACCGGAAGTGAATAAAATTCAAATGTCTGTTATCTAATGAGAAGAACAATTGTAATTGTAATTGTAAATATTGGCAACCAATCGTTTTATGAAATTTTATCGTTTTGTTTCAGCTGAAGTGAAGGGCAAAAATATAGTAAATGAAAAAGATTCAAACTTGGGTGACCATGAAGAGGTGGACGCTGTCCAGGAGGCGATGGGCGGTCTTGGACGATGGCAGGTTCTGGTCTGCCTCGCAATCTCCCTCATCAAATTTCCCGTCGCGTGGCATCAACTTGTGATCGTCTTTGCAGCACCTTTGGGACAACAATACAATTGCACTAGTCCTGCAAGGACTCTGGCCAAGGATCAATGTATAGTCAGCCTCAATGGAACTCACACCGAGTGCACGGAATGGGAATTTGATAGGAGTACATTTCCGGAAACGACGATATCACAGGTAAATAAAATTTAACGATAATAAAATATCATTTATATTAATATTTAAGCTCCTTTTTAAGAAAAAGAACAAATTTTATGAGAGTTATCCTATAAATCGAAATCGTAAAATTTTTTTAAAAACTATCTCTTCCTTTTGTCAATTCAATAATTATACTTACATGTTGTAATTTACATTTTTGATTTTCGTAGTGGAATTTGGTATGTAGTCGATCTCACTATGCAAATATCCAACAATCTATACTGATGTTTGGTATTCTTCTCGGTAACATCATTTTCGGCAGTTTGGCTGACAGGTGAGAACCGTAATTAGTCATCGTTGTAATTCACACAGAGAAAATTCTTTTGCTAGTTAAATTATTTTGACAATTCAACAAAATAATTTGCTGCCACATAATAAAATATTATTATCACTATTTTAGCAAAATATTTCTTGGCAAAAACCAGCAAAACCATTTTCCGTCTTCGCATGTCATATAACATAAATTTCCATAATTTGCAGGTACGGGAGAAAAATCCCTCTGATGATATCCGTGATCTTACAATTGGTATCCGGTATCGGTTGTGCCGTTGTTCCATGGTACGCGGCTTTGCTTTTTCTCAAATTGATCAGCGCACTCGCGACCGGTGGTACCATGGTCACCAGTTACGTAATTTGTGAGTAATTATACGTGTCATGTGTTGCCCTTGACCCAACACCTAGCGGAAAAGCGATTCCGAGAAATCTAACGGCTCGTCGATCAATCCGCTTCACATTTCATTGTTTTTCAGGCATGGAGATTGTCGGAACAAAATGGCGGGCGGCCATAACGGTTTTGTACCAGGTCCCGTACAGTTTGGGACACATGTCCCTTGCAGGGTTGGCTTATTTCTTCCCCCACTGGCAACATCTTCAGCTTGCCATCACATTACCGTCCATTATTCTACTGAGCTACTTCTGGATCGTCCCAGAATCCCCAAGATGGCTTCTCGCGGTCGGCAGACAAAGATCGGCTTGCAGAATCCTCCAAAAAGCAGCAAAGTGCAACAGAATCGAAGGGAAGGACATACCTGAGATGGTCAGGAAGCATTGTCTTCATCAGGTACGGTAAAATCCTCGATTACCGATTATCCAAGCTAAACAAGTGTTTGCGATCGGTAAGGTGTAAATTTTCACCTCGCTGCCATTCCGGGGTTAAGATCATGTGAAAGTCTCAGACCCGGGATCATTTTACCTACAGTTATGCAGTTTTCCAATACAATTGGTGACGACAAGTGTCGCCATCAGGTTCAAAATGATCGATAACCGATCTTTCTCTTTATCCACCGTCGGTAACGTAATTTTGGTTGCCGGTAGTTCAGAATTCTGATACAGGAATCAAAGATTGATAAGCTGTACATTTTCTCTTTATGGGAATATCTTTGCAGCTATTCGGTGAATAATCATGGGACTTTTTTCGCAGAGTTCAAAACGTACACCTTCGGATCATCAAGCCTCGTTCTTCGATCTCGTGAGGACACCGAATATGAGAATAAAGTCCTTGGCGATATTTTTCAACTGGATCGTTTGCGGCATGGGTCTGTTCGGTATGACCCAGTACATCGGACAAGTTGGAGGCAACATTTTCATAAACTTCGCCGTTTCCGGAGCGATCCAAATTCCTGGCAACTTGGTATCGTGGTGGGCGATGAACGCCCTTGGAAGGAGGATCACCCTGATATCGAGCAACACCGTTGCTGGCGTTGCGTCTCTGCTTTTGATCATTGTTCCTCAAGGTACAATCATATGATTTTCAATACAAGAAACAAAAAAAAAAAAAAACATGGTTCACATTACGAAAACGATTTTCCAAAGATTTCAATAAGTGTGTTAGTGTCAGTTAAATTGTGAATGAAAATATAAATTGTTTATTGCAGACACAACCTGGTTACGGTTAATTTTGGCGTGCTTCGGGATCGTTGGAATGTCGGTCTCGTTCACAACCGCCTATCTTTTCTCCGGCGAACTATTCCCGACCGTGGTCAGAAATATTGGAGTTGGTACGAGCAGCATGTGTGCCAGAATAGGATCCATGGTCGCGCCGTTCGTGGTTTCCTTGGTAAATAATGACTTCTCATTCCTTATTGGCCTGTCGTTGGCCTAATTAAAAAATAACAATTCAGGTGCTGACGGATTTTCGTTCATTTTCAGGGTCTGATCAAGGCCTGGCTTCCGCCTATATTTTTCGGGGTATTTCCGCTAGTTGGCGCTGGTCTGTGTTTCCTTCTACCGGAAACCACTGGATGCGCACTTCCCGAGACACTCCAGGATGGCGAAGATTTTGGAAAGTATGTAAACCCTGCATTAATCAATAATCAAAATATTAGAATTGGGTTGTGAACATATTTATTTAGAGATTTAGAATAATTAGAGCCTGGAATAAAGATCATAGGAAAATCTAAAATAAATTGAGACTAGAGTGAAGATCATAGGAAGATCTGAAATAATCAATATCTAAAGTGAAGATTATTCTATAGGAGGTCCTGGATAATTAGGATCTATCAATTAACTCATTAATTTTTCAGAAAAACGAAGAAACCGAAGAAAATGAAGGACCTGGAAGTAGAGGCTGCCCTCTGAAGGGTCACTGCAACAAAAAAAGGGAGAAACAGTTAACGAATCGGTCCTGAAAAAATCGATTGACAATGACGAACAAACTACGATAGATAGTCGAAGTACTGCAATCATTCCGCGTTTTTATTTATTACATTTTAACGTAGCGCAAACTAGCCGACGAATTAGAAGTTATCATCGCGGTAATATAATCGCGATTTGAGATTCTCAGTATTGGAATCTTAAGCGCTGCGCGATTGGGAACATTGTGCGTAGTTAACAAGAGGAACGCATTCATTTTTGCGTTTTATTGCGCCTCTTCATGCGCTCGCTCACAGCTCATCGATCGATACGCGTCAGGTCAATGACCAATCGATCATAGGAAATTTATTCTTGATACCCAACTGTATTTTTGTCTTTAAATTCGACTGCCTTAAGCACGACGCATTTGTGTGTATTGTACAAAACGCTCGTGCTCGATTATGTAAATAAACGTTACATTTTTTTATGAATATCTGTGTATTCTATCTACTCAAAATTCCTAAACTCCCAAAAATCATATTTCCTGTCCAGTGCAATTTTTAAAAAAATTAAAATTTTTTTAATTACTTTTACAGTTAAAGCAAATTATTAAAATGAAATAAAAAATTACAATGTTTTAGTCAATTTTCTATATCCAATTGTGCATAAAAATGTTCAGTACATTTTTTTTTTTTTTTTCACAGTGCAATTACTAATTGCTAATTGCTCATCAATAAGTTCGGCGATGAATTTATTTTTCAGGCACTATTAATTACAATGTCTGGAACACACATTTAACGTTTAAAATACGGGATGTTTTTGTCAAGAAAAGTTCCGGTGAGCGGATGTCCATTCACGAAAACGTGAATGGACATCCGCTCACCGCTCGAATGGCCTAATTATTAAAGCAACGTTCGTTGAGTTTACGCGGAAAAATAATGTTGCCGCACCGCCGATGACTGTACGACGACAATAAAAAATTGAGTGAGTCAGGTTATGTCAACAAATTATTAGTTCTTTACGCCCGACGATTTCGCGGACAAGATTTTCCTGCTTATCGGCCATTGAAAAATCTTTTACACCTGTAAAAAAAATTCGGATTTTTTTTAGATGAAATTTGAAGTTACTATTTTCTTACCGATCGAATTTCAAATTCAGATAGAAAATAGTTTATTTTTTATGTTAAGCTAATTTATTAGAATTAAAAATAAATAAATAAAAAATAAAAATTTTCTACCGTGTACAGTTATTTTGCGGTGAGTATAGAAATGTCCATCGCACCTGAATCTCCGCCTATACCACAAATAGCATTTGCACTTAAGTGTATGTCATTAGCGCGTACGCAGACGCATCTTCGTCTGCAATCGGACAATTGGTTACAGTACGTAACTAATTACACCTGCAATCACCGTAATAATTTATTTTTCTCCATTTGACCCAGTTCGAAGTAAAATCAATATTTGAGAAATTTTGGATGATGGCAAATTTCCCACGTGGGAAAACAAGATTTTTTTATTTTACTGCTAATTCGATTTATAACATGTATGATAAACAATTACGCAATGCTGACCTCGACGAATGATTTTTTGTGGGAGTTCTTGATGGAACAATCATTTTCTCAAGCATGTCCGATTTTTTATCAATAAATGTGTCGCCTTGCGTATCGAGCTGTCAACCATAAACATTTTACAAATTGTTTCCTCGTATAGAAATTTGAAAAAATTAAATATTAAATTGCATTAATAATCAAATTTTTTCTAAATTTCATATTTAAACATCATTGAGTACATATGATGCATTATAATTCTGCAGGTACACTAAAATAGTGTGAAGTAAAAAATGTAATTTTTGACTCGTAGTTTTCAGTTAAACAAATTGTAGTGTTCGATATTTGTTGAACATCGATGAGTGTTGAAATCATTTTGCGTATGAATGATTTGTCAAACTGGAAATGAGAATAATGAAGATGACGTAATGAATTCTAAGTAACATCTTCAACGTGTAATTAAGCGATTTATTATTGCACGTCGTAAATTATGAGTGGCATTCCCGGATGGTAATATTTTTCCTCATTAATACTTACGAATAAATGTCAAATAAACTTTTTTTTTTTTTGGTAATTATCAAAATCGAATCTAAGTTAAATAAATAAATAAAACTCCATTTTTAGTTATTACGGTTTAAAAAAATTGTAATCTCTGGACTCGTTTTTTTTTACCTTCGCACTTTTGGCAGCTTCCCGAACGCCTTGCTTGTATCGAACCGATATCGGCAATGTCCATGCCAGAAATATTCGGTGTTCATTGCCAGAAACCTGTACAGATTTATCGATTTCACGGCCTCTTTGGAATTCCGCCCATTTAAGGGTTAGCACTGCACGGCTGAAGCCACAAACTGACCACGTGATCACTTCTGTCCAGTTGCTTCCGTTCCTGCAATGTTCTCGTGCCCAGAAATCCTTCGGTGAGAGCAAATCCCAAAAATGATCGTCAAATAAAATTTTGCCGTTCGGTAACTTCCAGCCCCAAATTTTCTCTTACGTAAATAACGAGTCCATTTATGAATATTCAATTTTCTATCGATCCCAATGAGTCGAAAAGTCCTTGCAATATATTCAAAGGATTCTGCAACGTATGAATAATAGAAACTTGGAGTAAATTTCATTATTTGACGAAATAAAATTTTGCCATTCGGTAACTTCCAGCTCCAAATTTTCTCTTACGTAAATAACGAGCCCATTTATGAATATTCAATTTTCTATCGATCCCAATGAGTCGAAAAGTCCTTGCAATATATTCAAAGGATTCTGCAATGTATGAATAATAGAAACTTGGAGTAAATTTCATTATTTGACGAAATAAAATTTTGCATAATTACCAAGCGATGTTTGGCGATGGCTTCGAGGTATTCGTATGAGGCCCAAATGCTACATGGGCCCAAAACTCTCGCATGGTCAGGTGGTAAACTAACCAGCCTCTCGTGAACCTGTATGTACTATACACATGAACTCTCGGGTTCTCGCACACGAATGTCAGTGTTCACAGACTATAAAAGAGAACTGGAATCACTACAGCGTCATTCACGGTTCTACCGTTCTCCAACTCGTTGATTCTTCGGTACTTCAGCGGTGAGTAAAATTTGTGTCCACCAAACGTGACTCGTTGTCGAAAATTTTCACGCGAAAATAATATTTACCTGCAAGATTTTATGATTTGTTTATTTAAAAACAAAAAGTTTAATTAAGGAAATCGTTATTAAATTTCATTTTTACCTTTTTGGAGTATTTAGTTATTATAGGGAAATTTGATATTAAAGGAAATTTTGTTTGTTCCAATATTTGAAGGATTAAAATTGCTTTTATTGTTTGGATAATATTTAATAATTTTGAATAATAATAACCGGTTGAAAAGGCGGCTAAAAAAAAAGTTCGGGAAAAGATACATGTAAATGTAATTGTCCCGAGATGCTACCGAGATGCTCTTGATGAATATTTGCACAAGTGTTTCTATTTGCGAAAAATTATTTTGCGCTTTTTTAAAATGATAAGAGATCGCTTATCGCACCGCATGCGTAACGTGGGTGCGTAACGATTACTGCACGTGATTTTTATTTTGAGAGTGACTACGTTAATGGGAACATCTTTGACTAGTTCGATAATTAATTGCATCGTTCGATTAGCAATTACGGCAATTTTCTATCACGACGTTAAGTACATGCTTTGATGCATATGCAACTGTACTTAAGCACGCTATCTTCGAGTTTCCAAGAGAATGCACAATAGATTTATTTTACCGTTATTTGCGAGGTCACAGTCTCTGCACCAATCACGTGGACGCAGCTGCGTATACGCATTTCTATGATCGCGAGAAAGGACATTGATCCCCTGATAGCACGCGAAGAGGCTCAACATTATTTTCCTGTAATTCAAGGTCGAATCCTGCCCCCCCTTAATTTTTTTTTTAGAATATCGAAAAATATGTTAATATTTTATGTGGTAAATTTTTTATAATTTTTTTACTACTCGATAATAATAAATATTGATTGAAAAATTGTATTGGTAATATTCAATATTTTTCGTTGGAATTATATTTGGTATAAAAATATATAGTATTCGTTTTTTTTTGAGACGCTTAATGATTTTAAACAAAACAACAATTGTTTTTTGTTTTCTCTGGCCGGCGAACCGGTAACCGTTCCGTTCCATTTCAGGTTCTGTGAATTGGCATTGACAGAAAAAAAAGAGGAGAAAAAAAATGTAATCTGGTCTTGAACGTAGTCACAGTGAATAAAGTGAATGGTAAGAGGGGACGAAAAAAAATATTTTTTTTTATTGCCGATCGATTTATTTGTGCGCCATTGAAGACCTTCATGTTACGTGGCCTTGAATAATTTCCGCGATAATATCACCTGCGATAATCTGATCTCGGTACATATTATTTATAAGTACATCCGTTCATAAAACGAGTTCAGTAATTAATTTCACGCAAATAATTATGAAATTATTTTTTTTATTAACAGTAAAAAAAGTTATTCGTTCCGAGTTCAGTTAATTACTATTGACTAAAATAAACTGTTCTTGGAGTTACTCACAGTAAACGGAGTGAATGGTAAATTGGACCAGAAAAATCGTTTCCTCTTTCCAGAATCGTTTGTTCGCGCGCGCCATGAGAAGCCTTCGTTTCTCAAGTCCTTGAATCGCTTCCGTGATAATTTAATGTCCGACCATCTGATCTATATAAGCAAAATCCTTGAAAATGTCGAATATCAATATCACGAATTTTTTTCAATTGACATTTTTTATTTTGGAATTATTAAGGGGAGTCGGAAATAATAATAATAATAAAAAAATTCAGATCAAGCAGCATAAAATATAAATTAAAAATTTCTTAATAATTATTTAATTTAAATAATTCAATAATTCTAAATTAAAATCGAAAGATTAATAACGAAATGAAGAGAAGTGTCCGAACACTGGTACTATTTTACCTTGCAACAGAGTCCTCGAAAAGACGTTCAATACAATTTTTCATGGGAGAAAGTGTTTGTCAGCTGGCAGCGTTCTGTCGATATTTTCAGCGACGTAATATGTCGAAATCCACGACGCGCGATGCCCGCACATTCTGTACAAACACACTCCATGAGAGTCCATGGCAAATATTTCTTACTATTTCTAAACGAGTTGCAGAAACGAAGCCAAGTTTCTAAAGATTTTTCCTACACGTAACAAATACACTTTATGCTCAATTGCAACATTTTTAACCGGTAATTTGTTAACGTATTATCTTTGAATAATAAAGCCATTAACCTCAGTGAACTCATGTAATTGGCCAATCATCAATCAGATAATGAACGTAATTTCACATGATAAAATAGCGGAAAATTGTCTTGGGTAGGTTTATAATTATCGAATCTATGGTCATTTTCTGATTAAATGGTCCCAAAATTATGTTTAATAAATTAATATAAATAATACGGAATTTGTATTTGATTGTTTATCAGCTTATTTCTCAATATCTCTCTCCAAATATTATAATAATCGATTCTAAAAAACTGTATAAATCTTTTAGATTTTTTAATACTGTACGCAAACTTTCGCTTTTTCTAAAAACAATTTAAAAAATTCATCATTTCTAAAAACAGTAAAAAGCTTATTTTTTCTAAAAACCATGAAAAAATTCATTTTTTTTCCTCCAAAAATCGTTAAAGAAAATTCACCAGTTTCTAAGAACAATTTAGAAACTCAAGCGTTTTAAAAAACCGTAAAAAAAATCGACTATTTCCAATACCTGACTATTACATTGTAAAAACCACTTACATTTTAGATCCCTTCACCGGCCGACAAATTTCCATAATCAGGCTACATTTTACACTCTCCAGTGCAATTTCGATCGACGTAATTAAATCGGCGGCGAGGCGAATTAAATGTCAGAGGCGTACAATTTTTAATAAGGGCTCGAACACATGCTCGTGATTTGATTTATCGCTTCCGCGGTGTCCGCTTGTGTGGCGTGACACGAGCCTGTCATTAATATGTATACGCGAGATCTTATCGATCGGCAATTATGCAAATTTACTCAATTTCATCAACGACATAATTTTCAGACAATCGAGCGAGCCCTCGCACAGTTAGTTTATCGCAAGCGACAGGGAAAACGGCGCAATCATCGTCGTTACATGTCCGCGGATACCGTGATCGGTACAAACAACCTCATTTACGATTCAAAGTTGAATAACGTGAAGAGATCGTGCATTTGCCTCACACTCGCACACTGAAATCAAACGATTTATCGTTCAGGCCAATCGAATTGTCATCTCTAGGGTGTGGCTGTCACGAATGAGCTAATTGTAACAATAGTACGTCCAACACAATAGTGAACTATCGGCTGTGAGAGCCGATCGATCGAGGATCGATATATTACAAAAGAAAAAAAAAATCTACCGTTCGATCGGGTGATCGATGCACGTCAATGGTCAATCGGTCAGAGACAAACGATCGTTGATCGAATGCATTCTATTGGCTGACAATATTTCATTAAAATTTAAAAAAAAAATTATTTAGTAATATCTATTTATATATTTTTTATATGAAAAGGACGAACTGATTATTGAAATGTGCAAAAATTCTGAAAAATCGATTTCGATAATAAAAATTTGAGGGAGAATCCAGAAATTAGTGGATGTTTTTTTTCTGACTCGCTTACCGATTTTAGTCAATTTTTTGATCAAAGATCAAGGTGATTTTTTGTAATGATATTAATAATATTATATAGAATATTTGTGATAAAATATTTCGTCGTTTTACCAAAATATTGTTGAATAAAAATTGCATACTTTCATAGGCTGGATTGAATTTTTTGCTGAGTATGGAAAAAGGAAATCAATAAATTGTTATTTCGAGTAGTAAATTTGAATAGCGATTGATGAATGATCGATTTTACCGCAGGTTGACCAGAAATGCTGTATTTCCTGCTGCTGGTCGGTCTGACCGTAGTCAGTGGCCAAAAAAATCCACTTCAACCTCTGTTCTCGTGGAAGCAGGTTGATTGGAATTTTCCCAATGACTCGCTGAGAAAGAGCATCGAGGCTTCCGGTGATTTTGTACCGACGAGCAATGTTCCTTTGGGTGTGAATGTTTGGCAGGACAAAATGTTCATCACAGTTCCTAGATGGAAGAAAGGTGTCCCGGCGAATCTTAATTACATCAGCCTCAGCGAAGCTGCTGCCAAAAGTGAGTTTGAAATAAAAAAATTAATAAAATAATTATTCGTCAATTCTCTGATTAAATTCGTGCCGAGAATAAAAGCAAAGCTTACGCCCAATTTATTCTGATCAATCGATTTCACAGACGAAATCTCGCCCAAGCTGACTCCTTATCCCGATTGGGAATCAAATGACATTCACTCCGAAGATGGAATCATTAATATTCTGAGAGTGAGAATCGATGCGTGTGATCGTTTGTGGGCAGTCGATAGTGGAGTGGACGATATCTGGGGCGAGTACAAGAGCGTCCAGCCTCCAAAACTGATAGCAATTGATTTGAAGACAAACAAGGTTAAATATTGTCATTAATTATCCTTAAATAAATCATTCACTTTATTAATTGATCATCGACCATTTCATCGATTTACGTTTAAAAAAATTCATTTATATCCCTCAACCAAAAAATTTCAAAAAAATTGATGGATAAAAATGGAAAAATAAAACGTTGTATGATTGTTTAAAAAAAAAAAAAAATTTCAGATTGTTCATAGATACACTTTCAAGGACAGCGATCTCAAACCCGACACATTCTTCGCTGACAGTGTCGTCGACGTTGATCCGAAAAATTGTGACGATGCCTACGTATACAGTTCCGATTTGGGTGCCTATGGTTTGGTGGTTTACAGTTTGGCGAAAAATGACTCGTGGAGAGTGCAGAACAACTACTTTTACTTGGACCCATTGAACAGTGAGTAAATTGCCATTATTTCAATTTAACGAAGTGCTGAAGAAAAGAAAAATTTAATTTTTTTTTTTGCATTAAACAATTTTATCAAACGAATCATTTTAGATTTGGACCAACTGTTTTTTTGGAAGAATTTTTATGTTTAGCATTCGAAGGAATGTAATTATGCATTTTTTAATTAATAGGTAATTACAACATCAGCGGAATCGAGTTCCAATGGACCGACGGACTTTTTGGTCTCGCACTCAGTCCACCTCTTGAGGATGGTTCGAAAACCCTTTATTTCCACCCGATGTCCGGAATAACCGAGTTCGCAGTGTCCACGAAACTGCTGAAGGACCCGGAAGCCGTTGCCAACAGTCACAGCTACAAAGAGTTCTGCGTCGTTGGAAGCAAAGGGCCCAAATCTCAAGGAACTGCGATGATGCTGGATCCAAAAACGGAGATCATATATTTCACTCAGTTGAACAAAAATGCTTTGGCCTGCTGGGACACTCACGTAGAACTCAACCCCAGCACTTTCCGTAAGTTCATATCACACCGTCGAGGCCTGATTGACTTACGGTCGAATTTCTAATCCGAAGCTTTAACTTAAGTTCAAATTAGAATGCAATCTCGAGTTCAAGCTTGGAATTCTATAATTCTAAAATTCTAGAACGGTTAAATTCTAAAATTCGGAAATTCTAGAATAGTTAAATTCTAAAGTTCTGAAATTCTAGAATGCTAAAATTGTCAAATTCTTGAATACTAAAATCGTAAAATTCTAAAATTCTAGAATTCTCAAACCCGAAAATTCTAGAATACTAAAATTCTAAAATTGTAGCCCAATAAATGACGAACCATTCATTTCAGATATCGTTGCTCAAGACAACAAAACCATGGTGTTCCCGAACGACATGGCTCTGGATTTGAAGGAGAGGAAGCTCTATCTGGTGACTGACGATCTCGCGACCTTCCAGTACGCAAAGTACGATTGGTCGAAAACGAACTTCTACGTTCACGTTGCGAATCTCGATGATCTTGCCGAAGTCTGCCAAGGCTCGCGCCCAGCTTAAGTATTTCTAGAATGGGGCCTGTACCTTCACGGGCTCATGTGAATCACTACTGAGATTGGACCACCAATGGATGAGATAAAGTGACGATAGGAGCCCAGCGCTTGTAGGATTTTTAGAAACAGTTACTAAAATCCCAGATTGAATGAAAATTTTTGAACAAGTCATTTTTCTTTCACGGTACAATTTAAGAAGCGGTGAAAATTATGGCGTTTTCTAAAATCCGACGATTCGAAGTTTTTTTCATTGACTTTTGTATGTTAATTTTTTCCTATGACATCAATTAAAAGTACAATTGTGTGAGAATTTAAAAAGATTATTTTTACTTTTTTTCTGTCGATTTAATTCCTGAAGAAAAATAAATTTTCGTGGGAGGTTGGCACGAGGAACACGAACACCTTGTGTTATCAACTGGTCCCGTTATCGAACGGTCTCGGTATCGATTTTTCAGCGGCAGATGTGTCATCGTACGCTTCGAGCTTGTGTATCCCATAAACACGATAGGCTGACGAGAAAGGCTCTAATAAATCTTCTCGTTGTACACTAACGGGAGGAATGAAATATCGGATATCGATGCAACCAGGCAAAACGGAGCACGTCGCTCTCAGTGAAATTTGTTAAACGCTTTCAACGTATATCTAAGTCAAATTTATCCCTGAAGATAGAGTTCTCGATGAAGCTCGACAGATGTTTGTCGGAAATAACTAAAATCAATATTTTCGAACATTAAATTGATCGCTTTCGATATTGATGATTGTGATCTAATAAATTCGTTTGTCCAAGCTAAGCTGACGAAGGAAGTTTCTAAAAATTCTAAAATTCTAAAATTCTAAAATTTTAAAATTCTAAAATTCTGAGATTGTAAAATGTTGAGATTCTAAAATTCCGAAGCTCCAAATAATTGTCCACAATTTCGGCCAGGAAATATCTAAAAAAAAAAAAAAATGGTTAGCACCAATTCTAATTCTAATGAAAATGCATTGAATACTTTGTATTTCAAGGAAGTAAGATGTCTTCTCAAGCAACGGCAGTAGGGTGAAAAGTAATCACGACGATCATCACATCGGAACGTAATTTCGGATTTATTTGATAACTCTTCACTCGCAAATATCCTTCCTTACAACGGACGCGTGTAATAACGCGTGCAACACGTTATAATAATATATAATATACACACACACACACACACACACACACACGCACACACATGCCCCGGTGATCGTGGCTGGAGGATCTAAAAGACACTTCAGAAAAAAACATTTCTTCGTCTCTCCTCTTCGATCTGCCGAAGGAAGAGCAAGAGAGAGAGAGAGAGACAAAGATATCGGAGAACCGCTTCAAAAATCATGTCGTAAAATCCCGTCGGGCTCTCGCGATCCTGACGAATGCATTGGCCTTCGCTCCTCGGATAATTATCTGCCTGAAATATCCGCTTTGCAACGCAGCCTCAGCGGAATCCGCGCGCGCGGATTCCAAGCGCCTCGATACTTTACCATATATTCATCAATTTGATCCGCGGCGGATCTTCCGACCGTCGCGAAATTTATTTGCTGGGCGTACTTGCCGAAGAGGCACCGACCGTCGCGAAATTTATTTGCTGGGCGTACTTGCCGAAGAGGCACCGACCGTCGGGGTCGGGCTGCTGCTGCAGGATCTGCTCAGGATCCTGTGAGGCTCGACGCTCAGGAAATTACGGTCCGTCGAGGGCTGGGCGCACACGATTTCCGGTTCGATGGGACTGGGGCACCGTCTCTGGTTGCAATTTGACGAGGGTGTCCTTGACAATGTGTGCAACGGTATGCGATATATCCTCATTGGCTTGGTGTCACCCTGGGAACCTGGAAGCGATTGTGAATATTAATTCCGGCCCCGCGCCACGCGAGGCTTTCGTCGTACCTTCGCAAGACTCGCGCGAATAATTCACCAAGTTCACCAAGATATTACTGTCGGGAGGATATTCGTGGGTAGGAATTTTTTTTTCCAAGTTTTTCTTCGGGTTTTTTGTTCAACGATCCACAAATTAAGCACGCGGGATCTGGATTACCTGGATTATTTCTCGGACTGGGATAACCCAAAAATCTGTTTGGGATTTTAAAATTTTAGAATTTTAGAATTTTTCAATCTCAGGATTCTGGAATTTTTTAATTTTCAAATCTCGGTGTTCTCGAATTTTTAGAATTTTAGAATTCAGAAATCGCGGAGTTCTAGAATTTTTAGAATTTCAGAATCGAAAGATCTCGGAGTTCTAGAATTTTTAGAATTTTAGAATTCGCAACCATCGGAATTCTAGAATTTTCAGAATTTTAGCGTTAAAAAATCTCGGGATTCGAAAATTTTCGAATTTTAGAAGTGAAAAATATTGTCCAACTCGTGAACATATTTAAATATACGTGAATGTGCTTCGTTACTCCTGTGTCATTGAAATAAAAATTCAGCGCAATTGTGAATGTTTTTTTGATGTTGATTTCTCAACGAGATATTTCGTAACGAGTGGGCGAAGTGCTGTCGAGTTCACTTCATAAATGTGAGAAAGAGAATTTGAATAATTGATTACTTTGGAGGCTGGATTGCGAGGATGGCGGACTGGAGCTCCTGTCGTCCTTTTCTCCGCTCTTTCCGTCGACCCGAAATTTCTCGTTTTTCGAAGCCAAAAATTCGGGGGCTGTCGTACCGAAGAATATATCGTGCTTCGAACTGACGAGACTCAGATTCGGCATCGCGATTGTGTGCACGAGATTGCCATTTATTATCAGACGAATTTCCATGGTGTCTGCGGTGAAGGCGATCACGTAAGGAAACGCGCAAGCTGTGACGGTATATCAAATAGTCCTCGTTAATCATAAGTCGTCCCATAATTTCTCGTGACAAGCGAGAGAAAAATAATCATTGTAAATACTAGAGGCGACCGAGAATATATATTTATCGGCTGATAGATTATTTGTACACTAACCGACAGCGATGGGCACGGAATTCCAGTTGAAGTCGAACTCCGTCGAGGCGGCACTGTCCTCGGACAATTTTTGAAAGTGGCACGTGTCTGGAAAGTAAATACGAAAATTAATCGCTCGCTATTTTTTATCCACGAAAAATGAAGCTACTAGCTCGAAAAATCACGTGCACCGAGAGAAAAGATTTCATTGACGCCGAATTTTAGATTCTTTAGAATCCCAGGATTTCTAAAATTTGCAAATTTTGGAATTTTTAGAATCTCAGAATTTCCAGAATTTTCAGATTTTAGAATTCTACAATTAAGAAATTTCAACATTTTCGAATTAGTAAATGTCAGAATTCCAGCATTTTAGAATTTTAGAATTTTAGAAATTCGTAATTTTGAGATTGGAAATAAAAACGTCTTGCTAATTATCATAGAAAAATAACAAACTGTTGTAACAGAGGAGAAGTTCAGGTTCTTCGTCTTCTCGAAGATCCAGAGCGGCAACCAAGTGCGGCTTCACCGATGCTTCCATGTGCAAGGTCCTAGAAGTTCCATCGGCGGAAATGAGCTCAAAGTGGTGCCTGAGACCGCAGCAGAGCAGCCACTCGTTTCCGGGCTCGGGGCTCTCGATCATCGTCAGCAACGACGGTGGCTCCGAAGCGTTGAATTCTTTTAGAAGAAGAAAGCCGTCTATGGTGTCGGTATCGGCTGATGAGCACCAGGTGGTCCACGCAGCATTGTGTTTCCACTGGAGAACAGTTAATCTTCGTCCCACAGCGACGCACTACAGAAAAAAAAAAAAAAAAAAAATGATAACAGTCATTTGAATTTTCAGACAAACAATATTTTACATATTTTTTACACTTTTATTACTTCATGGAATTTATGGGGGGAATAATAAAACGGTATTGTTGTTATTATTATTATAATAAAAAATGGTAAGTCTCTAATCTGAAGGGTAACAGAAGGTTTTTTTTTTGCTACAAAAGGAAATTCGATTTCCTTTGTGATCTGCAATATGAATGAAGAGACTTATATGGCTCCTTTCACCATTGAAAAGGTGAGATAAGGCTGAATCCCTTTGGGACTCGACCAATAATTACCTCCCATAGAAAATGACGTATGAAATGTATAGTGTGGAAAGATATATGAATGGACCATAAATAAAAAACTGACCATTTTCCCACATCTAAATGTATTTAAAAAAATGAATATCACGTATTTCCGCCCACATTATTCCATAATTGACCCTTTTCCAATAAATCCCCAATAAATAAGTAAATATTAAAAAATTATCCTACGACAAATAGGCAATAATAAAAAAAATGTCCAGTGTCGTACCGTTTTCTGAAAATAAAAATCAATAATGTACCAATATCCAATTTATCGATTAAAAAATGCGTCTAAAAATAAATATAAAATATATGCACATCCCAATATTATGTATGAATATATTAATATTTAATGAACATTTTTCCAAAAATTAATTAATAATTAAAAAAATGTTTACAGTGTCCATTTGGTTTACTTGACGAAAATTTCTCAGAGTGCAGTAAAAGAAAAAGGTAAAAAATGAAATAAAATGAAAAATGAAGGCAAGAAGATTGTGGGAAATGATATATCACCATTCGTAAATGAGAACCGCCGGGCCTGGTGAGACTGTAAAGATGACATCCTCGTGTGCGTTCCAATTTCCGTTCTTTGACATGAGACCGAGATCTGGTGATGGGCGGGCGGGGGGAGGGCCCGGGGGTCGCTACGTGGGGCGTATAGTTCTCGAGATCTTCGTCGTCATCCTCGAAGGAATTAAAGTCCATGCTCGTGGTCGTGTCGTCGCCGTCCAATTCGCTCAAACGGAAAACATGAACGTTGCTTTCCCGACCCTTTTCCCCCGCGCGAAAAAGAAGAATCCCATGCTGCTCCACGACATCCAATTGCTTTATCTGGACGGACTTGTCGAAGAGTAGCCTCTGCGAGAGGCCGTCTGTTTCCAAATTTACGATTACCAATTTTTTATTTTTTTTTTTTAGTGCTAATTTGCCTGTTTTTTTTAATGCACATTTTTTCCGGGTTAGTAATTTTTTTCTATTTCTTAATTAAGCCTAAGAATTGTGGAAGAGGAAATAGATTTTAATCAATTTTAATCAATTTAAAAATAAATGGAATTTTATGTGACATTTTTTTCTTGCATAGTAATTTTTTTTTATGAATTAAACAAAGACTGAAGTAACGCTGCGATAATGATAAGCATGGCGGAAACCCCTTGAGGTCTCACCAGCTTATCAATAGTAACCTAGATTTTCTGGTATACCTGTTTGACTACCTTATCCGGAGTGCAATAACCTCTATGACTCTGTGAAGTGAGGAGGCTTAAGGGGGAACTCTAATGTATATAAAAATTACCATGACTATATCGCAGTTCCTGTGGCTATAAAAATATTTGCATCGAAAAAAAAAATGTCGCTTCATAATTTCCTGACCCTTCCGTGCAATTTTTTGCGCGGAGCAGGTGTCCTTAAAAAATACACCGGAAAAAAATTCGGAAAAAAATTGTAAAATCGAGCAAGTGTCCCGAAAAAGTAACCGCCCGTTTATACGATTTCTTAAGCGGCATAGGTGCCTTCCAAACGCATAATGGCCCTTCCGCAACATTATTTTTCCAAATTTCCATACAAATGTCCTCATAAAATCGAATAACCCTTCTATAAATTTCCATACATTTTTTTTCCTGCTATTCAAAATTTATTAAAAAAAATAAAAAATAATAGATTAATTTCAGCAGGTTCCATTTTCCTGAAAAAAATGGAACCCTTTTTCACTGATTTAATTAATTAAATTATGAATATCATTTACAATGTCCCTTAAATTAACAAGCAGATTGATAAATGACGTGTAAATAATAAATAGAAAATTGAAAAGTAATTCTCACCTTCCAAGAGGTAGGTTCCATTTTCCGTTGAAAGTACCAGCTTATTTTCCGACCAAACATCACCGCAAACAATGTCGTGCGGAAAATCAGGATATATGCATCGGGGCTCCCACGGACGGGGCTTAAGTGGGCCGACGGTTGCGAGTGAAGTGGGCGCCAAGCCTCGAACGATAGCCTCGAGTTTGAGCGCCTGACCAACGCGGACCATTTCTACTGCCCGGGTCTCCTCGCGCCGGCGTCCCGGCGTCTCCACGACGTCAGAGAGCGCCCGACGATTCAACATGCTCTGCATATATGTGTACAATATACAGCCATGTAAATGCCTCATAATTATGTAATTAAAAATGACGATATGATCAGCTCAATAATTATGATTTTATAATAATGCCATGTAAAATCATTAATTCATTATTAAATTGGTAATTTAAAAAAATTAAGCAATTAATTCATTAATAATTTTATTTTTTTATTTTTTCGTTCGTCTTTCTTCTAATATTTTAGTGAAAATGTGGATTTTTCTTCTGCAGATTTTAAAATTTTTTCAATTTATTATAATAACTACGTATTATTGTAATAAAATGATAATTGTAAAAAAAAAATTAGAGTCAAGTAGATTTGATGGATTGATGGGGTTTTACAATTTTAGTAAAATAACATGGATATCCAACGTCAGGTAGGCGGACACGATCGATTGGTCGATTAATCGCGCCAATTAACCGTTATCACTTCTCGCTACGAATTTATTAGACACGGAGGCGCGCTCCTATGGTTATGACCACAGTAGCATCATCAGCAGCCATAACACAAGCAATATTATGCATAGCAGCAGAAGCTTGTGCTCTGGAAACGTGATCGTCGCGCCTGGTTTCACTTTCTCTCTCTCTCTCCCTCGATTTACGCATATATATATTCAATAATACGAGGCGAGATAAGCCGCACTATCGAACATCTGGACGAGCGTGCAGATACCGTATAATCTCCGCCTTTTTCCGTCATTGTTATTAACTAATAATAGAACGGTGTAATACTACCTGAGCGATTTTTTTTTTTTTTTTTTTTTTCAGTAAAAACAGAAATTATTTATCTAAGCATCTGCCCTTTAATTAATTAAATCAAAATACCAATAAAATGGACTTTGAATTTTATTCGATTTTTTTAATCCAATATTTAAAAAAAATGTTCACTGGGCTTAAAAATTGTAGTTTTTTAAATGGAGTATTAAAAATAATTTTTTTTGCTTAAATACCTAAGCCAAATTATGAAAATATCTTGAATTTTATTTTATTTCCCGTTACTGTTATTAATTTTGTTTGCATAAAAATTGAAAACAAAAAAATAATTTTTTCAATTAATTGATTTTGTCAGGTTGTGGTTTTTTTTTTTTAAGTAATTAAAAAAGTTGTTCCCTGGATGAGAATCACGTTAGAACTCAAAAGGGTTAGACAGAAGTGATTGGCATGCAATTATGGTAGCTTCATAGTTTTGGAACATTCAATTACGTACAGAACTTACGTTGCTCTTGCCATCCTGAGTGTGTTCCTGGTACATGTCCCGCAGTAGAGTATCCAGAGTTCGTTCCCGCTTCCTGGAGAACGTGGGCGTATCGAAGGTCGCTTTCTCGCCGTTTATCAGTTTCACGAGTAGAAACTCCCGGAAGTTGTATGGGTCCTCGAATATGGGTGGACAAGGGAGGCTAGGTCCGAACAGTGGGACACTTTCGTCGCAGTAAATTGCGATTCGCCAGCCGCGGCCATTGTCGACACTTGTCACCACCGCAAAAACGTCTGATAAATTTTTATCAAATTACGACAGTGTTAGACAAATTTTATTTTTAAATAATAATCCGTGTATGTTGAGGTAAATTGGCTGTTAAAATGTTTAAAAAAAAAAGTTAAAGCCTATTGTTTTAGTTAAATAATAATGATGTATCGATTGTTCATTCAGTTTCGAAGTCATTGTCGAAATTAATGACAAATATTTTATGCGTGTTGTGAGATCGTGTGGGTCGCTTCAGGGGCAAATGATTATTTGGCATTTGTATAAGATCAAGCTATTATGCTGGCTGCAATTAGGTGCCTGCAATCTTGTGACCCGGAAGTCAATACTCGGAATATCTCAAGCTTGTTTGGGCTTCTCAAACAGCACGTCAATTCAATCTCCTTTGTCTACCACACACACACAAGTAATGAAAATCAACGCTTACGGGTGAATTGGCTTCTTATGCAGTTCGGATTGAAGGTATCAAGGACCGTGGGGTCATCGGTATAGATGATGTTAACGATGTCATTCCCAATATGTCTCTTTCGTTCCAATTGTTGAGGATTGTCTTTGGAGTGTGGCAGCATCGTACTGACATGGTACATGACTTCATGACCAGCATAGACGGTGTATACGCTTTCCTTTCCCGTCATATCACCTGCCAAACCACAACCCGAGCGTACATCACAAAGGCCAAACGACCGGAAAGGAATTCGGGACCAAATTGGATTTTTTTTTCCTTTTTTTTTTTTCTTTCTCTTCACCGAGTCATTGATTTTTTGTAATTCAACCACGATGCCGCCTCTTCACCACTTTTTTCTTTACCTTTGACGTCCAAGCCTCCCCTGTACTTGTCCCAACCCTTCAGTCGAATCCTCTCACCGAGAATCGCCAAGAACCTCTCGAAGCCGGGGCTTGCCCTTTCTGAAAGCAGGAAAAAAATAAAATGAAAAATACCGATCGATCGAAAAAAAAAAAAAAAAAAAAATGTGTGCCTCTCTCGATCGAAGCCGACGTCGCGTTGACGTTCTCAACAACATCGCTGCTTCCGTTCACTGGCTTTAGCCGCCACTTCGTATAAACTGCTCTTTTCGATTCCACCCCCCAAACCCACCCACCCCCTTCGACATACTCTAGCTTAACCCCTGCCACGTGGTTTCCAGATTTTACCGTTAGAAAGCATCTCGTCGTCGGTTGTCTGGCCCTCCTTCGAGTATATCACCCCGAATTTGAAATTTACTGAGCCTTCTTGCTCCTCCAGCAACAGCAGATCCTGCAACCCAACAAATTTACGTAAAACGCCAATATTTATTTTTCGAGTGAAATGTATAATATAGGATGACTGTAGGGTTGACGACCAACGGAAATTGGTCGTTTGGGCCTTTTTCATGCCCTTTAAATTCTCACCTTCTGGATCTCCGGTGTGAAAATTTCACGGGGCGCCTTGTCCAACTTTTCCATGCCGAAAAAATTACTGCGGGAAGTCGAGAAAATTGTTTGTCAATTGGCTTTTAGTTATCGCTATAATTATACGATATTTTTTATTCTTTAGCCAGTTTTAAAAATTGATGGAGAATTAACGAAATATGAATTTTTTAAATTTACCATTTTGTTGTTGTAAGATTGCAAAAAATGTTTCCCCTGACATTTAAAAATTGTTTATCGATACTGGAGAAATTTTAATTAAATCTTCAATATTTCGATTCTCACATCGCTTTTTCATTATTTTGCAATAAACAAATTGTCCAATACAATTCCTCGTAGAATAAATTTTCGCAAAAATATGTAAAAAGCGAAATGCCTTTTGCCTGGTGGGTGTTTGAATTTAAGAAAAAATTAATAAAGGTCAAGGTTACGGCGTGAAGGCTGAAAATTTAATTTAACTCCACCTCTTGAAATATTTAAACAACCTTGATGGGAAAAAAAAGCCGAAGGAGCGAGAATTACCTTAACGAAGCTTTGATTATTAATTCAAACGAACCTCAGTATCTGTTTGACGGTCGTGGTCTTGTTGGACGAGTAAGGCAACGATATTTTCTGAGCCCCCTGCATAAAAGTAACAATCTCGTTACTTAACGAAAATAAATAAAAAGGCTCAGGCCCTTTGGCCTTAAAAGTAACGCCGTATCTCCATTTGTTGTGCATGAAAAAAAAAAAAAAAAAGCTGGTGTGTACACTTACCGTGCGCCTCCACAGGATAACCCGGTAATGAGGGACACACTGATCTCCTCCGTCGCTGAGGACCACCGACAAGAACAGGGGATTCCTTTCCGGATCGCAGGCCACATAGTTCTGGTGCACTGTGAGCAAAGTCATGATAAAAACGGACTTTTCTTCTCCGAACGAGAGTGAAAAAAATTCCCGAGTCCGTGGAGAGTATCGCCAAAGGCGAGTCTTCGGTAAAGAATATGCTTGCCCCAGCAATTTGCGTACACTTTACTGGCAAATGACAAAAGATGTAAAAAAAAAAAGGGAGGATGAAAAATGACGGGGGATGAAAAACGTGAGGAAAAGAGGAGGACATTAATCAAATTTCTTTCGTTTCGTACAATCAATACTTTCCAGTTGCGCTTTATGTCATTTTTTAGGAACATTGTCATGATTTTCTGTGTCTGTAAGAGTGTCTGTAAAAGTGTTTGTAAGAGTGTCTATAAAAGTGTCTGTAAGTGTGTTTGTGAGAGTGTCTGCAAAAGTGTCTGTAAGAGTGTTTGTAAGTGTGTCTGCAAAAGTGTCTGTAAGAGTGTTTGTAAGAGTGTCTGTAAAAGTGTCTGTAAGTGTGTTTGTGAGAGTGTTTGTAAGAGTGTCAGTAAGAATGTTTGTAAAAGTGTGTGTGAGAGTGTTTGTAAGAGTGTCAGTAAGAATGTTTGTAAGAGTGTCTGTAAAAGTGTCCGTAAGTATGTTTGTGAGAGTGTTTGTAAGAGTGTCAGTAAGAATGTTTGTAAAAGTGTCTGTAAGAGTGTTTGTAAGAGTGTCGGTAAGAAAAAAATTCTCAAGCCTACGGAGAATATCACCAAACCTGAAGACCCAGTAAAAAATGAGTTCACCCAAGTAATCTGCATGCACTTTGCCAGCAAAGATGGCGCCAGAAAAAAAAAGAGGCATGGAGGGCGAGGAGAGGAGGATTACGAAAGGTTACAAACGAGTATAAGGGCTCGAGTACTCACGCTTGCCGAGGAAATACTTAAAGTACCAACGAGTCTGGTACTCAGGATTTTCCAATACCGGAGTACTCGGTGAGCCAAACATCTGCGCTCCATCGAGTACCGAGAAAAGTAAAGCACAAAAATAAATTAAATAAATCCATTACCGCCCCGCTTCGTCAGTCGCGATGAAGATATCGATGGAGATCAATGGATTTTCTGGATTATCCGAATCTACAATCAATCAATTCCCACCTCTTCCTTCTCGCCCGGAGAATCCCCATTTTCAACCCGAAATCTTCTACCGTCAGCTCCGTCCTGCTCGATTTGTGGCAACTGAAATAAATCAAATAAAAGCTTTGACTTCAGCGGCGCGATACGAAGATTCCGTAACCAATCATTGAGGTAATTTAATCACTCGATTGTTACCATTTCGACGCTTCCATAGCAACGCCTTGACAATACGCCTCTCCTTGAAATTGTATCCGTCGACGATCTGCAAAGAAACAGAGAAAATATCCAATTAAATCCACCGTAACACGAGACACGTCGTAATGAAATGAATACCTCGATAATTTAATTGAGAACAAAACGTGTTCTCCAGGCGAAACGAACTTGGAGTAGAAATACTTGAAAAATATCAAGATGTCTATAAGTCTGATCACAAATTCATTCAACAGGCCACAATATTTCGGCTCATTGTCGATCGAAAGACAATACTGCTATCCAATTTGCTGGAAATTGAAAATTTATTGCACTGTCGAGCAGAGAGAACATTTCGTAAAGACTCAGACGAAAGGATTTTCAGCTCAAAAATCTCAATGATCATCATTCACACCAACGCCGATAAAACTTTTTCCCAAAACAAAAAAACTCCCATACAATCCAATTAACAAGGATCCAGATAATTAAAAAAACAAAATCCGCTCATTAATTTGCCAAAAATCTCAGTAATCATCATTCGAAACAACCAAATTCGCCCCACCGCCAATAAAACATTTTCCCAACCAATAAAGAAAAAAGAAAACCCATACAATCCAATTAAAAAGGATCCCAGACACGACAAATGTGACTTGTCCATTGATCCCCGTCGTATCATTGACCCATCGAAAAATCCTGGTACACTCTGACGTCGTTCATTGACAACCTGTCGTCCCAGCGAGCGAGGGACAGAGTAAAGATCAAAGACAATGTGGTTGGACAGGTTGGGAAGGCGTAAAGGACTCGATAAATTGGAAAACGTTTTGTCCCCGGAGAATCCGACCTAACGTTTTCATCCTGCAACCGCAACTTCCTTCACTCATCGTTGCAGCCTCTTTCATTTTTTTCTCCTCTCTCCTTTCCTTTTTATTTTATTTTTTTGTATTATCCTCTCCACTTTCTTCTGTCCATTCGTCAACGTTCCATCTTTGTTTATCGGTGTCCCTTTTTTTTTTCTCGCTGTCGCTCTCGCGTTTGCCTCATTCTCGTGGCCCTCGCGAGTATCTGGGTTAATGAGAACGAGCTGAGGTCGCACTTTGGCGGTGGTTGAGGGCGACATCGAGACTTTGGAGGCAGCGAGAGGGAAAGAGACCGAGTTCACCCGAAGGATAATAAAGTTCGACGTACCGAGCGACAGCACATACTGTGTTTGCCGTGCGCCACAAGCTACGCCGGATATCGATCCATTAAGTATAAGTACTTTCACACGTTTCGCTTAAAAATTTTCAGATTCCGGGTGGAAATATAAATATACACGGGACACCGTACGCAGAGAAGTGGAAAAGAAGAAGAAAAAAAAAAAACAAACGCTCTTGGTGTAATTAATTGGAAGCTTTTTTTTTTTCGTGGTACATAATTAATTTATGGCCACGAGTTATGAGCCGGTGTAATGATTGCCGTTGCGTCCCCTGTTTATTACGTTGGTACACTCGTTATTTCACGTAATGAGATTTTCACGGTTATCACTTGAACTCTAGGGCTTTTTTTTTTTTTTTCCCGTTACCCGACCAACGAGACTACCACTATGGGTGAATGGTGGGCAATAGTCCGTGGAGACTTTGAATTTATTGAAGTTGCAGAGTTTCGAATTTAGTGATTTTTTTGCGAACCTAAATTAGAACCTAAAGAGCCCAAAGAACCCAAAGAACCTAAATTAAATTAAAATTTTTCAATTACTTTTACAGTTAAAGCAAATTATTAAAATGAAATAAAAAATTACAATGTTTTAGTCAATTTTGTATATCCAATCGTGCATAAAAATGTTCAGTACATTTTTTTTCACAGTGCAATTACTAATTGCTAATTGCTCATCAATAAGTTCGGCGATGAACACGCAGAGAATTAATTAGATCGTCCAATCAACTGGTGTAATTAAATAGGCAATTAAATTTGTCGGTATAAATCAATGAACCGTGTGCAACGATATATTAATTCGTAGTGCTAATAAAATAGTTGAAGTCACTAAGAACGAATTTGTTTGCGTTAAAAAATATATTAAAATTGGTGGCGTTGAAAATTTAATCGAGCCAAAAATTATTTATTTTTTTCATTAAAAATGTATTTCGTTGTGTCAAATATTAATTTTATTGGGGAAAAAGAAAATCGTAATTTAAGAATTCACGAAAAATCGATAATAAAAATGTGAATCGCAAAATTCATATTCGGGAAAAACAATTTGACTATCGGAATAACGTATTTCCGGTATTAGGATACAATTCCACGCATTAATCACTTCTTGACGTCGCAATCAACGCGACATTCGAGCTTTTGATTGGTGCGCATGATTGACTATGTCATGATTGCCTTAAATCAATAACGATTACGACAATAACAATAATAATAATAATAATAATAATAATAATAATAATAATAATAATAATAACAATAAACATACACATGATGACTGGCTCGTCGATGAAGATGTCGGAGTTGCGAGGAGGTGAGTACCGGCATGCAAACCGATCTCGATCGATCCCTAACGATTCTCGGTGGTGGTTGCACTTCTTCGTCACTGTCGTGATCACTTCCGGTGGTACTGGCATTACTGGCACTCCCACGTCTCGGTTTACCGATCGTAGTACCGGGCCCAATGGTGCAACGTCGTTGCTTGTCAGCCGGATGAATGAAATGCGAGAAACCGGATGATACCGATGTCGTCGTAGAACCGGAAGTGACATTACTGTTCCCACCGGCCGATCCGGAGGCGTTACTGGCCGATGAATTCGAGGACAAGCCTCGGAGACGCGTGACCAGCTTCATGTCCATACACAGCATCACTCATAAAGCGAAAAAAATGGGCAACCGATTTTTTGCCGATCCACTACCGATCTTTTTATCCGATCGGAAAAAATCGTCGTGCGTTCTATCGAACTAATCCCCAGGAATCGTGTGAGCCTTCGCAACTTTATCTAATCTCTATATTGAAGATTTCCCCCTTGCCGCAATATTCGACGATCGAAGGAGCCTCGAAACAATTTCACGATCACACAAATCGGCTCGCTCGTTTTCACCGACATTGCTTTTTTTGCGAATTAATTACATCGTTGATGGTAATTAGTCGGAGGCCCTTTGATTACCACCCTAGGCCTTGTTATTGATTTGTATTTATGCAAATTTGATGAAATCGTTATTACCGATCTTATGATTTTTCACATTTTTACCCACGGCTGGGGGTTTGAAATGGTTAATTTCACCGGAATACGAAAATTAGCGAGGCTGGCTCTTATCGCAAAAGCCACTTTGTCCTTGAAGCACCTGGCCTACTGATATTACGACGTCAAAACGATAACGACGAAGAGTTTCGTTGGTTGCCGGTGGACGTGTATGTATATACAGGGTGAAATCGCTTTCAATTAAGCGGGTAGGCACGAGTCGACGTGCTCTTCACAGCCGCGCTCGGTTTTCGACGCTTGTACAGCCCACTGAGCGAGCCACTTAATCGCAGAGACGTTGCCTGCAAGCCTCAAGTATTTCCACCCACACACAGCCGATTTCTGCCTCGACGAGTTTGCGAATTTAAAAGTGAAAACTTTTCTTTCACTTCTCTGTACTGGTCACGTTAAATTCAATTGTTAGACGGATGAAAAACAGCGGGAAAGACACGCGAACCGAAGCGAGCACGTAAAGTGAAACTTTCTGGCCTCTGGGGATCAATTGGCTCGTAAAGATAATTCGTTCTCTCAATCAAACGTGATTGAGAGTAGGCTCTTATTTCAAGTAGGTCATCTGGAATCTGACTCTCTCTCTCTCTCTCTCCCGATTTGATTCTGCGATTTTTGACCTTGATGGATATTACTTTTTTGCAGATTGTATTTTAATCACTCTTTTTCAAAAAAAACTTTTTTTTTTTTTGAGCTTTCGGACTTTTGGATTTATTTTTAAGGTACGATTTTTGAAAATTTATGTAATGGTTTTTTTTTTTTTTTAAATGTGTCTTTGTAATCTTTGATTTTGATGAATATCCTTTTTAAGGGATTTGGTTTATTCAGATTTTTGTACCTTTTTTTGTTGTTTGATTCGACTTTATGATTTTCGATTTTTATTTCTCTTCGCTCATTTTGATTTTTCTTATTTCTATTTATTTGATTTGTCCCGATGATTATCAATGTAATTGAATGTCCTTTTTCTCCAACTTTCGTTCTCCCAGATATTTGTCCTTTCAACTAAATATCGTAATTTTTTTTCACGAGACTTCGTTTCCGATTTTTCTGTCCTATTTATTTTTATTCGTTTCTTGTAATTGATTCAATTTGTCTTTACGATCTTCTATAAAATTGAATATCCTTCTTCCAGCTTTCGTTACACCGGATGTTCGTCCTTTTTTATTGACTTCCTTTTTTATTTTCAAGTGTCCTTATTTTTCAATTTTTTTTTTTTCGTCTTCCTATTTATTTTCCATTCGCTCCCAATTTATTCTGTCCTTTTAATTGATTCAATTTGACTTGGTGATCATCGGCTGAGCTTTTTTTATTTATTTCGTAGCACTTTCGTTCTATATAATTTTTTTTTTTCCTCCAAATCGCTATCCAACTCCGTTAAAGGCTCAGCAGAGTGGCGGATAGTGGAAATGCAGAGGCGATGGAGCTTTTAGCGTTTCAGGAACGAATGGTACAGTTTTGCCGAGCTAACGAACGAATCGACGTTGTAATCCTAGGGATTAGCACCCTCGACGAGCTTTCCGGAAGTACGGGCCCACGAGGATCCTGTCGAGCCTACACAGCGATGTACATAGCGCGTGTGTGTGTGTGGGAGTGTATATTAAGGGTCTCTGCCCTTATTCCTTTCCCTCGAAGGTAGACCCTTTCGTTGACGAATTAGGAACTTCCGAGTCTTTCGTACGAGGATTATTGGGGTTAAAGCTTTCACCCGTGAAACCAACCCATCCTCGTCCTTAGCACACTATTATCGACACCCCGTCGATTTTTATCGATCTTCCCTTTTCTTCTTATCTGCAGAAAAAATCATACGTAAGCAAAACGGAATTGAAAAATAAAAATAACCAATATATCACCCACTTTTGTTAATTGCAATTAATCTTCATTTAACCCGAGATTAAAATACCGATTTTTAAAAAATTATTTTAATATATATATATATTTTTTTTTTTTGAGGCTTGATATATATTTTTTTTAATTTATTTCAAGTCGAGATTTAAAATAATTTTTCTCTCATTGTTTATTTCATTTATCGGGTAACAAGTGCACTCAACCCCCTTAAGCTTTTTTTTTTTTTTTTGAGCTGAGAAATGAGCGGTTTATGGTGGAAAGGGAAAGTATATAATGTACCGTGGAACAATAGTCGACTATGTGTACGGTCAAGTGTCGGAGAGGCGAGGAAAGTGAGTGAATGAACTATCGGATCCTTTTCACCGCGCACGGATCGTCGCTCCTCGCTCCTCGGGATTCCAACCCCTACTGAGCAGCAACCCCGACCTGACTCGACCCCCCAGCGAACCTCCGAGGCTACGTACACTTAACAACCACCCAGCGCGAACTATAACGCGCGGATCTCGACGTCTCAAGACGCATACTAGGCTATGCCAGCATATTTGGTAGTAGGTATATCTGTGTGGCCCACAGGAAACGAGCGAGTAGGCCAAGTAGACACTGAGATGCCCGATGACTACCCCGAGGAAAACAAGCTCTTCGTCTCATCCGAATTTTCCTATAATTCAATTTTGCGACGAGAGAGTCAGGGACGAGAAAAATATATCGTCGCGAAAACGAGTCTTTTCGTCACTCGAATTTGAGACGATTTTATTTTTATACTCGGTCGGGGTGAAAAACAAGGGTTGATTGAAATGTATATTGAAAATGTATCATTTGATTTATGGGAAAATGTATCATTTGATTCATGTGAAAAAATACAAAAAATAGTAGCCAAGTAATATTGAAATGAATTTCCTGATGAATTTGGGGGTTGAAAAAATCACCCCTAGCGAATACGCTGCTAGCAACTTTTTCCAAAAATACCAATTTTTGCACACTATTTTCATTTATTCACCTCTTTGTGCTCATAAAATTCAAGCCCGAAAAGTTTCAACCGAGCGAAAAATATCTCGCGGCCGTCGAATACCTTGCGAAAATCCATTATACGCTACACTTTTTATCGTACCCTTAACACTGAATTCCCTTGAAGGGTGCAAAGCTTCGGGAAAATAATATATTGACCTCTTGTACTTGTTTAATGGCCACGAATAATAGATCCCCACAGAATACCAACTTTTACGTAATTTTTTAATGTCCATTTCATGAATTTTTTCCGGCTCTCACCTTGCTCTCACCTTAGTCTCACCTTAGTCAGAAAGGGTAACATGGTTTCTCAGCCAGCCAACATTATAAAATGATGTAAAGGAAGTAAAAAGGCGATTATCAGCGAAGGTGAGAACAAAGTGAGAACAAGGTGAGAGCTGTTCAAATCTCCATATCTTGAGAACGGCTTTATCGATTGATCTTAAATTTGAAATGGAGATAGAGCAGTTACCACCCTCCACTTACACAAAAAATGGAATCACTCGGTTAGGCTCGATGAATTTTAAATTATTTAAAACGTCTATGTGCATCCAAAGGCGTTAAAATTTTATTGCCCTTCATATTTATTGCTTATTGATTTCTTGTAAGGTTGCAAATTTGGGCTTGTCACGTGACAATAGTTGTAAATAAATTCGTAATATGATAGGCAACGAAATAATCACATAAAAATGAGTAATCACTTTATCGTTGCCGATATTCGATTTTTCATTGGGTGTGACTTATAAAGGGCTAAACCCGGTTACCTTGGTTACGCATTTTCGCTGTTTGACTTCACTCAATGTCGACCTTTGATGAAGAGGTGCCAGTAAAAGGATTATAGCTCAAACATGGGCGGTCGAACCCGACTAGTTAAAATACGGAGACCTGGCAGGTATATTGCGAAATGCGGTGGACCCAACAAAGTTACCATCCCTATAATACAGTTAAAGGTCAGTTCGTGTAAGAGTAATTGGTGGCTATAGAAGTTGCAAATTTATTCTGAAGAAATCGTAGGGAAATGACCCGATAATTCAAATAGATGCTACATACGAGGTATTCCAATTAATTATAATTATAATTATAGTGAATAATCAATAAAGTTTTCGAAACTTCATCTTCTAACCTCACTTTTTTCTGTTTTTCGATACTCCCGACGAAACGCCTTGAAATTTCGCGGTGCCAGTTGGCCAGTCCATTTGTGCCACGTTTTTGTACATTCTCACAAAGTTTGAGCTTTACCTGTCGAGTAGTTTCGGAGTAAATAGATTTCAAAATTTCGAGGTGGGAAAAAACCTAACCGCATGCGTGATTTTCAAGATTTCTTTGAGGAAAATGTCGCAAAAAAATCAATGATCGAATCCTGCCGGTTAACAATCTATCGGCCTAGCAGCTTTAGGAAGGGTTGACCCTTTCCACCCTCTATTTACAAACGAGAAAAGAGCAAACATCACGCGTCTGTTCGGAGTACATAGCATATATACTATCTGCAGAATGGCTTAAATAAGAGACAATAGAACGGTGCTCCGTTTGCTTTAAGCAAGACGCTGTCCGAGAGCGTTGCATGCGGAGAACGACCTAGCGTCGCCTTGGGCATGATGTCGTCGGGGTGGTCGGTCGTTCGGTCGGGCGGTCGACGTCGTAGGCGCCACAACCACCGCGCCGACGACGCGCCCGAGAGTGCATTGGCACGGTTGCAATATACATACCTAATCGTGCAGTATATAAACCGCGCGGTCACTACTCATCTATATATATATATACCTATACATATGTATACATATATACCTACCATATATTCCTATACAGATATATATATACATATGTTCAATTTTTATCAATGGACAATGAATTACCTCAAAACAAAAAATAAATGCTCAATTAGAAGAGGCACTTGCCGCTGAAATTACTATTATCTTCAATGTTCCGCATACATGCGAAACTAATTTCATAGCAAACGCAATGGTCAAAGAGATACAGCAACTTTACGTAAATTACCATAATATCTGTCGGACAAATGCCTCTTTTATAAACTGCTGTTTACTCGAAACGTGCAAAAAAAAAAATTGCATAGCCGAAAGCGACACCCCCACTTTTTTTTAATCGATCGCCAATAATTTCAAAAATCAATAACACCTCTAATTTCAAACCCATTGAAAAAATTTACAAAAAAAAATATTTCCTGCCCTTCCCCTCCAATTCCGATCCCATCAAATTCCATAAAACGATATTTCCCATCAATAAATGAAACCCCCAAAAAAAAAAAAAAATCATCACATATATAACGAAATCCCACGTTATGATAAATTAAACAATTCCCATACAACAACCCTTCCAAAAAAAAAATCCCTATTTCTCAAATAAAAAAAAAATTGCATTCCTAAAATTATGAAAGGCCCTTTTGAAAATCATTTTCATAAAACTTTCATTCAATGGACGGAGCGATACGAAATGCCTCACACACAAATTCAAACAGATACCCACACCCACATATACATATATATATATATACCTTCAAATACTATCTATAGGTACTTCTACCACCTACAATCCGTACATGCGGTGCAGCAGTACCGCGCCACCAAGCCGCGGCCCGTATCGACCTACGCGCGACCCGTATTCTCCCGCGCGCGTTTGCCGAACCCGTTTTTTTCGCGGTACGACGCGGTGAGAGAGCCCTCTCGTTTCGCTCCTCCTCCTCCACTTCCGGTTCTCCGTGCGCGCTCCCGATGCTGCTGTGCTTTCTCTCGTTTCGCTTGCCGGGGTCGTGGGGCAAGGGGCGCGCAGTGGGGATAGGGGCGTGGGGCCGGGGGCGTTCGGGGGGTGGGGACGGGGGGCAACGACAGTAGACGATTATACGGGCACGGGCAGTGGGTTATTCGGACGCCCACTCCTCGACGCTCGCTTCTCCAGAAACGATGAGAACTAATCGGAGGAATCGGTCGAGAGGACCCGAAGAAACTATGTAGGGTAGATTTTCTGGCAGATATTACGCCGTGTATTTCTTCGGTATTGTTATGCTGATGTATTTTTATCGGGGAACGAATGGGGGCTGCGGTTTATTGGCGCGGAATTGTTTTGGTGATTTTGGGTAATGGGCAATATTTAACCGGGGGTTGGAAAAATTGAATTGAAATGTAATTGACTAGTTTGGGGGACTTTTGGGGATTGGGGGGTTATGTTTTTATTAAATTTGATATGTGGTTTTGATGGTGAAGATTTGAGTAATTTTGTAGCATTTAAAATATGATTTTTTTTATACAATAAAATATCGATTTCGATCAATATGAATTTTTTTTGGGAATCGATTTTTTTTTAATATGAAAAATGATTGAATAACTATTTTCCCATCCCATCGAATTATTATTTTCGACCAAGGTATTTTTTTAAGTCCTGGAATTATCTTACAGAATTTTTTTTTTTTTAGGATCTCGTTTCGTGAGGTTCATTTAACGTAGAAAATATACGATTTTAGCAGGGGGAATAAATAAAAATGATAATGAACATTTTTGAAATATCCTAAACGATATACGCGATATATATGATATAATCCCGCGGGCTCATATATTCTCTTTGCCGCGTAATCATATATTCCTTTTGCGCCGATGACTTCATGAAGAGATCGTCGCGTCCGCGTGTTGTTGTTATATTGAATCATCGCATCAAGCCACTATAGTCACTATATATACACAAGAACAACATATGACGACCATTCTAACGATACGACGGCGCCTAACATACAGAGTACATTTAATATTACCAGACGCAAAACTCCGGTCTGAAGTTTACCTAAATATTCACAACTTTTCACGTGTACGAGTGTATACAGGAGGCTTCAAAATATGCATAATTTTTTATGGTTACCATAGGTGATTATAAATATTAATAATTTTTTTTTTTTCAATACTTATAAAAATTGATTTATATATTTTTTAAATATATTTTTTTAAATCTAATATAATCGAACTAATTCAATAATGAATCTAAATTCCATGCCAGAAAACGAAAAAAATTCTCAAATTTCACCACACAAAATCCTGCACACATATTTTGAGTCACTCTGTATACGATAAATGAATTTTCGAAAAAAAGGGAAGGTAAAACCTCCTTTCCTCCATTAATCTCGCTCTCTTATCAGCTCACAGTGAATTTACACTGTACTTCACGACAGTAAAATATTAAAAATATATATATATATATATATTTTTTTTCGAAATTCACACCCCCAATTTTTCAAGCAAACGTCTGCGACTATTACTCTTCAGGGTTTAAACTTGAAGCCTTTTCCGGATCCTCTGTCGACCAGCTTTTTTCAGAAGACCCGAATATCACTAAAAGTGTCGTTAAGAAAAATATCTTATCGCGGGCGTCGAAAAAATGGAACTTTTCGGTACCGCAGACGAAAAACCCGGGCTTGCGGCAAGCGTGGTACCACGTTAGCTGTTAGAAGCGCGGCACGCGACTGAAGCAACGTGTGCGTATTATCAACGGGCGGACGAGAACGATTGCGCGCGAAAGCGAGCAACGGGCGGGAAAGAAAGAGACAGAGAAAGACGGAAAGGGAGAAAGAGAGAGTATATGGCACATAATATAACACAACTCGTGTACTGGTGTACATATATATATGTATATATATGTACATATATATATGTATATATTGGCTGTGTACAACAACACAGATGCTAATTGACAGCACCGTTAAATTTATGTCAGACACATTCATTGCGCATTTGGTTTCTATGCAAACACACAAATGCATATACATGCAAATGATAATTCAAATTCAAGGTCCCAAGTTTCAATGTATATGTAGGTGTTGATGTTAGGGATTTTCATAAGTGTTCGGTTTAATCGCCGTGAAAATGTTGATATGAAATGAAAATGACATTTTATAGATTTTCGGTGGACAAAAATTAAAGAGATCGTAAATATTTATTTAGCCGAATTCCGGTTAAAAATTTGATAAAAAATATCGTCAAGGTACAAATAATGAATTCTGGGCAATGAAAAGTGCATTTCCCATTTATTTTATTTATTACTTTGGCTTTCAAGATATTTTTATTAATTTTTAATGAAACGATTATGATTTTTTTTTTTTTTTTATCAAATATTTTAATATTACCAAATAAAATATAATAATTTGTAGAAAAATAAAAATAAAACAATATTTTTTTTCAAAAGTAAGAGAACGATTTCAATTTTGATTCAGACATTTGTAAACGCAATTAACGAATTTGTTCACGACACGTGAATAAGCCCTCGAGGCCTATATCGACGTTTCCACGTTTGTTATTCCCAGTTTGTCACCCGCAGAGCAGACATATATTTTCCACAATAGCGTTAGAAGTGCGCGTGTAGATTAGAGAATAGCAAACGGGTCTAGGCGATGTGAGATATCGTCAGCCATTATTCATCGCGATATAGTCAACGACAAGCTCTATATATATATATATATATATATATACATTCCTATATATGGGCCATTCCACATGGAAAAAAAATCATTTGTCCAAAAAAAAAAAGTTGATGGAAGTTGAACATTTTTTGTTATTATTTCAACTATGTAAAAAAAATCTTCAAGTTACAAATTTTTTTCCAAATATTTCGAAACCCGACAAAAAATTGAATAAAGCTATGACGAAATCGTATGTATTATTAAATTGCATAATCGAGGCCTGTCAAGAAGAGTTAATTATTTAAACACAAAAAATTAATATTTAAAAATGATAATAATACATACATCCATGCATATCACATTTTTTGAATATTCTTGAAATATGTCATTTCAAAATTTATTTTTAAACAAATCGTAGATAATTAACTAAAAAATTTAATAGCTGCTAATTAGAGCGATCAATTAATTTTTTTAAAGTCAATCGAAGGAAAAAATCAGGTACCTGATCAAAAAGGTCAAGGGCCAGTCTCAGGTCGATACCAGGTGGAATGCCCCATATATATTACACATATATATATGTATTGTGTACATCGAGGACGTCGAGGGCGTCCCGATGCCGGATATCTGAGGCCGATAAGTTCGTTCGCGCCTCGCTTTCACTCCGATCGTGTGGTAGTCAGCGAGGAAACCAGTCAGAGCCACCAGATATACCGAAACAGAGAAGGCTTTATCGACTGGGGTTTATAGTTTCCGCGGCACCAACAGCGACGAGTATCTGACTGGTTGGAATCGTGGTGAGTATTTCCTGAAAAGTTTCCTCGCTGTCGTGTTAGCAGAAAGAGATTTTTGTAAAAAAAAAAAAAAAAAGAAGGGAAAAAATAGGGGTTGAAACGTTTCCACCCCTCATGAAATGGTACAGCACCGATCCTCGAGAATTCTAAAGCATCGCCGGGACTAAATACCGTCGCGACGCCCTTAATTATTATCGTAATTAGTCGAGGCATGGGGGTGAAAGAGCACCGTGCATTTTCACCCCTTTTTTTTCACGAGCTCTCGGTTCGTCGTCGACAGACGAAGCGAATCCCCAGGGATAGCGTTGCTTTTGCCCCCTTTGTTCACTATGAAAAACACTTTTTTCCAGATTTTCATTTCAGTGCACTCAAAATGGTCCGAAACGCCGAGAAAAATCGCTTAGAAATAATGTTTGGATGCATCGGTGTGTGTGAGTGTGTGAGTGAGGGTGAGTGTGACGAGGGGCCTGAAATGACAGCATTTGTTAATCTTTAATTGAGATGTTTTTTTTCTTAAATCGCATGTTGCATTCGGTTTTTATAAAAATTTGAAAATTTTGAAAAAATCACCCTCGATACTGTAAATCGAACAAATGTTTGGATATCGAGTAGAAAATTAGTATGAAAATTGATTGATTGATCAGAGGTAGATTTGTGAAAAGCAACCTTTTTTGAAAAAAAATTTGTAGGTGGTAAAGGGCTGATTCAAGCTTCACTGCCCACAAAAGTCACATTTTCCACATTTCGAGTCAAGGGAGGGTATATAAGACTTCGTATTTCAACCCTGATGAGACATCCACCTTTATTACAACTGATACTCGCTTCATTGCTGCAGCCTCAGCAACATCTGCGAGGTGATGTGAGAATCGAGGTTAAGTACCCAAGTGCGGAAGTAGCAAACATAGCCAATATGATAGTTCTACGTTTATACCTCTTCCTCCACCTTCTGAGCACTGTTCAAGCAACACTCTTTATACACGGCAACACGAATCGCTACTGCAGTGTTACACGTTCGCCAGTTGCACGTTTCTACCTCGTCAACCTTCCGATGTCCTATTCTCGCAAGATTCTCTCCCACGTTGTTCGCTCTGGTTTCACATCCGGTTTCCTATAAACTCATTGATTCAGTGACGACGTGCGCGCTGTTTAAGTATAATGAAGCATATATTCGATGTTTCCTTCCGACCCTCATTTAGTGAGGTAAATGGCCCATTTACGTAGTTTCCGCACGTTTATCTTTTTATCTCGCATTCACGCGGACCACGTGAAATATCCGAAATAATCTGAACACGCGCCTCTTCAACAGCAGCGAAGGGTCCGTGCTTTCGCAAACCGGACACGCACGACGCTCTTTTTTCTTTGCAGTATTGGAAAAATTCCAAATGGAATATTGGAAAAATTCCAAAAGGAGTATTGGGAAAATTCCAAATGGAATATTGGAAAAATTCCAAAAGGAGTATTGGAAAAATTCCAAAAGGGGTATTGGAAAAATTCTAAAATGAGTATTGGAAAAATTCCAAAAGGGGTATTGGAAAAATTCCAAAAGGGATATTGGAAAAATTGTAAAATGGGTATTGGAAAAATTCCAAAAGGGGTATTGGAAAAATTCCAAAATGGGTATTGGAAAAATTCCAAAATGGGTATTGGAAAAATTCCAAAGGGGGTATTGGAAAAATTCCAAAATGGGTATTGGAAAAATTCCAAAGGGGGTATTGGAAAAATTCCAAAAGGGGTATTGAAAAATTTCCAAAAGGGGTATTGGAAAAATTCCAAAAGGGGTATTGGAAAAATTCAAAAATGAGTATTGGAAAAATTCCAAAAGGGGTATTGGAAAATTTCCAAAAGGGGTATTGGAAAAATTCCAAAAGGGGTATTGGAAAAAAATCCAAAATGGGTATTGGAAAAATTCCAAAATGGGTATTGGAAAAATTCCAAAGGGGGTATTGGAAAAATTCCAAAATGGGTATTGGAAAAATTCCAAAGGGGGTATTGGAAAAATTCCAAAAGGGGTATTGGAAAATTTCCAAAAGGGGTATTGGAAAAATTCCAAAATGATTTTATCTATGATAAATCAAATTTTCGTCGACTATAAAATTTTTCAAAACTACAGGTGAATTGGAAAGCATTTTTTACTGCCGAATATTGCAGAGTTTCACACGAAACTTTATTTCATAAGCGTGCGTGAAGTCGCATTTCTCGCATCAAGTGAAATAAATCATTATTTTTTTCAATACTGTTGCGAAAAAAATTCGAAAAAAAATGTGAGAAACTGGGCCGTTTATCTTACCTCTTCGCATCACTTCACAGTTGACTCGCGACTCTTGTGTCGAAAGCCTTGGAGCTTGCGGAGGGATAAAAGCCCTCAGGCATGAAAGCGCCGCTGAATTCAATGCCACTGATTAAGCTGCGATTTCACGCGATAATGATAATCGAAGCGTGTCAAGAATCCAAAGTGCCCAGTCAGTGGCGACCAAATGGTCGGACCATTTCTCACTCAATGTAACGTTGCAGCATTTAGAAGAGGAAACGTTTAGAAACTCGTGGAAGGGACGAGCCGGATCTATACGGTCATTTCCGTATTCGTAATCAATTCGTATTCGGCGAAATTGCATTTTGGATAACGATGAATTTTCGGATAATCACTCCTGATTACACTGTAATCGAGAATTATTATTTTTCTTCGCATGTAATAATCGCCTATTTTTATAATATGTGATACAGTAGAACATAAATTCATCCAATACCGTCCAATAAAATTCCAAAATATATAAAAAAGTGTAATTTACCGATGACTGCCACAGTGGCAATCGATGTGAAAAACATTCATTTTAAATGTTGGCTCGAATGCAGCTCGACGGAATTCGAAATATAATCTTCATGAGTTGCTGAGGGTGCCACGATGGGAAGTGAAACTGTGCCATTGGGCAGAATTGGCTGTGGTCCTGGTTCGCCCTCGTAAAACTCTCGGCGCGTATTCCGCAATCGATCCTGACACGTATAATATCTGTACCTATAGGTACACACCGATAAATGACGCGTGTGCGGTAGTAGTACTCTTGTTGGAACAAGTGCGCTCCTGCGACGCATAAATCATTCTGGCCTATATACATATGTATGCACACACACACATATATATATATATAAATACATACGTGGTGCATTGTATACCCAGTACGTACTTACATGTAGTCTGGACTACTGCCCGGTCTCCCACACATCAATATATACTTTACATTTCTCTCTCTCACACTCTCACTCACACTCTCCCATTCACTTTCTCTCTCGCACGCACATACCACCACAAACATACATTCTATCTCTCTCACTCTTATACTCACACTCACTCTCTCATGAATTCGCCATGAATGTGCGTTGCGGTTTGCCGCGCCACCATGAGAACACACAGCATTAGCAATGGTATCCCTATAGTTATATATGAATTTCCTCGTTGTACCTATGTACGTTTATGTACATACATAGTGCATGTACACATATACATATAAATACGTGCGCGTGTACTCCGGAGAAATGCCGGAATGGGAATTTGGGGGGAGGACGGAACACAAACCGGCGTCCCGACGCAGCCACCGGGAGGCACAGATTGTGGAAAAACAAGCGTGCTGAGAGAGGATCGGAACCAGCAGGAACCGACGATGTACTACGCAAGTATATAACTGGCTTCTGGCTCGGGCGTCGCGGCGCCGGGACGTCGCGCGTACCACCACCCTCCCCCTTCATCCCCCTGAGGCCCTAACTTCGGCGAGACACACGCACACCAAAGCAATGTGCACCAGGAAGCTTGCAGATTCCGAGAGTGGCGTGCGCGCCGATAAAAATACCTAGAAACTTTTTAAGCTTTTTTACACGGAAAAATGCAATGTGCAAATCTATAAAGAATTGGCTATGGGTACACTGAATTGCCACTGCGACGAGTCGAGGGAATTCCGGCACCGTAAAACAGAGGAAAGGGGTCGTTGACCCTCTTGCAGGATTTTCTAAGTGGCGATAAATTGTGGATTTGCAAAATTTGTCGGATCGAACAATTGTGTACCGTTAGAAATTATTTTAAAAAATGATGAACGATGCTAGGAGAATTTTTTTAAAAAAAGTATCCAGGACAACGATTTTTCTTAGTATATCACAGTGAAAAATATTTTGTTGAAACATATTCGTGAGTGTTTGTGCTCAATTAAGAAAATCGATTTTAAACAATGCTAATTATGCGAAGTACCGAATAAATTACTGCGAAAGAAAAAAAAAAAAGGCAATAACACGACCGTTTCTATAAGTGAACTGACTATACACCGAATATCACGATGTTAATTTATCTCAGTACTAAAGCTCCGGTAATTGAGTCGATAAAAAGCTCGTAAACTCGGTAATTGCCCTGATTATATATTCGTAAGCTACAACGGTGTCGTTCGATCTGAAAGAAATGAAAAAAAAAAGAAGAAAAGTAATAAAACTCGTGGCCGGAAATTAATTACCACCCTACACGACTATTATGGCTGGAACATTCATTTTATAACGTTGTAATCAGCCAGTGAATTTTCGGTTCGCCTTACTCGGACTGATGAACCGTGCGGAAAAAAATATAGCCATCATTATTTTGCGTCGACGTTGTTATTGTTGTTGTTG
Organism: Clistopyga incitator; assembly: GCA_947507545.1. Taxonomy (NCBI): domain Eukaryota; kingdom Metazoa; phylum Arthropoda; class Insecta; order Hymenoptera; family Ichneumonidae; genus Clistopyga; species Clistopyga incitator. The sequence continues at coordinate 1,416,977 of OX382190.1, forward strand.
TATAGTAGTGCCTCATCGTAACATTAAATTTACGATTTAAAAGGCTCTTGTGTGGGTATTTATGAAAGCCATTGTATATATATATATATATATATATATATATATATATATATAGAACACGTTAATAACGGCGCATTTTACGAGACGCACCCATTTATCCAAACGTATAGTCACTGGCCGACAGTTCATGCCAGTGCCACTACAACGACCAACGTCAAGGGTTGATCCAGTTCGAAGTGGTGCACTGTGAAATAAAATCGAATTTAAATTTAATGTGCATGTACCGGGAGTTTTTATACATAAATTGGTATACTTAATATAGTTTACAAGGCTCTACATTAAATGTATTGTAAAAATGCTTTATCCTTTTTAATTGACTTCAATTTTACGGTAAAATTTCGAACGGTACTCGTGCGGAAATCGTTTTCTTAACTCGTGCGACCGCAACACTCGTCGGGACGACTTTTACCGCACTAGTATCGTAAAACACTACTAATTCCATGAAAAAAATTTGCTTTGTTTTGTATCACAATGGAATTTAACTCACGGTCTTGTGGATAAAAACTGTCAGTCTTTTCTTACAGCGCGGCCAGCAGAAATTGCAGCGTCACGTGGTCGCATCGCAACTGTTGGCCGCGCAATTCCGAGCGTCGAACCCCTGACCCGACGTATTATACCAGCGCTTCTTATCCGAGAGATGCTCCTCGCAACCCAGATACGAGAAACCAGCGGATATATATAGTGGAAAAGTCGGGCGGTGTGCGACGGAAAAAGGGGTGCGAAGGGGTTGGAAAATCTTTCTCTCGCAAACACACACACACACACACATATGGTGACGTGCAAAGTTGGGAGGTGGATGAGACCGGGGCAATTTGGCACAGATGCAAGTTGGGTTATAGCGTTTAGAGGATTTTTCCTTTGTCATAGTGGAAACTTTGTTTTCGTGAAATATTTTTTTATCTCCCGTATTTTCCAGGTCAGATTACACAATACGGTCTAAAGCAGCGAGAAAAGTGGTCTCGAAATAAAATCCGGATGGATGTGTGGGTGTGTGTGTGTGTGGCAAGCTGGAAAAATGCAACCCATTGTATTTCAAGGAGGGCTTTAATACAATGCAGTTGAAATTTAGTACACCGGTAGAGCGGTAATGCTCATTTTTCTGCATGTACGTTTGGAAAACAATTGAAGCACCAGATTTTACAACAGTGCATTTTTTTCAATGGCCCACTTTCTCTCACTGCCGCCATTTTTTGCAGCTGATTAACGAAATAATTAAAAATACTTTTAACTAAATATTTTTTACGGATAAATCGATGAAAATTCAAGTACCTGAAGGTACGTCGACTTGAAAAGAAAAATAGAAAATTGACCCGAATCGCCCCGGTCTCCCCTGGTGGCTTTACTTTCACCGAGAGAAGATAACGGGATGCAAAAGACGCAGGAAAGATCGACGATGAGAAGTGTGCGGCTCTTTTATTTCAAGCGCTTCACATTTTCTCGTCAGGGGCTTCTTCACCTTCTCAACATCTCCCGCTTTCTTTTTTTCTTCTTCTGTTTCCGTTTTTGCTCCTTTCTGTAGCCCACATTCTCACTTTTTTCCCTTTCGCTCCTTTCTTCCTTCACCCACTGATAAATTCTTCTCTCCGGCTATCCAAAGGCAAAGCAATCCAGAAAACTCCAGAGATGCTCACGCTGCGCAGCCAAACACCCCGTTACCTCCGCAGCTTCTTTAATCATAGTGCTCCGCTCTCGGGCGCTATTATTTCAAAAGAAGACATTAAGAGCCTGACAAAAGGTCGGGTATCGCACTCACCTCATTTACCACCTTATTGTTTAGTCTCTTTCGCCTTCGCAATGCTGCCACTACTTTCTTTTCCATACAGGCCAATCCACGTCAATTCGAGCTGAGATTTTCGACCTCTCAAATGTCATGGACGATTTTATATTTTAATAACAAAGTAGAATTCCTGTAAAAATTTTTGTTTTGTAAAAAAAGAAAATTGTCGTAGAAATATAGAATTTGAAAAAAGTTTTAAAAGTCCTTTTCCATTTTTCCGAATTTTACGGAATTTTGTCGACGGTAAAAATTGTGTGTAGAAATGATGAAGACTTTTTTTTTTTAAAGCTCAGCTCATTTGGAGAAAATATCATTTGTCCATTCCCAACGTTGTTCCAGGGTCCCAACTAAAAAGATGAACGAAATTGGCTTAGGAAGGGTTTATTCCCATGATAACAAGACTGCGGAAGCTTTTACGTAAACGACACGAAAGAAACTTGGGAAAGCTTCGAAAGGAAAATCCTGGACTTGGAGTGGACGTAGTTTTCCGACAAAGAGAATTTTCCCTTGGGAAGCCAATTTGTTCTACCAGTGAATTCAGGACGAAAATCCGGGCGGAGATGCCACAAAATATTTTCCGCACTAAATGGACCACTGAAAAACGTATTTGATAATTAAATAAAATAAAACAATTTCACATTAGTATCCTCATTAAAAATTTTTTTTTTATGACACAGCCAATATTTTGTTCGACATAATCATTTTTCACATTCACACAGCCAATTTTAAAATCGACATGTTCAATTTTCCATATTCGACTATATTTTTATACAATCATCATCCCCTAACTTTTCCCATTAAACCAACCCTCAAAAACACTGTCTTACCCCACAATTCCAGCCTCGAACAAACCACCGGGGTTATTAAATTCAATTTCCTGCTTCACTCAAATCAAACCCTCTCACATCCCCAACCAAATGAAAAATCCTTCATTTCATCCCCTGCCTTTTGCCTGGCAACTTAATTACAAACATGCATCATTTCCATTGGCCGGTTTAATTTTGAAAATTGAAGCTTCCGGTGACTGGTCACGAGCGCCCAATGAATTCGAACATCAATGGACCATCGCCAACCGGCCTCGTTTCATTTTTAATCCGCTAATGAAACATCCGGTCCGGGATAATATGGCCACGAAACGGAAAACAGTTGGTTATGGATCAGTCGGCCCGATCGTGTTCCACTATCGCGCCCCCAGGGCCCTTTTATAATTAACCCTTTGGCGCGTCCTGTCGCTCGGCGGGGTTACCAACACGAGGGTGACGGTGTTGGTCCATGTGGTCGGTCGTGTAGTCGTCCAGTCGCGTCGATAGACTCTTTTGTGTCGTGTGATCGATCTCGATCATGCTCCGCCGAGTGGAAGACTCGGGCTAGTACCTCTGCCTACCTAACTACCTAGTTTAGCACCACATAGTACCGACAGAACCCACTGGTACCACCAGAAGAGGCGGCAACACCATCGGAACCAACAACCCAGAGGCTTTTATCGTTCCCTCGTCGAGTTATCAGCCTCCAACCGAACATATTAATGCACAAGCGCAGGCACCGACAAACGTTGAAGAAAAACGTGAAGAGAACAAGGGAATCCATAGCCATGATGATGGGATGGGTTGTCATGGTGAAAAAAAAAAAAAAAAAAATTGTATAAAAAGCTTGCGAGAGATGCTCTTCACTATTCTCTCTCTCTCTCGTTCTCTTCGGCCACCTCTCTCCCTCTTTCCTCTTCCTGATGGTGAACAGTGTTACTCAAGCGTTTCCGATGACTTTGTCCGTTGGTGCGCGAGTAGCTTTAATATCTATCGGTGGCGCGAATTGCGTCATCGCGCGATGGCCCGCATTTGAAAGTACGTATCGATTTTGCGATGTAACACGTACCAGTCGAGAATCCCCGCTCGGTTGGCTCGTACGTTCGGTATAACGTGGCGTTTATATGCATTGCCAATATACCGGGGGAAATCCTGATGTTACAGCACAGCCTACGACGTACTTTATGCAGATGGCGGGTATCAAGGTATGGATGAACGTCAGTGCAACGTGGCTTGGGCATGGGTAGGAGAAAGTTTAAAACGTTATCCTCAAAGGACCGGGTACGTGGGAAAAAGGATGAGTCGGATCAGGCGAGGGGCTTGGTTATCCGGGCGACGACACCCTGGAAACAAAGTGTATGGTTAAAAAATTGGTTCTTCGATATTCCTACGAGTATATTTTGATTTTGATTGGGAAAACCGAGTTGTTGGTTGACCGATCGAGTTCTTAGTTGATTAGTCAAGGTATTAGTTGACCAATCAAGTTATTGGTTGACCAGTTAAATTATTGGTTGACCAATCAAGTTATTGGTTACCTACAGTCAAATAAATTTTGTTGGTCAACTTGATTAGCCTAAATATAACCAAGGTGGTTGTTCCAATCAAGCGTTGTTTTTTTCGCTCGAATACGAACCCGCAACCGTAAAATCGGAAGCTAGCAATCCGTCGGTCAAGTTTTGGAGAAATATTGTGCAGTGGGCAGGGATACTATAAAAAACATGAAGAACCTGTGGTACAAATGAAACCAGGCGGATCACCATTGTGGTATAGACGTCGACGGCCGGAAATTATGATATCGATACTGGGTCATGGCCTTCGATAAATAATGATTACACGTGGTCGGTATATATGCGTTGTGTGTATTGGCAAATTTATGTGGAATAGTAGAAACGCGATATGACTAATCGCTTATTCTCTGCGGGCAGCAGTTAGCAACATTTGGTGAACCGCTGCTGAATACGCTTGAAATATTCTAAGGCACTCTGTAATAAATTCAATAAATGTCTAAATCAACAGATACAATGTTGTGAGTTATTATTTAGAGAGCAAATATGTATGTCAGAGTGCAATAAAAAATGGGGCGAGATAAAAATAGTTATAAATTATTTTATGCAGTTATAGGTTATAAATAAATATGCGAAATTATGAATTATATTCAACATCAATTCGTTCTCTGTATTAGCCAAACAAATAGTGAAATATGGTCAACCGGAAAAAAATTTACGTTCAAATCACTAATTGGCTGTTTTAATTTAACTATTGGCTGTTTCGACCAAAAAATTGGCTGTGTCACCCAAATAATTAATTGAGACGAGCAGAGTCAATAAGATCTGTTCATTAGAAAATTGGCTGTGAATAAAAAAAATTGGCTGTGTCAACCAAACAATAGAAATACAATAATTTTACATACAATGCGCCATGTGACTCTACATGAGCGACTCCATACATGGAAAATCCTCTGTAACTTATAATCCGATATCATATAACATCAAGGTCCGTTATTATTATTTTCAACGTAACGTAGGCCCTTTAATTACTATTTTCCGCTCGATTTCATAAATTATATAACATTCAGCTGAAACGTGTTGTATGTTTTTTTTTTTTTTGTTCACAATGTTACTGATAAGATTTTAATTCCATCCTTACTTGTATAAATCACATTCAATTATTCATGATAATTTGCTGAAAAGGTAGTCAGTTGGATCATCGGCCTTCGGATAATAGAATCGAGGGGTGAGCTTCGTCGAAGCTCGACGGATTGCGCCTTTGCACGCACGCGTTATGCTCTTTCGTGTGTGTTTATCAGCTCACGAGCAGCGGTACGTGCGTTCTCTCGTAAAACGCATCGACCTGTGTGTGTGTTCCCGATGTGCGCCTCCGAACACGCAACCCCTAAGCCTTTCCTGCAAACGGCTTGCCTGCCTGACCATACATCGTCTCGTACTACTAACGAGACAGAGTGTCTCGGCTTTCCTCATCGGGCTCCCCTAGCGTTCATATAAAAATAACAACAATTTTCGGTTAACACGCTACGACTTTCCATGTATACTTTGTTTTAATTACTACAAGTGTTGCCAGATGTTCCGAGGGATAGGGGCCCTAAAAATTGGAATCCAGGAGAGGTGCTCCGAGGGATAGGGGCCCTAAAAATTGGAATCCAGGAGAGATGCTCCGAGGGATAGGGGCCCTAAGGAATAGGAACCCTGAAGAGGTGTTTCGAGGGATAGGGGCCCTAGAAAATTGAAATTCTGGAGAGGTGTTCCGAGGGATAGGGGCCCTAAAGAATTGGAATTCTGGAGAGGTGTTCCGAGGGATAGGGGCCCTAAAGAATTGGAATTCTGGAGAGATGTTCCGAGGGATAGGGGCCCTAAAATCTGGAATCCCGGAGAAATGTGCCGATTATCCTTACGACTACCTTGCGTTAAATTGTTGTATAAATAATAAAATAAAAATAATATTGAGTTTGAAAATTGTCACCCCATTTTACAGCGGATATAAGGGGATAAATGTGTTGCGAATGTGACATGAAGAATGATGGGGAAAATGGGCTTTGGTGAAATCCCCAAGAAGACATATGTTGAATCACGTGTCATGTTACCCTCAAATATGTCCTTCATTTTGCAGTTCCTAACACTAATCCAGACTTGGCGTTGTTGTCGATTTAATAAATGTAAATTAAATCACCGTGAAAGTGGGCTTGTTGAAATTTCATAAATATGCTGACAAACAGCAAGACCATGTTGAGGTTGAGGTTACAAGTTTGCCAAAGTAGCGAACCGTAGGCAAGCCGCCAATATTTAAATCCATGGTTACCGACCACCTGAGACACTCTCTTGGGAGGCTGTAATCGATCAATTACCACTTCTCTGGCAACTCATTGCTACTGTACTGCCCCTTCCACAGCCGATGCCCAAGTCGAAGGCAACTTCGACTGCTGTTGCATCGACGTTGTGCCAATTCCTTCATGGAATTCCTATATTCTCTGTCTTTCTCAACGCGATTGGATTCGATCGACACTTACTCCACCTTCTCGAGTTTAATTGCATTTCGTCTCACTCAAGCATCGCACAGAATGCTCGCTTAGACGTGCGCTTTTAAGGGATTGTCCGATTAAATTATACGCTTCATCGAATGAAGTGAATCACTTTTCATGCAAATACAAATATTGAGTTTAATGAAAGTTGATATAATTGAATCGGTTTTTTTTTTTTTTTTTCGAGATATTCATATCGGGACACTCAGAATAGTCCAAACCATCGAGAAAACGTGGTTAAAGACTAAGAAATAAGTTGGTTAGAGAAGCAAAAAAGTTCGTTGGATAAATAAACAACTTGGTTAAGTAAATATACAAATTAATAAGGTAAATAAACGAGTCCGGTGGGTTAACCAATAATTTCGTCGGGCAAACAAGTGAGTACGTTAACTGGCCGTGAAAACGAATTGGTCATTTAGTTAACCCACTAAATAAGTTAGTTAACCCATCAACTAATTGGCTCAACTAGTAATCACAACTCACGTAACGGATTAAATCGTCTGAGAAATAATGTAGTTGACCTAAAAATAAAGATTAGCAGCGCAATAAATTTCAGTGGACCCAAAAAATATTGCCACTTCGGGCCAACGAGTTCAGTCCGACATTTTGTTCGGCGATACGTTCATAAAATGGCGGATTTTTATGCTCACCGTGAGGTCCACGGCAAAACCTTGCTGCCCTCGAAGCTGATACTCCGCAATTCGTACTTGGATCGGTGCCTGAGTGGCGAACCCGGTCCCAAACTGCAGTACTGAAGATTCTTAACGCTCTTCGAGGTTGGTCCCGGCACGAGAGCGCAACGACGAGACGAGGCGTTCTCTCGGGCGCATTGATTCGCCGTTCTCCTGAGAGAGCTCATCCTCGCTGATGTTGATGTCGCGGTTCACGAACCAGCATAAAACCTCGAGCCTTATATCCTCTTCCACCACAAAAACCACTCAAAGTACAGTCTCCAGTAATACACAACGATATTACTATACAATATATATCCTCCTCTATAAATCTCTCTTCTTCTTTTTCTTCTTCTTCTTCTTCTTCTCGGTTCATCCACGTGACAACACTGCTAAACCCGCTACGCTCCAATTCCCGCGAATTTTCCGAAAGGCACTTCGATTTCCTCCTCCATGCATTATTTCATCAAATTCAACCGCCCACGCGAAAATCCGCCTCGTTTTTCAACAAAATATCGGTGCCAAACTCGAAATTGGTTCGACAGGCTCCTCAACGAATTTCAAACAAATAACTCTTCAGCGTAGAGCGATCCTGAACCACCTGCGGCCGGTTAACAGGTTGTCGTTACCCTTTCGTTTCCACCAATGGCAATATTCACTGCTGCCTGCCTTTTAAATATCCGACCTTTCAATGATAAATACGTGTCTGGTATTTTTTTTTAAGGTCACAGATATATTTTATTTTATTTTATTCAAGGTGACATCCAGACCTGGTCACGTGTCCAGCAACGGCGACATCCACGACATCTTCTTTCGAATATCCGTGTATATTTTTCACGAAAAATATATCCACACGATCGGCTCGAAGGTGACACCGGAAAATCTACAGGAACTCGATATCCGGTCCCCTTGGTATCAACGAAGCGGTTAATCGGTACCGATATTCACCCGGTACCCAACCGATTTCTCTCTGCTCTTCAAGGTCCCGAAGATCCATATCTCCCGATCAATTCCGAACAAAACCGATCGTAATATCGATCAATCTTCCGGGCGATCACCAACCGATCCACAATTCACGTTTTGACGTCGAAACCGTTCGTCTGACCGGTTAAATGTCACGATCGTTATCCTTACGGACAACTTCTCGGTACCCAACCGATTTCTCCCACCTCTTCAAGGTCCCCAAGATCCATATCGGTACCTCAATTCTCAACGAAACCGATCGCAATACCGATCTATCTTCCGGAGAACCATCAACCGATTCACAATTCACTTTTTGTTCTTGTTGGTTGCGACCCTTTGGAGGTGATGGTGGTCGAAATCCACGGATGTTCTCGAGTACCAGTCTCGCACTGAATGCAGGTGTGTCTACTCTATACGAGTATAACCGGCGTGGCCACCCATCCTCCCAACAAAGCCCCACCACGGGATCGAGAGGAGACCGAGGGTGCCCCGTTAACCAACGACAGCAACCACCCCGTTCGCGCTTCCTCCGCCACTCGTGCGTTTACCTTGGCTCTCTCTCGCTTTCCCCTCATCATCCCCTTTCTATACTTTCGCTCCTTCCCTCTCCGCTCAGTGGCTCTGTCATGCACACTCGCGCCTTCTCTTCCATCTCTCCTAACGATCTCCACCCCTCTCGCTACCTTTTAACCCCCGTTTTATCTTTCTCACTCCGGTGGCGGTTTCCCCTATGATTTCGCCTCTCTCCAAGTGGCGAACGGCTTCCTTTTCATCACCGACACTTACCCACGTATCACTGACACCAGTTTGTCTTAAGGGTGGACGCCGGTGAACACGTGACTGCTCGTTTTCACGGTGATACCAACCACCGAGACTAAACTCGACCATGCATGCAAATACACACGGAGAAATGACTTATTTGGTTAAAGTGAAATGGCACATTTGAATCGCGAGGGTATTACGCGAAGGAAATTCATGTTTAGTACATTTTTTTTTTTAGTCATGGGGGTTTTTCATTACCAGAGGGAAATCGGGCTGATGAATTTATTCCAATCGATTACATGGGGTTTATGGGAAATTAGTAGAATTTTATTTTGGTTCAACAAATTTTATCGAATTTTAGCACAGATTTTATTTTATGCAAATAAATCAATTTTTAATGTTTTTCTTTTTTCTTCAATTTAATTCAACTGAAATTTTATTAATTCCAAATGGACTCGGTATTCGACTCAAATAAACTCAGCAAACCGATTTCTTTGAGCGTAATAAGTCGGGCCAGTTTATTTCGATACCAAATAAACGGTATTTAAATTCAACATTTCTTAAATATTGAAATAAAAGCTCCCGGAAAATTTTGAAAAAAAAATATATATAAATATATATATTTATTTCAATGAAATTTCATTAAAACCTAATAAAATCTTTTTTTCTCGGTGTACGTACGTATGTGTCGGTGATTTTCTGGATGGTCTTTGGGGTTTTGGGTATATCTTGATTTTCCATGGAAAATATCGTGAACACTCGCGTGGAAAATATTTTGAGGTGATGGTGGTGGTGGCTGTTGTACTCCTGTGATGCTGATGCTGATGCTGATGCTGCTGAGCTCCGGAGAACAACCAGAAGCGAGGAAATACAAAAGCGCATGCGTTCGAAGTCTCGATAGGGTTGCGCTTTCCACTATTGTGGCTTGTTTTCAGGAAATCCACGAAGGTACGAAGATCACAGAGACGGAGGAAGTGCATATATATGTTTTGCCTTGGGGAAAGGGAGACAATCGTCAGGGTCTATGTTCTGGCGAGGTGGTTCGTGTGGTTTGCGGTTGTACATGACCTTTGTAAGTTTCATCGATGTTGGATTCACCAATTATGTGGTGCCTGCGGCTGGTTGCGAAATTATTAACTTTTATTTTCAACGCTTTTTTTATTTTATACCCTCGACGCGGTTAGTAGAGTATCAACTTTTATTACGGCTGGGAAAAAAATGAGGAGACCTTCCCGTTTTATGTCCTCGATATATTGCACGTAAAAGTGGACTTTTTGTCTCTGTGAAATTTTTTTTTTTTTTTTTTTTTCGGAAATTTCTGTGGTTTGAGATATTTTTGTTAATATTTGTTTTTTGAGTTTTGTGGGATTTTTGTTAAACTTTGATTTTTGTATTTTGTGGACATTTTTTAAATTCACGTTTTCGCATTTTGTACAATTTTCTATTTAATTTAATTACACGAATAATGATAAATTTTTAATTATTATTAATGAAAAAATTGTAATCACCTTATTTCGTGTAACGAAAGGATAATATCGCAATTTTCGTTGCGCCGGACGCCGAGTTGAAAGTGGAATGGTAACTGAAGTCCGGACCATCGGATCAATTGCGAACCGAGTTGTTTTCGAACGTCGGAAAAGCTCCGCGAAGCTCGGAAAGCGGGAGCGAATATATTTCCAGCGATTGTGTGAGTGTTGCGCGAGAGATCCACAAGGTCTCTGCACATAGTTTTATGTTTATGTGTATTTTTGCTCTCCCCCTCGAAATCAATGCGATTCTTCAGGGTTGGATAATACAAGAAAGGATCGTGCGGAGGATGCTTCAGCTTGTCCACTGAAATAAAACGTCTGACATCGGTGAATACAAAAACACATCGATTCAAATAATATTCGTGCAAATATTTTTTCGATACTCATGGTAACCATAAAAAGCATTCTCATTTTTTTTTACCATCTCAGATCTGTCCCACAATGAGTCAGATCAAACTACTATTAAAAAGTACTTCATGCGAATTAAAAAAAAATTTTAAACCAATATTAAAAATTATTCTTACTTGCTGTTGTTGTTGTTGTTGTTACACAAGAATGCAAAGTAGAACCTTGCACATTGCTTCCTCATTTAATTTTGCTCTTCACAAAATTTCCTCTATGAGAAAGGAAAATGTGGAAAAAATAGTAAATATTGAGATCCCATTATAACATGGCACTCAAAAATCATATTTTAAATCCTAGAATCAGTGTGAATTTTTTCACATTTTTAAAAACGGCGTTTTTGAGAGTGGTTTTTTTTTATCGAAGATTTAAAAATGTTGCTGGTGGCGAAAAAATCTGAAAAAAAATTGGAGGCCTTTATGAGTCGGTAATAACATCATATTAAAAAATGAAAAAAAATCGATGAGGGTGAGGGTCATGGTCTGCTGATTTGACGTGGAATGCCCCATATATATATCTGTATATTTTGTATAGGATCTATATAATGTGTACTAGACCTGTGGATATACTCGGTGGAGTCTGAAGTCGTCCTCGACTCGGCTGCACAGGTTTCACCCTCAATTATAAACGGGTCACGTGACACGTGGCTGTTGCGACGATAAGACGTCAACACGTGGTAATTAACACGTTCATTAACACAGTAATACAGCAGACGAATTCGTCGACGTATAAATTCCACAAATTTCAGCTCAGAAATTTCCGAGCATAATTCACTGTGGCATAATGCTATTGAAACTCAGTAACGAGAATCCACACAATATATCACAAATTTTGTGAAATTGCAATCGTTTGTTCAAATACGATAATTGCAGTATTCGCTTATCCAACATTCGACCACCTGAAACTTCCTAAATAATTAAATTACGTTCCCACAAATTGTCCACTTTGAATATTAACATCCTTAATTCGTACTAGGAACCCTTTTAGGTACAATAATTTTGGATGGAGAAAAAACCGGAAATCCGGAAACGCAGACGATAATTATTATTTTTTTTTTAAATTGATAGACGATTTTTTAATTAATTTAAAAATAGTCGGGGAGAAAAAATTGTAAGAGCTAATTAGCCTAATAACGTTTAAAAAAAGGGTAATATTAGTAGAAGCGCAGATTACGTTTATTTTGTAATTAAACGGAGCGTTCGTTACATCGAATATACAATTCCCGGTTGGCCTGCGAGTAACTCACCCTCAAGTTATCAAGGATAAACTGTTGGATATATATATTTATTTTTTTTATTTTTTTTTTTTATTTCGTATTTTTAGTATTCGAATAATACGTAAGTTATAATATTCGTATACTATTATAGGATTCTCGCCACGCGAACGATTCTCTAGTGTCCTTCTTTTTGCATGCATATCGCGTCCTTGCACACGTTATACGACGTCGTTATATTATGTACAGTTGGGGTGTGAGGGTTGTGAGAGTAGCACCTCGCTCGCATTATAAACTAACTAGTATATAGTATAACAAGAAAGTTGTTGACGTATCTCGGGGATCGAGGGACATCGCCATCAGATATAGAAGTTTTCACCGTGTGCACTGTGTTCGAGACCACAGCAGGAAACATAAGTTGGCAAGCGTGAGAGCGAGAGAGTAAAAGAGGAGCGAATCAAGTACGAGGAGCCTCGATTTTCCTCTTCGAGGTCGGATTAAAGGATTCAACGAAATATTAGGACAATTTCTCGAGCTTGCTCGAGCGAATTTGCGAAGAACAAAGTGAGAACAAGGTGAGAATAAGTCGAGAACAAGGTGATAAAAATACGAGAACATGTTGAGAAGAACGTGATAAAAATATAAGAACAAGTTGAGAGCAAGGTGAGAACAAGGTAAGGGCAAATTGAGAATAGGGTGAGAACAAGTTAAGAGCAAGGTGAGAACAAGGTAAGGGCAAAGTGAGAATAGGGCGAGAACAAGTTGAGAGCAAAGTGAGAAGAAGGTAAGAGCAAAGTGAGAATAGGGTGAGAACAAGTAAAAAAGAAGTCACCTCACAAAAACTTTGACCCGATTGAGCTGCTAACAATGTACCTCAAATTTATCGGGTTCTGTAATTGCCTGAAAAACGCTCGCTTTACTAAACAAACAGGGACAAATAATTTACCAGTACATTACGAAGACTCCTCGAAACAATGATTTATTTTTGTATTACGCACGTTTGACTATATATATATTTATAAAAATATTGCAATTTTTACCGTTGTTTTTTTTTTTTGTTTACCGAAAGAACTACTTTTTTTTCTTGAGTTCTACGAAGTAAGTTCTAACTTTTTATAAGTGAAGCGTAGACCCAGCACCGTATTTTTGTTTCACCTACGTAACTATTATCACTAGCGCTTGGGGCAGGGAGAGGAGAAGCCGGTCCGTCGATTTTTCTCTTTTTTTTCAATTATGTATTACGCTTACTATTTTTTTTTTTTTTAATCGACGGCCACTTGGAATTATCTTTTGATCGAGCATTTCGATCAAGGGTTATTAGAAAGCCGAGTATTTAAACAAAAAGTTAATTATTCTTTCGTGCCTTTAATAATTCACCGGAATGGGATTGATTCGTGATGCCAAACTCTACAGTCCCACTCGTCGCTCGCTGCGAGATTGTGAAATAAAAAATGAACAAAAACGACGCTCGACTCGATTGTTAATTTTAATAAAAGGGCAAATGGACGGATCGAGCAAAGTCGTCAAGGAGAGCGAGTGGAAAGTGGAAAGTTCAGCACGAATAAAAAAAAAAAAAAACAAAAAAAAAGAGGCACGCAAGATTCCCATCAGATTTGTGAAAACAAAATCTCACGTTGAGACTCAAATGAGAAACGGAAAATGGACATTTTGGGAAACTACGCTAAAACAATCATCTCTCTTATAATCCGCATGCATTTATGTATACTATGTATAGTATAAAGCAGCACGACTTGGATTCCGACTGCTATCGATTTTCCCGACACTCGAGTAATCTTATAATCTTTTGATTAGGCAATCTTTCGTCTCTTATATCATTCCCTCAATTTCTCATTACGAAAATACTTAGTACGGCAGTGTACGCAGTGCAAATACCTTTCTCCACACGTATTCATCGAGTGGTGTCACTCAATTCGATCGAACGGCAAGCCTGTAGCTTATTTTGTATCGACACGGCCTTTTTTTTTGTCCACATCGTCGAATGATGAATGTCCAAATGATCAATCATTAGCAATCAATCACCAAACTCCAAATGAGATGCTTTTGGTCCAATTTTTCGTCACCGGACGTCACCCAAATGCCCGCATTAAAATGATTAATGGTAAACCAGTTATACAATTTAACAACCTCAAAATTTCCTGGATAACGTCAAATGAGCAACGTCCCATAAGATCCGCTCATTCTCTTGAAAATCCTGGTAAAGGCCACGTCAATTCCGTCATCATTCTCTTGAAATAATGATTTCCCAACAAAAGGTCATGATCGATAACTCCGGTGACCTTATCCGAGGGTGAATAGTTTTGTCGTCGGCTTGACAGACGAATGATCGAGACATCCACCTCAATGACTGCGTCATTCGAGAGAACACCTTGGGGGAAGGTTGTCGACCTTCAATTTTCTCGAATCCCAGTTAAAAGTTCAACCCCCCGCCTCAAATCTGCATCTCCGGCTCGGAGTCGTCATTGAACCACGACGACCTTTGCCCATCGGTGACTCTGACGCTTTCCCTTTCCGTGTACCTCGTGGATCTCGCGAAGCTCGTGGAAAGCCCGGAGGGCCCTTGCCGAGTTCCGGAATCAAAGCTCGCCATAACTTCGACCCTATCGCCTCGTCTGACAGCGACGGGGGTCGTTTCCGCTGAGCTGGGCTCGACGTCGTCGTTTCCCCAGGTGGGCAAACTTCTCTGGGGTACGCCCCAGTGCTCGGCGAATTCGGAAGCCGAGCGCCCGATGCTCGGTTGGCTGAGCGAGCGAACGAGGGAATCCGCCTCGAACGAGCTCAAACTGGTTAGATCGTCCCGCTCGACTCTGACGAAGTCCCTGGTCATTTCGGACATGGACCTGAGATCGGTTTCGCTTCCGGCCCGGGTTGTCGAGCTGAGGCGCCTCATGTGGCTGTCGCCTTTCGCGTGGACGTCCGAAACCTGTCCGAGATGGTCCTGAGTGCGCAAAGTGCTACCGCCGTCGCTCTCGTACTCGTACAAGGTCGGGAGAGACGACCTCCTGGACCTGCTGTCCCATTCCGAGGACTTGCTGCGCTTGTATCTCTGTCCGCCCTTCCAGTGAGAAGACGATGAGGTGGAGCCTGGCGGAGGGCTCAGAATCCGGATGATGACGTCCCACTTGGTCGGCGGGAAGAGGGTCGTGTACCTGGCGTCTTTTCTGATCAATTCGTAGTCCTCCTTGACCACGGCCTCGGTCAACAGGGTGCGGAGAGTGCTTTCGCTCGTGATGATCTCTCGCCATCTGCGTCTCTCGTCGTCCGTGAGCTCAGCGGCGTATTGAGGCTCCAGGACCCGGGCAAGTGTGAAAAAGTTGTTACCTGATCGGGAACCCTCGGAACCGGCGCCGTCTCTGTCGTCGCCGGGCAGCAATCCTCTTCCGGGTCTCGAGGGGATTTCCCCTCGTGCGTTGTACGTCGGATGGATGGTGGCGTCGGGGTCCATCATGAAGCTGGGTCTGTGGAGTACGGGCTCGTTGGTGATGGTGAGATTCGAGGCGGAACTGACGTCCGAAAAGTTTTCCCACTCGGGTGGAGGCGGTGGAAGTTCCTCGGTGGGATAATTGCGAATGGTAACGTCCCATTTTGGATCCGGAAGAGGCTTTGGCCGCGCGTGGTACTCGGTCACTTGTCTGCGGTGACGTTCCACGTCCTCGATGGTCTTCTTCTCGGTGACCGTGCGAAGGAAAACGTCGTCGACCTCGTGGGTCGTGATCTCCGGACGTCTCGTCGCAACCACTGGCTCGACCAGAGGTTCCGCGTGCTCGCGCTGAAGTTCACGGTGCTGGATGGCCACGTGAGAGGTCGGGGCGATTGGCGGAGGCGGCGGCGGTGTCGGCGCCAGGATATTCGCCACCCTGTACTTGGCGTGCGACGAGTCCGTGACCTCGGTCATCGTGTGGGTCTCGGCGTATTCGGTCAAGGAGGTCAGGGAACGGGGACGGTGAATGTGGGGACCTTGTTGAGGGGACACCAGGCTCTCCATGGTCTCTCGTTCAGCCTGTTTCCTCAGGATTCTCGAGTAAACTGGCGGTGTCTGCTGGCGGGAAATGGTACTGCTCGGAGGACCGTGAAGTTCGGGGACGTATGAAAAGGTTGTCATTCGGGGCAGTGGACTTTCCATCGATCTTGCGGACTCTTCGCGCTCCAATATCGTCGTCAAGTTCCGCTCCAAGGCTATACTTGCGTCTGACTCGGACGGAAGTGGACTCGGTGGAGGAGGTGGTGCACGTTTCACGCGCATTTGAACGTCGAACTTTGGCTCAATTGGCACTGCGACTGGATGTCTCGGCACTGATATTCTCGAGGCGCTTACCGCTGTCATCGCTGATGATTCCACGTCCGCCGTTGTCTCGGAGTAGATTGAACTGGAGGCTCGCACGTCCACTTGCTGGGTTAGGGTCTGGTGATGTAAGAAGGCCTTGTTGTCGTACGAACCGGCTGAAGACACTGGCAGAGATCTCACCTCGTCAACCTGCAATCATTTTACACGGGAAATTATTGTACGGGTAATGGTGGGTTTGAAGTTTCATGATTGCTGGATGACACGCTGTGTCAGCGATGAATTGTCGCTGTCTTAAAGTGGACTTGAGGAAGGTGGAATTGATGGTCAGTGGTCAATTTGGAAAAATGGTTTTGAATATTGGGACGCGTTTTATTATGGGATTATAAAAAATGTACTTGCCTCTATGCCCACTTCCGAGTGACTTTCACTTGGATAATCGCTGGGCAAGGTGTCCGAATGGTCGATCACCAGGTTGGCTTCGCTACCAGACGACGATGGTGCTCCGTGGATCAATGCGTGAGCCCTCGGTATTTTGAGTCCCTCGAACAAGGAAATATTTCCGAGGGAGGAGCCTGACAGCTTCGTTATCTCGGAGCCGGTGCCACTTCCGAAGGGTTGACGATGAATAACTCGGACGTTGCGGCGTTTCAAGCAGAGATACGAGCACCCGAGTCCCAGCAACAATAATGCCATGAACAGAAGAGCGCAGATCGCCAGTAAAATCGGAAAGCCCTGAAGTGGCTCGGGGACAGGCTCGGAAATGAATTGACTGAAAGAATTACAATGGTATTATTCGAAAAATATTGTTATTAAAACCAATATTAATACTTATGTGATCTATTATTATTATCTCCAATTCATGGATTTCAAGGTATATTGAATTTAAAAAATCGATTATTTCCAAAAATGTTAAGGTTAAAATCTGAAAAAAAAATCACGATCGTTGTCTTGAAATAGAGAAGAAAATAAATCTACTGTGAAACAGTAGAACCCAAAGAACCCAAAGAACCCAAAGAACTGAAATTTGTTTTTCAATACCAATTTAAATGAAAAGTTTAAAAAAGGCTCTCACAACTTACCCAGGGCCCTTTACAATTGGTGGTATGGGGGGAGGTAATGGAGTGACCGGAGGAGGATATCTGCACACGATCGTAATCACCTCATCACCATCCATCTCAAGGCCAGGGTGAAATCGAACGACGATATTGTTCGTGAATACTCGCTGGGGTTGTTGCTTCGTGCCACATCCTGAATTTACAATTTTTTTTTCCAATTAGTCGAGGCATTTCATATAATTTTCAAAAACTGTTTTTTTTTTTAATATTTACATTGCAAAAAAAATTATAGCATAATAAAAAAACGGGATTTTTTTCTGAATCCGGAAGTGGGTAAATTTATTGAGAATGGCCCATGTTAAGGGTTCAATGAGTCGGACAGAATGTGAGACCTTTTAAGGGTAGCTCGAGCGTGGCATGGTCAACCCCACGTCCTTTGGTCATGCAGGCGCTGTTGCGATCATAATCGGCATATGCAACACCATAAAATGGTTCCTCGAAGCTGAGATCGACGACCATGCTGCCCTGGCCGCAATTGAGATGGGCCTTCGTTCGATTTAGAAATATCGTTGGCTGGATTCCATCCAGTTTGGTGACAACGCCATCGAGTAAGGCGCTCGAGGGTAGTCCTGGCTGGTACTCGATGCTGTTACCCTGTGACGCATAATTGCTCTGGGTCCAGACTCCTTCGAGTCCAAACGCACAGAGCAGGAACGTCAGGCTAGCCCACATCATCTGGAACAACGGAAAAAAAAAAAAAATTAATGAAACAAGGAAATAAAAAAATTCTATTGGTTTCAATCGATAAATTAGTGCCTTCGTCAATTCATTTTTCAACCAGCTGATTTTTTGTGCATCATGCAAAATTTTCATGTTTCGAAAAGGCAAAATTTCTTTCAAAATTTCGCTGTAAGCCATATGAAAATTTGATTGCTGGGGTCTTGAGAAAAAAAAAATGAATGGAATCGAGGGATGATTTTCGCAGGTGTACGAATACACGTATCCATCGTGGATTACGCTTGCCAATGGAAAATCGATACGGTTCAATATACTGTGGGCTTCAGATATCGGAAAACTTCAATGTCATAACTCGGTGCTTGTGCCCCGGATGGAATTCCAGTTCGAGCTCGACTTTCACTCTCGATGCTGGAACGTGCAATTTGCACGCTATAAATTTTTGTGTGTGTGTGTGTGTGTTTGTACTGTGAATTTAACACGTGCGGATCGTGAGGCCGCAGATACACGCGCAATGCAAGGACATCGAAACGCTCGATTTAGAAGGACTCTTGCTAATGCCAGTCAGCACTTGTATATCTGGCACAACCTTTACCAACAAAGTTTTTGCATCCCCTTTGCGATACGATAATTACGGTTCACTGTGTCTGTTTGACGATAAATTATGAAAGTCTCGGAGAGACCGAGCTCATTGCAAACGAAATACAAATCCCGGTGAATTGAAGTTGCCGAGAAACACCTAAAGCTACATTTAGTTATTACACATTTACCGGTACGTTTAGCACACTTATTACTTGACCAATAGTTGCTCGCCGGAAAGCAACTCTGCCATAATTACATTTTGATAATAATTTATATCGTATTACAAATTCACTGCATCAAGGGACTGCAAGATAATCTTAAATTATTTTTTTTACAAAAAATTGAATGGTAATATTTGTATTTTTAACAATTTTCACAGACACATATTAGTAATTTTACAGAAAAAAATAATGATCAATTTTTTTAGTGATTAAAAATGTATATTTTGTTAAAGCTGAAAAGGTGAAAATGTATATATATATATTTTTGTTGTTGGATTAACGAAAAGTTTCTGAGAATATGCGTGGCAGATTTTTTTTTTTTTTTTTTTCAAGTACAAGTTTTAATTGCTTGTGTGAAAAGTATTTTTTGTGATTTTTAGAGTTAGTTAATTAAAAATTAATTGCAGAGATATACCTGTGTCATCTAATTATCCAGCTTATGAAGTCACCACGTTTCCACATTCTCCAATAATATGTGGCATGCTGATTCGGATTGATTGATCAACTTGTCTTATAGGGTTATAAATTGAAAGCCGATGCGTTCCCTCGCTCCATTAATCACCAACTCCATATAAAGCCTGTTTTTATAATATATCTCGTCACATCTTCTCCCGACAGATGGAATAATCTACTTTTTTTTCCCAATTGAACAACTAGGACATATCAAGTATTTTCAGTTAATTTACAGATTCCATTATTTTTATATCTTATTATATTGTCACACAAAAATACTGTGAAAATCAATCACACAGATTTATAAATTCAGCATTCGAAATAATTCGGAAATTTTACGTGACTTTTTTTCCATTTATACGTGTGCCAGTGTATGAAACTCTGTACTAAAAATATAAACTAAAATGATTTTGCAACTGTCAAAAAATTTTATAATGCATAATCTTTATGGCATAATACTGTAAATTGACTTTGAAAGAATTGTATATGGAATTGCGGAAATGAATTTCGAAGCGCAAAGGTGCAATGAGCATTTCGCCACGCACGGATGCCTCTTTTTTGTACACTGGGTATATCAAAGTAAATCCGAAGTTAAACGCGGCACTGAGCTGTTGGAAGTCAGTGGCTCATCGTTATTCTCGGTTGGGCGGGAGTATCTAATATCAGAGCGTGACATCCCATCCACCGTGTTTACACGTTGTAGGGATATAAAAAAAAATGTGATGAGTCGATCCTCGGTATGGTTGAGATGGACGGACCCCATCTCGTTTAGAGATAGAAATTCGATGCCGTGCACGCTTCGGCGATCGAAACGGTGGACGATGATCGTCTCGTCGTCACAAAGTCACTTCCCATCATTCGCTTCGATGATCCCCATTCGCTCAAGATTAAAATCTTTGCCAGTAAAAAAAAAAAAAATTGCACGACTGAATGTTACCTATTATAGTCAAGTTTAAAACATGTTAGCACCGGTGAAAAGTCTATTCATAAAAATATCAAATTCAATTCATATAACAAAGAGAAATGGCCCTTGCCCAAACCAATTCGCTGCATTTTGCCCTCTACAAGTCGAAAGTTCAACGATTATTTGCACCGGCGAAAATTTCGAAAAAATCAATTTCCTTTCATAGAAATGTTAGTTCTAACGTTCAACATTAAATCGGCCCGGTGCGAATTTCGCTAATTTTTTTTTTTTAATTTTTCCCACTAATTATAAGATAATGTAGTAAAAAAATGATATGCAAGAAAAAATCACTCCAAAAGAGGGCATGTCTTCTATTAAATATCCCTAAATGGAATTTTCTATTCTAGGACCACACAGTGTCTTCTATCGAAGACAAATGGACCTTCCAATAGAAATGTTAGTTCTAACGCTCAACGTTAAATCTATCCGGTGCGAATTTCGCTAATTCAATTTGAAAATTTTTCCGACCACTTACAAGACACGAGGAAATGCCTACAACATAACGCCGTTAATAACGTTGGACTCTTCAGCACTTGGATCTTGATTACATTAAACCGAGAAGAACAATTCATACACGGAACTGCAGCATCATATAATTACCATGATTTTTAGGTGACTCGTTGCCCTCGACCACGAGTGCATAATAATCGAAGGACCGGCTCGGAGATGACTAAGAAACGAAGAGCCGAAGGTCATCCGGACGTTGGAAATATATAATTCAGATCACGATTACTGTTGAAGTTGCACCGCGAAGGAAGCGGCGAACGGAGAGTCCAGAGAGGAAGCTTCTCCGTAAATGATTAATGCAAATTGCAAAATTCCACCGGTGCAACGAGAGCACCAACGTGAATCACTCGATATAATCATCGTGGACGAGGAATTTCGATGGTACTCTAGGAACAGGAAGAGGGACTCTACATAGGCGATCCACTTTACATGTATAGTATAACCCGCTGAGCCTGCAGGTACAACACTAAGAAAGTACTAAAGTTCCGTGGAAGCGATTTTTCTTACTCCCCATACCCTCGTGCTCTCTGGCCCACGGAGAGTACACCGAGCATGCTTCGTTGCCCAGAGAGCACCGTTACCGTAGAACACTGCCATGGTCAGCACGGTAGCGAATGCTCGAATATTACTGTAGTGTATATACGAGTATAGGTACTAGGATCTCCTGAGATGTCTGTGAAACCCATCCCGGAGTCCCCTCTCTCTCTCTCTCTCTCGTTTACCTTCGATGAGGCCATCTGGAGTCCCTACCAACATCTACCATGTGTACTTAAAGCTACGTCGTAATTCCGTAATTTAAGAAACGTTCATAATTTAATTTATTAACCCATAAAACAGTACACACGGCAAAAAGTCTAATAAATTTCATTTAAAAATCACCGGAAAGCTCCGTGGTTTTTATTCTTTCACGTGGAGTAATAAAAAAAAAAATGTTTAACTCGAAGAGTGAGGCCGAGAAATTAAATATCCATAATTATTGTGAGGACTATAGATTTAATTGCATATATTCGTAAATATGTTTGGTCGTTTTTGTGCGTGAAGAATTTTTTCATTATTTTTTTGTTTTCAACTGAAATTCTTGTGCAATATGATTTTATAGAAATATTGAGTGGATGTTGAAAGTGTCGAGATCTGCGATTGCGAGGATAAAATTGATTGTTTTAAACGTCGATAATTCACCATTACGTACCTTCGTTCTGGGGCGAAGTCTTGTTTCTCCTGCATACACATACACACACGTCCCTCTGTCCGGCCTGTGCTGCTGTTGCTACTTAAGCCGCATCGCGCGCGCGCGAGGTGCTCTGTGAATGGATAACACAAGAATAATCAATCATTGGTAGCTGTGAGAAGTGGCCTTGCATGTTATAGGCATTAGTGAAATGCAAAAGCAGGGTATAAAGATAAGGTGCTTAAAAACCTAAACGCTAATCGATTTTTTTTCACCGGACGTTTCGAAAGAAATTCAGACCATTCGTGGGCAACGTTGTACAACCATATATCACTCAAAACCTCCTTCAACCCTCAGAACTCCCATACATACCTCAGAATTTACAAGTCCCACTAAGGATTGTCACTCAGAACTCTGACATCCCTCAGAACTCCCATATATTCCTCAGAATTCAGACGTACCACTCAGAACTCCCATATATTCCTCAGAATTCAAACGTGCCACTCAGAACTCCCACATATTCTTCAGAATTTGCCTGTCACTGAGTGCTAGCACTCAGAACTCTTTTACAAAGTTGTCCAACAATTTTTAGTTTTTGTTGTACCAGGTCCACGCCCCTTTTCCGTCGCTAGACGATTAGATGAGTAATCGAATGACGTGCGGACGTGCTCGACAGAGAGAGAGGGAGGGAGCTCGTCCCGCCGGTTGTCCGGTTCTTAGGATGGCTTTGCCGATGTAAAACATGACCCGCGTGCCATAATCGGCGATGCCTAGCCACGGCCTTCGACGTTTCCGGTCTTCTACACAACGCGCGACTAAACAAGTTGCGTACGAAAATTGTATACGCGCATTCGACACGTTTGGCCAGCTACTCACTTTTCAAAGTAAATCCATCACCGATTTCAACAACATTTTTGATAATCTAGAATTTTAGTCACCGCTAATCACGAGACTATAATATTATATTGTTTGCATTCAAAAAATAACTAATGCTGCTAAATAAAATACCGAAATACAACAACAACAGTATCAGTTCATTTTCCAAAAATGTAAAAAAATTTCATACACGAGAAACACGTATAAAAAAAAATGTTCACCCGCCGAAAAAATGTCGCACATGCCTAAATAAAAATTTTCGAAAATATTTATTCGTCAATTTGCACCCAAACGATAATAAATTCCAGAATACCGATTTAACAAACAAGCTTTTCTCGTCGTACTCCACCCGTTCCTGGTTGCTAATTACGATGGCTTCGTTAGCACTCCTAGGAATAATAATACGAGAAGCCCAACCGCTTCTACTATATCCTATACATATATACTACATGCAGGCAATGAGAATATTCATTTCTGCTTGTGCCACGATGACGCGGACACACTACAAAATAAAAGGAAATTGCATATGGACGTATCTGGTCATTATATGCCTCGGTATGTGCTCACGTACGTATGTGTAACGTGCATGTCATTGGCACATAAAGCGTTGGCTCTCAAGTGCCGAGCGATAATTAAACGCGAACCGATTTACGCAAAGTACCAACCGACGGAGTATGTTAAGTCAAATCCGTGCGACCGATTTCCTTTTTAGTGACAGTGACGGGAGATAAGACGGTCGTAGGTATGGAGAGGAATTCATCTCCCGCTTATATTATATCCGAACTGGTCCAGCTCATTGTTGCAAACTCTTGGCGACAATGTGCATTACGTATTCGTATTACGATATGTATGAGTTGGCGCATTGGGTATGAGTAATACGCTCGAGAGATTTGCGAGTTCGGAGAACAGGATTGTGACATAAGTAACCACTTGGGACACTCCCTTTCACACTCCCTCTCCCTCTCTCTCTCTCTCTCTCTCTCTCAAACCATGCGACCCATAGCTATGGTCCTTCTGGTCTGTGCAACGAGATTTTTGTCATCGAACTAGCGGAGCATGTTATATGATAAAAATCTCGTGTTAAACGAGTGCAGGACTTGGAAGGCGGTTTATTTATTTAAAAAAAAAAGGCGTTGGAATTTATCGGGCTGACACGTTGAGGGAATAATTGAGCGAATGGGTTGCAAACGGAGTTCACATATATTTTTTCGATCGCTTAGATTTTCTGTATATCCCTCAGAACTCGAACGTAAAAATCCCTCCGAGCTCCCAACAATTCATCAGAACTCCCAAAATATTCCTCAGAACTCCCCGAAAATCCCTCAGAACCCAGTCCTCCGAATTTCCGCTGTATCTCCAAACGTTGGTGGACAACGTCTTCGACAAAAGTGCCCAAAAAAGCATAAAAACTCAGACGAACCTTCGCGCCCACGACACTTTTCCCTCCGATGTTTTCCAGACCCGCCACGATTTCCCCCGTGTAATAATACAACCACTATTGCATATACAATCCCCATTTAAACCTTCACCTCACTGCCTGTGTCTACCTCCTACATGATATCTTCCTCACAAAACAAATTAGTACACCGTAAAATGTAAAGAAAAAAAAAAAAAAAAAAAAAAAAAATTTGTAGCGAGCGATAAAAATGTTATTTATGTCCGGAGCGAGGAGGGATAATCGAATGAATGCCCTACGAGAGGGAGAATTCTCTCCTCTCTCGCTGCAGCAAAGCGGAAACTTATACACGAGACGAGACACTCCCAAGTGAGTATGAAATAATAGTATATATTCGCGCGAGTATCGTCCTCGCGAGAAACTAGCATATAGATAGCATATACCTGGCGGGTTGATGGGCACGCCCGTCCTCAGTCGTACCTTCTCAGTTTTTCATTCGCAGATTCTCTCATCTTCCTCGATTTTCTCTATCTTCTCTTATTCCCCCCCCCTCAAGCCCATGAGATTTTCTCTCTCTTTCCATCTTTCGCGTTGGTACATCGCTGATGGTTCTGGTGCTGCGGTCTTCTTACACCAGCGCACTCGCGCCTCTTCGAATTCCTCTCAGAGTTTCATTGCCCATTACTCATTCCCGGTGCGTACATAGCCCCGCAGATGTACTTACATTCCCGGTACACGCGCGCGAGTAATGGCGAATGGGTTTTGCCGATGGGGGAAGGAGCGAGCGGACTATCCGCTCGCGCGAGCGGTACGACCGGCAAAGAGGCGCCCCATGCCCGAGAGATCGCTTTCATCCATGGGCATATACCGTATGGTCCAGAGATGTAGCCACTCCGAGGGAATCTCGACGCCGCCTACCACCTTATTCCGGAGAAATAGATTGTTGCTTTCGGAGCGAGACCCGCACTGCACTATGCGTATGTACCGTCGAGACTGAGCGATATACATCGATGTATGGGCATTCCGTGTCAAATCAGACGTTTTTTTTTTTTTTACCGTCTCAGTTCTGTGTTATAATTTAAATTTAAATTTAAATTGAATTGAAATAAAAATTGAATTGAAATTAAAATTGGAATTTAATTGAAATTAAAATTTTAATTGAATTGAAATTAAAATTTTAATTGAATTGAAATAAAAATTGAAATTTAATTGAAATTAAAATAAAATTAAAACTAAAATTGAAATACATACGAAAATTTATGGTAAAATATGGTAAAATTTGTTGATAATATAGGCTTTAAAAAAAATGTCATTCGCTTGACAGGAAATACCTTGTATATGATGCCGTCTGGATTTCCTGCTGCAGTGATGCATGATGCATGCATCGGGAGCCTTTCTTTTTCGTTTGAAAACGAGACGTTGTACCGATGACCGCTCAGAGAGAGTTTTGCAGTCGAGAGTAAAAGCAAACTCGACGGGATATGCAAGTACGCTCGTGCAATCTGCGTACAAACGCATTGGGATGCAACGTACGAATCGGCACGCAAATCGTACTCGCCGAGCTCCACCCTCTTCGCCTCGAGGTCTTTCTCTTCAGTGGGGATGTCCCAGTTTATGACCATGCCTCAGCAATCGCGAAAGTACTTCGCAAGGATTTTCAATGGCTTCGCCAAATAATTGCATCTCAATGCCACGCGTGTTCACTGACTGAAAATTGTCAAGGGTCATTTTTTAAATGGGCAACAAAAAACTCATCGAGAGAGAGAGAAAGAAATTGTCTAAGGATTTTTTTCCTGACTTCCTTTCCTAAATTTTCGAAATTTATTTTGAATTTGGAATTTTGATTTGGGGAATATTGGAAAAAATGTAAGGAATTTTATTCCTTTTCACTTGATTATTTTTCTGCTGCTATTAAAATTAATAAATCATTATATTGAGTAAATCGTTGATTTTAATAATTCTTACATTACATTTAAGAAAAAAATTATTTCTTAAGATGTAGTCCATTAGATTATTAGTAATTAAAATTTTTTTTTTTCTTTAACTCGAAGAAAAATTCTGCACTGTCATTGACTCACAAATGTAAAAAATCCCATGGAGAAAAAAGAGTAGCCGACCATGGGATTTCTCTACTTGGACGTAATACGTACTTTCGAGCTCCCATTATAATTTCTCTAAAAGGCCAAGAGATGGACAAGAGCAACAATAGCGGAAACTCCGAGGCGCCCATTGTTATGGGCTGTTATTACTGCGTCGTGGGAATAGAAGATAAGTAATGAGCAAAAACGTGTTAGCCTTTTAGTGTGACTCAAGCTCCTCGGTATATAAACGACTTCTTATAAGCTATATTTACACGCTGGTCAATTCTTGACCACGTCGAGGTCTCGGTTATCTCTGCTCGTAGCTCAGGACTAATTCGGCTTATCGTTTCTAAGCGTCCAACTCGTCCATAATTTATTCCGCGGAGCCCATCTACACTTTTATTTTCTAAAACCCGCATCGCACACGCGGAAAGCCCATATACACCCATTTGAAAAAATCGAAGACCTGGAATCGCTAGGACAGCTTTCTAATTTTTTATTTTAATTTTTTTATCATTTTTATTTTTTTTAATATTCAGAATAAATTCTACGAACTGGTTTAGCCGTTCGTCGAGTCGGATAATCCGCGCGATTTCAATTTATGATCCGATTTTGTAGAGGAAATATTTTGATTTACATTTTTCTGATGATTTCAAACAGAACTATAGTGGAATTTTATGTTTTCGCTTTTTTTTTTTTTAATTTGGAGAATTTAATTACAGTATTTATTGGTTGTGGTCAAAATAATGAGTATAAAAAACCGAAAAACGATTCATAAGAAAGAGGAAAACACCTTTTAATTTATTTAATTATTTTTGGATAGCATTTTTTTTTTTCGACGCATTTAAATAATCCCCCATTTCTACGAACAGGTTTATACATTCGTAAAATCGGCGACCTGTCCTTTTCGGTCTCATTTTACGATCCAATTTGGACTTGGAAATTTCGCGTCTCTCGAATTCTCGACAAAAAAAATGTTTACTTATTTACCTAACACCATTTTTGTGCACTCCAAGTTTTTACGAAATTGCAAAATTGCCAGAGAGAATTAAAATTTGATATCCAAACCTTAATAAGACATGCACTATAATTCCGCCATTTTGTGCACCACACTTGCAGTGCACCAAAATGGCGTAACTTACAAATTTTACTTTCTAACCTCACACAATTTATCTGCACTGTATATTTTAAAAATAAAATTTCAAAATTTCAATGCTTTGCGTGTGCTTAATGAGGTTTAAATTGAGAATTTCTTAAAAAAGAGAATTTTTTTTTTAACCTTCTTAAGTGGAGATGAAAGCGCATCGGACGTTAGGAATTCGTGTGGACCATTTCGTTCGATTTTTACGATCCAATGTAGAGTGGAGAATTTCGCGTGCCTCGAATTCTCGAAATATCGTGGCGGCTTTTGTGTAGCAGGGGCTTCGATGAGATCGCGTTGTCACAGCGAGTTTGGAGCCCACGCGTTCGAGCCTTTAAAGTCGAGAGCGACGCGGTGGACCCTCGTTATAAAAGGCGAAGTGTAGAGACAACGAGGTTCGCTCGGCGCGTCGATCTCGTTGCGCAAACGCCACAACTTGACTTTCACTAGCGTGCGTCGCTGTATAGTGTAGCACAACTACAAACATAAACACAAACGCCTCGTGAACGGACTTCACGTACACACGCTCGAGTCCCGAGCGCACGCACACGGCGTGCGTGTATTTTCCTCACATTCAGTACAGGACATTAGCTTTGCGTTGTGTATATAGTACACACCATATATATATATATATATATATATGACATCAATGTGGGAGACCGGGGCTATTTGCAACACTTTTCACTTTTTTATTTTATCTTATTTAATTTTGGTTACTTAAATAAATTAAATTTTTTCAAAATATTTCATTGGGTAAATGGATTTTTTTTTTTTACTTTTTGGTTATTTTTCACAGCAAATTGTCATTAAGGGAAATAAATTAGCTTGCAATATTAATTTAAAAAAAAATGTTTATAATACCACTAAAATTCATTTTTGGCCCGAAAGCCACGCAAATTTTTAAAAAATGTCCTTTTTACTGTGCACTGTAATTTTGAGAAAATTGATGAATTTTCATACTTGAAATATACTTAAAATTCAAAATAAAAAAATAAAAAACAGGTTAATTTGCAGAATTTAAGAAAAATTGATCCAAAATGCCCCGGTCTGCCCTGCTACGAAAAATTGTACAGTAGCTGTATGTCAGTATTAGTTGCAACTCTCCCGTACACGTAATTGCGTTCTCGCAGAGCGTGTCGAGGACGTTGGTGTATATATATATACCTGCCGACTTGACGATGTCCATGCACTCCCCTTTATCTGCATGTGTATGTGCGTTCAGTAGCAGCAGCACAGAAACTCGGCATGCTCGTTGCTGTTTCGTTCGAGAGACTCGTTTGTGTACGCTTGAAAACACTCACGTTCGATTGTTTTCACTCGGTAGTGCACTGCACTATGCATTCTCCATGCCCAAATGCACTTTTCTTCTCGACGACATTTCATTGTTCGGATTAAAGCAGAAAAAAGCCGAATTATTACCGATATTCAATTTCATAAAGGCGATTAAAAAGCAGCAGCAAAGGAAAAAATTTCAGGAATTTTCTTAATAGTTGTTAAATAAATAATATGAAATAGTCAATTTTTTATGCAAAAATTTAGAGTATTATTTTATCGCGATGACGACATTTTTATTTTATTTCTAATTTTTATATTTTATCTCGCTTCACCTGCGATCATTTTTTTTTTATTCATTTTTTAAATATTATAAACAAAAAAACGATGAGTCGAGAATTTTTTGAATAGTTTTCACGGATAAAAAAAATTTTCTAGAATATAAAACAATATACTTAATAATAAGTTGAAGAATTTATAAAAAAATAATAATGTAATTTAGGTTTTACTGAAATCGATTTTCTTTTCCATGATTCACGTATCAATTTATGGGGGAAATTAATGGCGATCGTGGAAATCGCGTCCATATGGGTAAAACCATAAACCGTCAGCGAATGACCATGACGTCGATTTTATTTGCGAACGTCGGGTTTGCGAAGGCGTAAATTTATTATTAATCCGGAGCGGATTCGAGCGAGTTCCGAGAGAACGGACCGAACCCGTGCACCAGTGACGTCATCGCCGGACGCGAGAACCAATATGGCGCTCGGTCTGCGCCATGCGAGAGGCCACGAGAGCGTTAAATCGACAGGACACTCTCGGCACTCAGCATCCGTGAGGCTGGACCGGTTCCCCAGCGTCTCGGCGTCGACGTAGACGCAGACACTCGAAGCAACAGGACCGCAGGATGCATATAAGGCATTCCACGTCACTTCAGCTACTATCAATTTTTCAATTATTATTTTTTTTACCTTTCGAAATATGTACCATTTTTTCTGCCAATTTTTACAGAGATTCTGTATGTATAATTATATATTATAATAAATTGAGAGAAAAATCGAAGAAAAAAAATATATTGGATGTCATTTTTTCAATTTTCCCAATATTTTTTTTAGCGAGAAGATTTTTTTGAGAGAATAATTATGTAAAGAAATTAAGTAAAAATGTTTGTGCTGCTTATCTGACAAATTCCAAATCTAGATCAATTATTGATAAATTTTTTAGCTCACTTTTTTCGGGGTTTTAGACAATTCTGGTTTGCCTAATATTAAAAAATATAAAAATTGTTTAAGGTAATGTTTAAAAAATTGAAATAAATAAAACATTTATTTGCTGAAAATTAAGGAATGAGGAAGCGAGCGGAATGATTGATCTGACATAGAAAGCCTCATGCATAAACAACTCTGAGAAATTCTCGGGTTTTCTAGCTGAGAGAAACGCGATTGCGTGCAGACAAAAGCCCGCACACAAACAGCAAAAATCACGCATCGCTTGTCTCAAAATACGCTCGAATTTGCAGCAAATTTGGTGAATTGTTTAAAGCGGCACGAGACCGAAATAACAATCAGGCCATTCAGTCGGGCCGAATATTTAATCGGCAAAAAAGAAGACGCTGCAAATTCTTTGGTATTTCGCATTGAAAATTGAATCCGATTTTCTAAGAAATGTTCTCAAATCGTTCAAAAGAAAAAACAGCTCAACTCTTCTCTGAAATTACGTGCCGAGCTAGTGTAATTTTCTTCAAAGTATTACATAATTTAATAGGCTTTTAATAATAAGAAATCGTAGTAAAAATTTATTCGAAAAATCTCCGAAAAAAGTAATAAAAAAATTTGCGGAAAAAATCTTAAATTTAAACCTCACTAAGTACAAAAAGCATTAAAATTCTGCCATTTTATTAAAAATAGAAAAAAATACAGTGCCCCAAATTGGTGTAAATTAAAAATTTTTAATTAATTACCTCACACCATTTTGGAGCACTGTATTTTGAAAAATAAAATTGCAAAATTTTAATGTTTTACGTATACTTGATAAGGTTTAAATTTAGGATTTTTTGGATCCACAAATTTTTTTTTCAGTCTTCTTAAGTGGGCACGAAATCGTATCAGACGTGAGGAATTCGCGTAGATCGCTTCGCGGAGCCATAAGATCGAACGGGATCTATGGATCGTTCGGTACTCGAGATAAAGGTGAAGATCACTGAGAGTTGGCTCCCATGTAGCGATCAACGCTCCAACGTCAGTGAGTTCGACGAGTGTAAAGGCGAATCTTTGCCTCGTGAGTAAGAAGCATTATATGAATTCAAGAAATTCAAGATTCAAGAACGATTAATTTAATTATTATTAAATCATAAAGAAAGTTTTATGAAAAATATGATTTTTATAAATGAAATTTTTCGTATAATTTAATCAAATTTTTAAATTATTGCTATTATTAATAAATTTCTTAAAATAAACAGAAATAAAAGCTCCGATTATTTTTTTAATCGCATCATCAGTGATTTTAGTGAGTGTAAAAATTTCATCCATCAGAAACACAAAAAAAAATTTTTTCTAAGTAGCTAATTTGTAAATTATTAAATAATGAAGAGGGACTCGTTTCCGTTGTTAACGTGGCATACGATGACCTCAAAATTATGAGCGTGTAGATGACGCAAATAAAATTATCCTTCATTTATTAATAATTTACTTCTTAATGTACGAAAGGTGCGAAAAAAATTATTGCTGGCTAATTATCATTTTTGCAAATTGGGCATTGATAATTTTTTTTTTGGCTAATAATTTTTTGTGGTAAAAAATAATTGATATGGGAGACATTTTTTGGGAATCTGACCTTCATTTCGAAGACACTTTCGCTTCTTACTTTTTCTAGGTCAGTCCCACGTAAAGACCGCCTTTTATTCACGAGGGAATTGTCAACAGGTAATGTTGAAATTACGCGTAGGCATTCGTGTCTTCATCGATAATTCTCAGCGCCGATCGCAGCCATCGCAAAACCTTCGATTGCTGATTTTAATGTTTGATCAGCCACAGAGCTTCCATTTTTATTTCTGGGCGATGATAATTCTACCAGATAAGTCAATTATTAGTCAGAATATATTTCATTTTTATTTCTAACCATAATTTTTCAATTTTTTTCTAATAATTGAAAATAAAAAAAATCCACGGACTAAATATTTTTTACCACATGAAAATTCATGGAATTCGCGATGCAATTTCTATTCCATAACGGATTACCTCTCTCCCTCTTTATTTCTAACGATACGATAATAATAATAATAATAGCAATAATAATAGGCGAAGCGGAGCGGGGGAAGGAAGAACCGCAAGCATACGGCGTTATTCATTTTGCGGATGACACTCCAACGATAAATATATATTAATATATACCGGTAATAGCGAAAAGACAACGAATCGCAGTTACGAATAATAAATCTTCGTAACTTCAACGTGGGCTTCGCTTTGGAAAGTTGAATGCTAGAATCCGCGAGAGTCACGCCATCACGACGACTATATACACGAGAAGCTGACACTCTGCTTCGACTTTGGAATAAGAGAGAGAGAGAGAGAGAGAACCGAGGTTAAAAGATCGGTGACATCAGAGATTTCTCTGAGAAACGATACAGCAAATATGACGATTTTTCCATCTGGAAATTTTCATCTTTGAAGTTATAAACAATTTTCCAAATTTTTCAGCAAGGATCAAGCATTTTTTTTTTTAATTTGAGGAGAGGATTATGAATTTTCATTATTTTTTTCAGTACATAATTAATTTAATAATTATTGGTTTAAAAAAAAGTAAATTGTAATGAAAAATAAATTGATTGCACATATTTTCTTGTAAACGTTGCACATAATTATTGTGGAATAATAATTACGGAATTAGTGATAACATTTACTCTTATCTCACGAGTATGAATTAATTTAATTTTGATGTATATTCAGTACCATTTTAATCGAATTAATTTGACGAAATTGTAGTTTGACAATCAAAATGTTAATAGGTGCAGCATCACTTATTTTCCTCGGTGTGACAGGATATCAACATGAATTTATGATTTGATGGCTTTATGTAACCATCAGTGACGTTGCACAAGAATTATTGTGGTTAAATTTGTGATGGAAACGTCAATTCATAGCTTTTATATATTTACTCCAAAAAAAAAAAAAAAAAACCATAATATTTTCATTGGCATGATATTTCACTCCAAATTTTCATTGAATTTCAAACAAACAATATCAAAAAATGTAAGTTTAAAAAATTACACGAAATAAAATTCTAACGATATCCTCCAATGGATACAATTATTCTCCTATTTTTTTTAGAAATACGTATTAACATAATTCCTTTTTTTTTACATGAAAAAAAAGAAAAAAAAAACAGTAGTAATAATTGCAAGAGCGAATTCCATGTGAAATGTCACCTATTTAAAGTGCACTTCAACATTTTTCACACAATCTTCACGTTGAATTATTGTCTCGCGGTTAAAAAAGGTAAAGTTTAATATCCTTGTGGCACATTTATGAAATTCAATGCTGCTGCTGTCGTTCCTCTCGAATAATTACCCGGAATTGGAGAATTCCACGAGCATTGAAGAGTCGAAACAAACTCACCGGAAGCTCCGCCGCTCCTCTGGCATTCGTCAACAATCAGATAAATCGACAAGCCTCTCGTCCTCTCACAAAAGCTCTAACAGCCAACAACAATCGTTACTCCTTCGTCGTCGAACAAACGCACTTTTTACGAGCGAAACCGTTTTTCGTTGGGGATTTTCGCGATTTCTCGACAACAGAGAATACAACGCGGTTCCGTTACGGGTCGCGGCCAAGTTACGGCCTCGGAAGATCGCCGCGGAACTCTCTCACAGCGGAATCGCGTTTCCTTCCATTAGCCGTTGCCTCTCACGTATTATTAAGCCTAAACAACATTTTTCGTAGTCGTTTTTATCTTCTTTATCTCTTGTTTTTTTTTTGTCACGCTGTGTCATAAATCCGTTCGGCAAAATGTGTATACAACATCGACGAACTTTGTACAGTTGTACAAACAACACCCACGCATCTGTGAATTTTTTCGCAATTTTTTTTTTGGGGGAATTTTTAAGAAACGTTTTGAAATAATATTTGTGTGTGGAATTTTTTTTTTTTGCAGATTAAACAGATTTTTTTTTTAGAATCGTCAAAAAATCGGTTTGGAGATCGTTTCTCGTATATATTTATTTGTCATGGTGTGTCATAAATCCGATCGGCAAAATGTGTATACAACATCGACGAACTTTGTACAGTTGTATAAACAACACCCACGCATGATTGCAAAATAAACCGATTTTTTTTGTTTTTTTTTAGGAACGTCGAGGAAGCGATCTGGCCAAGCGCGTTAAAATTTAACCTGCTGACGTGCGAGGGAAAATAGAGCGGGGAGAGCTCAACGTACCTGAGGCGGGCTAACGAACAGGTGTCGCAGGTACGGGGAAACGATCGAGACTGCCGAGCGGCGACCGATCCGCGGCTTCAACCACTCTCCACTCTCTTTACCTGCGGCCAGCTCTATCTGCAGTCTTCAGGTGGAAACGCTCCTCCCCCCACCTCTTCGTTCTGCGCTCGGTATAAAACGCTCCGATTCACATATCAACTCACTCCAAAGTGTAGGTGAGTTGATATGTGAATCGGAGACACATATCAACTCACTCCAAAGCGTAGGTGAGTTGATATGTGCCTTCGCAGCGAAAGATAATCGTACAAAAGAGTTAAGGTGAGAGTACCAAATGCGTTATGGGAATTCATATGTCTGAATTGTATGGGAATTAATTTCCATCGTTATCAATTTTTTTTTTTTTGTTAACTCCAATTTTTCCGAAAATTATTCAGCGTGTAATTAAATTCGTGATTAATTAAATTATGATTCTACAATTTTTTAATTACATACGATGTGAGATAAAAAATGATATCTTTAATTTTTTTATAAAAAAAGTAATATATAAAATTTTTTCTTTAATCAATTATTTGATTCAACTTCAACAAAAATGTAGGAAAAATTTTCACTGTCATTTTTAGTGAATTATTCCTAAAAACAAAAAATCATAAAAATGAATTTACTTCTCCGAAAAAAAAAACAAAATTCGTCCGGTGCGAATTTCGTTCATCTCTTCGCGGTATTTCGTTAGACTCCAGCTCATTACCTCCTCCTCTTTATCTCGCAGGCGCGGTGCCTTTGCCTTGAAGCGACACTCCGCGATCCTCTCGCGGCGCGTCTCTCTTATTCCACGAGGAGGAGGAACGCGTGAGAGCCTCGAGCGAGCTCGAAAAAAAAAAATTCAGTCTGCGGGCTGCTGGTCTCGGGGATGAATACAGGGGCGCGAGGCGAGAGGGGTGGGGGGGAGGGGGGGGGGGCAAGAGAGCTGGAGAAAGAGGAGCAACTCGACGAGGAGCTTCGAGGACGAGGCGGAGAATTTACCAACGTCACATTCTTCTCCTTAATGCAATACACCATAAAACGCATCGCATCCTCATAACCATGGAAAAATCCATGAGATTAAATAACAGCTCCTCCAAATTTCTGCACACCCTGAAAATTCATTTTCATTCCATTTCTCGATTAATCATTTTCGGTCAACGTGAAATTCGGATTTGTTAATTGTTACGATAATTTCTGCATTAAAAAGAAATTCTAATTAATTAAAATTGCATAAAAATTGAAAATTAGCGATTTAGCAGATAAATTTCATTAGTCAATCGAATCAATCTATACTAAAAAAAAAATTCAATTAAAAAAATTAAGAAGATCTTTAAAAAAAAAATGCGTGGGAGGAATTCGCAATTTCACGACCCACGAATTTTCTCCTCTTCAGATTCATTCTCACGAGTGGGAGAAATTCATTGATCATTAACGTGCTTTCTTTAGCTCTTTGGAATTAACGTGGGTTGTGAATAAAAAGTAATTCTACCTCTTCACCCCCCCCACCAAATTACCAATTCTACGAGAAGAAAAGAACAGAAATACTCCTGGCGAAATAAGGATAAGGTAAAAAATAACGTGCCAGATAATAAGTGAAGGTAAGAAAGAGAGAGAGAAATACAGAAATGGAGAGAGAGGAGAGGATATTACGAGCGAGAGCAAGGGGCGCGAGGGCGTGGGCGCCCCAAGGCCTTCTGCTCGCCATTTACGGTCAGACGAAGCCGGACATGGGAGAGAGAGAGAGAAGATGAAGAGAGCGAGGCAGTCTCTCGTGTACTGGTGGATGCGGCGAAGCTGCAAGAGACCACGAAGAGCAAAAGCGAAGCAACGAGAAATCGCGACGAGGACGAGGACAACGAGGAGAGTGCCTACGGTATTGCTGTTCGCTGCTGCTGGTGATGATGGTGGTGGTGGTGGTGGTGTTGCTGGTGCTGCCCATTTCGGTCTCTTCGAAGCCGAAGAGACTCCGCAAAGCGGTGGGCCCCGAAGCTGTGACTGCGTCGCGCATGGATAGCGAGGTGACCGGGGTAAACTGGATCACTGATTTTATTTTTTTTTTATTTTTTTTTCTACGTATTTGGGCATGTGGATCGGTTCAAGGGTTAAGCTGTTTTGTCGGGTGCTTCATCAGCTTCATAACATAATTTTTGGAGCCCTGATTCAATGCTCGGGCCTAGGGAAATGACAATATAAAAGGTCCTGTCAAAATTTCTGAATTTCCGATGGAAAAATCACTTTCGACTTACGATAAATGAGGTTAATAACATTTTGAAATAATTGTTATGCAAAATCAATATTTTCAGGGTCTTCAGCATCTACGAATTTTTGTATCTCATTGTTTAACGGGACTGTACCGACGGAAGTACCTGAAGTAAAACCTGTTCATTACCGATATATACGTGAAGACTCGGAGGTGCAAAGTACCTGATGCCAATTTTCGAACCTCGGCTCAAATTGTCACTGAAGCACTTGGCCCCGGTCTCCTGAATGGCGAATGCACATTCCCGGTGATTCGGCGGCGGTACCAACAGCGAGAACGCCAACAGCGATAAACGCAAGCGAGAAAAGAGAAATAGAGAGGAAGGAGAGGTTGATGCTTGACGCTCCCCAGGACAAGCCACGAGAACCTGCTGTTGCTGTTCCTGAGATGCTACTCCATCCAGGTCGTATATTGTATTTTGTATGGCCCTCGTGAAGCCGCTGGCAATTTACCACGTTTTATTTTTTATTTTTTTTGCAGTATTTTCGTGTGCCTGGATCATGGAGGCTAGAGGTGAGGAGTAGAACCGACTATGGGAAATGCGGTTCTCAAACACTCGGATATTGGATAAGGTCATTTTTTCAGAGGATATTTTTTAATCAATTGTGACGAAAAAAATTTATGGGATTACCTTTTATCGATGTGCCTGTAAAATAAATAATTCCAATTGAAACCTTAAACCGAAATTTGCAATAAAAAATTACAACCCTTAAAAAAATCTTTCCCTGTATCACATGCTGACTAAAAACCCTTCGTAGGACGACAAAAATGTCAATTCTGAAAAGAGTAATTTGTATTCTTCGCTCGTTTTCATCTCTCCATCTCGAATTTCAATAACCTCGACATTCTTCAGGGCTGCGGTAGGTTGTTTGAGGGGAAAAAAAAATGATATATGAATGTGTCGCGTGTTGGGTATACTTGCGGAGTATAAACTATTGTCGTGTCTCTTCGTGGTCCCTCGCGTGGACATTCCATACTTCCCTACGGACAGATTCGTTGGTCCATCGTTCAGTAAGAGGAGCTCGTCGGTCACCCTTTGCCGGCGAGGCTGAGAAACGCCGGATTTAAAAGCAAAGGAACGAGAGAGAGAGAGAGGAAAGGAAAGTGCTGTCAGTGAGTGGAGAACCGAGAGTCTTCGTGAGCTCGAAGGATACCATGCACGCGGACAACCCTTCCTCGTTTCGTATTCCGTCGACGTACTTCCTCAGCATGCACGGGCTCCCGTATACTGTACCATGTACCATGTACACCATACAACATACCATAGCGTGGCATCTTCCGGATGAATCTTCTCTCGGTTAGCCTCACTCCTCCGGTCCACGTTCTTCGGCACTCTTCATCCCTTTTTAGTATTTGGAGAGGATACGCTCTTTGCTCTTCAGCTGTTACTCTGGTTTGGAGAGGATACGCTCTCTGCTCTTCAGCTGTTACTCTGTTTTGAAGAGGCTGTGGTTGCTCTTCGTCTTTTATCCTGTTTTGGAGAGGCTACGTTTGCTCTTCATCTTTTACCCTTTTTTGGAGAGGCTACGTTTGCTCGTCAT
Organism: Clistopyga incitator; assembly: GCA_947507545.1. NCBI lineage: Eukaryota > Metazoa > Arthropoda > Insecta > Hymenoptera > Ichneumonidae > Clistopyga > Clistopyga incitator. Next base: position 1,455,196 of record OX382190.1, read on the forward strand.
CTTTTACCCTGTTTTGGAGAGGCTACGTTTGCTCTTCATCTTTTACCCTGTTTTGGAGAGGCTACGTTTGCTCTTCATCTTTTACCGTTTTTTGGAGAGGCTACGTTTGCTCTTCATCTTTTACCGTTTTTTGGAGAGGCTACGTTTGCTCTTCATCTTCTTCTGCTTTTTGGAGAGGCTACGTTTGCTCTTCATCTTCTTCTGCTTTTTGGAGAGGCTACGTTTGCTCTTCATCTTCTTCTGCTTTTTGGAGAGGCTACGTTTGCTCTTCATCTTCTTCTGCTTTTTGGAGAGGCTAAGTTTGCTCTTCATCTTCTTTGGCATTTCGGAGAAGCTACGTTTGCCCTTCATCTCTTTGGGTGTTTTTTTTTTTTTAAATTTTCTTTAGAGGCTACGTTTGCTCTTCATCTCTTTCTCTGTTTTTGAAGAAGCAACGTTTCTCTTTTTTTGAAGAGGCTACGTTTATTTTCATCTTGTTCTCTCTCGAGATGGAAGCTTCAAGGGGAGATCGAAGATCCTGGCCCGCGTTATATAGGATATAGCTCCGTGTACAGCTCGTCGTCGTACGCGGAGCACATATTAAGTGCGGTGAGATCCTTCGGGTCTCTCGACACTCGGCTTTCCACGCGTGTCATCTCACAGCATCGGAAAACCGGAGCGCTCGGTACTCTCGCGGCTCTTTGATCGTTCCCTCACCTCGAGGCTTTACAAATTTATTCAATTTCATTCTGGCTGACATCCAAAAAACGTCCAAGTACCTCATAACAGTCGTTACCACGTATATTCAATCCCAGAACCTGAAGTGGTGGGACACCGAAGAAAAAAAAATGGCTTTATCACAAAACCCAACTACATTTTCACTATTTTCCACCCAAACACTCGATTTCAACCTTTCCAAAATTCTGAATTGTCTGATTAATCACTTTAAATACTCAAAATTTTGTTTAAAAATATTTCAACAATTTCAACCTTTCCAAAATTCTCAATTGGCTGATTAATCACTTTAAACACTCAAAATTTTGTTTAAAAATATTTCAACAATTCGATTGAATTGTCTTGTAAAAACGAGTTTTAAAAAAGTGTCCCACCTTGTCCCACATGTCCCTACATATCTACGAAACAATTTAAAAAACGTTGCCTTTCGAAAAATCCACTTGTATCGTTATGAATAAATGTCCCATTACGAGGAAAAAACGTGTCCCATATTGTCCCACATGTCCCCTACGTATGCACGTACACGTGAAGAGGAGTGTGTACGTGCGTGTAATGCAGGGATTCGAACTCGAGCGCGGCCAGTAACCTCATTGGCGGCGCCTGGAACCTCGCCCGAGGTTCACCAAGTGCATTCCCGTCGGGAGATGGGACAACGGGGAATACCAGGAGAAGAGATGCCCATACACCGAGCAAGTTGGCGAACGCTCGCGAGGCTCCAGGCACACACACCGGCTGTGCCCAAGTACGATCCTCCCCCTCCGCCCCCTCCCGCCGCCTCTTCTTCTTCTTCTCTTCCTCATCCTCTTCCGCTTCGTCGTATTCTTCGGTACACTCGTGGAACGAGCGAGCGAGATAACAAACAAAATGCCAACTCGCGGCCTCTCTCGACTTAGCTCGACGGTGGCGTTGAGAGAAGCCAGGATTAATTAGCGTTCGACGTTTGGTGAGAACACACAGAAACGTCAGACCGACTGCTGCACAAGTGACTTCCCACCGAAAACCGAATATATCAAAAGCTCCTCCAGTTCGTACTCGAGCCAAATATCTCCCGACACTTCCGGGATGCAAGTCGAGATGGTCCTGCTCAGGATAGGTGCCCCGAATTCACCGACCAAATTGTCGCCTGGCTCATCGACTCGGGGATGAAGATAGACGAAGCTGAGGGAAATTTTCATTCATGTTTGGGATTAGTTCGTATTTTTGGTTCAGTAACTACTGAAGATGTTGAAAGGAAGAAAATATATTTTTTTATTGTAGTTACTTTTAGTTATTGAAATATTAAAAAAAAAACCTGACGAGAAATTTTTCATCCAATGAAAAAATTCATAAATTCTGTAATCTATAAACTCTCGGAATAAAAAAAAATATATATTTTCACGGAATATAATAATGATAATCATAAAAAAAAATTAAATAACATTTCTATTCCCAAAAAAAAATAAAAAAAATATTCGATGAATGTGATTTAATTTAATACGCTGCCAATATTTTAGCAGTTGCGGTCTCGGAATATTTTCTTCCCCATTACATCGGAAGATCTCTATGGGAAATCGAAAGAAGGATAATGCATTCTCACGTGTGAGCACGTGCGCAGAAAATATCCACAGCCTCGGCTCGACGCCAATGCACGGGAGCGAGTGTTGAGCGTGGGTAGAACGCGCCGAGAGGCTGAGAGCTTCAAGGCGATGCGAACATACGCGTGGTAGTGGTATAGTCACTCGCGCGAGCAATTCGCGCGAGGGCCGAGAAGCCTAGAACCGATATGGTGCGTTTATATGGTATTCTTCATGAACGCAGGTCTTCCATCTGAACTCCTTCCCTTTCCCCTCGGCCCTTCTCCCTGCGGGTGATCGATTAACGTCTTCTGCCCCCGCGCGAGGTCGAGGAACGAGGTCAGGGTCGGTGCAAGGGTCGTGCATTACGATATTCTCATAGGGTTCATACCTCGAGATCCCTTCGATTTTTTTTTATCCTTTAATCACCTCCACCTTCGATTCGTTTTTTTTTTTTTTCTTATTCGTTTCTAAATATACTTCTCTAGATTTTTTAGCATAATGTTTTTTATAGAATTACAGGATTATAATAATTGGTATGTAGTCCATGAGATTTAAATGTAAAATTTAAATAAAAAAAAGGGTTCAACAATTTTCAAAGGGTTAGCTTTTTTTAAATTCCCTACAGGCGTTTAGTAAAAAATTACTATATAATGTAGGAATTTTCCAAAAATATTTTGCACATTGTAAAATGTGCAAAATTTTTGGTACTCCAAACCGGAAGCCAGATAACAATACGAAAAGTGCAAGGGTCGGGGCTCAAGATATTCCCACAGGCTCTTTTTTCAGCATTTTCTTCAGCTCCTTCATTCTCCTCGGTCTTCTCGTTCGTTTTATTCTTATTTGCGTCTAAATATACTTCCAAGTATTCTCAGCCTACTCCCATAGGAATATCTTTGTTTGAGTAAAGGCATAGGAAAGCCATTGTATTCCGTTTATGTGAAATACCTTTTTTCCAATTTTTTTTTTGCCCAGGCGGTCGAGAAGGAGAAATCCATGAAGAAGAGCCTGAAGAAAGGCCGGAAACGCTGCTGTCATTTTTAGAAGACCCAAAACGCTTTGACACCGGACCTTCAAGATTTTTTATCCGCTCGAAGTCTCGACCGAATGATCACTATTAATAATGTCGCCACTTCAAAGCTCACCTTAGAAAATTTCTCTATGATCTTCCAAAGTTCCACATCACCGATCTTTTATGTTTACGACTGGACGTCAAAGATAAAATTTCCCAACCACTTCCTGTTCAGAGATCACTCAATTTAACGTATGAAAGAGTTAACGATCCCACAACTTGAGACTCTTGAGTAGCTCATTCTGGTTAATTTTCACTTTTCATCGACCGAAGTTAAACCACCGTATCTCAATGACGCGAAGTAATTACACTCACTCTCACTTTTATTTCCTTGAAAACCGCAACTAACTCATCCCATCAAAAGTCTCTCGTCGAACGGAATATCCGAAAGGGACTCGGGGAAATAAAAAGACGTTTGCCAAAACGTCGGGTCGTAATTCTCGAGTACGAGAAGCGGATCGTCAAAGATTTCCCCCTGAAGCAGAGAGGCCGATGACGCTAACCGGTTGGACCCGGTGTGGGCATCTTCCAAAGGAATAGGTATAGGTATACACATATGGGCCATTTCGGATCACCTGGACCTCTTTTATTGCATCCCCGATTTTTTATGTCGTTATTTCTCCTCTCAAAAGCTTCGGGACCGTCCTATTTTTTTACGTTTTTTTTTTCAACACGAAAATTATTTTACTTAAGGCTTGTATATTTTTATGAATATCAGGACTTTGGAGAATTGTGCCAGATTTTTTTAAATTTGTAAAAAATGTAAATAATTTTTGTTTTTTTAAATATTCAATTTTGTAAAATCGAGCCTTGATACGAAATTTATGAGAATTTTGTCGAATCAAAAAATTCCAGCTCTCAATATATTCGTTATAATAATTACATACGAGAGGTCGAGGGGTGGACCCAAGTCGAGAGGGCATGGAATGCCCCATATATAAGAACCGGAGTAGGGTTCATGATTCTCGGTGTACCGTCCACACGGCCACCGAATACGGCAAGCCATCGAGGCGTCAGTGCGTGAGTGCGTGAGTGCGTGAGTACTACCGGGTGTATACTGTACCGTAAAATATGTACGGGTTAACCGTACGCATTGCAATACAGACAGAAGACCGGGGTCAGTTGAATCAAGCGCATTCCAAACCCAAGTAGCTTGATATTTAAAAGAACTATTCAAATATAGTCAAAACACGAGTCAAATGAACAAAAAATTGTATCGACAACCATCGAATTTAAAACCAAAATATTAAATCCAGCGAGCTTAAATTAGTGTGTAAATGTTCATAATCAATCTCCGGAAAGTTCCTGTATCGAATTGTCGGAGAAAAACCAACGGGAACAACTGTGCCAACTCGCCCCGGTCGCCGGGGCGAGTTGGCACGGACCTAAAACACGATACCGAGGAGTTTTACTATAGGTACTTACTAGCGGATACTCGATCGCGCGCTTACTCATCGTTCGTTACCGATCTTTCGCACGGTCCATTCATTCCTTCGAGCAGAGAAGCTGCCCATGGACCATCACAGTGTTGATCCGGCTATCGTTGCTTCCGCGATTCTCTGGTTGGTCAGCGAAGCAGCGCCATCTGAGATAGGCTGCCGGAGGTGAGTATATCGGTGCTCAATACCGATACGCGCGCATACCTCGCTCCTCGGACTTGTCAGCCGATTTTCTACCGCCGCACCGGAAGATGTACGGCCACTTCCTCGGAGGATGGAGTGATCTAGTAGTAATGTTATCAGGGGTAATAAATTATTCGTGAATAATGTTACGCAGCGCTACCAGAGGATCTCAAGTAGCCGGGTAGCATGCCAACTGATGCTTACCGTAGAATCTCTGGCTACTTTAAGATTTCTCCGCTTGAAAGGGATATTCCCTTAAAGGCTTTTCACCGCAAAGTCTTTTCCTCAACCGCGTTTCACGAAATTCCGGATATTAGCAAAAGTCGGAGTCTCTTTCCAAAGAATCTCCAGCACATGAAATATATTGCACCTCACTTCATTTTTGGGCACTCATTTTTTATTTGAAGTGCACATTTGGGCAATTCTCCTGAAGGGCCGATGTATAAATTCGTTATTTGTCCGGTAACCGATCTGGAAATTTTGCGGTTGCCATGAGACGGGGTTTCTCTATAATACAGAAAAAAATTGGACCTCTGAAATCAAAAAGGTTCGAGCACCGGGTTTTAACTACCTTAAAAATATGTTTAAGGTGGAATGTTGTAAAATTGTCACCCAATTTTAGGTAAACAATTAAAATACAGGACAGTCATATTTTCTATGCTTTGACATAGCGTTTTTTTTTTTTTTTTTTTACTTTATTTTCAATACACTCCTGTCTTAAGGTCTTACGACAAACAGAGTGATTCGTCCTCTAGTTTAATCGCTTCGGAACTCTCGATTTCAGACGACTAATAATCGTTCGTACAAACACATTGGGATCTCGCGAGGAATAACAATTATTCAATGGCACGTCACACGAGAGAAATATCGTGGATAGAAAATAATTAGTTACCTTTGGTCCTCCATACCACATAACAAAAAAAAAAAAAAGAAAAGGGAAAGAAAATGTATTAATCGTATATTGTAATCATAAAGTATCGCCAACCTAAGCTCCGATAAACTGTTTTGCTGGTTGTCTTTTTTATTCATTCTCACATTTATTTATTTGTCTATCCAAAGATATCGTTTAATATTAAGATATTTAAAAAATAAAATAAATCCGCAGTGATATAAATATCGATCTTTGCCAGTCAGCAGCTCGTCGATCGATTACTCGTTTCCTCTTCTTATCTTCACTTGCTATCATCTCCTCTCGAGACTATCGAGCTTATATTCGTTAAAACTATTATCCGGCGCATTCCTTTGGCTTATCTCAATAAAATTATAATCGAGACGCAGTCTCGCAGACTAGAGTTCTCATCCTAATCGAAACTCAACTTTCCGCATTATTTCTAGGTCATTTTTTCGTCGAAAATATTCTCACGAATTTGTCATTCGAAGGAGATTCATTTAAATAGGGAAACGCGAGTGATTTCGTGATAACACATGTAAATCTCGTACCTTTTTAAGATTGTCGAGTTAATCTTTCGTTGCAGTCAAAATTATGGCAGCCTCGTCACTTTTCCTGTTATACGTCCGTTCAAATTTCCGTAAAGTGCACCTTTCGCGATTTTTCGAGCTGTGCTCGTTCTGCTACACGGAGCCCACGTTATTACGAGTTTATTGCACCAGGCAATAACATAAACGTGTCCGGTTGCTCCCTAAACGATAATTCACTCGTATCGCAACGCTCGTTCACGACGATTTTGCGTTTTCCTTTAATTGCTGTCGTTGATTTTTTTTTTTTTTTCTTTCTTTTTGGCAAAGTTCCTTGGGTTCATTCCAAATTTGCGTGATTCTTCACTCTTCGGCCTCTCGTTTCCTGCGAACGTCGAACGCGAAGCGTGCGAAATACTTTTTGCCCGAGTTTCCGGACAATCACCGGATTTTTGGGTCGTCGTATCCTCCGGGTAAACGCTGGAGAGAGACTACGCAAGACCTGCAACAGTTCACGATATTTTGTAGTGAATGTCCACGCAAAGAAAAATTTTTCAACACGAAAAAATGGCCAAAAGCGACACTTTTCGCATCTTTGAAAAAGTGTCGCTTCTGGTCATTTTGTAAATTATATCGCAGGACCTCCAAATTTTTTTCTCTGCTCACCAAAATCCGTGTCACTGATATCCCAAAGTTACGCATTTTTTTACAAACCCTAAGGGCCAGAAAAAAAATCCAACGAACGTCCAGTGAAACCCAATGTCTTCGAAACAATTTTTAAAAAATCATAATTACATATTTCAATACATTGATTAATGTCCAAACTATAAAAAAGAAGTCTGTCGAAATGAAAATTCGTTTGGACCCCAAATACCACCCACCCCATTGTGCATAATATCGCTTGTCTATCGTACGCGATAGAATATTTTAAGAGAGAATTCAACGGGTGCTCTAAATAGGCTCGAGACGATGTTGTAACTGCTCCGCCCCACTGAATTCTCTCTTACTCTCTCGGTCTAAACGCGAGAGACTACTACGCTTGCTTGCTTGCTTTCCACCCACAATTCGCAGCGAGTCGCCTCGAGATTAAGGTCTTGGAGGCTGGCTGGACCGATAGTTTCTTACGCACTGTATGTGAGTGCAAGTGAGCCTGGGAATTTCGCAGTGGCGTTGAAAATTCGCAGACGTGGTTTCTCAAAGTCAATCGGTCTATTATCCCAGTATCGACTGACTTCGCTTTCAATTCCCCCTCTCGTTTCACGTGAAATCGCAGAGCACACGCATAGACATTCTTGCGGAGAATAACATTATCTCTTCGCACACGAGATTACGGTATATTTATTTGAGCGAACCTCGATCAGGCCTCCTGAAGCTCGCCCTTGACTCCCGTTAGGCTGTGATGATGCCTCGTCGCAAGTTTATTCGCCAGGTCGTGCATAACGTCCCTGTAAATCACCGTGTCCAAATTCTCCCCCAGCATGTACAGCAGAAACCAGTCGCCGACTTTGCTTCGGCGCACAATCGTTTCCACCGCGTCTCGTCGGACCAGACGAAACCTCAGCCTCAAAAGGTACACCCTCGTTCGTGGCGAAAAAATAATGACAATCTAAGAGAAAAAAAAAAATTAAAATTTTTTTTTTTAGAATCATTATTACGGAGTAAATAATTTTTTTTTTTTTTTAATATTTTGGATTAGGGTCAGAAGGGTTGGGGATTTATTGACTGGATTTTAATTTTATTCTGTATGAAAATTAGGTTTAATATGCAGAAAAAAAATGCAGAAAAAAATTATCACATCAATAGATTTTTATTTAAAGGAATGGAGATTTTGAATTTTGAATTTTACTCACTCTGTACAATACAGTCACGAGACTGAGAACGCCAAGAAAGAGGAACCAAAACCAGAGAAAGACGTAGATCTTCTCGTTAACGACGTTGAGGGGGAGTATGCAGACGGCATCGTGCCTCTCGACCTCGCCGCTCACGCCATATTTGTAAAAAGTGCACTTGGTCATCCTCGGGAACACGTAGATCATCGGATCGACGCGATCCTCTTGATCGGACTCGAGAAACCTTAGCACGTCGATCCCGAATGTGAGAAAGGCACCGTCGAAGAAACGGTTCATCAGGAACATCTGGCCTAAAACATTTTAAATAACATTCTAAAATCAGTACCTTAAGGGGGATGATTCAGTCAAAGAGGCTTTTTCATTTATTTATTTTTTTCTAAATCAATTACAAAAATTCGATTAAAGATCTGCAATTATTAATGGATTTAGGTATAAAACATACTCACCGATGACGTTCATCAGCGCGAGAAGTTCGCAGATGTAATACCTGTATGCCCACCAGTTGTGAAATCTCAGATTTTCCCAGAGATAATCGAGGAGCATTTTCTTCTTCTGTTTCTTCTCGACCTCCGAGCACAATCCGATGTCGAGGTCCATCATGAGCGCGTGAATTTTCCCGCCCTCCCAACCCTTCCACAGCCAACGCGGTGTATAAAAGAGAATCGCCTGCAAACAAAAGAAATATATTACGACTAGATCCCAAAGCGTGGCAATTTTTTATTTTAAATCAACTGTAACAAAAAAATTGATCTTCAATAAATTTAACAAAAAATTATAACAAACCGAAGACCTATCCATTTATTTTTGAGTGCATCAAGTGGTTTATTTGAAAAGTAACGAAAAATATTTTATTTATTTATTTTTTTCTCAGCAATAAAACAATATATAGACACACTCTCAACCCTTCCACAGCCAACGCGGTGTATAAAAGAGAATCGCCTGCAAAGAAAATAAAAATATTACGACTAGATCCCAAAGCGTGGCAATTTTTTATTTTAAATCAACTGTAACAAAAAAATTATAACAAACCGAAGGCCTATCCATTTATTTGTGAGTGCATTAAGTGTTTTATTTGAAAAGTAACGAAAAATATTTTATTTATTTATTTTTTTCTCTGCAATAAAAGAATATATAGACACACTCTCAACCCTTTCACAGCCAACGTAGTTTGTAAAAGAAAATGGCCTGCAAACAAAAGGAAAATGTTATGATTAGATCCGAAAACGTGGCATGAGTTAAATTTAATCTGTCCAACGAGAGCAAAGCATAGTCGTAAAATAGCTTTGCTTTGGACGTTGAATGAAATATGACCTATATCGATACGAAAAATCGGAGTGCACTGTTGTTGCGAATATGTGCATCAGCAAAATATAGGAAAAGAAAAGAGACAATGGATTCGCTGCATCCTCCAGTTTATGTGCCTTACGCTCAGTCGATTCTAAAGGAAACCGTAAATTATGTTTGTACACGTTGAAGCGGAGCCGTCGAGAAAATTTACTGCGTTATATATTTGTTTTAATGGAGGAGTAACGATTGACCGGTGGCATTGACCAAACTATCGGGTTCGAACAATCAGACTCACCCTGCGATCGGTCAAGATATACAAAATTATGTTCGCACAGGCTTTTCTCATCTCCTCGGCCTGCTAACAATAAAGACTTCATCTACAGGGCGATTCAAAATTATTTTCAACCTTTTTTTTGCGGTATCTAGAGCTTATCATCCTCCGAGTGAAATGGGTCGGCCGTTTTTCGAAATTGCTACAATTTTATTGGCAGAATTGCATGAAATCCATTTTTGCAATTTGAATTTGGCGCGCTAATGCAGGTCGCTCTGATTGGCCCGTTTATTCAAATTTGTAATGCTTTTAATTAAAAAACTATTGGGAATTTCGAAAAAAGGGCGATGTTACTTTATTCGGGACACAATCGGGTATCATTTGCAAAGCAGGGTAAAAATAATTCTGAATCACCCTGTACGTTGAAGGTCGCGTATGCAGAAATGCACGAGCCGCTTGAGCAACAGCTGAAAACGAGAAGCGGAGGCGCCGATGCACTTTGTTCGCTTCTGTCCTATTGTTAACCCACTCACAACCCACGTACTTGGTCATGAGTAAAAGCTCGACGCGAATTCCACCTGGGAAATATAATTTTCGTTTTAACGCGCGACTTGTAAAATTGGAAGATTATTTCCAAGCAAAATGCTTGCTTGCTTAACACCGACAGACATATCGTTCGACGTGCTGGCGAATTATACATTGTACTTGGAAATTATGCGACTGTTTGGGTCTCTGAGTGCAGTGGCAACATTCGCCACCTGTCGACCTGTCCTTGAAGCAATGTTTAAACGATTTTCCATATTTAAGTCGCAGTGACGAGGAACCAAAAGGAAAACAGTTAAAGTAAGGAGATATATTAGCGTTTACTATCTCTTTAACCCGTTCCTAGAAATGTTGGGCACGTATACTGACTTGTACTTCTGTATCACTCTGTACATCGAAGACAAGGTTTTTAATACTTTTAATTTTTCATATTTAAGGTAAAGTTTCAGAAGGAGTAGAGATTTTAATTTGAAATTCAACACCTAAACTACATTCTGTGCATAGAAGACACACACCAAATTTCACAGAATTCCAAAATCTCATTCAAAAGTTATGGCGTTTTTTCATGCCACAGACAGACGGACGGACAGACAAAGGGAAAACAATGAATTTCTCATAACTAGAGAACGAGTAGGCCTATCGGGCTGAAATTTGGCACGCAGTTGAAACAGTTGCTACTCTTTCATCGAGCCAAGTTTAATCGAAACTCGGTGTGTCCCTCATTTATCATCGCAATTTTAGTTCACTTAAACAATGCCAACCGACGTGAACACGTCGTGAAGCGGTTCAAAAGCCATGAAATTTCTTAAATCTTCATTCCCTTGTTATTCGAGAACCGCGCACAGTCATCCGCCACCTGTTAACCGGACCTTGAACAGACATGTAAACCATTTTGCAGATTATGAGCTGTTTTTATCGCAAAAACGAGAAACGAAAGCGAAAACAACTAAACGAAAGAGGATAAGTTGTCATTCGCTATCTCTTCAACCCCCGTTCGCAGAAATGTTTACGAGACGAATGAAGAGAAAAGTAACCGGACGCTGTCCTCGTGTTCGGAATTCTTGAGTCAGCGAAGAAGCGACTCCGGCAGAAGGCAACCCGTTAATTACTTCGATATCTCGAAAGTTATACCATCCTCCCTCTTTCACCCCCCCACACGGTGCTCCCTGCAGTCTGCGATCTCTCTGGCTTGAGAGCAGTGAGCATTTACGAACCAAGACCAGACGAGAACGCGTATAATGGCGTCGGTGAGCTTCTGGCGAATTCCAGACGAGAGAGAAGAATGACGCGCTCGTTAATTATCCAGACACGGTTAGGCACTCATTCGCGCTCTCGGTAGCGGGGGCTCCTGTTAGCCCTGAAGAGATTAGGTCTAATCTTTTCTAGACGCTGAGCCAATTTAACCGAATACTCTCGAATAAGTGAGATTACGTGATGATAAAAAATCCGAATTGATCAATTACATTAATAGGGAATTTATTACGTACTCAGGAATAAATGGCTCAAAATCGTAAATATAGATTTGATACAAAAGATAAATAAAAATTAATTAAATCATAATACCCGAAGTGAAAGTTGCACGAACGTCGACGTTAGAGTGGAATTAAGTGGGCATTAAAAATAGTGAATTTCGAAAGAAAACCACCGCAAAATAATTAAGCGGTTTAAATTTTTTTTCATTTCCTTCGCTACCATAAAATCAGCCTCAGTTGCAAAATACACATTTTTGATTATGCAACATTCGCTATGCTTTACTTACACTTAATGGTACCAGTTTATTTTAATTACAATAATCACAAACGAAATTTATTGTCACCTCTTAATGCCTCTTAAAGCACCTCAACAATTAAATGCCGTGCGTTCAGCACGGTAGAAAATTAATATTAATAATGTGTATCGTGCAAAACAGCTAAACAATGAAACGGTGACAATATTGTGTAGCTGTGGTGACCCTTGCCACAATTCTATAGGTTTCCCATAAACTGAACAGAGGGTCTTTCACAGAACAGCGAGCACGACGATCAAGGAGGATCATGGGTCCACCGTTTACTACTCTGGGTGAGCTACAAGAAACAATGGACAGAAGGGGAAGGAGGATAAGGATGAGAGAAGGTGGTCCATATATATATTTATATATATGGGGCAATCCACACAATTCGACCCGGATTTTACCCTCGACCTCTCGGATCTGTTAGGTGATTTTTTATGGTGTTGTCCAAACCCTAAAAGAAAAGCAGCCATCATTCGAATTTTTTATCCCCATTTTTTTGAAACCCTCTAAAAAAACTATTTTGGCCATAATTAAAGAATTTGAAAGCATTCTTTCCAAATTTTCAAGTTGGCATTCGCTTCAATTTTTTTTAAAATTGTTATCGAATAATTAAATAACATTTTAAAAAAATTGATTAGGGAAAAAAATTACAAAATAAATCTGCCTTCTTTCTCGGGCGGAAATAATAAAATAAGAAATCACTCACCAGATCCAAGAGGTCGAGGGTCACACCATGGCACTATTGGTGTAGATTACCCCATATATACTTTAGTATCTCGACTATATAGCTTAGTATTCTATAGGGAGCACCTTGGACCCCAAGAACACGTTTATTCGCACATCGAGTGGGGAATTTTCGGATCCGTGTCAACGAACCTATCGAGTACAAGGCGTTCTTCTTCTCACAGCTTCTCTGGCTCTCTGCTCGCTTAAACGCGGGAATAGTTTTTGCCGGTAAGTTTGCTGGCGATGGGCCAGCACGAGAGCAGCATCTCACAGCCTCTCTGCGAGCTTCACCTCTGCACGCGTGCATAGAACCACGCGAAATATTGCTCCTGTGCATCCTAAAACGCACCACGCGGTATGTTCTCAAGAACTTTGCGCAGATATACATATACCGGAATATGTGTAAATGGGTATATATAGAATGGGCGTAGGACATTTTACAAAGCGATGCTACCCTCTGCAATGCCAAGTAAGACGAATGCTAGACTGTGCACTCGCTGCAGTGACAATTTGTGCGAAAACCCACATTCCGAAGTGAGTAATCTCATCTTACTGCATTTTTTTTCAATGAAGGCATTTTTTAATCTTTAAGTTTTGGTAATTCGGTGAATTTTGAATCGGTTTGCAGACCGAAAATCAATTCATTTAAGGTTAAGTATCGGAAGGAGTGAAGATTTTCAACTGAAATTAATCACGATAACTGCATTTCATACCTAGAAGGCACACACCAAATTTTATCGTGATCCACCGATTCGTTCAAAAATTATTGCACAGACAGACAAAGGATTTCATGAGTGACCAAAATTGAAACTCTCATAACTAACGAACGGTTAGGCCTATTTGGCTGAAATTTGGCACACATGTCAAATATTTCCTACCCTTTCATCATGATAAATTTAATTAAATTTGGCTGTGTCGTTAATATTTTATCAGCATTTTAGTGCTTCTTTTAAAACATAAAAATATATTTCAAGGTATCGGGCTGAAAAATAATAAGTATATATATGCGTATGTGGGCTTAAAATGGGCGTAGGATATTTTACCAAGCGGTGGTAGCCTCCGAATACCAAGTAACAGGGATAGTTGCTGGGTGTGCCAGTCGCCATCAACAATTCGCGTGAGAGCATGCGTTCCTGCGTGAGTAATCTCGGTAGGCCACGTGAGAGAGCATTTATAATCAACGAGCACACAATTCACCGGCTAAGCAACAACGACGACTACAACTGGTTGATTGCGGACTCTCGTGCGCTCACATGTGCAAGCGCAAGCGATTATTCGAAAACTTTATAAGCCCTCGTGAGACTTTCTTCGTGTGCCGACGTCGCACTGATAAACGAGCTAAAGAAACGATCCTAACGAGTTTCCAAGAAGAAGCATATAGATTAGATTCACCGGCAGATACATATATAGCTGCTTTCAGAAAAGCTGAGCACACTGAGAAAATTGATTGGTTATTGATTCGATAAAATCCGGTTGACACAGAATCTTCAATATATTTTAACCCAATGTACTAATAATCCGCCCACGTTCCCAAAACAAAACAAAAAAAACCTGAAACTGATCAATATACGTTTTTAGAAATGGAACTTTCAGTAAAATATTTGAAAAAACGACACTCTTTAGAAACCTCAATTTTCCGAAATTTATCGACTTGAAACAAATTAATTCAGGTTATCCAATGCCATTGTTTCTAAGGGTAACAGATTGTTGTTCAGAATGTCGATCAAAGAAAATTGTCGTGGGAAGACAACGCATTGAGTAAACGCGTCAAAGTTTCAAAACTTTGAGCTGTTAAACGCTCTTCAAGGTTCTTGATCTTACTTGAAGGAGCAACGCAAAGATAACCCACTGGTAATACTTGTGCTGCTTGACGAGGGGATGATAGCCATGACCGTGCATCTCGGTCTTGCTGTTGGTAACACCTGGATACGGGACAGCTTGTCCTATCGACATGTTGAACGCGTGTATTATGCTGTAGGTCGTGTGAAGCCAGCAGAAGGTCTCGAGCACGACCTTGTCCACAGCACCCGAGCTCTCGCAATGAATTGGCGAGCCCGATATGCTCTTGCAAGCGAGAGTGAGACATCCGCCTAGCAGCAATGCCACTGTCAGCCGATAGTGAAGTCGAAATATAAATGAGTCCTCCGATGCCCTCTGAACCTTGAAGAGGGATCTTATGGAGCCGAAGATGTCGATCATTTTAAGCATTATTGGCATTTTCACGACCGATTTTCTACGCTACACTTTCCGCCATATTCCGCATTGATTTATAATCAAGTCTTCATTCAGCCACTTCTTCAGGGTGGACAGTTTATGGATCTTGATAAGCCGAAGACGTCGATCATTTCAATCATTATTGGCATTTTCACGGCTCTTTTTCTCAGCTACACTTTCCGCCATATTTCGCTTTGATTTATAATCAAGTCTTCATTCAGTCACTTCTTCAGGGTGGACAGTTTATGGATCTTGATAAGCCGAAGACGTCGATCATTTCAATCATTATTGGCATTTTCACGGCTCTTTTTCTCAGCTACACTTTCCGCCATATTCCGCATTGATTTATAATCAAGTCTTCATTCAGCCACTTCTTCAGG
Source organism: Clistopyga incitator (assembly GCA_947507545.1). Classification (NCBI taxonomy): domain Eukaryota; kingdom Metazoa; phylum Arthropoda; class Insecta; order Hymenoptera; family Ichneumonidae; genus Clistopyga; species Clistopyga incitator. The sequence goes on from OX382190.1 coordinate 1,470,615, forward strand.
GTGGACAGTTTATGGATCTTGATAAGCCGAAGACGTCGATCATTTCAATCATTATTGGCATTTTCACGGCTCTTTTTCTCAGCTACACTTTCTGCCATATTTCGCTTTGATTTATAATCAAGTCTTCGGTGAACCACTTCTTCAGGGTGGACAGTTTATCGACCTTGGTGACCGCGATTTCGACTTCACCTGACCATTCCATTGTCAACCTCTTGTTTAAGGTGTCGGACGGTTCGTTGACCTCGATGGCCTTGACTTCCATCTCATCGTCAATTTTAAGCACCTCATCAAAGATTTCGACCACTTCGTGGAGATTAAAATCAACATTTTCCCCGGCAATTTTCCTTCGATTGCCGATTACGTCCTTGGTGAACCTCTTCTTCAGGGTGTCGGACAGTTAATCGATCTTGATAACCACGAGCTCGGCTTCAATCTCATCAAATATTCCGACCACTCCTTTGATATTAAAATCAACATGTTCATTCGCGTGGCTGGCATCGCAACGAAATTTTCGTTACATAATCGGGGATCATTGAATTAAGGGAATAATATGTTATTCAAGAGAGGACTGTTGTCTCTGCCCCACGTGGGTCTCGACGACGTCTTCGGGCGTACGTAAATTTTCACTTTCGATGACATCACTGTGAGGAACACTTGAAGAACTTTTTCGTCGAACCTTTTGTTTCCCCCTCCGATTTCAAGTATTAATCCACCTGTGCGAGTGGGGAAATTTATTTAATTATTTGGTTATTTTTAAAAATCACATTACGAAAAATGATTAAATTGAGAGAAACGATAATTTCGGTGTAACAAGACGTAAGAAAATAGGAGACGATAGGGAGACACACGTGGGGCATAGAAGCAAGCCGTTAGAAGACTGATCGGACTTGAGGGGCATCCCTTGGCCTCGGCCACGGCGCCTGAACACATAACTCATATTATCTTTCCCGGAGTCTCGTTCCCTTCTTTCTCGCGTTTTTTTTTTTCTTTATAAGAGGTTGGACAGAGAGCTCTTGTTGGGTCAAGAGGCGCGAACTCGCACGACTGACCAGCGCTCGATGGGAATCTCCTTTCCGCGGAAAGCACCGCAAAGCCACTAAAGTTCCGACGTTTATTAAATATTAATATAATAGTGCGGTATACTGTATAGTCGCGGGAGCCCTTAGAAATTAAAGCGTATCGCTTCTGTCATAGTTGTCGATAAATAGGCGAGATTAGGTAGAAAGGGTTACCTTCGACATTGTACTTGCCAGTTTTTCCAATAACAATTTTATTTCTTGTGTTGTACTGTGTTGTGCTGTGCTAAGCTGTGCTATGCTGTGCTATGCTGTGCTATGCTGTGCTATGCTGTGCTAAGTTGTGCTAAGCTGTGCTAAGCCGTGCTAAGTTGAGTTACGCTGTGCTACGCTGTGCTCGGCGGTGCTACGCTGTGCTATGCTGTGCTAGGCTGTGCTACACTTTTAATATCACAATTTTAGTGAAATAAGCCACACGAGGAAAGTTTGACACTAAAGCAGTTATGACACTCACTATAACTACCGCGCTAAAAATACCATTTTGGCACAATATAGGACATTCTCTTAGAACCCGAACAAGACCTCCAGTATAATAGCTAATTTTAAGCCCGCTGACGCGAATTAGCCACATCCTCGATAAATCATCGATGACCGGTCTGTCGCAATTGATATTAATATCAATCAAGAAGGTAACGGCAATCTTGATTAAGTCCAGTGTCTGGCAACGCATTTGCTCGTCATCGGCACGCTTATTAGCGGCTCAAGTTCCTTAACTGGCCTTTGGCTCGCGGCCCATGACCAGCGCTCATCCAGCAAAGGACTTTAGTTGTGAGAAGTCAGTGAAGAAAATATGCACACAAAGATATCAAAAACGTAGACAGAGATGGATGTGAGAGAGTAAATTAATAAAAGAGAACAGCGTTTCACGAAATTTTGAGACTTTTTGAAGGTAAATTTCTCAAAAATTCGACTAACCTTTAAACCTTCCAATTACGTCCAAAATTAAATAAATTATTACAAAACCTTTGCGTCATTAAAAAAAAATTTTTAATGACTCAGTGAAGACTCTAGAGCGTAGAACGAATGGTCCCAACCCCAAAGTAAAAGCATCCGGGTCATTGTCGAACTATAGTTAGGCTCGTCGTCCCTCTGTACAATTCTCAGTTGCTCTGCTTCTGATGCTACTGCTGATTTGTCCACGAGCTCGTATAATTCCCCGGAGACCTTATATTACGACCTCGACCGATTAACACTTTTTTGACATTATATATCACTCACCCCTTTCACACTCGTCATAAACGAGTAAAAAATAAGAATATTTATTTTAGGATGAGACATTTCCGTAGCCTCATTCTGCACCGGAAGCATAACTTCAAAAACACGTGTCCTTCATAAGTTAACGTCGAAAAATGATTCAATAAAAATGTAGTTTCCACATTTTTATTAAATCATTTCTTCCTTCATTCTTTTCATACGTACCCACAACTTAAAAAAAATATTGTCTACTTGAAACTTCAATCAAACTGATATAAAAGATTTAAAAAAATACTTTCTGAAATGCCTAATAATAATAATTTTTTTTTATGTCATAAAAAAAATGAAAAAATCATCAAGATTTTTCTGCAAAGTCAAAAATTCATATTTCTCGTGTCATTCTAAATATATTTCAAATTAATGAATAAAATTGTATTAATTAAGAATTTCTTCCGAATTTTTGGCTGGTATAAAAAATGACATTTCTGCACAATTTCATATACTTTCAATCTATTTAGTCTAAGCCGAAAAATAATCATTTGGTTTCACTCACCCAGATCAAAAATGGGGTGACATTGATGGAGATGACATTTTTAATGGGCCAATGTTAAGAGCGGAAGGAAAGGGTAATGTCTGCTTGTATAGAAGTGTAAACCTTGTTCGGCGATCGACTGCCTCAAGGCAAACGTCTTAGATCCCATCCCGGCTCACCCCCTTCAGTCCCACCACTATCCCAACATCGTTCGCCCACGACCCTCAGCGCATGTATTGCTACTACGCGAAAGCTTCAAGTTAATGTGCTTAGGGTTTCCTTCTTGGCAATGAACTAGATATAAGCCTTTGTAAGCAGGGAAGTAAGTTGCTCGGCTAGTCGTCTATACCGCCGCCGCCGCCGCAAACCCACCAACCAGAACCACCACTATAGCACCCATTCTGACATGGTTAACGAGCTAAACTTTTAGCATGACCAATTAATTTCCCCTTTTCGAAGTATTTTTCAGTCATTAATTTCGACTTAATTATTCAAAGTCAATCAAAAAATTTAATTAATAACCTAATGAATTGCCAATTCATTAGTTTATTAATACATCAGACCGAATATATTGATTTTTTTTTTCTATTTCGATGAAAGGCCAATATGCAATTAAAAAAAAAATGGATTATTGATATAGTATTAAATTTGAAAAAGGGCCAATATTTTTTTAGATCTTTCAATTCGAATCGTGCTCTTTTTTACTTACGCTATTAAATCGAAAAAAAAAAAAAAATCGGTTGCCCTAAATCGAGAGTCTCAGATATTTATAATCGATTCCAGCTAATCCGTGGAAGATTATATTGGCACGTACGTAGATTTCGCAGAAAGTTCATAGTGGAGGCACACAATGAGCCGAAGTGGTGGTTGTGTTGATGTTGAAGGATGAAAAGTTGCCGGGCAATATCGCTTTGGTCTACAGAGTGCAGGGAATTATAGCAGATCTTGAACAAGGTACGAGTGTAGTCTAAGTTCGATGTAAGTAGGGCAACTCTCGTTATATATACACCAAAGCCGAGCTGCGTGAGCGTAGAAAATCAAGGCGAACGCACTCACACCCGAGCACCTCAAATTAACCCCATCGTAAATTCACAGCTAGAAATATTTCGAACATTAATACGGGGGATGAAATTTTTTTTCCGCAGATTAGGCCGCGTTTATTAAATAAATTTTATCCCAAATGTATTCTCATTTTTATGGCGTATATTTATAGAAATAAGAAAATTAATAATTTTTTATGCAGTGGAAATTGAAAATTAATATATTAATTGAAAATATTTTTGCGGATACCGGAAATTAAATTTCGATTAAGATACGAAAATGTTGTAAAATTACGCCCTTAATTCGGAAAAATTCTTTTTTTTTTTCCTACAAAAGTCTGACCCACTTTCGTGCGCATACAAGTGCCAAAGTGGAAACGGAACATCCGGTTCTTCCGTCGACAAAAAAAGGGAAAGAGGAACGCGGGTCCACGTGGACCGAAACCAAGATGCTGCGCTCGATTTCCCGCATGTTTATCGAAAGAGAGCTTGTAACATGTCGACCGGAGAATATAGAAAGAGAGCGCAGAGAGCTAGGACGTGTGTGGGTGTACCGTAAGATAAATCCACTTTGAAACACTCGTTCCGTTAAATATCTCTGAAACGATCTTTATGCTCGTTCGAGATAATCGGACGTACTCACGGATACAAAAATCAAGTGTGCCTCTAAACTTACTAAAAACAACAGTACTTTGTCTGGACCTTCCCCCAAAAATAGCCATTTTTTTTTTCACCATTCTCCCCTTCATTACGTTCTATCAAAATATTTAATTGCATTTAAATTAATTAATCAATTACGTTATATTTTTTACGGACACCTTAAAATAAAATAAAATAAAATAAAATAAACTTGTTTGACTAGTTCATCCCCCTTAAAATCGCGATTTTTTGCACATTTCTTCTTTTAAAAAAATCACAAAAAAAAATTAAATTTTTTTTGACAGACAGACTCGCACATAAATTACGTCATCAATTACATTGATAAAGTCACACAATTGCTGATCGAATTACCTGCAGAAAGAGCATGAAGCAGACCCACTGATAGTACCTGTACTCCTTCCTCTCGCTTGGGGGATACAGCTTGGAATTATCTATACCAGGAAAGGGAACTTCGGATCCTTCCTTCTTCTTGTAAGCCGCGGTAATCGTGTACGTGCTGTGTATCCAACAGTAGGTATTAAGAACGTCTTCGGGTAGATCTTTGCTGTGGATGCAGTCGATCGGATTTCCGACGTATTGTCGCGTAGTGACGATCAAAGAAAACGCTACCAGCAAGATTACAGTGAGGCTGTAATGAAGACGAAACACGGCAGTGTCGATGTGAATGTGTGAGATTTTTATCAGGCTCTTCAGGCCGCGAAATATGTCCAACATCTTGCGACGTGCTTACGCGTCGTCCTTTTCCTCTTCCTCCTCCCAATTTCTCTCGAAATGCTTTCTCTTTCGCCGATGATGAAGTCGAAAGGGTCGTTCAATCTCAGGGAACCAAAGGGCAAGTGTCTCGTGAAAAAATATCCGATCATCTGCGATTCCAAAAGACAAATCGGTATCCAAAATGTTCACTGCACTTTCACCAACTTCACGTTTTTAGGCACAGGCTAATAATACATTTGTCAGTCCCTTAATTTTTGTTTCAGTGGTTTTGATGATTTTTGTCGTTTGGAATTTTTTTTTGGGAATGAGGAATTTTTTATTTACCGATTATGTGCCGATTTTTTCCCGGGATCAAGGCAAAGGGATTCGGAGAATAAATTGGAAGGGCGTTGGACAAAAAGATTCAGTCATACGCGATTTTATGAAGGGAACGAAGGGATGAGAATGCACATACCGATCTCAAAGGTGTTCACTGCACTTTCACCAAGTTCGGGGTTTTTAGGCATAAACTATATGAATAATACATTTGTCACCGTCAGTCCCTTTGATTTTATCAATTTGCGCTTCTATGAGAACCCTAAATGAGAAATTTTGCTTCTGGCGATTATTCGCGGTTTTTTGTTCGGTATAAATCGTTTTCCTATCACCGATTCGATCTTGAATATCAGATCTGATTGATCAATCTTCCTTTTGCCATTGACTCTCTATGTTTTCCTTCTTGAAATTGTTGCCGTCATTGAACAAATAGCAAACTGAGACAAACCGATTTTTTGTTTTCACTTTCACTGCCTCCTTCCTTCAAAACGCTCTTCCCTTCTCCGATCCTTGACCCTCTACGTCAATCCTAAATGAATTATCTTTCCTTTGGTGATTATTCGATTCAAATCGCCGGATCAACGACGAGATTCTTCACTGAACAAAAAATGTCCGGTAATCTGCGAATGTGCACATCGAACAAATAGCTAACATGAGAGAAATCGGTTCCCAGGTTGTTCGCCACACTTTCACTGCCTCCTTCCTTCAAAACTCTCTTCCCTTCTCCGATCCTTGACCCTCTACGTCAACCCTAAATGAATAATCTTTCTTTTGGTGATTATTCGACTCGGATCGCCGGGTCCACGACGCGATTTTTCACCAGACCCTTGTAATCTCATAACCGTGAACATTATATAATTGATGATGTCTTTCGATGTTCCTTTGATTGTCCGTGAATCCCGTGGCCGTCGGTAGTCGCCGGTCGTTCGATACTACGAGATGTCACGACTAATGTCCAGCAGATAACACTTGGCCCTCTCCTCGTAGTGGCACGGCTTCTCGGAGGCGACAACGACGTGTCGGACAGCTACGACGACGACGACGACGAATCCGATGGGCTTAGTCATCCTCACTCGTCGTCGGGCGATCGGTATGCAACTATGCAAAGTTGCTCTGCCAAGGAACGACGAGGATCTGAGCGTCAAAAAGGGGGAGACGATTTTTTTTTTGCTTCGCTTTTGTTCTTCTTGTCTTCCTCCTTATTTGGCACTGGCCGAAAAATTTTCGTTACATCTGAGTGCGGTGGAAGAAGCCTCTCAAATCAACATTTAATATCGCTTAAAATATAGAACGAAGGTGTCGTTCGTTCTCGGCTTGTCGATTAAAGTCTCTTTCTCTCTGGCTCCTCGTGCCAAGGATTTCTTTTTTTCTTCTTTCTCGAGACGATGAAATTTATCCTCCGGTGACGGATTTGGATGCTGGAGGGTCCAATCTAGTAATTGACCGGAAATTGAGAACCTGCGTAACATTTGGAATTTTAAGGGAGCGTTTTTGTTGGCGATAGTATTTTTTTTTTGGGAATGCAACGTTTTTTTAGTAACAGGAGCAGGTAAATTTCGGTATTTGTGAAATTTTGAACGCTTTTAGTGGAATCGATTAACTTGACAGTTTTGGTAACAGCGAAAAGAAAGTGAATTGTACAATGTACAGTGAAAATACGATTTGAAAAATGGATTTTTCAGACTAATCAAAATGTTTTAAGGAAAAATGTATATTAAGAGATGACACACTTGCTGTCAAATCGATCCGAAAAAATTCTGAGCTTTGCCAATATTTGAAATATGAATTTACGATCGGAAATTGACATACTTATTTGTTTTTTACGCTGCTGTAAACGTTGGAACTGCTCGCTGTAGCGATATGACCACGTGGTCCCAATATACCTGGGTTTGATCATTTGTTTGTTTGTTGACACATCGGAGCTTTTACGGTCCACTAATTTCCCTTTGGTTTATGTCCCTCGGGTACTCGGCGAGTCGATCGTGCGTGTGAAAGTCCATAGCATCGTGTGTTTACGATCCACGAGCTTTCCGTCTCTCTTTCAACGTCGAGCCTCCTCTTCTCCTTCCTCTCCGCACGTCCGACACCAAATGATCCTTCTCTCCTCTCCTTTCGCTTGTATACTCCAGAATCTGACGAATTATCGACGTACCATTGGCTGTGCGCCCCTCTTTCCCTCTTTCTATACGCACGCAACACACCAAACGAAAAACACCTGTTGCACACGCGTGTTCGTCGGATCAACGTAAGTTCGTACTACTTGCCGCGCTCCTCGCGCTTATAGTTCGTCCACCTCTCGTTAAATCTACCGAGACCGAAGCAACGACTTTGTTTCACTCGCCAAACGCACCCACACACGATTTATTGTCTTTGAAATTTTTAAAAAAAAATTTTCATTAGGAAGGTGGTTTAATTGTGATTTTTCAGGTGAGATTAAAATTGGGTAATCTGAAAATAATGCGATTTCGTTAGACGTTTCGGCTTGAGCTTGTGTTCAAAGTGGGTACTTAAAAAAATTGGGCTGCCGGAATTTACCTAATTATTTTAATAATTAATAAGTTGAATCAAGTAATAAAGTTGTGAAAAGATTTCTGGTGAGAAATGTTGAGGGAAAATGGGGGGATAATTTTGGTTTTGGAGTGTAGAGTTAGAAATAAATGCGAACGAGAAAAAAGTGAACAAAAATTTATGATATCTATAATTTTTCACTTGGCATAAAAATGTGTAAATAATTTTGTCTGTAAAATAAAATAAATCTGTAAATAAAAAATATAATCTGGACGTTTTATTTTATTTTAATTTTTAAAACTTTGTTAATAAATATTAATGCTCTTGCCCTTGGTGCAAAAATAGCATGCTCGTAAAATGTAGAAATAATTTTGTGTGTCAAGATGTGCAGCAGGAAAAAAACACTGACACTGGAAGAAAAAAAAGGAAACTTTCCGGAACTGTAAAGCCGTCGTTCTGGTGTTTCTGAGAGCTTTGTTACGAACTGACGGTAGCATCAGAGGAAAAATAGAAGTGTGGTGATATTTAGAGCGTGGAAGTGGAAGTTGAAAGGGGTCCCCGTGTGATATTGTTAGACTTTAAGAAGATTCGAAAATACAAATGATGACAGGAAGAAAATGAAAGAGATGTTGAATAAATCTAACTGCATTGTTCACAGAAAAAAGCTCAGATAGAAAAATTTAGCTCTTGGAGAACTCAACAAATTTTTCTGAGTACTAAATTATCGATCCTTTTTTGTTGTTTAATCCGTTATAATCTAGATTTCCTAGGCAAATCTAAATTTGTATTTCTCGTTGAAGGATTTTATTTATATCACTTTTTCAAGATTCAGAGAACCGATGAGCAATTTTATTCCGAGAGGTCCCTTTTTGTTGGTGATTCATTGCTCATCCTCGAAAGCCAAAATTCCTGCATTGTCTTCTTCGAAGAGAATTCTTGTTGGGTTAATTTAGCTTAATTATTTTTGCCCAACGAAATTTAGTGAGTTAAAAAAAAAACGAGACAAGATCTATTTAAACATTTTAAATCGTAAGTGTGTCGTAAGGGCACTACGTCCCTTAAAAAATATATAAGAGCATTAAACTTCTCATAAAAACCCTATCACTGATAAAACAAATTTTCTAATAATTTTTTAAGGCCCTATGTCGCTTAAAAAAATAGGATCATTAAATGTTTAAAAAAACTTGAGCCCTTTGAAGCCCTAAAATATAAGAGCATTAAATTATTTATAAAAACCCTATCACCAATAAAACAAATTTTCTAATAATATTTGAAGATCGTTAAATGTTTAAAAAACTTGAGCCCTTTGAAGCCCTAAAATATAAGAGCATTACATTTTTTGTAAAAACCCTATCACCAATAAAACAAATTTTCTAATAATATTTGAAGATCGTTAAACGTTTAAAAAACTTGAGCCCTTTGAAGCCCTAAAATATAAGAGCATTAAATTATTTATAAAAACCCTATCACCAATAAAACAAATTTTCTAATAATATTTGAAGATCGTTAAATACTTAAAAAAACTTGAGCCCTTTGAAGCCCTAAAATGCGTAGTGGTCGAGTCCCAAGTTCCCTCATCTCTGACACTCTTCTCACAGTCACGTCGAGTTTTGTGAGCTGGAGTCTCGGTCGTTCGCGCGCTGCCGGCGCGGTTTTGTAATTTTGTTTGATGTGCGTGCCATTCTATTTTAGCGTTTATGCTGTACAACTGCACTTTGCTACCGAGCAGCACCACGAGCAGCAGCAGCAGCAGCAGCTTCAGAAGGAGTACAGCTAGTATTGGACCGTTCAGAAACTGAAGGAACATGAGCGAGCGAGGGGAGAGCGATGCCGGCCGCGAGCGTTCTATGCCTGCGGAAATGTGTGAGGACAAAATACAGAAATAGAGCAACGGACTTGACTCTCTCACTCCACAAGCTTCTCCGTTTCCCCTTCTCTCACTCTTCAAATTTTCTCGTTTTTAATTTTTTCAATTTTTTTTTTAGTGCATAGAAGGAAAATCCTTTTTTTATTTTTTTTCTATGTCTTTTAATGGATCTATTGATAAAATAATTTTTTTTGAACATTATTGCTTTTCATATTTGTTTTTAATGTACAGAAAGATAAGATTTTTTTATTAATATGTTTTTTAATGTATTTATGGATATTATACGATTTTCTCGATTTTCATGATTTTTCTCTTATTTTATTTTTTAGTATTTCCGACATATTTTAATATATCTACCGATAATGTACATTATTTAAAATTGTTATGAATTTTTTTTCTGGTTTGTATTTATGATAATAATAAATAATTCCTGCGTCTTTTGATGTATTTATTGATAATGTAGGATTTTCTCGCTTTCATGAACTTTTCTTTCTGGTCTGGATATACAAAAGAAAATTTTTTTTTTTTTCTTTATTTCCTATGTCTTTTAATATATCGATCGATAATGTACGATTTGCTCGTTGAGTTGTCGCTCGCGGCAAAAAGGAAAACGCTGTGTCTCTATCACGAAGCTTTCATCGTTTAGGTTCGGCTAGTTTCAAACAATCCTTCGCCTACTTTGAGGTTCGCGAACACGTGCTACTCAACAGCTTCTCTGTTCCTTGTGTCGTTTTTTTTTTTTTTTTTTTTTCGTCTTGCTTTTGGAGTAGGTCGGCATGTAAGGTAAACGACCTACTTTCTGACCTTTTGAGCTTCCGTCTAATTTTCGGCTCTTATCGATCAAATTAACACGAGATTATTCAATTAAAATATCCGCTTTTATCATTTTTTTATTAATTAAAAATTAAACACACAATTTTTCTGAATGTCTTCATACTAAAAAATGCCCGAAAAAAAAATAGAAAATTGCATTTTTCTAACGATGCAACGTGACAAAATATTCTACAAATTTCCCATTTTGTAAAAATATTGAAAATATTTTGGAAATTCATATACTGTATGTGAATTTTTTTTTTGCATATTAAATTCAGTTTAATACAATTGTATTCTGTCGCTATTTTATATTTTTATAAATTTTTTTAAAAAATTGTGTGATAAACGAAATTTTTTAATTCTGTTGAATGCATCGAAAACTTCTTATGCAATATATTAATTTTAATTTTTGAAATTTTCACACTGCGGAATTTTTTAAAATAAAATTTTATTTAAACGTAATTTTTTTTTTTAGTTTCAAGAATGGTCAGCAAAAAAAATGTTTTTTTCGCACCGATTTTCGAAAATACCCGGAAGGGAATCGCGATAGTATTTCCTATCGTGTTCCACGCCTTCATTTTCGCCCACCGTTCTTTCTCCCACCGTCAATTTGTCGGCACGCGCCCGCGGTAAACGCAGCAGCACCACCACCACCACCACCAACATCGGCCTTCCTCCTCGAACTCAAACAAATGTTGGTCTGCTGCGATCTTGGAGAAGCGGATGAGCTAACGAGAAACTCGAGTAGAACCTCCGAAATACACGCTCTGCTCTGCTCTACTCGTTGCCGCTGCTCATGATTTTCCTATTCTGTTCCATTCACCATAAAACGATGTGACGTTATAATTACTTCACCCACAGTATAAAAAAAAATTATCAAATTTTTGATAGCCGACGATTTAAAAAATCGTTACTACATAATTTCTCTCCATAACATCTATCCATAATTAATAAAAATCAATCTTCCACAAAAAAAAATAAAACCATTAGTAACTACAGAGTGTTATCTACTAATTAAATCGCCAATATGTCAATTCCCAAAATTTGCTTCATCTAATGCGAAAAAAAAAGTAACTATCAAAATTCCTCTAAATGGTCTCAAAAAAATCGCTAATAACCATACAAATATTTTAATCTCCAAAAAAATGTTCTCTTCAACCAAATTATTAATTGATAACCAAACTCGTTACTTCATAGTTATGAGAACTATCACAATCATTAAAAGTCCCATAACTCGCCGATTAAAAAACAATTAAATTACTAATTGTACCACACAATTCTTCGTGGGCTTTTTTTGGTTTCAACGACGTGTTTGAATAATATATGTGTTGAATGATAGTGGAGTTAATTCACCATAAAAATATTCCCATCAATATTTCCTCTCAAAATTAATAACCAAACTCATCACTTCATAATTACCAGAACTATCACAACAATTAAAACCCCATAACTCGCCAATTAACGAACAAAAAAATTACTAATTGTACCACATAATTCGGCAGTGATGGTTTTTTTTTTCCCTCCGTCTTTGAATAGTGACAAAGTGAAGGGCGGTAAAATTCGATAACTCCTCGACAATATCGGTTCTCCGGTGTTTGAATGATGGAGTTAATGGTTAATGGTAATTGGTTTGCTTCTTTTCGGAAGACGTTTCAAGCCGGACCGGCTTGACGCTCATTCACCCGCGCACTACAAGCCTCGACACACGCCACAACTCCGCGCACTCGACTCTCGACTCACTCGCCGTGGATCCACGCTTCGCACGGACGAGTCCGAGGAGAGGAGTCAGCGGCGTGCTCCAGGAATAGAAACGGAAAGCCGAGCGAGCGAGCGAGCGAGTCGGGCTCGTGGGCATCGCCGAGTCAAACCGACACGTACAACGTACACGGGACTACGTCGACGGCGACGGGGACGACGATGACGCCGAGAGTTCGACGTCGCGTTTCTTCTCGCGAGCGAGAGGGGCGAATTTCGCGGGCCTTCGCTTAGCCGGAGCGGAGGCTCGGCGCCGATTTTGTACATAGGAAAACGTGGAAGGCGTCGGCGGCGTGACGGCAGACACCGCGATCACCTTTTCATCGTTTACGCGTACCTTTCTGTAATTCCATCGATCGAAATATCAGAAAATTTATTTACATTGTTCAACCAATTTTTCAATGAATTTTAATGTTAATTATCTTGTTCACTCGCTCGAAGTGATTTTCACTCGAAAATATCTCGATCTCTCGTCGTATTGTACGAATGTAAAATTACATAAACATAACGTGGACTCTGTGGTGACTTTACGAGTGGAACCGATTCCGAGGTGACGCTCGGTAATGCAGATGATACTGGCGCGGTTAAATATCCGCGTGCGTTGTAAAGTCATCCGAATATACACCCGAAGCGGGGCATATAGAAAGGTAAAGTTAGAGGGAGTGAGAGAAAATTATGAGCGCATGTTCTGCGTACAAACGCGTGGTCGTTGCTCCTCAACTTTACATCACCACAATTTATCTCCATTTAAAATAGACCGTGGCTTGTACGACACGCTGATTACACGGCGCCCAGAGTTCCCGCGTGTATCGCCGCTCTGAGCACACGGCCAGGCCCTCGTCCTCTTAATCTTCTTTTTCCGGATCTCGTCAGCAGTCCGAGTGAAGAAGTGAAATTTTTCCCTTTGCCTCGTGACTATCTCTGTGATGCCGTAACGTAAACAAAACATTTTAACGAAGGCAACGGTATGAGAACAACGACTGTATATATATATATATATACATATGGGCAGAAAAGGTTGAAGGTCTGATTGATTTTGACAGATACTGACGTTCATTATAGCGACGGGAGCTTTCTCTGAACGTGAATTTATTTTCTATTTATAATTTTTCCAGGCACGCCGGAAAAAGAGTTCGTTAATCAGAGACTCATAGTATTCAAATCACTCGGAATTTCGACATTTTGATGGGAAATGTCGTTCTTCAGGTTTTCTGGAATCGGTTCAACCCAACGGAAATTAATGCCAACGGGTTTTTAGTTCGGTGGATTATTATGAGTCGTACCAGCACATGAGCATTTTTGACTCAGTGATTTTGACAGATACTGCGACTCCTTATAGCGCCGGGAGATTTCTCTGAAGGTGAATTTATTTTACATTTATGATTATTACAGGCACGTCGGTAAAAGAGTTCGTTAATCAGAGACTCATAGTTCTCAAATCACTCGGAATTTTGCCCGTTTACCGGAAGATATAGTTCCAGATGACTCAGAAAAATCGGGGCTCGAAAATGTCCTATAAAAAGACTTAGAGAAATCAGAATTTAATGGGGTTTTGACGGAAAGACTCAGAAAACTCAAGCGGTTCAGGCACGCAAAAGATAACTCAGAAAAATCTGAATCTGGACATGTCTCATGAGTAGAAAACTCAGGTCCTGGTACTCAGAAAAATCAAGACCTGCTTCGACAAAATCGCGATTAATACCAGGCCGGTTTTTTGTTTGTTGGATCATCACTAATCGTTGCTGCGTAAAAATGACTGCTATCTGCTTGCTAATCGAATCCACGGTCGAGTATTTCAGAGATTATGTGATCAAAGAGGGGGAAGTTGAATTTAAAAAAAATAAATGGATAGTTCGCCCACCGCATTTACCCTGCGGTGAAATGTTTGGCCCTCTCTCTCTCTCTCTCTGTCTTTCTCTGAGTTTGGGTTTTTCTTTCAATCTCATCTTTCTATCCGGTCTACACGGATAGCTTGCACTCTCACATCGTTACTGCTCCTTTTTTAAACACGAAGAACTCACGCTATCGCGGACCCCCAATGATCGTTCCGTGTTTATACAGCTTTGACGTTAGTCCAAATTCGTTCCGGTGGAAAGCACGTAGGGAGATATCTGGACACCTACAGTGTAGTCGCAGCTGTAACACTGAATTGGTACAACGGGGAGCAGATTTTCGAGTAAATAATTAGGTATCAATCGCTTTCTCGACTTAAACGAAGACGTGCGGTTTTTTTTAGTATGCTGAGCTTCAATTAGCCGTCATATTCCTGGCAATAATTTCAAATCTCATCGCTTTATTCGTCTTTAAAAAAAATTCAAAGTAGAACTTTGTACATTTTATTTTTGTACATTATTTAAAAACCCTTGAAAAATTTTAAATTATGAGGAAGCAAATTCTACTTTGCATTCGTGGTTTAAATAAATAAATAAACGTGGTTGGGCATTATTTTATTTTCCTAGAAAAGGAAAATAAATTTAACGATTTCGAGCGGATAATAAGAGCTTCGATAAATCGATAATAATTTTTTCATTTTACAACCTCATGTCAAATAGATAGTAACTAACAAAATATTTCGGGGATTAAGGTAAGCTTTGACGGAAAGTCGTTTTTTCGATAACAGAGGATGCTTTACTTTTCGGCCCCGAAATATTTACGAGATATCGGAAGCGGAGTTTTCCATGCATATTTACATTTCCGATGAGATGCGACAGATCGCCGCTACAGCGAAGCAAATCCAACGCCGTTTTATCGCTCCACGTTTTTCCCTGTTTTCCCGGGGCTTTCCGCAAATGCGATTTAAAGCCGGATGCATTCGCATTCGGAAGCTGGACGCTATTAAATCGGGTTGACCCTTAATACGCACAATGCCTGAAAACGAAGTGGAAATACCGAAATAAATTGGACCCGAGATTACCATTTAAATCCCTAAATTTGCGAAACAAAAGGGTTAAGCTTCAACATTTTTTTATAATGGGACAGTTGCAATTTTTCGTTCACCGAGAAGAAAATTTATTTGTGAAAAGCGCACTTTCTCGCCCGGGGCCCGGAAAACTCATTTTTCGATCTTTTTAATTAAAAAAAAATTTATCGTAATTGTTTTTTTTTTTTTTTTTTAATTACAGCGATACATTTTTTACGTAAATTTTTTATAAAAAGTGTCAAACGTGGAAAATTTCAACCAGGTCGCTGAAAATTTTTCCTATCCACTATTTATTTTTCTGTTTGCTTGAAACGTCAGCCACTGAAATATTTGTTGCACAGAAAAATAAGCGAGAGATGGCAAATATTTGTTACACGCAGAAAAAAAAAAGCTTTACATTTCATTTGACAGATCATTTCTGGAAGTTCGAGCCATTTGTCGTTACCTGCCCGGGGCGAGAATTTTTCGGGCGAAATTTTGTTAAACGATTTTTAAATCGATGTTGTCTTCGGACTAGAATTAAGTAGTCAAAACAAATTCACGCCTGACGAATCGTCTAGTCAGGATATTTTTTTAAATTATTTTTCTTTTTCAACAATTTCGAGCTCTCTCGAATTTCGTTTGGAAGGTTGAAAATAAATTTTCCATTTTGCTACGAGGGAGAAACGAGAATAGGCGACGATGACGTTAAACATATTTCCATTGTGCCCCATAAACACACACGAGTCACAAGTAATTTTGTTATTTATCGAGACACGCTAACTTACATCAGTCGTCTTGTCACGGAGAACATTAATTTTCGCCGGACGAATTTCGCAGGACCAAAAAGGATTGGCCACGTTTATTCGTTTTGGCTCCGATGAAAAGGCACGATTCCCAGACATTTATCTCAGATGTTGACCCGTTTCTACGACAATTCACGTCAAAACAATGATCGTGACGGATCGCCCGAATTTCTATTATTTCGTTTGCCCGGTTCGAAAATTTGCTGTTAGGTGTTAGAACAAGCGAGTCGTTAAAGTCAAACAAAACGAGGAAAGCATTGTGCAAGAATTTGGGCAGCTATGAAAAGATCGGTTTTGCAGTTGGAGCTTCGAATTCGGGAGGAAATCATGAATTTTTCGTCACCTTCCACAAACGCCGTCAGTTTTTTTTTTTTATAGTTCACAAGGAAAACAAAAGTCTCGAGAAATCGAATTGGGACGTTATGTCAATTGACAATGTGATGAAGTGTAAATGCATTTTTCGTACCTGGCTAGGCTTATTAATATATGAAAATAAAGGGGATCGAATCGAGACTATTTTGGGGGTCGGGAATAAAATTTGTAGATTCCTCGGATAATTGTTCAACGAAGATATGAGAATTTTAACGAAAAAATGGACTTTTTCGTGCATTTTGTGAAACGTTGAGTAAAAAGTATGACAAGTTGGGACAAATTTGGATACCGACAAATTGGGACAAATTTTTATGCCAATAAATTGGGCCAAATTTGTATTCCAATAAATTGGGCGAAATATATATATCAAGGAATTCGGAAAATTTTTGATTCCACTAAATTGGTCAATTATCTTGACCATCCATTAAGAGGCCTATTGGACCAACCCTCTTATTGGCTGAACCATTTCCCTGGTTGAATTTTCACCCATGCCCATTTTTTTTTTTTTTTTCAACCGAATTTATCCGTACTATTTCGGTAAGAGCGAAAAATCGGCAAGATTCAAATACATTTCTGACTGCGCAAGGAGATTATTTCCGCGCTGGAAAATCGATCTCTCTTTGCCGACACGGAAAAGCTATGAAAATTCGCGCCGGACGTGTTCTCGGGGGCTATTCGTCACTGTTCTCGTTGTTATGACTCGGCACGTCCCGAAATCGGGTCAAATCGAGCTAACACCGAACGCTAAATCGTTTTCACGAAATTACTGTAGCAAGGTGTTCACCTCCAGCGTCACCATAGATCACACAATTTACGTCCTGCAACCTTAAATACATTTCTAACTGCGCAGACAGTTTACCTTATTTTCGCCTTGGAAAATCGTCCCGAAAATCATTAGTGACTGACCCTTAGTTCAAAAACAAAATATTTCCTCAATAAAAAATCAAATTTCCCTAGCTTTTATTAAATTTAAGACGATTCACAGAAAAGACAGTATAAAAAGTCAGGCATTACTCACTGACCCTCATTGCCCCACGTTCGAGCTTCCCCGCCGAATATGCTGCCATCTATTCACCGCTGCTTTCCGAAATCTCGCGCGGGCGATTAATTAGCTGACATTTTGGGTCATGAAGACACCTGCGGAAACGTCATTGGCGTGACGGCCCACGCATTGAGAATCTGCGTCACGTGGTCAGTTCAGTTGGACTGAATGGCTTCTTTATTAGATTGTATTTTCTATTTCCCCGCTCGCTGCTAAGTCGGTTCGAGTCTCAAGTGTGTCCGAGGAAGCGTATAAAAACGATTTTACACACACACGCACGGAAATAACCGAATTGCGTGAACGTTGTGTCATCGAATTTTGACCACTACCCAGAAATTCGTCGATTTATCGTCCGGAAATAATGTGTCCTAGCTCGAAACTCGCGCATTTCGGCGTTTAGTTGAGAGCAGTGGAGAGAGATGAATCTAAATCTTTCCGCGTTATCCCAGCGGTCCTTAATTATTTTTTTTCCGGTTGCCCGAACGGCAACGAAACGATCGAGCAACGTCAGTTATCGGATCGTTTGACGGATTTCGAACATTTGTTGAAACGAGCCCTGGATGCTGCAGGACGTCATTTTCATGAGCTATGCTGCCACTGGAGTCAAAATGATTTCTGAATCGTCAAAATGATTTTTAAATCGTCAAATCGATTTTCAAATCGTCAAAATGATTTTTCAATTGCCAAAACGATTTTTAAATCGTCGAAACAATTTCTGAATCGTCAAACTGATTTTTAAATTGTCAAAAGGATTTCTGAATCGTCAAAATGATTTTTAAATCGTCAAATCGATTTTCAAATCGTCAAAATGATTTTTTAATTGCCAAAATGATTTTTTAATTGCCAAAACGATTTTTAAATCGTCGAAACAATTTCTGAATCGTCAAAATGATTTGTAAATTGTCAAAATGATTTCTGAATCATCGAAATGAAAAATGTAATTTTGCACTTGGCGTATTCATCGATAATTCGTCTGAAATGCTTCGCACAAAATAAAAATCACCCCAAACAAAAAACGTCAATACTACTTATTGATTATCATAACCATCGTGATAATTACCGGAAAATGCCTGATGCAATGTTTCCGTAATTCTCTGTGAGGGCTAGAAAATATCCATCGAGGCGGATATGGTCGCTGCTATAGTCGGAGGCTATAGTGAGACTCGAGTAGCTCATCATCGGCTATAAATCAAGTTTTGCCAGAGTGAAATATACGAGGCCCGGGAGCAAAGAGGGGAACAGGCCGTCTTGAGGAGGCGAAGCAACATTTGAGAGTTCGAGGGCCTCGCCCGCAAACCTCTCGAGCTTCTGAGTCTCGAAAGAGCGGCTGATCGCATACGGTCCGTATCCCCTACTGTTTTCCCGGCGAGCGCTCTCCACGTGCACCTCTAATTCTTGCAGCGAGCGAGATCTACGCTCGTTCGCTCGTCGAGCTACGAGCGAACTTCGTCAGAGAGCACCACGTGTCCCTCATAGACGACTAATTACAAAATACCCCTCATTACGACCATAATTCGAATTTAATTCGAATTATTTTTTTTTTAAATTAATTTTTGTCAATGTTTTTATTTACTCGTTGCAATATTTTTTTGCTATTCAAACAAAAAAAAAATTGTAATAAAATCATATAAAAAATAGTACGAAGAAAGTGTGCGAAAAAATGTTAATATTGGCATATTCATTTTTTTTAAATGAAAAAAATAAATATCTAAAATTAAATTGTAACATATTCATTACCAAAAAAAGGTATTATTTAAAAAATTAAAAAACCAATATATATTTATAGCCTAAGAAAAATCGTAAATCATAACTATCGAATATCACAAAAAAATCGTCACAATCTCAAGGATCGAAATCGTACGGTGAAAAAAAATAAATGGCACGGAATAAGGGCCATTTCGCACGGTGTAGAAAATTCCCTCGGTGTCGTAATACACTATTTTCCACTCGATCAAAAAAATAAATAAAAAAATCGTCGGAAAAATATTAATAAAAAAAAAACATACCTGAAAGATTAGGCAGAATGCGACCCACTGATAGTACTTGACCTGTTTTATCAGTGGACTTGCATTGCTGCCGCTCCTGTTACGAGGTCCCTCGTCCTCGTGATTTCGTTCCCTCGGGTAGAAAGCCAAAGACGATCCCACGCCCGGAAACGCTACGTTTACGCCCGCGACTCCGAGCATCGCACCGGTCACGAAATACGTGCTGTGGATCCAGCAGTAAGCGTTGAAAGCTTCCACCGGAATGTCCCTGCGATAGAATGGAGGGAAAATGTGAATTTGTATGCAAACGTGGATAAAAGTATATTCCACTTTATGTACGTGTGACGAATAAAATATTGAATTTGCCGAGAGGGCTTGAAGAAGAAATATCTCGTTTTTCGTTTTTTCTTCCTCCAAAGTGTCCATTGTTGGTCTCACCTCGTGTGCACGCAGTCGATGGCATTTCCTACTGATTGTTTCGCGGACACGATCACCGAGAAGCTCAACATCAGTGCAGCTGTGAGCACGTGAAGCCTCAGCAAGGGACCCTCACTTCGGACTCTGCTCACCTGAATCAGTAATCAACCTGGAGATTCAATATTGCCGAGATCGCCACGAGATGGAAATTATTCCGGAAACAATGGCTGTCGATAACATTTTTTCTTTTTTTTTTCTTTTTCTGTTTCAACAATCGTGATATGAATATTCAACGTTTGTGGAATTCGAGTCAGATCTAGAGACAAGTTTTTATTTTAAGCCGGGCGAAAAATGGGGTTTTACGCACTCGGTGCGAAAAATGGGGTTTTTCGCACTGAGCGTATATTGAAAATTTTGCGCATTTCTTCATTATTCATTTCGACTCAAATAACACGACAACAATAACATTTTCCAACAGGATTTTTCCGATACGAGAAAAAACGCTTTTCCAATGAAACCCCTTAATTAAAATACGAAAATAAAAAAAACCCACAATCTTTTGACATAAAACCCTTCAAAGCTGAGAAAATGAATGAAAATCTTAGTCGATAACCACCATTTCCGGTGTGAAATGGCATGAATTCCAGTGGAAAGCATACTCACGTGAAAGAGAAAGTAGAGACCACCCAGTGCGTCCATTATCCTCTTTCCCTCGCGACTGTCGTCCCCAGTTTTTGGCAGTCCACTTTTGCCACGAGCGCTCGCGTTTTTCCTCCCGCCGGAAGCACCTCTCAGCTTATTCTTTGTTCCGCTATTCCTGCCCGTCGACGCTCCGTCGTTGCACTGTAGTATTATTCTTTCGGTGCTCGAGCCTCGAGGACTTTTCATATTTCGACTTCTAAGCTATCGCGACATATACGCCGGCCAGCGGCATCGAGATCGAGCTCAATCCCGCCCTTGGCCTTGAACTCGTTTCCCAATCACTCGCAAGGCTTCATTCGTCGCCTCGCAAGACGCCGACTTGCAGTTATCGATGATCCGTTAAATTCCCCCGGACATTTTATTCACCCGAAAAAAAAAAGCTACCCCAACGATCGCGCACCGGAAGCGCGTCGACAGGGCGGCAACGAGGTCAAGGCCACGAATCTATAACTTCGCACAATCATCATAATTCGCGTGTTTTTCTATATCAATTAATTAATTTTTTTATTACAATTAAATGCATTAATAATTTTTTTTTGTCGATGTGACGTGTTTTGTCACACTTTTAACGAAACTAACTTTTCATTTTTTTTTATGTCAATAATGTTTTTTTTTAATCAACGAATTTTTCCACGATACGAAATTTATTTATTTATCGATATCGATTTAGATATTTTCTTCAATTTCACGTTATTCACGTTGAGGATGTCACGAATGTCATGTATATAATTTTATCGACCATCGTTTATTTATTATTGAACTTTCGTATTTATTTACTTTCATTGTATCGCAGTTTTATTTTTCACAATTTTTTTTAATTCGATAAAACGTTTTTATTAAATTTTTTGATTTAGTTGCTGCACTCACTTAGTAATAATCCTTAATGAAAGTCAACAACTGCACCGATTTTGAAAAACTGTCAAATTTGACAATAAATAATGAACGGGTATGGTCGTTGGTTGGCACTCATCGGCAGCTCTTCGAGTTTCCCTCTCGCGTGCAACGTGAAGAGCGTTGCTCTCAGAGATTAGCCGTAATATGGTTGTGGAAAAAAATGGTGATTGGGGCCGCGGGAAATGGTCGCGCGCGGGTTATGACAAACCAACAAGTATTTGGCGGCGTCTCGTGCGCGGGATGGTTCCCAAGAAACTGAAACAGTGACTGACCTACTACTGGGTCGGTATAGCGCGGCTTCGGGTGCCAAGAGAGACACACGCGAAGGAAGCTGAAGCATCAGCCAGTAGCGGAGTCGAGGAGTCGCGTAGAAGAGCCGAAAGCTCGGCTCACCGCCGATTCTCCCATCGGTTAACGCGCGGGGGAGAGAAACTTTTATTTTTACATTAGCGCGCGCCCTTGTCTCCGCGACTCTTTTCTCTTATTCTCTCTTCCTCTCCTCCTATAAGCGCATATATATGCTTGTTTATAAATCGCTTGCTCTCCGTCTTTCTCTTCGCTCGGAAAAGTAATGGGAAGGAGATTGGCCACATCTCTCCCTCTCCCTCTCCCCCTGTCTCTCTCTCTCTCGCTCTCTCTTTCTCTTTCTTTATGTGTCGCGGTGATGAAGAGAAGCTGAAGAAGCAGCGGCGGCGGCGGCGGAAGAGCCGAACGCCCACAAAGCTGCCGCTTTGTGAAAACGCCGATCATGATGATGATGATGATGATGATACGATACGCGGAGCGATTTTGCTACCGCACATTTGCGACATCCGAAGAAGGGGTTCGGGGGCTTTGATCTATAAGGAGAGCGTCTCCCGGTCGATGAATCAGGTGCCCCCCCACACACACACACACACACACACGTTGGGAAATTACGATTTTTTACTTTGCGGCACTTTTTCGATTTTCCTGACAGGGAGAGAGTAAATTGATGGAATTGATGGCTTTGATCTATAAGGAGAGCGTCTCCCGGTCGATGAATCAGGTGCCCCCCCACACACACACACACCCACACACGTTGAGAAATTACGATTTTTTACTTTGCGGCACTTTTTCGATTTTCCTGACAGGGAGAGAGTAAATTGATGGGATTGATGGCTTTGATCTATAAGGAGAACGTCTCCCGGTCGATGAATCAGGTGTCCCCCCCCCCCCCCCCCCCCTCCCCTCCCACACACACACACACACACGCGTTGGGAAATTACGATTTTTTACTTTGCAGCACTTTTTCGATTTTCCTGACAGGGAGAGAGTAAATTGATGGGATTGATGGCTTTGATCTATAAGGAGAGCGTCTCCCGGTCGACGAATCAGGTGCCCCCCCACACACACACACACACACGATGAGAAATTACGATTTTTTACTTTGCGGCACTTTTTCGATTTTCCTGACAGGGAGAGCGTAAACTGATGGGATTTGAGTGTGATTTTAATTTTGAAAAATTCACACTCGCATTTACATTAACACTTACATTAACACATTTGTAATACTCGAAGCATTGCATTTTCGAAGAATGTTCATTTCCCTGAAAACAATGTTTCCATTCCGGCGCCAAACATAAAAAGTATGCAAAGCAAAAGAGGGAGATAAAATAAGGACACTCACCTTTCTGGCGGACGACGATATCGAAGCACAGGAGGCGAGGGCGTTTGGAGGCACACCGACAAAGAAAAGAGTCTTCGTTGCCGTCCAGGCGCCCATACACGCGGCATCTCGGCGCCTCTCCTTCTCGCGCTCCGCCGTTTTCATCTACGGATGAAAACGTCACTCCTCGATGGAGATACACACGCTGATGAGTTAGAATAGTTGGCAGAGCTCGATTCGATTGAGTCTATCAATAGAGAAACTATCCGCGCGCACGGTGCACGCATAAATTTTGTGATAGCCCAATTATCCTAGGTAATCCACTTGCCTACCGCACTGTACTATTACGAGCCTCTAATGCTCGAGATGAGTGATTAATCGGGCTATTCGAGTTCGCGAATTATCGGCTATTTAAGTTTTAACGCATGAAATATTTTGGGCATACGACGCGTTTTTATGTTGAATTTTTTAATGAATCTTATTAAAGCGTTCAACCTAAGAATCAATTATTATTATCAGGGCATATCAGTGGGAATTTTAAACGCGTATATCGATGTTTCTCTCGCACCTTCTTGTTTTTCAATTCTCCTGAACAAACGACTGTAACTATTGAAAAAACCGAAAGCTGAGTCCTATTCTACAATAGTTCCGCACATTCTCTCAAAATTTGAGATTTTTCTGTCAAGTAGTTTGGGAAAAAAAAGCTTTCTAAGTAATGAGGTCGAAAGTGGTGGGGGAAGTCTAACTGCTTTTCAATGTTTTTCGTATTCGTATATCCGATATCAATTTGCGTATTAAATGTTTTATAATTTTGAATAATGTAGGCATTTTTAATATTAATTATTTATCAGTGCGTATAGAAAAGACGAGATTTTGTTTTTTTTTTTTCAAAATGTAGGAAAATAATTGTGGGCCTAAATTTCGAATTTTCCGAATTAAGGAAAATAAGTGAGGACGTAAATTCGAATTTTTCCAATTAAGGAAAAATTGAGATCATTAGTATTGATTATATATTGAATTTCAAATGAGAAATTGTAAAATTTTCAATAATGAAAATTTCACGTAATTAAATAAATAAACAATTATTGAAAGTTAATAATTGCATTGATGTTGAGAAAACCTGAAATAAAAATAATAATTTTCGAAATCGCGGATTCCGAAAAACAATTTCATTGTCAATTGTTAGGTTTATGCGGGTAGCACTTGTTATGTGTGCAATTTTGGGGTAACACAATTTTTCGTGTCAAGTTGCCCAATTTTTCGAGTGCTGAAATGTTTTCGTGCACTTACCTGGACTGTCCGTGGAATTTTTCAAGTACCCGCCAAAACGATCGTTTCCATTGAGTAATCCAAATTCGGTTGACCATTTCGGTGCTCCATTCGGTGCACTATCACTTCGATCACCAACACTATCACACAATTCGAATACCGATATCGCGAATAATAAACAAATGAAATATTGTTTCGCGGCGCACTAAACAATATGTAACGAGTAACCGTCGAATTTTCGATTTTTTAATTAATAATATCTTAAGTTGACTAATTGCGTAACACTTAAACAATTCGAATACCGACATCGCGAATAATAAACAAATAAAACATTGTTTCGCGGCGCACTAAACAATATGTAACGAGTGAACGTCGAATTTTCGAAATAATCGATTTTTTAATTAATAATATCTTAAGTTGATTAATTGCGTAACACTTAAACAATTCGAATACCGACATCGCGAATAATAAACAAATAAAAAATTGTTTCGCGGCGCACTAAACAATTTGTAACGAGTGAACGTCGAATTTTCGAAATAATCGATTTTTTAATTAATAATATCTTAAGTTGATTAATTGCGTAACACTTAAACAATTCGAATACCGACATCGCGAATAATAAACAAATAAAACATTGTTTCGCGGCGCACTAAACAATATGTAACGAGTGAACGTCGAATTTTCGAAA
The DNA here is from genome assembly GCA_947507545.1 of Clistopyga incitator. Taxonomy (NCBI): domain Eukaryota; kingdom Metazoa; phylum Arthropoda; class Insecta; order Hymenoptera; family Ichneumonidae; genus Clistopyga; species Clistopyga incitator. The sequence continues at coordinate 1,495,790 of OX382190.1, forward strand.
TAATCGATTTTTTAATTAATAATATCTTAAGTTGACTAATTGCGTAACACTTAAACAATTCGAATACCGACATCGCGAATAATAAACAAATAAAACATTGTTTCGCGGCGCACTAAACAAAACGTAACGAGTAACCGAAAAATTTTCGAATTACGTCCCGAAACGATCGAAATCATCGATTTTTTAATCAATATCTTAAGTTGATTAATTAGGTAACACTTACACAGTTCGAATCACGATATTGTTAATAATAAACAAATAAAACATTGTTTCGCGACGCACTAAACAATATGTAACGAGTAACCGTCGAATTTTCGAATTAATTGATTTTTTAATTAATAATATCTTAAGTTGATTAATTAGGTAACACTTACACAGTTCGAATCACGACATTGTTAATAATAAACAAATAAAACATTGTTTCGCGACGCACTAAACAATATGTAACGAGTGAACGTCGAATTTTCGAATTAATCGATTTTTTAATTAATAATATCTCAAGTTGATTAATTAGGTAACACTTACACAGTTCGAATCACGATATTGTTAATAATAAACAAATAAAACATTGCTTCGCGACGCACTAAGCAAAACGTAATGAATAACCGTTAAATTTTCGAGTTACGAAAACGAAAACGATCGTTTTCATTGATTTTTTAATTGATATATTAAGTCGATTAATTACGTAACAATTACGCAGTTAGAATCACGACATTGTTAATAATAAACAGATGAAACATTGTGCCGCGACGCACTAAAAAAAATGTATTCAAGGGACTCACCACCACCGACGAAGCATTAAAGACGCGTGATAACGTTCACTCACGGACAGGGACGCCTCGACTGCACACTAAACGCGTCTGAGCGCGCTCGAAGTTTCGCGAAGGGGAGGTATTCCAGGAATCGTGGAAAACGTTACACTGTCACGCCATCACGTGATTTGTTTACAAGCATTTTCGCGACTGCAAATATATAAACTACGATTTATAAAGCACTTATTCTATACACACTGATAAATAATTAATATTAAAAATGCCTACATTATTCAAAATTATAAAATATTTAATATGCTAATTGATATCGGATATACGAATACGAAAAACATCGAAAAGCAGTTGGACTTCCCCCACCACTTTCGACCTCATTACTTTCAAAGCTTTTTTTTCGCAAACTACTTGACAGAAAAAGCTCAAATTTTGAGAGAATGTGCAAAACTATTGTAGAATAGGACTAAGCTTTGGGTTTTTCTAATATGTACAGTCGTTTGTTCAGGAGAATTGAAAGCAAGAAGGTGCGAGAGAGACAGCGCTAGGTGCGAGAGAGACAGCGATATAAGCAACTAAAAAGCAGTGCCATTCCCCCCCCGCCGCACTTTCCAGTGCAGCTCGAAGTTTTGAAAACTATTTTTTCGCAAACTACTTGTCAGAAAAAGCTCAAATTTTGAGAGGATGTGCGGAAATATTGTAGAATAGGACTCAGCTTTCGGTTTTTTCAATATTCACAGTGATTTGTTCGGGATAATTAAAAAACAAGAAGGTGCGAGAGAGACTGCTCTAGGTGCGAGAGAGACAGCGATATAAGCGTCGAAAAAAACAGTGTCACTCCGCCCCGCCGCAATTACCAGTGCAGCTCGAAGTTTTGAAAGCTTTTTTTTCGCAAACTACTCGTCAGAAAAAGCTCAAATTTTGAGAGGATGTGCGGAAATACTGCGGAATTGGACCAGGCTTTTGGTTTATCGATAGTGAGAATCGTTTGTTCAGGAGAATCGAAATGATTAATGTGCGAGAGAGAGAACGCTATGTGCGAGAGAGACAGCGATATAAACGACGAAAAAACAGAAAAATAAACATCAATTATTAAATATTTTATAATTTTGACGAATGTACGCATTTTTAATATTAATTATTTATCAGTGTGTATAGAATAAGTGCTTTATAAATGGTAATTTATATATTTGCAGTCGCGAAAATGCTCGTAAACAAATCACGTGATGGCGTGACAGTGTAACGTTTTTCACGATTCCTGGAATACCTCCCCTTCGCGAAACTTCGAGCGCGCTCAGACGCGTTTAGTGTGCAGTCGAGGCGTCCCTGTCCGTGAGTGAACGTTATCACGCGTCCTCTAATGTTTCGTCGGTGGTGGTGAGTCCCTTAATTACATTTTTTTTACTGCGTCGCGCAACAATGTTTCATCTGTTTATTATTAACAATGTCGTGATTCTAACTGCGTAATTGTTACGTAATTAATCGACTTAATATATCAATTAAAAAATCAATGAAAACGATCGTTTTCGTTTTCGCAACTCGAAAATTTAACGGTTATTCATTACGTTTTGTTTAGTGCGTCGCGAAGAAATGTTTTATTTGTTTATTATTAACAATATCGTGATTCGAACTGTGTAAGTGTTACCTAATTAATCAACTTAAAATATTGACTAAAAAATCGATGATTTCGATCGTTTCGGGACGTAATTCGAAAAATTTTCGGTTACTCGTTACGTTTTGTTTAGTGCGCCGCGAAACAATGTTTTATTTGTTTATTATTCGCGATGTCGTGATTCGAATTGTGTAAGTGTTACGTAATTAGTCAACTTAAGATATTATTAATTAAAAAATCGATTAAACCGAAAATTCGACGGTTACTCGTACATATTGTTTAGTGCGTCGCGAAACAATGTTTTATTTGTTTATTGTTAGCAATATCGTGATTCGAATTGTGTAAGTGTTACGTAATTAGTCAACTTAAGATATTATTAATTAAAAAATCGATTAAACCGAAAATTCGACGGTTACTCGTACATATTGTTTAGTGCGTCGCGAAACAATGTTTCATTTGTTTATTATTCGCGATGTCGGTATTCGAATTGTGTGATAGTGTTGGTGATCGAAGTGATAGTGCACCGAATGGAGCACCGAAATGGTCAACCGAATTTGGATCACTCAATGGAATCGATCGTTTTGGTGGGTACTTGAAAAATTCCACGGACACTCCAGGTAAGTGCACGAAAACATTTCAGCACTCGAAAAATTGGGCAACTTGACACGAAAAGTTGTGTTACCCCAAAATAGCACACAAAACAAGTGCTACCCGCACAAACCTAACAATTGACAATGAAATTGTTTTTCGGAATCCGCGATTTCGAAAATTATTATTTTTATTTCAGATTTTCTCAACATCAATGCAATTATTAACTTTCAATAATTGTTTATTTATTTAATTACGTGAAATTTTCATTATTGAAAATTTTCCAATTTCTCATTTGAAATTCAATATATAATCAATACTAATGATCTCAATTTTTCTTTAATTGGAAAAATTCGAATTTAAGTCCTCACTTATTTTCCTTAATTCGGAAAATTCGAAATTTAGGCCCATAATTATTTTCCTACATTTTGAAGAAAAAAAAAAACAAAATTTCGTCTTTTATTCGAAATTTTCAGATTTTTGTCCGAAGCAAAAATAGAAACAAAAAAGAAAAAATATTTTTTCGCGATAAAAATTCCAAATGATTTCCGGTACTTTGATCAGCTTCAAAAGAAAACGTCAAATCGAAAGAAAAATAAATCGATCGTTTCTCGATTGACTGTCAATAATCCTGTCAAATGTATGACCGGAGTAAATTTATTGAACGGCGTATAAAACGCTCGGCGATATTCCGCGTGATCTGCTCGTTCGACCGACGAATTTATCATAGAGACTTTGAGATTCGGGAGAACGCATAAATTTCACTCCCACAATTGCGAACTCGTGAAATTCGATTTCGCTCGATTCATCTTTCCAAGAATAATAAAGCTTCCTCCAATTGTGAAAACAATTGAAATTTACAAAACATGTAAAGGGTTACGACTCTTCTTCTTTTGTTTTTCTTCACTTTTTAACAATTTTTTACCAAATTTTCTTTATCTATGCCTCAAACTTCCGTAATTTTGCAATTTCCAAAAATAAAACAAATAAAAATTAATCCCCATCAATTTTAATTCACAAAATGGAAAGAAAAAACAATAATTATATCAATAAACAATACCTAAACACCTAAAAGTCACCACCAAAAATACCTGTAGATTTTATACAATATAAAAATAAAATAAAATTTTTAATAAAAAAAATGGAATAAAAAATACATATATTTCACATATCCAGAAATAATACGAATAATACGAACCAGAAGAAGAGAGAAAATGGAATAATTCGCGACGGCGGCGGCGGAAAAGCAAGTTGCACACGTAACACGTATAGCGTAAAAGCACAGGCGCCCTGTCAGCGTTGGCAGCAGTAAATTTTACGAAAGAGGCTCGCGCGAGCCACTCGCACCAGACAGCCCAGCAGTTTATCTTCTTGCGCCCCGTCCGATGTGTATATTATTCATTTATTTATCCTAGCTCTATTACGTCGGATTGCATTCGCTCTGCTCTTGTCTCTCTCTCTTAGCAACTATTCAACCCTCGAATCAGTTACTCGTGAACTGTATAAAACAGGACATCGTTCATTCGACGATATTTTTCCGTCAATATCCATTAAAAAACGTAACGATCCATACGATTTTATTGATTTTTCGGACTCGAGCTTCCGCACTTTTTTTTCCGGACGTCAACAATGCTGCACATTCACTTTAATCGTGTAGATTATTATTTTTATCATTTTTTGCAACGTTTTCGTTTATTTTTTAAAAATCGCGGGCTTCGTTTTTTTTTGGGATTTATAGTGTTTTTTTTTGTAATTTAATTACTTAATGTATTTTTAATATTCTGCTTAATTTTTTTCTATTTTTTTATTTTTGCCGAATGGGTTTTTTTAATCTTCGGCTTAATTTTTTGGAATTTTTCTTGGCTGAATGTGTTATAATTTTATGCTTAATTTTTTCCATACCTGGAATTGTATATTTTCTTGAATAATTCTGGTCGACATTTTCATTCGGAGACTCTCCTTTTTCTTCGGCAAAGTACGCGTCCATTTTCCATCTGTAACTAGGCAATAATCCAAGCTCGTTACGGATAATTGGCTACCGGCAAATGTGAGCCCTCTTCCCGGAACAACGAGCTTATCGATCGCAGAATCGATCGATCGCTCGTGGCCTCCGCTTTTAGATGGCCAACGGGATATTAGCAAAGAAGTGTAACTCAAGAATCAAATTCCATACGCCTTTACTTCACCTAGGGAACTAACGGCACATTAGAACTCAGGGCCTTATTTATACCTTTAAGACTAAAAAAAAAAAAAGAATCAAGGTCGTTGTCCTCGTTCCTTGAGACTGTAGAATAAAACGAAGAACATATATATTATAATATATATATATATATATATATATATAAGAAAATATAAGCCAGTGCTTAAACCGTTGGAGCATTTTTTAAAATTTTATCAATAATTGTAATTTTTAAATTGTTTCAATTGTTAACCAAAAGTAGTTGATTTTTGGGCATTTAAAAAAAAATTATTAAGTCGATTGTTGTTTAACTTGAGGAGCGCGTTAATTTATAAATTAATTACACAAAATAATGAAATGCACGCGAAATTAGTATTCGAGTGCCTAAACTTCTGTAAATTAATAATTAGAAAAACAATCGTCCATAGAAAAGATATTCCTTTATTCAATACTTTAAACAGGTCCATTTTTTTTTTTTTTTCGTAGATACTAGATAAAGAATATTTTCTTTTAATTTCTCCGCAGACTCTTGTTAATTTATTCCTTCGTGAGTAGCAAAAATTCCGTATAAAATTGATATTTTTTTCTCGCGATTATTCATAAAAATTGCAATTACAGCGTTTAATTTTTTGGCCTTAGAAGCCAAACGATATTCCTTTATTTAATACTTTAAACACTTTTATTTATTCTTGGGTAGCAAAAATTCCGTATAAAATTAATCTTTTTTTCTCGCGATTAATCATAAAAATTGCAATTACAGCGTTTTATTTTTTGGCCTTAACTATAATTTTCACAAAAATCAAACGAAATCTTTTACTCGTTGTGGACTTATCAATTACTTCACTGAATTGTGCTATTAGAAAAATTCCCCTCAAGACTCTCGCAGATTTAATCTAATAAACAAAATTTCACGTTTCCTTAAATATCGAACAAAAAAAGAAAATTGTATACTTATCAGTATAATCAAACAGCTTATGGGCTTTAGGACTTTAAATATAATCCGTAGAAATAATTCTCTGGCCCACATTAAAATCGAAACGCCTATTAAATTACATAAATCTCAGGAGGAAAGTTGATAAAACTGAATCCACTGCCATGAAAGTTTCTCCTCAGTCTCATTCAGTCTTTGCAGACGGTCGGAAAATTACTGATTCAGAGATAATGTGGCTTTATAATCTCTAAACGAGCGATCGCTTCTCGATAATTATTTAAAAAAATAGAACATAAAGAGGAAAAATTAAAAAAAAAACAAGTGGGTCACCGGAAAAGGGTTGAGAAATTAATTGAAATAAAACGGATTGAGCAATCACGAAGAGATTACGAACCTCCTCGCAATTTTGGAATGCAATCAACCAAGTTTACGCGTTGAAAATCCTTTTGCAAAGCAAAAAAAAAACCGCATCGTATATACACTGTAATGTCACTAATTCTAGTCGTAAAATTGGCGCATATATATATATTTATATATATAATATTTAAAAAATACATATTTATCTAAGCGTTGGTCATGTGGACTCTTCAATGGAAAATGGAAGGTCCCCATTTTACCGACTCACTTGCGACTCGCCGTTTTAAAAAATTCGTTTCATTGTTTCAAAAAGATACTTTGAATCTGATTAGTAAAAGATAAAATTGTTTTCCTTCAATTGATGAAATTAAAGGAAAAATAGTGCGATAAAAGTTCGAAAATTTCCCAACTTTCCCTCGCTTTCTATAAAAACGTGGAAATTATACAAATCCTGTATTGTTAAATATTTCATTTGGGTTTGCCAATATTTTTCAACAATTTTACCAATATTTAATACCAAAAATGCAGAATTTCCTGAATTTTTCGAGAATTCCCTGGCAAATCCAATTCAAATAATTTCCACAATTTTTATTCCCATAAAAAAAAACTTGGTTGTACTAACCAACAATTTAACCAAACAAAACCTTCAATTTAACAACCCAATAATTAAAAATTAAATTAATTTCTCCCCGAAAATTCACCCCTTTTTCCAATTTCTTTCATCCAAACTCACCTAAAACACCCAGAAAAAAAATCGCAAATGAGTAGGTTCATGATTTGATCATCACCAAGAAGAAGAATCCCTGTTATCTCCCGACAATTGCCTCCTCCTCGCATAAATCCTCTCTTCACATTTCGTCGAATTGGTATCACGTCGATTGCAACTAATTGTAGGATAGCCGAAGAAAAATTCGTTTTACGGGCTGGAGGATGAATGGGCCCGGTAGCCGACCTTCTTCGTGAGCTCCTCGAGGAGGTCGCGATAAACGAGCGAATCCATGTTCGAGCTCAGAACGTAGAGAATCCACCAGTCGCCGATGTCAACTTTTTTGCTGATGTTGCAGCAAGTCTCGATCGAGAGCAACCTTGAAGAGAATCTCAGGAGTCGCGGTCTGAAGGCCGGCACGAAAATGATCGCCGCTCTGTAGATGACCAATCCGATGAGGAGACAGGAAAGGACCACGTACCAGAACCAAATGAAAATGTACGTTTTCTCGTTGACGATGTTGAGCGGGAGAATGCAGAGGGAATCGTGTTTCTGGATCGTTCCCGAGGCTCCGTACTTGTGGAAGATGCACTTGGTGACCCTTGGAAAAACGTAGACCATCGGATCGACCCTCTCCTCCTGCGGCGAGTCCGAAAACTGGAGAACGCGTAAACCGTAGCTGATAAATTCGCCGTCGAAGAAACGATTCATCAGGTAGAGCTGGAGGAAGATGTTGACGAGGCAGAGAAACTCGCAGGCGAAGTAGCGGTAGGCGTACATGTTGTGTCTCTGAAATGATAACCAGCAGATAGGAGGTGGTGAATTAGGCGGAATTACATTCAACGAGAGCGAATTGGACGTAACTAGAGGCACTCTCGGTACGGGGAACATGAAGAGCAGCACAATTCACGTGCAGGCTGATTTTTTTTTTTTTTCTTTTCTATTTTATTAGTGGGTGTCCTTCTTCGTGGTCGTCTTCTTGTGGACCGCAATTATGATAATATGAAGATTGAATTACCCTTGTGAAAAAAAGGAGATTGAAGCTGACATTGGGTAATAAAAATTCTGGGGAAGCTTGCATTGTTGGAAGGCAAATATTTGGAATTTTTCTAAAAATATTGGTGGTTTTTTTTTTAATAATTTTTCGGCTCGTCAGAATTTTTTAGGATTTTTTTTTTTTGTTGTTCTTGAAGAGAATTAATTTTTAATAGCATTTCAAGAAAAAAAAGGGGGTGGGGAATAAAATAAGAGAGTAATTTAGAACCGTGATTAAAATCAATGCGGTCGACCTCTTCTCGAGAAAAATGGAAGCTCTTAGGTCGAAAGTCGTGAGACTGACTGGAGAAGTCACGTACAATTTATAGCAACAAAAGCGTTGGTGACGACGATAGAATCAACTCATTAGCGAATGGAAATGATTTTTCTGCTATTATGAAAGCGCGCTCGTTAGCTCGACTATTCGTGATAATCGTAGAGTAATTATGGTTCGCGTAGCATTCCATAGAATCCGTTTAAGATTTTTCTGACTCATCCGACTCGTTTTATTCAATTTAATGGATCAGTGAAATCTGATTTTGGATATAGCAAAAAATACGGCGCATTTTTTCACAATTAAAAGCCCGTTAAATTGTTACTTAATTTAATTACTTTGAAAACGATTTTTCGAAATATAAATAAAAATCTTAACTTGTTTCAAGATTTAATTCTTGAAATAAATGATTTTTTTTAAAACTATGAGAATATAATTATAATTTATTTTTAATAGATTGATTTTTTTTTTGTCTGAAATATTAAGACTTTTAAAATTCCGGAAGTAATCATGTCTTACAGCAGATCCTGTTTGAAATACCGTGAGATTCAATTTTTTTTTTTTTTGTGATCGATGCATTGTTTCTTATGTTTTCTGTGTGACTAACGATTGTAGCATACACGAGCTAATTACGAATATGGTTGTTCTTGAATGTTGTGTAATTGATAGCCTGAGCAAAATATCACTTCTTCGAGCTCACGTTACTCTGATTATTACCTGAGGAACGGTCTTGAATCTTTCGACAAATGTAAATAACTGCGTCAATTACATCACGCGATTCCTTGGCACATTTACAACTGCGGCATTAACTTTTTATTCCAAAGAATAATCCCACCGGAAATTCGAAAAAAAAAAAAATCTCAAACTCCAAAATTGAATTATCTTAATTCCATTGACGAAATTGATTAATAAAATCGGTGAACGCTCTCGTTTATTTCGTTCTCGGTATTAATTATATTGAATAATCCCACCAGAAATTCGAAAAAAAAAATCTCTAACTACAAAATTCAATTATCTTAATTCCATTGACGAAATTGATTAATAAAATCGGTGAACGCTCTCGTTTATTTCGTTGTCGGTATTAATTATATTCAGGGTACTAATACACCGCACAAATCAGCAGAACAAAACCTCGACCCACATCGAAACTGATTAGCTTTCAACCGCTAAGTACAATTATTACATTATAGAGAAAAAGAAATAAAAATAAAGAGCGCGTGGAAAAGCGTGCGTAATTCTTACCCTGATGTGAGTGACGAGATAGTCCATCAAGATATTCTTCTTCTTTGAAATTTCCTCCTCCTGATCGAGACCATGATTCATGCCCATGACAAGAGTGCTGATGAGACCACCTTCCCATATATTCCATAGCCACTGCGGCACGTAGCAAAGCATCGCCTGTCGGGGGTTGAAAATTAAATGAGAGCCAATGATACATTTTTCCTTACCGATTGATTTTTTAAAAACCGGTTACCGATACAAAAAAAAATGTCCCGGAATAATTTTAACGAAAGATAGTCTAAATAAAATAAATCTTGCATAATATAGGGAAATATTCATCAATTAATAAAAAAAAAGAAAAATTCTTAATTAAATTTAAACTTCATTTAAAGGCAATTAAAATTCAATACTTCTACTATACGACAAATTAATTTGAAATTGCACTCCTAAATAATATCCTAAATAATTTTGTTCATTTATCAGCCCAATGCTTGTACTTAAGCACAGATAAATCATCGGTCACGTGTACACCACGTGCAGATGACAGTAGACCGTAAAACGTGTTATCATACCTGAAAAAAAAGGGCGAAGCAGACCCACTGGTAGTACGTGTAGTATTTCCTCGCATCCACATTGCCAAAGTCATTGGCGACTCCAGGGTGAGCGACTTCCATGCCGATCTGTGGATAAAAGAGTGTCAAGTTTAGCCGATAGTACGCGAGACGAAGATTTCGTTACAACGAGACTAAACGTCACAGTGGAGAGCATTGTTTTGTCGCCACGGTTGCGATACAATTGCCGTCGGTGCTCTTCAAGGTGTTCCAATCGAAGATATAATGAAATCCAAGTAGCACCTACGGTTTCATTGTGTGCGTGTGCACACAAGAATGCAATTGCGAGTACCCGAAGACACCGCATGTGTTGGCATCGATTATTGTGTCTGAATCATTGTTCACCACTGAAACAACATTCCTTTGCGGTGATTTTTTATTTTACATCACACGTGAAAAATATAGGACAATAATCACGTGGAATAATCGTTCTTCATTATTTTTGTCTTGTCGATTAAAAATTTTATTATTTAGTAGAAGTTGCATTTTTTTACGAGATGCAGAGGAAATTTTGTTTAAAAAAAAAAAGACATTTTTGGCGAGAAATACTACTTTAAATTCAGATCAGTTTATATTTGTTGTGATTCACAATATATGCAAAAGCCCGAAGCTGAAGAGAACCGCGTGACGCTTCGCATGCGGGTGAGTTCAACGCGCGCTCACTTCCTCCGCGTGACCACCTGTGGATGAGGAAAGACGAAAAAAAAAAAAAACTATACCGAACCTGCCTCCACACTTAAAACGGCTCTTTTCGCGCCTTTTTGCCCCACGCATAAAACGTATCCAAATTTTATGGTTTATGATTATTATTATTGTTGTTATTATTATTATTATTATTATTATTATTACGTGGTCCCCAGGAAAAGGTCCGTACAAAATTCAAAAACATTTAAGGACATTTTCCGAAAATTCAGCCGCGTTTATTATATCAAAATCGGTTCGAAAAAAAAAATTATGGTTTATGATGATTATTATTATTATTACATGGTGTCCAGGAAAAGGTTCGAAATTTGAAACCATTTAAGGATATTTGTAGAAAATGTTCAGAAATTTTAGCTGCATTTATTTTTTGAGAATCGATGTGAAAAAAAACATTATGGATTTTTAATAATTATTATTATTACATGGTGTCTAGGAACCTTCTTACGAAATTTGAAGCCATTTAAGGACATTTTCAGAACATTCGACCGCATTTACTTTATCAGAATTGGTTCGAAAAAAATATATATAGTTATATATATATAGCATAACTTATGTTATCACTTCACCTGTCGATTGAAAGCGTCTGGCATGGTGAACGTTGATGTGATCCAGCAGTAGGTGTTGATAGCGTGAGTTGGCAATCCCTGGACGATGCAGGATATCGGATTGCCGACATATTGGGTGGCGGTTATCACCACCGAGCACGTAAGCAATAGCACAGTGGTGAAGGAGTTGTGCATGCGAAATACCATCGAGTCTGTTTTTATTTCCTGCCATTTTAGGTACTGGCTCAAGCCTCCCAGTAACTTATACATATTTCCTTATTTTCTCGATAACCCTTTATCGATATTTCCTCTCAAAACGTCGGGCGATCTCCTGCTACTCTTCAGGGTCTTCAAAAAATTTTCAAAAATTTATTTTTTTCCACAGATTAGATGAAGTTTTCGTTTGTATTCTTCAATTGTGTCCTTTATCAACGTCCTTTGATAACATTCACTAATTTCCCACTCTTCAGGGTCCTCAAATTTTTCCAAAACTTCAATTTTGATATTCGCTTTTTGTTTTGTTTCACAAATTAGCTGAAGTTTCGTGTGTATTCTTCAACAACGTTGATCAATTTCCCACTCTTCAGGGTCGTAAAATTTTTCTCAAATTTCGTTTCTTTTTACGAAATTAGCTGAAGTTTCGTGTGTACTCTTCAACAATGTCCTTTCAGTCACGCAGTTGAACACAAGTGACCGGACGACACATCGAGAGAGAATAAGCCTCTCTCTCTCTCTCTCTCGCATACACACACACACACACACGTGAACAATAAGTCGTACAGCTAACCGGCTGTGCCAGCTGTCCACGCGGCGCGTCTACTATTCCCCCCACCAGCTTCGTTTGTGTTTCCTTCGACACACCGCGTTCCGTGTTGTTCCCCTCCGCGTTCGTCTCTTCAAAGCCGACCCTCGGTCTCTTCAACGTCACGTCACACGCACAACGCGTACCAGATCCCGGTTCGCTTCGCCTCTCTCTCTTTACCTAATCCTCACCATTTACCGTGCAACATCACAAAACATCGTTCCTACGTCACGTTTTATATCTCCTCAAGCCCTTAAAACCCTTTTTTTCAACCTTCGTGCCCTTGACTTCCTGATATCGTTGATAAGCTCGTAAAATTTGCAAAACTTTCCACCAAAACCTCGTGTTCTTGTTGTCTCTGTTATTTTACAACCTTAAAACCCTTTTTTTCAATCTTCGTGCCCTTCACTTCCTGTTCTCGTTGACAAATATACCACGAAGAGGCAGAACTTATTTTTCTTTGATACAAAAACTGCGTTAACAACCTTGTAATGTGTAATACGTTTTTTTTTTCAATCTCCGTGCCCTTCACTTCCTGTCTTCGTTGATAAATCCACCACGAAGAGCCAAGGACGATAGAAACTTAGTCAATGATAACCTCGTGCAATTTACAACACTTCACACCGAATCTTCCTCTTGTTGTTGTTGTTATCGCTGCACTCGTTGATAAAAATAAGGGCAAAGGGATAAATCGTATCGTTCGCCAGGCGGACACTCGTTTATTTCTCTCTTTTGCTTGGGCCGGTTTGGACGTTCGCGTGGTCGCTCTTCTTCCCCTCTCGCCCTTTCCTCTCCTTCCCTTCGGAAGTGCCCAAGGATGGGTATGGTCCTCGTGTGTGTGTGTGGGTTTATAGCAGTGAGATGAGCTGCTGCAGCGGCGGCAGCAACAACGTGCCCGGCTACTGAATCTCTTCTCGATCGCTGCTACGTACGTACGAGTCTCTTCGTCGTCGACTGACGAGAAGTGCCACAGTGGATTTGTCGGGGGGGAAAAAACACGCGGCTGTGGAGAGTCGAGAGAGAGAGCGAGAGAGAGTGAGAGAGAGGCGAGGGGGGGAATAAAGAGACGGTGGTGGGCACTGGTAGCTTCGCGCGTTGCTGAGGAAGGGGGCGCCATGCGGGGAGCGAGTTGCCTGCACGGGAACCCCCCCACTTTAGTTCACTCACTCCCCGCGAGTGTTGTTGCCGTTGCTCGTTTCTCGAGCGAGCGTTGAAGCCTGATTTCAAAGCCCGTTGCACTGTCCGAGGCTCGTGCTCTCTTGTCCAATGTCCCGGGGTTTCGTTCTCTCGAGTTTTTTTTTTCTTTTTTTTTCTTTTTCCTTTGTGGGCTGTGCCTGAGACTTTCTAGCACTTTCGCAGCGAAGGAACGCCGTTAACTTGAGCCTGGACGACGTTATGGGGTTTTCGGTCTTATGGGGATTTTTTTGTTTTTTTTTTTTTGTGTGGGCTTTTTGAATTTTGGAAGTTTTCAGTACTTTTGCAGCGGAGAAACGATGACTGGACAACGTTACGGTGTTTTCGGTCTTATGGGGATTTAAAAAAAAATGTATGGTGGAGTATACTGGGCCCTTTTAGGGACCTTGTTCGGCGAGGGGAAGGGTGGGAGAGGAAAAGGGCGCAGATGGGCTCGGTGGGGGCGGATGATGAACTTGGGGTAAGGGCAGATTGGTGTGGTCATGGTTTTTGGTTTTATAGAAAAGGGCTGGGGTTTTGGTAAGGAAGGAGAATTTAATATCTCAATTTTCCCATTGGATCCCTTTCCAATCCCTTCGTTAGATCCTTTTCCAATTGATCGTCAATCTTCAACTTCGAAAATCAATCACGTTTGGGATTACATTTTTTTCGTCCTTTTTTTTTACGTGAACTTGAAATTTTTTTGATATTCCCGCTTGTCATCTCGAGATCGTTATCATGGTCGGAAACCGCATCGTTACATTGTACGTACCTCCGGGGTTTGACCTTCGCATCCGATGTGACCTCAAAGTCATAATACCGCTTAATACTATTACGCATTATTAGTCCGGATTATCCGTAAAGTAAAATCCGTACGAATTTCGTCGTGCAAGAAACCGTAACTAATTTCCTCGGTGACAATATCGCTGAACAAAAACAAAAAGAAACACCATTCTAAGGTTACCCATGGGCTGATGGTCTCGTGGGAGAATCTGGACTTTCGAAAGCATATCTGAAATACGTGGCAGTGACTAATTAGTGTACGGTTCCTAAGTGGGCCATTTACCAAAGCAATTGTCTCGGTGAACTTGTTCTCCAGCGTTTCGACGTTCGCTGAACGCAAACGAGCTCACAATTAGGGCCAATTCGTGAGATCCAAGATCACAAATGTAAATAGCGTCGAGTGACTGAGAAGCGAGTTACGAATTTGGTGAGCGAGAGTAACGAGCCAAGATGGACTGACTCGATGGTCGTTGAAGTGAGTCGAGGTGGCCATTGGTTCGCTTCTGTGATCAGCTTTCCCTCTGGTCCCCAACTTTTTCTCTGGTACCGCACAACCGCGAGCAATGCCATTAAACCGCAATGACAAACACGTGCGCCAGATCCAGATTTACCCATGAAAAAATTGATACTCTCCTTATGAGAGAGTTGGGTTGTTTTTTCGTGGCAGTTCCACAATTTTGTGGAGCAACATTTTGTAAAATCCTTGGTAAAACCGGTTGAGCCGATTAATTTTCTTGCTGGTATGATCGACAGTGGCGTGAAATCTCGGACGATCATTGCTCCATTGGTATGATCGCTCTCACCGCTGTCAGTCGCTAAATAAATAGCTATGTGCGGCGGCGGCTCTGTGTGAAGTGAAATGCCCGCCGGCCTTGAAGCCTTCGGATTACCCAGACAGATTGCGAATTGACGATAATACGATTGACGCCCATGCTGAGGAACGTTTTGGGCTATTTTAACAGGGAAATAGGCAATTGAACCCGTGATTATTAGATTATACTGCTCGAATTCTGGTTAACACAGTTGAATACAAGTAACATTGTACAATACGATAATTGAACGAAAATAATTCGTTGATTCATCAACTTGGTGGGTTAACCCAACAATTCAGTGGGTTAACCCAACAACTCAGTGGGTTAACCCAACAACTCAGTGGGTTAACCCAACAACTCAGTGGGTTAACTCAAAAACTCAGTTGGTTAAATCAATAACCCAGTTGGTTGACCCGAAAACCCCGTTGGTTGCGTCAATAATGCAGTTAGTTGATCCAAACGTTAGTTGGTTGTCGAATCAATCAATTTTTTCATTGTTTCAATTAAGTCAACTTTGATCAATATTTAATGAGGCTCAGTGGGTCATGGTAACCGTAACCATTTTTCTTCGTACGGATGTGGAGGATGAACGAGCAGGACTACGCCTATGGTGAATGCTGTGGAAGAAATGCATCGGTCACGTTGCATCAGAATGACGGGTTGACTTTGAAATCGAAGGGATATTCCATTCATGGTGAAATAGTAACGAATTTAGGGGAGTTACGCCAATGTCGAGGAGAGGGTTGTATCGTATATGCTGATGAGGAAATATTTATCTTGCACGTTGCATCTATGACCACGCGGCTGGAAATCAAATTATCATTCGACAATAGTTGAATTCAATTGTTTATTTCGTACACGTAAAATTTAACGTCAATCTTTCGTTCGATACGTGATTATGCCAGTGACAATAATATCCTATGGAAAATTTGCATGTTATGCAATATGGTGCCAATAATCATAGGAATAACGATAATGTAAATAACATGCGCGTAATTTATTTTTTATTTTTAATATACGATCAATGACTGCATATTTTATTATTAAATCATTTTTTTCTGAATTACGAGGTTAATTAATAGGATTTTTATTATTCTAATTTCGCAAAGCTTTCGGGGTACGAATTATATTAATAATTAGTGATAACAGAAAATTGATTGAATGGCATTAGTTATTATTGGCAAAATAATCAATTATTTCAGTCAGATGCATTTTTATTTTATTAGACATTATTTTAATTTGTGATTACGCCAATGGTAACGAAAAAACGAATCGAAAAAAAAATGTACATGCTCACTTGTCGTGTTGCGTCAGGCGGGCAACGAGACCAACATCCACAACTATATAGACGATAGTAGTATGTTAATTTCCAGAGTTTTTGAGCGTACTATCTCGTTGGTATTCATTTACTGGCCCCGATCCAGTTGAAGTCCAGTTGCATTCGGGTTTATCGACATCTGCTCGTGATAGTCCCGGATGCTTTTCAAAATTGTGGGCGTAATTTTTATTTAAAAAAGAATTTTTTTCAGTTCGATAATTTTTTGTACCTATTGAGGCCCATTTTTTCAGCAGGGATGAACAAAATTTTTTTTTTTTTTTTTGTAAAATTGTGTCCAGTTGCTGCTACGCCGCTGAAAATCCTGGGGGTCGCTGGAAATTTACATGTGCATCTCGTCGCAGCGAGTCTGCGAAACGCTAGGAACGTTCGCCAGCAGCTCATATGCAGTTAGTCTACGCGTGCTCAGATATGGGGTTCCAGCGAACCTCCAGCGCTCGAGAAAGAAGTCCATTCATGGTAATTCGGTAGTCGGAGCGCGTTTGATGTTCCACGAGGGTCCAAACCCGACGGACAACGGCGTAATGCCGCACAATACGTGCTACCTTCGAAAAAATTAATGAGAAATATTTTTTTTAGGAAATATAAAATTTCTATGATTTTTTTTCATCCATATTTAATTATGAATTATCGAAGGAAAATTAAGATTTCAGATCGTATGGTTTTTTTTTTTTTTTTTTCATTTCAATTAAGTTTTTGAGCCTCCGCCAATGGCCAAAAAAAATTATGGGCGTCGTTGAGCTTTCAAAGTAACCAACGAAAATATGATAAATGTACCACCAACTGCAGAGAACATTTCTTGGAGGAAAGGGTTTCTCAGCCCTTTCGAGTTTTTCTGCTTTCACACGAAATTTCGAACTATAAATGGCACCATTCACTCAGAAAACTGAGAAGAAGCTCATGTGAGCAACACATTTGGAATGTCGCTAGCCATAAAATAAATCCCATAATAGATTATTCATAAATTTACTTTTTAAACGATGAAATATTTTTTTAAATATTTTCGTGATAGAGAAATAAAATATTAATAATTGTATTAAAATTGCACCATTTATGATTTTTTTTTTAAATTATCAGATTAATATTTTTTTAATTACTTACTTTAATTAATACAAAAATGCGATTCCTGACAATGTCGCGGATTTGAACTTTTTTTTCAAATTTAAAAACTCATTACATCTAAACGATTTGCATTTTTATTCTAACAATGACGACATCATTAACGTTAATGCGAACATATGCACGTTCTTAAGCCGTAAAGTAGAGATACGAGGGCAGAAAATTTGTAAACTCTGTTTTTTACGCTACAAAACATACGCATCTAGGGCATGTACGGGGCATTCCATGCCAACTCAACCTCAGTCTGACCCTCGACCTCTCGGATTTCATCCCCAATTTTTTTCTTTCTTATTATTCCACCTCCAAAAAGCAACCCCAATTTTTATTAGATTTTTCGAAAACCAATTTACATACTTATGATTAAGTGTTCCAAAATCCGCACTTCCACTTTTTTTATAAATTTCTTTCTCACAAATTTAAGAAAACTTAATTTTTCAAAATCGTCCCGAAAAAATTTGAGAAATTTCTTCATATGATTTAAAAAAAATTAAACTTCTATCAATATTCTTCTCGAAAAAAAAAGTAAAAAAAATATATATTATTTACAAAAAAAAAATGAAAATAAAAAACATAAAAATTAGGGGATGAAATGGGAGAGGTCAAGGGTCGGAGGTGGAGTTGGTATGGAATGCCCTGTATACTAGAGACTCTCGCAGAGTCGTTTCTACGCAAAACAAGGTCCACACGTGCGTTCCCTTTTTTTTGCACTCTCGCTCTCCGACTCACAGTAACCGAGAGTAGTTATTCCCTTTCTCATTCTGGCCGCAGTGCAATTCGCAACTCTGTTTCTGCAACGCGTGGACCAGATGTTCACGCGACGTGATGCAACTACGGTGCAATGTGATACACACGAAAGAAGTTCATCACGTGTCGTCGCTAGTCACGTCATTGTTCCCCCCCGTAAAATACCAAAATATATCATGGGGTATAGAATATCAATTTATGTTGTATGCTGAAGAGAGCAACATAAATTAATTCACGACATAAATTGTCCTGTAGTACGTGGTATTAAAATTTTTCTAAAAAAAAAAATATATATATATTATTATTTTAAAATATATATATATATATTTTTTTTCTAAATTTGTTGAGAAAAATATTCTTCGTTGTGCCGTTTTTTTAGAAACGCCATAAAAATACCAAAAAGTGCCCATGTTGTAAAATCGGTCAGCCCATTTTACGAAAATTCTCCAAAATACCCATTGAAGGTCTCGCGAAGCTCAAACTGGAGCAATGAAAAAATTCCATCGTGTTCACTCGTTAAAAGTGCAAGTGCAACGGGGCAATGAAATAATGATAGTTGTATATTAAATTAATATGACAGAGGCAGGCGTCCCAGCCTCCGCACGCATACGGCACGTCAACCGGGGTCGAATAAACTTACAAGGCCTTTTATATATTCCATATGCAAATCCGTCGATCTCTATACATAATGGACCATTACGCTTTTTTAGAACACTTTCATCCATTTTTCCAGAAGGACTATTGCCCTTTTTGAGCACATTTTCCTCTCTTTTACAATTTTTTTTCCATAAAAACTATTATATTTTTATCCCATATTCCATAAAGCCCATCACCGTTTTTATCCCGTATCCCATTAAGACAATTACGTTTTACATCCCATATCCCATAAAGACAAGTACGTGTTTTATCTTCTGTTCCAAATTCCATAAAGACCATTACGGCTTTATCCCATATCCCATATCCCATATCCCATAACGATCATTACGGTTTTGTCGCACATGTTGCTCTATTTTCAAGAGTCCCCATAAAAACCATCACACGTTTCGAGCACATTTAGCTCCGTTCGTTAAATTCGCCAATAAAAATCAAACGTTCACCGGTTAAAAATGCAAGTGCATCGGAGCAATGAAATAATGATAGCTGTATATTAAATTAATATGGCAGAGGCAGGCGTCCCAGCCTCCGCACGCATACGGCACGTCAACCGGGGTCGACTAAACGAACAAGGCCTTTAATATATTCCAAATGCAAATCTCCCGATGTCTATTTATACCTAATGGACTAACGAGCGGTGAGCGCTCGTATACCTACATGTGCTTTCATAGATCGCTCGGACCCCCGTTCCGTCCACTTCTCTGCGACACATACGACAATACAGCCTCGTAGTTGTCGTCGTACCTACTCGAGAGTACTACTCTCCACTCTCGTCTATCGTGTTACGTGCATACACGCACGTGTATCTAATATTTCCACTGCTTAGCTGTGCTTGCTCAAAGCGCATACTATGCACCACACAGACTTGTGTGCATCACCGGCCTGCACAATTAGCGTAATTAGGCCACGTTCTCGCTACAACAAAGGGTCACTTGTGCGTCGGTCAGTTGTGCTACAATCGTTCTAAAAAAAAAAATTTATTGTTCTTTTTTCTTTCTCTTTATTGTTTTAATTTTTATCAGATTTATCATTTTTGGGGACACGTGAGATAGAATTGCTATAGTAAAAAATATGATTATTGCACTTTTTTTTTGTATCGTTTTATTTTTTTTTTTGTTGAATCAAATTTTTTTTTAGTATTATTGTATTTTAATTAGATGTCATAATTTGTTTTTTTTTTTTTTTTTCTATTAATATCGCTAAGGTCTTCGTGTTTATCGGTGTTACCACATCTCGTGGTGGTATTATGTGGTTTTGTGCTTACTATATGCGGAGTCACGTTTCGAGTCACAGTACGTAAAACGCGAAATCGAATAACGGATGTTCTATGATATCATAGGGACGTTAGTCAGCCACTTGGATAATACAGAATCCAAGAATTAATGAACCAAGATGAAATTTATTTACCGGATGCAGTGCGTCATCCTATCGAAAGGATGGAGATTTTTAAAAAAACATTTCTTCAGCTTCACGCTAATATTAATATTATAATGTTGAAAATTAATATTTTACCTTTTTCATTTTTTTTTGAAAATTCGTGGCAAAAAATGTATAAGTATTTAATTACAGATATTTTTTTTTAATTTGTATTTTTAAATTTTATTAATATTTTGTTGACTTTACTGAAAATTTTGATATCTTTATACACAAATCGTTAGAAAAATAACAGATTTTCTACGATATCGCAGAGGCGTCAGTTACTAATTTGCATTATTAAAAAAATAAAAAATAAAACAAGACTGAGTGATCCAGACATGGAATTGACCGGTTTGAGTGCGTCATCGAAACTTGACAACCCACTGATCAATAAATCGTAATCTTATATCGATAACGTAAATATCGGTAGCACTTCGACGCCAAGAGTCGCTCTGTTAAATCTCCATAAATGATTTTGTCAAAGTATGCATCATTAAAATGCAAAAAAAAATTTTTTTTCAATTCGAAAAATTATTATTATCATTTTATGATATTACGGAATTATGATAAATTTGCATTTTTATCGAATTTCGTTGCATTCCAACGATGCAAACCCGAACTATTCAATAAATTGTAATGTATCAATAAAATAAATATCGGTACCTTTTCAATGCCGAGAATTATATAATAATAAAATAAATCTCGTTGGACTTCAACGGGGCAAAGCTGAAGATTGCGAGGAATTTGTTCTCATGGTTGAGAAACACTGTGGGTCAATCGTGTCAATTGTGACGAACGTAGCATTGCGAGTCTCCGCGACTTGTGGCTCATTGCCTCGACGGCAGCCCACGAGACGAGCCCTTCTTCGTCTTCTTCATATTATCATTGCGTTCAATGCTGATGGGTCACTACTCCCCATGAGTTTATTGGCTCGTAAGCGCCAACCCGAGACTCGCTCTACTCCCCACGAATTCTAAACGCTCTCCTTCTTCGCGCATTATAAATTTCCAACACCGGATTCGTGATTTACCGCGCCCCTCACTTTTAATTTTACACCTGACGATGACACACTTGTTCATGCACTTGCATGCAAAACTCAAAAATTATTCCTCTTGAAAAAAAAAAAACAAAATAATGAGTGGATTTTTCAAACTTTTGTTGTCATTTAGAATTCTATATTTTTTAAAATATTTTTTGCTGTCATTTAATATTGTAAAATTTAAAAAATATTATTTTTAGGAATTTAAATTTGGCAATTTATGTTTTTTGTTATTAAAAATTTCGAGAAATTTTTTTTTATTGTCATTTAGAAATTTGAGGGAAATGAGAATTATTTTTCACCTTTTGATTTGCGATTTGGTAATTTGTAAAATACAGAAATAATTTGGCAATCGTTGGAAGAAAATGATAAAATTAATATTATTTTTGGTTTGAACGTCTCTGTTGTGGGTCGTTATGTACCTCGAGCTTATTGCCTCGCCTCGTAAGCTCGTAAGAGGCAAGACTCTCTTTGCATTCCCCGCACCCTCTGCTCCTTCCGTCGCGCATTATAAGTTTATACTAGACCGGATCCGTGATTTGGTGTGCGACTCGTCGCTGCTTCGAATTCGGCACCTGCCGACGACACACTTGTTCACACACTTGTAAACTTGTGTATATTCTACGCGACCTGATTCTTCGACGTCGAATGCTCGCGACACTTGTACGGGCAATAACTCTCGCACGTGTTTATGCCCCGTAATACCTATACACACTCGTTTGTAAATATACAACGGGTTCTGGAGAAACACGTGGAGAAATACGTTCCGGAGAGAAAGGATCGTCGAGAAATAAAGTTCAAGGAGTCCTGGAAAAAGATGCGTTGAAAAATAAATGTCATAGCGATGCAAGGGGGACTTTTTTTTTCAAGACAAGAATTTTTAAATGCATATAAATACTATTTTTCACTTTTTTAAAATTATTTTTAAACAGCGATTGAGAATCAATGAATTCTTTAATTAAATTTAATTAAACTCACGGGTCATTTTATGTGGGATGATTTTTAATGTCCGGAAAATATTTGAGTTACGATAATGAGCATTTTTGACGTGAAACAAATTTATATTAATTTTTTTTTCTATGGAAAATTTTGAAAAATCATCTTTTTCGATATTTTGGAATATCAGTTTCTATGACAATGAAAAAATTATGGTGAAAATGTACAGAAATTAATTTTACAGTCACAAATATTTTTCGTTTTTTCAAAGCAGAAATAAAGTTCAAGGAGTCCTGGAAAAAGATGCGTTGAAAAATAAATGTCATAGCGATGCAAAGGAGACTTTTTTTTCAAGACAAAATTTTTTAAATGCATATAAATACTATTTTTCACTTTTTTAAAATTATTTTTAAACAGCGATTGAGAATCAATGAATTCTTTAATTAAATTTAATTAAACTCACGGATAATTTTATGTGGGATGATTTTTAATGTCCGGAAAATATTTGAGTTACGATAATGAGCATTTTTGACTTTAAACGAATTTATATTAATTTTTTTTCTATGGAAAATTTTGAAAAATCATCTTTTTCGATATTTTGGAATATTAGTTTTTATGATAATGAAAAAATTATGGTGAAAATGTGAAGAAATTAATTTTACAGTCACAAATATTTTTCGGTTTTTTGAATTTATTTTTTTCTTCCAATTTTACCGGAAAACGCTTCAAGTAATAAGCACGTCTTAATTTTCGAAAAGTCGTGTCGAAAGTCACGTAATACGTCTGCGGAAAAAAAAAATTGAGTGCCCTGAAGAGGCACTCGAGGATTCCTGGAAAGTCTGGGCGAAGAGCTGTTACAACACTAAAAATTCTCTCGGATAATTCAGTGGGAGCCGAAAAGTACGTCGCCCGGGACGAGAAAGTTCACAGGCTTTTCGTTTACATTCCTCATTTGGATGAGGCGCAGTGGGAAAACCCGGGCGAGGGTTTGGGCTTTTACGAGGGACAACGGCAGCTGCTTTCCAGACTTTTCTCCAGGCTTTGCCTGTTTTTATTGTCATCCCCTGCCGCATCCGTTCCACTACGCCCCCAATTTAGTTCTGACTTTTCCACAGACTCTACACAATAGAAATATTTTTATTTTCAATAACAAACAATATAACCACAATATTTTTAAAAAATTCTAAATTTATCAGAATCAAATATCATATAATTTGTTGTTAATAATCATTTTTTAATTTAGTTCTGCCTTTTTTACAGACTGTACATAATTAAAAAAAATTTATTTTCAATTAAAAAGAATATTCCCACAATATTTAAAAAAATGATAAATTTATCAAAATGAGGAAAAATTAATAATTAATTTTTGCGTACGTAAAAAATGTTCGACAAATTTTTTGGCGAGCAATATAGCAAAATTTCTGTCGCCGTCACGTGACTTCAGTTTTATACGTAAAACATAGTACTTGTCGAGGAGCGTTTCCGGCAGAGACTGTGGAAAATCGCATAATAGTTCCGCAACAGCGCTACAGCGAGTTCCGACTCGGCTGGTCGCGCACTTCCACGTAAAACCCAAGGGAATACGGCCGAGGACGTAATTAAATCGGGCGCTGCCCGAGAAGCAAGCAATCAGCCTCCGCTTCAACTCGCAGCCTCGATAATCGCTCGTAAACCGTGTGGACTGTGAGGAGTGCGCTAATTACTCGAGTGCAGGGTGACTATCGCAATTACTACTCTCGGATTACTACTTCAAATTATATTAACGCCTCAATGCCAAAGATATTTTCTCTCTCCTCTTAGTATTTTTTTTAAACGAATTTACCAGTGAAATTAGCTCGTTAAAAAATTAGTTCAGCATTTAAAAAAAAATTAAATAAATTCTATATATATATATATATATATTACAATTTGGTAAACAAATTTTTAATTATCTCATTGAAATTGTAGTTTACTGCTTAATATCAGTAAACAATTTTTTTTTTCAATTTTTCTCATAATTTTTGTATAATTAAATTAAATTTTCGATTTTCTACAATTACGTTTCCGTGAAAATTAATATGGATTTTAATTACACCGAAATCTGTAATTATTTCATTATCATCTTATTAATTGCATGAATATGTTTTGATTTGATTACAAAATCAGACACGTATTACGTCAGCGTTTTACATAATTTATTTAATATTGAAATTTTACGTTGTCTTTATCATCATTGCGCTAGTTTAGCCGGACGTAACGATAACGAAGTGAGGCCGAAGCGAGGGATCTAAGTGAGAGTCACTGTCCGATACCACTGACACGTTTCACGTTAGATACAGTTAAGTTTCTTCTACATGTTCGTGGCTTGATTATGTTGAGCCGGAACAGAGAGAAGGAGGCAACACAGAAAAATGATGTGAAAAAAATCATCTAATTGTTCCTGAAGCGATGAAATTAGTACTCGCGTGGGTAGCGTGCGTTCCTTCACAAATCAGTTCAGTTCATCAGTCCACTAATTCTTTAGTTCATTAGTTCATTAATTAATTATTTCATTAATTCGTTAGTTCATTAATTCATTAATTCATTAATTCGTTAGTTCATTAGTTCATTAATCCGTTAGTTAATTAGTTCATTAATTAATTAATTCGTTAGTTCATTAGTTCATTAATCCGTTAGTTAATCAGTTCATCAATTAATTAATTCGTTAGTTCATCAATTCATCAATTCATTAATTCAGCAGTTCCATAATTCATTAGTTGATGAATTCAGGAAATAAAAAGTGTGGTCGATGAATTGACGGAGAATGTCCCATATATCGCGTTTTATAGACAGACGAGTGACATAAAAGGCGCAATGAACTCAGCATAGTGTGTGTCACATTGAACTGGAATAAAAAGCAACCTGCTTTACCGAACCTTCCTGCGAAATACTTTTTTTTTTTTTTGTGAGTTCATAACGAATCGCTCGACTGTCCGGGTGCGTCTGTATCACGCAGGAAATCGCAGTTCTCCTTACGCAACGATCGTTTAGAATAAACGTGATTGGCCGATTTATCGTACGAATAAATTATATAAACGAAATCAATTGTCCGCAGTCCACACGGAATTCTATAGCACATATATTATATTAATCGTCTCAGTAAATAAATTAACTTAATTCTTTATCCCTCCAACAAAAAGTTTTTATTAAATAATTCCATCGGAATATTTTCGTTGATACAGAAAAAATTCCACAAATTTGCCACATTTTTCGGGTAACATTTTTATATTATTTATTGTTTTCATTTCCACTATAAAACAAAATTACATAATTAATTTGTTACACGAGAAATGAACAATCTTTTTTTTTTTCCACAAGAAAATTAGCAAAATACAAAATTCTGTTTGGAGGAAAAACTTTTTGTTAAGAGTACGAAAAATTTATGTTTTATTATTAGTTATTTTACTATTATGACTAATTATTATCATCACTATCATTTTTCACTTAGTTCATTAGTCACTCTGACTCATTCATCGAAATACACAAATGATTCGTTCGAATCTCATAAGAGTAAAGAAGAAAAAAAAATTACGTTAATAGCACGTGCACTTGGCACCGACCCACAATTTCAGCTTCCAGAGAATGCGAATGTGTACATTCGTGTGCGATTCCAATCGCCGCCGCATCACTCATGGATTTTTATCACAGGAAACATGAGTCCTTACGCAAGACTCACTCGTTCTCTCGTACATTTACTATATTTTACTACAGGAGTTTTGTACCGTACACATATACGGGGCATTCCGTATCAAGTCAACCACAAAATAAATTTTCACATAATTTCCAAAAATCAGGATTTAAAAAAAATGATTATGGCTCATGAAAAACTCAAAAAAAAATCCGATCAAACAAATTTTCACAACCTCTATTAACTCAAAAAATAAAAATCTCCATCACTTTCAACTTCATTTTTACTCCCACGAGCAAAAAAAAAAATTTTTTTTTTCAAAAATCAATTTTGAAAAATATGGATCTGACCAAAAAATACAAAATGAAATTCACCATTTTCTTTGTACATTAATCCAACAAAAATATTTAGATTTAAAAAAACGATTTAGTAAAAAATAAATAAAAAATTGACACGGAATGCCCCATATATCGATGTATATGTATAGGCATCTCGATTTCTCGTGTGATCTCGTCAATGAGAGTCAGGTGAATAGTACGTTGGAAGAGAAACTTCTTCCTGAGGAAGAAAATATACGAGGCGCTGATAAAATGTAACGGATATCGAACACAAGGACGTAACACTTGCAATGAATTTCATTACCACGACGTCCTGTGTGTGCGTGAAAATAGCAGCCTCTCGAGGACAACCGAGTCTATACGATGTTCGCGTGGATTTAACTCAGCTGCAAGTTTATCACGGGAAACGGGAATCCTTACGCAAGTAAAGTGCATCTTGCGAGAGATGCTGGACCACAGCATCCCGCGAGATGCTGGACCACATCTCGTTCATGGCACTCACACTGCGGGCTCCGTTTTATAGCTCACTATCTGGAGCCGAGTCACGATTACCGGCGCGAGTTACTCACGCGACGGGCGACCAGCCCAACGCTTCCGGTCTCTCGTAAAATCTCTCCGAGAGAGAGAGAGAGCAAAAGTCATCATAAAAATTACGAGCCCGAAAGAAATAACGTCAATTTTTTCCCACGAGACCCAATTACAGGTTAATTGAGCATTGTCATTTTGCCCCCACTTTGAGTCAAAGCTAAAAAGGAATTTTTTCAATTTTAACAAAGAATTTTTTTTCTCTGTGATCTTAGGTCATGATATTTTTGTAATTTGAATTTTACACATTTTAATTGAAAATGGCAGAGACGTTTTAGAAGAGACTACGAAATTTCATTGGTTTTGTAGAATTTCAGACAAATTTTGAAAAATTTATGATGAACTAAATGTTTTAATTCTTGCCAATCGCCAAGACATTTTTAATTAAGCTACGAAATTTGAAGAATTTTTCCAATATTATAAAGTACAAATTTCATACGTTTTTTTTTTTTTTTTGTTTATCGTAAAAAATGAATAGTTACTCAGGAAAAACCGGAAGCGATTATCGCAATGAACGCCGGTAATCAGTCGACTCGGTGAATCGTGTCGTTTGTCAATTCATCGATGAGTTGATATCTCTTCAGCAATGTTAATGCTAAATTATCGTTATTTTTTGCCGATGTACCGTGTGGCAATTACACGAGCAAATCTTTCACCGGTGAGACGTTCCTCTGCTTCAGTGGCTCCTCCTCGAGTATGGAGCCGAAGTTTTGACGAAAGCGTGCCGCCCGACGATCTTCCATGTCGTGTCCTAAACGCTCGAGCAAGTCCTTGAATACGTAATTGTCGAGATTCTTGGCGATGTAATAGAGGAAGAGCCAATCGCCGAAGTAATAGTCGTGAGTGACTTTCAAAACGGACCAGGGATTATATTTGCCTGGGCATGCCATTGAAAAGACTAGCTTGTTGAATGCCTTACTCCTGTAAACAAAATAAATCAATTTTTTTTTTTTTTCAAATTAATTCAGCTAAAAAAGAGACTAAAAAAATGCTGTAAATGATACCTTTCGTTAAAATTTTTTTGAAATAAAAAGCTTTGATTGCATCGTTTTTATTAAATTCAATAAATAATTAGTTGCATTATAAAAAAAATTTTTGCATGAAATTAAAAAAAAGAGTAAGATGTTTTTGTTTTAAAAGAAAACGAAAAATAGTTCTCTCTGAGAAATTAGGACAAAAGGTGTGAAATGTCCTCAAAAAGGTAACAGTAAAGACCCTTCAATTAAATTTCTAAATGGCATATCAACTCTACCCAAAAAAATGTAAAATTGTGTCCTCTAAAAACTTTCTATCAATGCATCGTCAATTATCCCAATTACCAAAGAAAAAAAAAATCCTCATTTTCACATTTTTCGTGAAATTAATATCGCCTTGAGACATCAATTGTCCGATGTGTCATAATGCATTCACTCGTGAGTGATAAGAATTCGTGGTAATAATAAAGTACTCGAGTGATTCACAAACCTGGCGTGAAGAATCATAGTGAGAATTCTCCAGACGAGACTGAGGCCAGTGACAATGGCAAGAATGATGAACCAGAACCACAAAAACGTGTAGATCTTTTCGTTGACGATGTTGAGCGCCATAATGCAAAGTGCATCGTGTTTTTGGATGGTCCCGGAGTGACCGAATTTGTGGAAAACGCATTTGGTGACTTTTGGGAACACGACGTCCATCTTGTCGAGCTGCGGTCGGCCATCTTCTTCTCCCTCGGGCGGAAAGCCGAGCGTCAGAAATGACCCACCGAGGAACGAGTCGGTAATGTAGATCTGAGCGAGGACATTCATGAAGTTGAGCACCTCGCAAAAGCTCAGATAATAAGCCCAAGGCCTGTTAACGTGGAGTCGATTTATGAAAGCTGTCCTTATGTCCTCGATTTTGGCCTCGCGATCTGCGCGAGTCGGAACCGATTTTCCACCGTCCATCTCGATTTTCTTGTCGCTCAACGATATGGAAGCCATGTGCAGACCGGATACCAGCATTTTCAGTCGACCACCTTCAAATTTTATTGCGTTAGAAAAAAAAAAAAAAATTATGGCGTTTGGACAAAAGTATATTAGCCCATTTCACAAGGCGACCTTGAAATTTTTTCGCCTACAAGCAAAAGCGTGCTCTTCTTCGAGCGGAACAATGCTGAAGAATAAAGAACAAATGGTCGGATTCCCACAGCTGCTAATGTGTGAATATTCATAGTATCCTAACCTTCGGTTGTGCGCCATATGTAATGTGGGATATAGAATAATATCGCTTGGAAAAATAGGACGAAAGGAACCCACTGATAGTAGGCGTGATGCGTCACTTCATCCTCTTGTGTCATTGGTCCTACTCCTGGATGAGGAATGTCGCCTGCCTCGAGTATCGTTGCGTTCATGTGTTTTACCTTCGAAATAATTATTTTTTCTATTTTAAAGAAATAGAATTTTCATTTAAAAAAATAAAAATTTATTAGCTATTTTACGCCACTCGGTGCGAGAAGTGCAACTTTTCGCACGCGAAACGGAGAGAGAAAAAATTTATCGCACTCGTGTCGTAATATACTATTGTCAAATCACTCGGAACCATCGCTCGGTACTTACGACAGTGAAGGTCGACGTAAAGAAACAAAACGTGTCGATGACGTGTGCCGGTACCCCTTTCCCCGTCGTGCATCTACAATTAAATAAAAACATAAATATCCTCGCTATTTTCGAGCTGTAAATTTCCCACGACCAGAGAAAAGATTCATTACATTTTAATACAATTTTATTCAAATAAGAACATTTTCTTACTCATTACAACTGAAATTCCGTTTTGATGTAATAATTAACGCTCTTAGATTAAATCTAATAAAAAATAAATAATAATTAATTCACTTAATTACAATTAAAATCATTTAGTTTATCAATGATAATAAATCTGATAATTTTTTTTCCCTCGAATAAAAATGTACATTCAAGTAGACAAAATTCTGATACGCTGTTTTATTAAAATCAATAAATCATTTCCCTGGATTCAGCTTCAGTAATAATTGATCGACGCTTACTTTATGTGCTCGCCGATAAACTGGCGCGACGATACCAATATCGAACTGGCGAGAAGCACGAGGAACGTTGCCCTGTAGTGAAGCCTGAACACTACAATCACAATTCGATTATTTAATTTCACAAGTAATCACAATTGAACTTTATCACCAAGCCCGCTTAATGAAATTTTCAATTAAATCGTCAGCAACTGGGTCACAAGAAACTCGTGGGTTTTATCGGAGTGTTATCACCACGCGTCACTAATCATCACGCACATTACTAACCTGACACGCTAACGTTATCGAATTATTGGCCAATAAATAAACGTAATACAAAACAATTTTTGAAAAATCAACAATATTACTAATATTATCCAACAGCAAATCCTGCATTACTTTAATTTTCAAATCATTATTAATCAATAATCACAAATCGATAAAAAAAAAACAATATTATTCAACATTAAATCCTGAATTAATTAAATCTTCAATTAGCCATAACTAACTTATCGCCCAAACCCACTATAATTAATCAATAATGAAAAATCGATGAAAAAAAAATTACCAATATTATCGATACGCGGATCTTGAGTGACTTTCAGCTTCACGTGATCCTTAAGCGCGGAAAAAGTTGCAAAAACTGTGGCCATTTTTTTGAAGGCTCTGAATTACCAAAGGTGTTGGTAAACCCAAAGCTCGAGAAATAATTTCAAGGTCAATGAAATAAGCGCTTGAAAATTCCAAAAAATGATTATTTCATCGCCTGGGTGACACTGACACGAATAATTTGTCGTTCCTTCACTGTCTTAAGGCACAATAAGACTGAGGGAACTTTTGCACTGCTGAGGAGGACCCAGTAAGCCAGAAAACCGCGGCGTCCGCACACCTTATCGCTGATGCGGAGCTCGTGTTGTCTCAGCGGCCGGAGAGTCGCCGGGAGACGAGCTGTGCGAACGTCTCGCTCTCTCTATCAATCGTCAGAGGGGCAGAGACGAGCTTTCGAACACCCGGATAGGTTGTCTTTTCGATAACGATTGATAAACATTAAATAATCTTGAAAGCGAGTGTACGATTTCACTGATACATCGGTCGCGTATCGATAATTCAATAACGATTCTATTCACTGCTAAATTACCCCCGATAACAGTGATAAATGGCCGCTAGGAAATTTATTTATTAAATATGATGATTATGTCTATTATTGGATCCAATGGACAATTATCATTTATTTTTGTCTATTGTGTTTTAAAAATAAAATCTATCAGAGTAATTTTGGAAGTAAAGTTACTCTGAAATTGATTGATTTAATTGATTAATTAAGGAGGATAAATTTAACAATGATTTATCAGACATTTTTTATCGATTTTTTTTTTGATAAAATTTTTACACAAATTTTCAACTCTCAACTCCTGAAAATTTTAGTTAATAAATCTAACTTTTGTTAACAATATCCTGAATTTTCAAGAATCACATTTTGTTTTCCAAATTTTGAATCGAGATTTTTTAAAAATTATTCTGAAATTAGTAATTATAATTGAATATAAAAATTGAATTTCAATATTATAAAAATCAATTATAAAAATCTTTGCCTCCAATTTGTTTTTTTAATTCTAAAATTAACTTTAAAAAAATATTTTGTAATGGTCAAATTTTATATGAACCTATCAATCAATCATTAATACCCATCGATACATGTTCCCTGATAAGAAAAAAAAAACGGTAGTATCGAAAAGAGCACAACTCGATTAAATTTGTAGATCAAGATGTCGAGGCAGCGTTTTATCGCAGGAAACGTATTTTTCCTTTCCTGCCAACAAATTTGATGATGATGACGATTCTCATAACTGCGTAAGCGTACGTGATGAAGACCGCAGACGAGGATTAGGTGAATTCTGTTATCAACCACACGTTTGTCAGCTTAATGTTGAAATATTATAGCAGTCGACAGAAAAGGTGTCTGTGTTTCGCTCCGAAGTCAGAAAGCACCTATTTGCGCCCCGCAATGCAAACAATTGTCGCTAAAAACATTTTTCCGCAATTAACATTGAAAGCTTTTTTTATTATTTACCCAACAGTCCTTCTGATAATTATATTCTTCGACATTATTTGCGACTTTAATTTTGAGATTAGAAACGATAAGATTAGATTATTGCCGGTGCAATAATATTTTCGCGATTCGTTTCCTGTGACTTTTGCAACAAAATTGTGCGCGAAAATGAGTGAAATCACTTTTTGGACATTTTGGACCGTTTTGAATATCCTGAAAAGAAAATGATGAAAGAAAAATGTTTTTTCACGATTTATTTTATTTTTTTCCAATGCAAGCTCATGCATATATCTATCAATAATATTTATAAATGTCGTTTCGAAGAATTGATAATTCCTTCGGTTATAAAAACAGTAAGACAATTTCTAAAAATTGTCAATAAAACAAATAATAAAATTGAGGAATGGCAAAAAAAAGTCAAAAAATGTGGTATCACTTCCGGTTTAGTGTGACGCTAAATCTATAATGACTATAATCCAGCTGAATGCACCGCTAATGTCTAATGTCATTGTTGCAACGTGAATCATCCAAAATGATTTTAGAACTCGAGTCATTTGACGATCGACATTATCTCTAGTGGACTTTAAGCGCGGCGTTAAGTTTGTTTATAGGAATATTGCTGCTTCGTCACTTAGTAGTGTTGACAGTACGAGCGCTATAAATTTCAACCTGTCTCCGCGGTACCGCAACATTCCGGGCGCTCTCTTAGGTTTTTTTCATTGCCAGAACATTTATTAGTCACGAGTTCTACTGTCTCGATTTCCGGAATGGAATTCACCGCGTGATCTTCGGAAATCGGTACTAACACACAGCGTGTATGTAAATTTTGCGTTATAAATATTCTCGAGGTCATTTATCGACAATTTTTGCGTATTTTACATTATTATGCATTTATACGACATTTAGTGATTGCGGAGGATAATATATCATTATTTTGCTCCAAGCGACTAAGTTGGTTTAGACAACCAGTTAATTTATTCAATGAATCAGCTGATCAGTTGGGTGAGAAAATTAATTTTTTAATTTAACCAACTGGTTAGCTGGCTCGAAAAATTAATTTTCCGATCGAACCAACTGGTCAGCTGGGTCGAAAAATCAATTTCCTGAAAGGACCAACTGGTCAGTTGGTCAAATTTCTAGTTGTTGTTCAACAAGTTAATTTCTTGGATTACCCAATTGGTTGATTGGGCCGACTGATCAATCAATTGGCAACAGAACAGAATTGGCCGACAGAACCAACTCGTTTCTTCTCTCAACCACAAAATTTTCTTCATTTCCATTCCAATTCTCCATAACTTCACCGAACCTATTTTTATTAACAAATTATTCGCTGAAGAAAAAAAAGGAAAAACCATTTTTGCACTATTGAGTTTATTTGGTAAATTTCTGAGATGTACGTGACAACCCATCCATTAGATATATCTACCTACCCATGGTGCTGGGCCCCGTGGACCTCCGAGGAGTATCGGGGGGCCCCACGGGGCACCACCAGCGCCTGTCCCCGTACACGGTAGGGACTTTGACCGGCCGTTGCCCTCACAACGAGAACTCGAAGTAGCTAAGAACGCGACCGGTCTTCTCTACCATCGTGGGTTCTGGTGCTGGTTGGGGGGGGCCCCCCCAATGGGCGCCCTCTCCCTCCCTTCCTCATCTTCTTCTTCTTCTTCTTCTTCTCTCTCTCTCTCTCTCTCTACCAGAGTACAAGTCTTCGGAGACAACAGACCACGTTCTTCTACCTTCTTGTACCTGTTCAGAATCACGTACACAGTGAAGAGAACGAGAGAGAGAGAGAGGGAGAGAGACGAAGAGGAACGAGGAAGGGAGAGAAAGCTGCCGACGTGCAGACGCCGGACGAAGACTGAATGACAAGAAATAGCTGGAAAATGAAAAAGGAATGGTGGGCGGAGGGGGCGGGGGATTGTGCGGTGGGGGGCAGGGGGGTACGGTACTGATTGGATCGAAAAGACTACGTTTGGAGTGTGATCGAAATTTAAAACGCAATACTCTTATGGTGTTTTGCTATGGTTTTGGTGTAAATAAAATATCCCACATTAATTCAGTCAACCGATTTTTTGATGGTGACGAAAAATGGTTATAGAAATGGGCTAATAATGTCGATGAATTTCGACTACAGGAAATGGGAATTCTTTGAATAGAGTAAAGGGAAATTTCCTGATCCACAGGTGGACGTTTTACTAGTGAAAATATTTTTTCCTTACCAACTAATTTTGATAATGGTGCTCATGACTAACGTGGGCGTCGCTGGAGGACGCGAGATACGTTTGAGTAAACGTTTCGACGCTTAACAATATTTTTCCTTCTAACGCCGAGTCGTTCCCAAAATTTTTTGATTAAAATTAAAAAAGGAATTAAAAAAAAAACCCTTAAATCTACCAAAAATCCTACGGGAGCAATCAAAATCAAAATAAAATAAAAATTATTGTATACCTTGTTTAATTTTTTTTTATTCATATTTTATTACCTGCAAAATGGAATTTCTAGTTGATGCAGTGATACAAACTAAGGCGAATAAGATTTCTCTGATTGAATCGAGATATCAAAGGCATCATATGGTATTATAGGATTATATTCCCTTTCAAACACTCCACTGAGTCAATCCAGGTCGCGTCTAATAAAAAAAAAGTAAAATAAAAAAATGTCCCGAGGCTATTATACGTTATCAAATTTCTTGATTATTGTACAAAGACATCAAGATCCAACAACTTCGCGGTAAGTGTATCATATTCTATATATAGGTGATGAAATACTATATATATATATATGTATTTACTACCAATCTCTGCTGCGGTAGATTCATCTTCTTTCTGAATCGCTGACGCGCTCGCTGACTCGGTTAATGTAAAATAAGAATATGATATTTTATTCCGGAGATAATAAGCCGTACAGCTGGGCTTTAGAATTCCACTTCTCGTTTCATGTGCCCGATGCCTTTGCATACAATTACTTACTAAGTATAGAGTGTTAAAAAATATTAATTCAATGCGCTGAATTTTTATAAATTTTTGTAAGAAATTCAATTTAAAATACGAACAAAAAAAAAGTGGTAAATAAAAAATTCAATTATTTTAAGGGTACAAAAAAAAATTCAGTGGACTTTTGCTCTCCTTTAAAAAATCTTACATTTCAAACTCACTAAACACACATTAGGCATTATAATTATGCAATTTTGCAAAAACGTAGATTTTTCAATATTTAACTTTCAAAAAATATTAAAATTTACAGTGCCATTGTAAAATAAATATTTTTAAGCTTTATTGACTTATAAAAATAAATTAATAAATTAACACAAAACATCCTACACTAGTCACTAAAAATATGTTAATTAATTTATTTAAACAATTTCACACATTTATTTCGAGAATTATTTTCTATTCGGATAAAATATGATATAGGAATCGGATATTTTCTTATTTCCAGAGGCGAAAGCGACGAAGCACAAACTTTGAGCGAATTGCACTTCCCGGCGAACGTTCCGTGCGGGCGATGCTTGCATATTATAGTTTACTAAGTATCTCTCGTGTTATACGGTGCGCGTTGTATTATGCCTTTCGAAGCTCGTGCATAAGTACGCCTGGACAGTCTATAGTCCGCATTACTATACTATATGCTCTTCGAGTCTCCACACCCTTTGTCCGGCATACCTTCCGTCAGCCGGAGCAACCGCAGCGCACCAGAGCACGCCCTTTTATGCTCACCGCTCTCCCAACTGCGGTGTACGGGCCATTCCGCGCTAACTCGAGCTGCCTCTGACCCCCGACCTCTCCCCCCAATCATCCCCAATTTTTTAAATCATTCTCCCGTCTCTAATAAGCATCTACATTTTTTATTAGATTTTTTGCTAAACAATTCACGTACTTATGATTATTTATAACAAAAATCTCAAAAATTGCATCTCACTCATCAATATTTTTAAGCTTAGACCCAAAATCTTTCGGGACTCGATTCTATTTTTTTAGGATTTTTTTTTCAACGAAGATTGAGAAAATATTTTTTTTTTTTTCGAAACCGAAAAAGAAATTCTGATGTGTAAAAGTCCTTTCATTGTTAAATATTTCTCTATGTCAAGTGAATTTTTAAAAAATTCCCAAAGCGTTTTTTTTGTTTATAAAATTTTTTTAACGTTTAGAAAATTTTTAATAATGAAATTCGAGAGACTGAGTTGATACGGAATGGCCCATAGATGCAGCGATGGAGCGAGTGCAGCGAGAAAACGTTCGGTTCGTTGTTGGACTCGCGAAAGTGCGCACACGGCGTTGCTCTGTTCGAAGCGAAGCGCGAGAGCGGCACAACGTAATAATAAAAGACGGGGAGGACGCGAAGCGAAGTGTACGCGATCTCGTAAGGCCCTCAGGGGCCCCGTTGTTACGTACTACTACCTCGAAGGCCGACCGGCTCGATACTTGGACCCCGCCGCTGCTGCATCCTGCTGCATGATCTCCATCAACAACCTGCAACATCATTCCTCACTCATACGAGGCTCAATAATCATTTACTCGACGCACTTAGGCAAATTAAGAAGCCCATCTAACTCGCGCGCTTTGTTTGATCTCCACTGTAGGAATTAATCAGCCACTCAACAGCTTGCAAATGAATTTTTCTGCCCGTTAAAATCATCGATTTTTCCCAAAAACAGAATTTTTTTAATTTCTCATAAAAATCGCGATGTCTGTCAAAGTGAAAAAAAAGGTGCAGAAAAAAATTGTTTTTGAAAAAAAAAATACAACTTATATATCATTTTGACAATTGTTTTTGAGAAAAAATTTAAAAAATTATTATTCAGGTGCCTGTACGTTTAAAAAATTATTTCAGTCCATTAAAAAAATTATTATTATTATTATTATTATTTTTTATCACTTTGGAGATTTTTATTCGAGATGAAATGGTAAATTTGATCATATCTCGGCACCCTGAAGATTGAAAGAAAATTATAATGCGATAATTTTCTGCACCGTTTATTATACTGCAGCTGATGCAGCGATGCATTGCATTTGAAGCCTGCACGTGTAACCACGTGGTGGCACGCTATATTACACGCTACGTTTATAATAGCGCGTAATAGTCGCGCAATCCAAGCTCGTAGAAAAGCCCCTCGGGACCACGCGAGCCATTACGAATAGATTGAAGGTTAAACCGCGTGTGCTCGACGAGGTGGTCGCCTGGCCCTGCACCCGCAAATTCGCCATCGCTGCACCGCAGACTGCAACACGATGCACGCGTCCCGTTGCACACTCGGCACTCGCATCTCCGACTGAGAGAATTTCTGTCTGCGATGAAATCAAGAGGATTAGGTTTCGAGAGTGAAGCTGAGATAAGCGGTATTTGATATAAAAGCCTATTTTTTATTTTTTTTATTTAATTAATTTTTTTTTGTCGAGTAATTTGTGGGACTTTTTGAGACAATGTCATGAAAATGATACATTTTATCACTAGGAAAACATTTTTTTTGTAGGGGGTCTTCAGCTTTAATACTGTAATAATCACACGAGCAACAAAGTATGTGAAAAATAGTACTTTTTGACACTGGGGAGAAAATACTTTATTTCACGACGGTGTGGAAAGCGAGGTTTTCCGCCTCTTCTGTAATTAGAAAACTCCCTTTCATATTCTCAAGTAAAAATGTATGCGGTACTGAGGGAAAAAAACAACATTTCCGCCCTCGTGCCGTAATATTCTATTTTTAGCGAGTCTGGAACTGAAAATTGTACTTTCCCGAATGGAAGACAAAGTTTTTTGTACGACGTTCGAAAACTGCATTTTTCTGACCGGAACTGACTGAAAATAAATTTCCTTAAGGTGGTCGATACACTCGAAATTTGTTTGTATTTAAGTGTTAATTTTTGGCAATGGGTCACAATTTTTATTGGCTATTTTTGTGCACGGGAAATGGAAAAGGAAATGAAGTCGTCAAGAAGATCAGCGATTTTTTTGTTGCCAATGCAAGTGTCTTTATTTATAGATTCACTCAGTTTTTCTTTATTACCCATAATCGTCGTAATCACTATTCGTAATGAGCTTACAATTTTCATAAACTTTCCTCTTTTTCTGTACACTTCATTTTTATTTCCTGTGTCTACGCAAAAAAACGTACTACAAGCGACGGAAAGTTTCTTCATTCCGATATCTTTAAACCCTCTTCCGGTTTTCTCGATAAAAAAAGCGGAAATCAAGAAACCGATAAAGGTACAGAGTATTATCTCAATTATTTTTCACCTCGTTTTTTTTTTACTTCCATTTATCTCTCCTATTCACAAGTAAAATTGTAAATAAAATGTATTTCCCTCATAAATACAATTTTTTTTGAAATTCTAATAATCATTACCATTAATCAATTCAAGCGATTAATTTACGAATTTTATGATGATTTTTTAATTATCGAAAATGAAATCGGTGAAAAATAATAGCGATAAAACTGCAGCAAATCAGTTAGGAAAAATAACAAATTCGAAGAAGATTTTTTACAGATATCCAAAGAATTACTTTTATTATCCTGTCTCTAGTGGCGCGTATATAATTTTTTTTTCATACAATTACGTGGAATAATGTTATAATTGTTAATAGGTAAATATCGCAAAACCTTGCCGAGATTTTCGTTGAATTATCTACTCTCAATATAATAGCTGCGTCGAGCGGATGATAACACGAGGAAAATATGGATTTTTTTTCAGCTGTTTATCCTAACAATACATTTTTATATCGTTAAAAAAGAGAACGTGAACAATTGTCACCTCAGTCACTATCACAAGATTTTTCTTTTTTTTTTTTCTTTTTTCAACGCGATCGCGCACTCGTCGTCGACGTTGTAATCTCAGCTCAACCTTATCTAAATAATCTGGGTGAGAACTCGTCGGGAACTCAGAATTGTGTGCAAAACGTTCCACTTAAAATCAACGACTCGTATGATCTATTTATTTTTCCCTTTTAATGAACAATCGAGGCGCGCAGGCGGCAGCTTCCGCTCTCGCGAGAAAAAAAAAACAAAACAAAACTAACACGCGAAAAGCTACGATCGTCGACTATATAGCGTACGACTTAATTACTTTCGATAAATGCTAGTTGAGAAGCATTCCAATAAGGCATTGTCTCCACTGGTCCCATGGTTATGTTTTGATTGTCTCAATTGTTTCTAGCAGCTGGTATGTTATATGGGGGGAGAGACCCCCATGAAAATATATGTCAACAGAAGAATACACGTGCAATATCGCAAATACATGAAGAGGCATTTTCGGAATTTGTTTGAGCTCAAAAAATTAATCTCTCACTGCGATTCTAATTTATCAAAATAAAAAAATTGTATGTTTGAAATTTTAGTCGGAATAATATTTGGGAAAAAAGTTAGGTAAATGTATTATTTGATACATTTAAAAAATGTGATATTGCACATATTTCCCACATAAATTTTCACGAGGGTTTACAAAAAATTCGCGAGGCTTTTGTGGCAGAGCGATTAATCGTTGAGCGATCGATTTTGTGTATTGGACATTTTAAAAGTCAGAACCCGGAAGACGTGTGGATAAGAGAACGCGCAATAATTTCCTGCGTGCGACCTCTTGGCAGTCTTACATTGAGCATACATCACTAGGCCTTTCATCTAATTAAATAGAATCATCGCGAGAAATCATAGAGACGTAAATGAAGAATGAAAGAAAAAAAAAACAAAAAAAAGAACAAAAGCTATTACTGTGTGTTTTTTCATTTATTTAATCGTTAATATTCACTAATATTTATTTATTGTCTTTTCTCTAGGTCCTTATCGTGTAAAGCTGTATCGTGTATATTTCTACTACAATTAGCGGCGAAAAAAAAAAAAAAACAAATACATATATAATAATGTGGAAGTGGCATGTTACGAGCAAAAAACACGCGCCCTTTCGATCGTTCAAATCACGCTTCGCGCTTAATCGGCTACAAGACGATAATACATCTGTGTATAATTAATTACTTAATTATTAAAAAGGCGAAAGGCAACAACCGATAAACGCGCTTCACCGGTTACCCTCGTCTCCTTCAATTTCCATTTTATTTTCTCCGGTAAACGCGTTCGAGACGGATTTTCAGGCGGGTTTGTGATCGAAAAATCGGTTGATCGATCGATTAGAGAAAATAGTAATTGAGGATTATTAAAAAATGTATATTGGCCCCCTCGAGCAACGTGGAATGGACGTGTTTCACCTTCTCAACGAAGAAGACAGATATGTAATATCTACACAATTTTATCTATAATTAATATATAATAATATATATATCTTTCTATGCTTCTTTTTTTTACTATCAACTATCGAAGGAGGATTCGTGTCTGTGTGTATGTGTCGTGTCTTTAATTACCGCTATGCAACTGCGAAACGAAAAAAAAAAGAAAAAAAAATCGGTATGTCAATGAAATTTGTATATAAGGATAATGTAGTAATGCTAACGTGGGAGGACGGCGTATATTATCCTTAAAATGTATAATTATTATTATTATCCACAATCCTCGTCCCTTCGTTAAAATTTGCGTCGAAGGTTCGGGTATGAAATCGGCATGTTTTCGGCCGGGTTATTATTGCAATTCCATTTTTCGCTTCCACTCTCCGTTTAAAAAATCGGTTAAAAATTTCTATTTATGGGCTTATTCTTCAGCAACTCTGGTTGATCCTTTCAGGGAATCGTGAGTCGTGGAAGCGGATACGAAAGAGGGTGGGAACCGGCAACGCGCAGCCACACCGACTCTGTTTGCAAGAATTTACGACCGGTATGGCGTCGCACTTTACCAACCGGATCTTAGCGTACCTGAGCAACCCAAATCCCAGGTACAGGTTAGTAAAATAAAGAAACGAAAGACGAAAAGAATGAAGGAAGGGAAGAAGTCGGAGAGCTTTTGCGTCTCGCCGTCCCTCTTTCGAAATCGGTTGGATTTACAAGCGATGGAACGAAAGAGAGAGGCGAGCTCTCTGCACGAGCCCGGTTGATATTTTTCTTTTTTTTTTCTTCGTGTATTATACGCCGTCCACCGCTTATCACACAATTAGAGTCTACGAAGCCTCCAGTCTCTCACGTTCCGGGGATCCATTTAAATACAAACATGCAATATTCGCAAGGCGAGAGTGCCGCTCGCGTCAGTCCCGTCTAACGACTATTTAGCCAGAATCTCAATTATTACAATAGCAGAAATGAAAAAAAAAAAAAAAAACGAAAAAAAAAAAGATCGGTATCGAAATTAAAAAATCGATAAAACTAAAAATGCGGTATAAGAACATGAAGAGATGGACGCTGGCTCGGAGTCGGGACTCCGATCGAGCCGATCTATCCGATCGGCAATCGCGATATTGGCTATCGCAAAATTAAATTGTTTTTCTGATTCATCTAATATTCTAAGAAATCGTTTTACATCGATGAACGTGAGCCTTCAGCTTTTGACTCACGATTTATTCTCTGCTAGTGCTGAAGAAAAGTGATCGTTAAGAAAACAAAAGAAAGAAAAGAAAAAAAAAAAAAAATCGGTAAAATCGTGAAAGCCTCCCAAAAGAGCCGATCTTCACGAGTCCATGCAGCAGCGATTGATCGTCATTCCGATCTCTCGAACGTCGGTCCGAAATCGGTTGTTTCGTGCCCGACGATCGTTGTTCAATTTAATCGGTATTGTCGTAGAAAAAATCTAGCTCTTCATGGTCGAATCGTTGGATGGGGTTAGGCGCTCTGCTTCCCGCTGAAGGAGGTCGCGAGATCGGCGACGAGTTGCTTGTAGATGAGAGGATCGATGTTCTTGCCGAGTTGATAGAGGATGAACCAATCGCCGATCTGGCATTTGAGCGCTATCTTGTCGACGTCCTTTTCCGATGACAAACGCGAGCGTGCCCGAAGAAGAAGGAATCTAAGTTTGGGGGCAGCGACAACGGCGAGTCTGTAGGCGAGGCTGAGTCCGCTGATGATGGCGAGGATGATGAACCAGAACCACAGAAAAACGTAGATCTTCTCGTTGACGATGTTGAGCGGAAGTACGCAAAGACCGTCGAACTTCTCAACGGTACCGGAAGCACCGTATTTGTGGAATGTGCACTTGGTGACTTTGGGAAAGACCTTGGACATGGGATCGACTCTGTCTTCGGGTTCCATTTCAGTGAACTTGACGACATCCGATCCGTAGGTCGTGAACTCGCCATCGAGGAAGAAGTCCATGAAGTAAATCTGTCCAACGACATTCACGAGGTTCAGAAGTTCACAGAAGAAAAATCGATAGGCGTAGAAATTTTGCGTATGCAAATTTTTGCAGAAGTATTCGACGAGTAATTGTCGACGATCGGTTTTGCAGCTGTCGCTGACAACGGGACAGTTGAGATCGAGTACGAGCATCTTGATCCTTCCGCCCTCCCAAGTTTTCCAAAGGTATCTCGGCACGTAGAAGAGGATGGCCTGAAAGAAGAGGGTGAAACAGACCCACTGATAGTACTTGTGGTACTTGATCTCGTCCTCGCCTTCGACATAGGCGGCGACACCGTGTTGCACGAGATCACGACCGACGACGCCGATCCGATTGGGAATGGTGAAGGTCGAGTAGATCCAGCAGTAGGTGTCCATAATGTGAAGGGGTATCTCGTCGACGATGCAATCGATGGGGTCGCCGATGTATTGCCTCGAGGTAACGAGAAGGGAAAACGCGATGAGTATGATAACGGTGGCCTTGTAATGCAACCGGAAGACATTGTTGTCGATGCACACAGAGTCGAGCTTGAGGAGGCCCTTTACGGACCCAAATACGTCAAACATGGCTGCCTCTTCTTTGTCTTACTGCTAGCAGTGCGATCCAACCGAACAAAGAAGCCCTTTTTACACTGCCTCTCTTCAACCTCTTCTTCCTCTTCGCTATATCTCAAAACCCGCACGCACTTCCGCTACTAAACGCACCCGCGCAGACGCACACTCTCGGTACCAACCGCCACGACAAGCGGCGCGTTACTGCCTAGCTGGTTTATCACTAAGCTCGGGCACAGCTTATACACGACACACTGACGACGACGACGACGATGACGACCACGAAGTGTCCTGTGTGGCTCCGCTGTCTCTCTCCCTCTCGCTCGCTCTCCTTGCGCGTCCCACTCTCTTCGTCTTCCTCTCCTCCGAGCACCGCGTGCGGATAGTCAGGATGTTCGTCACGCTGTTCCTCCGCCGGTACCCTCGACTCTATTGTATCAGCACGTCCTTAACGTGCACCGCGATAGGTTCCTCGTTTTTTTTCTTTATTCTCATCCGCGGTATCAGTCACTGGCTCGAGGCCAAAACGTACACTTTACCACCTTGTAAACACACGCACACACAATCACAGGCACGCGCACACACGCACACTGCACGTATCTTACTCTGGTAACGTGTATCTTCCGTCTCCTTCCTCTTCTTCTTCTTCTTCGTGGCTCAATGAACGTCCGCTTATGAGCCTCGAGTCCGTTGATCCGTCTTCGTAAATCGCAACTTTCTTCGTGGTTGATTTACACCTGTTACAGTGACGATAAGCGAGATATCGTTACGTACAAATCTCCCTCTCTC
This sequence comes from Clistopyga incitator, assembly GCA_947507545.1. NCBI lineage: Eukaryota > Metazoa > Arthropoda > Insecta > Hymenoptera > Ichneumonidae > Clistopyga > Clistopyga incitator. Next base: position 1,539,281 of record OX382190.1, read on the forward strand.
TCTTCAGCAACTGATACCCCGAATTAATAACCTCTCTTAGCTATTATTTATTTTATTGGTACAAGTTATATTAATATTTATATAATTTGTAAAAAAATATTGGGTTTGAGGTGCACGAGGACGCGACACACGCGCTTCTGTCGAGAGTTCGGCGTACGGCGAAGCTTGGACTCTTTTGGCTCTTTCTCTTCTCCGCCTCGCTCTTCTCGTTCACTCGGGGACTGAACGTAGTGGGTTTTACGATATACGGGACCCTCTGCCCCCACTACTTTTCACCTACTCGCTTTCCCCTCGGTCCGTTGTTGCCGAAGACCCCCTCTCTAAACGCTCGGGAACTCGTCAAGCTGCTGTTGCTGCTGCCGCTGCTGTTGGTATCGCTCTGGCTGGTCTTTTCTGCCTTCGCCGCGCTGGCCCCTTGTCGCTCTCGTCGTAACGGTCGTCAGCACCACCACGGGACGCATAGAAAGTTTAGCGAGCGTCTCTTGTCTCGCTCGTTAGCCGTTGCACGCATGCGCAGTGAAATATTCCGGCGCGGTTGTGTGTAGTGCGGCGATCGCCTCGTGGGCTCTCTTCGGGGTCGCTCGGATCGACGATCTGTTGCCATGGAGACCGACGCCCCGAGGGTAGCCATCGGCAGCCCGTCGAAGAAGGGGACCTTTTGGCTTCTGGTAATACTCTCTTCGACCCGGAGGATCCAATAGCGCAGGAATTCGATGGGCAATTCCAGAAGGAATCTCCGGTGCCAGGAGCCCTGATTGAATAATCGTAAGCGCAGGGCCTTCCGTGCTATTAGAATAATTCCACTCGGGCAACGCTGATTGCCACGAAATGGTGGGGATTGCTTTCAAAATGGCCGACGCGGGTGTCAAGGAAATGTGAAAGGCTTGGGGAGAATTTATACGCGGAAAACTGGGGCTTTTATGGGTTTTGGTAAAACGGAGAATTACCATAAGGTGGATTGAATATTCGGTTTACTCGGTTTATGAGATTATGGATGGTTTACATAGTACGTAACCAATTAAACTGTCGTACACCTCTAATACAAATTTGAAGAGCTATTACAAAAGCCCTAATTGAATAATCAACCTCAGGGCCTTCCGCGCAATTGGAATAATTCATGCTGTGCAATATCGAGTGCCACGAAATGGCGGAGCTTGTTCTCAAAATGGCCGACGCTCGAGTCAAGGAAATGTGATAGTGCTTCGGGGGAATTTAGTCGGAAAAATAGAAATTTTATGCATTATGAGCATTTTCGGCAATTTGAATTAAGAATTTTTGAGGTTAGTGATTCTAGGAATTTTTTTTCGGAAAGCGACTTTATCCTTGACGCAGGTAAGTAACGTTAAAATTAAACCTGCTAAAAATAGACGTCGTTGCATCATTGCATCCCGATTGCATTGACTGCAATCAAACCACGCAGTGACATTAAATCTTTAATTAGATAATCTACCGTAAACAGCTTCCAGGCAGACAAATTCATTAGCCGATAACGAAGCAGCGATTGGAGACAGAGAGAGAATTGCTTCGTCGAGATGCGACACACGTAGTCGTCGAGAAATGGCGGCGGAGGTGATGGGAAGATGCACCGATGCACTTTTGGGTCTCACGAGGTAGCCAAGGAAATGCCACGCTGCCAATAATCCAGCAGGCCCATCGTGGGACGAGTCCTCGGCGAGGGAGACCCAACGGGGGGCCCCCCACCGGTTCCAAAATAACTCGGACCCGATACGAGGCATTCCCCTTCAGCTAATCCACTGCAAGTCTTCAAAAGAAAATTTTCTATCGCTACAAATATATTTCATTTATTCACTAATTCACAAATTCACAATAATTAGGGAATACTTTCATACGTATACGTATAACTAAAATTGCCGCAGGAAATTCGGGAACTCAAATCGGATTTATTAAAATGTATACATAAAATCTTACACCCTTAAGCCCCAAAAATCCGGTCGGTTTAATTTTTCTTTTCTGACGAAAGTATCCGGATGCCAGAATCAAAATTTTACACACAATTAATTCCCAATATTGCCAACTACTACATTTTTTTTTTTTTTTTTTCAAAAATCAAATTAATATTATTTAAACAAATTGCCACCGAAAAATCATTTCATCATTCCATTCATTCATATTCCATTACGAAAATAAATTGATCAAAAAAATATTTTTAATTAGTGAAACATTTGCTCTATCTCTATCAAGAATTCATGAAGAAGCTAAATTATTAGAGTGACAGAGAATGCTCAATACAAATAGCGCCGCGAGTTTTTCGTAAGAAGCAGCTCGTGCTTCGGCAGAAATTTTCGAACCGAGCTGACCAGGACCCGATACATCCTCCTTCACCTTTTATCTTTTTTCTTCGTTTTTCCAGTCTCACTCTCCCCATAGTTCGCTGCGGTGGAAGCCTGTAGTTCCTCGGTGAGACCTTCGCCGTGGCTGTGCAGCACGACGCTTCGACTCGGATTTCACGAATCCATCCGACGATGTTCTTGCGGTTGGAGACTCGGGTGAAGGGAACAAGCAGCAGCAGCCAGACCGCATGCATTGGCGTCGACCAAGATAGTGCTACACACACGACCACTTTCGATAATATACCCCTATGCATATAGATATATATATATGCATATAGATATATGTATATAGAAGTATATACCTGGTTGGTGCTTACACGCTGTATAAGTACACGCGAGCCTTGCGGTTTTCGAGATCATAATTATGCTGATCGCGGCTCACTCGAGTTTTAAAGCGAACAAATAGACACGAGGTAGGAAGTCTATAGTCCACTATTTTTTTAATTCAAACCCGCGTCGAGTAGATTTTTTTTCGTAAAAACATTGCAGGTAAAGCTACACGCGGTTAAAATCGAAGTCCATCGCGCGTTGACGGCGCGAAGATTTTTTAATAAAAATTAAAAAATATATTGAAAAGTAACTTGGTATCGAGTCTATATTCCGGAATTTTTAATAATAGTCACTTAATAGTTGACTGTATTATTAACATTTATCTCGGTGTATAAAAAGGGCAAAAGGCTCCGACGTTTTTAAGCTCTTCAAGGTTTCGAGAGATGTCGGACATTTTTCAGGGATATTAGCGAGCGTTCATTTTTAAAAAATCATTTTTCAACCTGTTTTAGGTCACCGGCAATTAGTCGTTCTTTAAAGTGTGTTAAAGTGTCACCGTTGCTCACAAATCTTGAGCAATAAATTTTATCTCTCTCTCAAAAAAAAAGGCACACTTGCTGCACGAAGGCCACTCCATGCGAAGCTATGTAATATCAACGGAATTGTTTTTCATTCGTGCATGCGAGAGGCATCTCTGCCGACACGATTTTCTCAATTGACGGTGGAATCGTGTGACAGATTTAATCGAGGTCATTAATGCCCTTTTCAACGGTTTACATGACATTATGTAACCAATTAAACTGTCCTCGTCTCGTCTGCCAATTCATTCTGTTTCATTTTTCTCACACGTTCAAAAATTAATTACTCCTTCATTTCTATTTTACACAACTTACATCAATATACAAACAATCCATAAAAAAAATTAAAAACATTTTTTTAAATTCAAATTTCTTAACAATCCTAAACATTTTCTCAAAATATCTTGTCCATTTTAAAACTCTTAAAATTTTTAATATCACCTATAGAAAAATTGGAAAAATCATAATCACTTTACCTCAATTTTTCTAAGCATGTAAAACAAACAAAAAAAAAATCAGAAAAATAGTTACCCTGAAGAGAAAAGTCTTATGCACGTGCAACGAAACTTAACGGGTTACGTTAACGCACGTGGCTAGAAAAAACCTGTATATGTGTCTCCGCGAGGAAACGTGACTTCAGGGCGTCTCGCGTAAAGTGCAAAGTCTTCGGTGTGAGCCAAAGCGAACTAAGAACCAAACCAGTGGACTAAACTCGGCTTTGCGAAGGAGCCACTCATCGCATTACCATGCTGAAGACGTACTTTTTCGAATGCTATATACATTACCATGCATTAACCATAATACACACAATGATGATCCGCTGATGCGCGGGATATTGTCTTCAGCATAAAGCCTGACGAGCTTTGCTTTGATATATGCATATATATGCTTACGGTATACATAGACGCGTGAAATTTAAACGCGTCGCGAGGAGAAGCGGAGGTGGAAGAGAAGAGAGGCGCCAATGCCTGACTAATTTCGACGCTGATCATCGATAATGACTACGGTCAACCCGCATTCCCAGTGGCAACCGTGAAATGCCATGGAGCATATTCACGTCACGTTGAGGCAAACTTTCCAGGAGAACGAACGCGTCAAACGCCCTCTAAAATATTCATTGATAAGCGTTGAACCGTCCCCGAGCGCATGATTGCTCCTAACGGTTTATCAATAGAGAAGAGTTATCAGTGGTTCGGCTGTTATTACACGGGAGGCCATTAATTAAGCCGCGACGTGTGTCCCGTGGTGCTGAATTCGAAATTAAATCGCCATTTTTCATTGGTAAAGAAGGAGGGATTTTTTTGCGAACCTGGTGAGCAAATTTCGTACCAAAAAATTTTTAATTGGTCAGTGTCACGAAATATTATTTATATCGAATTAACAATTTTTTTTTTTACAAAATTTTAACGGTTAATTGGCTGGAAATGATTTTGATGTAATCTACAATTTTCGAAGCATTCTAAAAAAAATTCTAAAAAATCAAAGAAAATTTCTTATCGATTATCGAAAATATCGGAGATGCCGGAAAATTGTTTGTCTGATAAGGAACGCTTTATTAATTGAACTCAGTGAATTTCATAATTATTAAGTAGTCCAAATTGGCAGTTGCTTCGCTAAATTGGCGGAGAGCAAGTGGAACGAAAAATTCCCACGAAATAGTATCAAGCAAATACGATTTATTTTTGATTATCGAAAATATCGGAGAAGCCGGAAAATTGTCCGTCTGATAAGGAACGCTTTATTAATTAAACCTAGTGAATTTCATAATTATTAAATAGTCCAAATTGGCAGTTGTTTCGCTAAATTGGCGGAGAGCAAGTGGAACGAAATTATTGGGCACTTGGGCGCTAGAATAAATTCGTTGAGCACCTAAGGTCCTGTGGCGCAACGGATAACGCGTCTGACTACGGATCAGAAGATTCCAGGTTCGAATCCTGGCAGGATCGAAACACATTTTTTTTTTTTTTTTTTTTCTTTACGTTCACCTCGTGGAGAGAATATTTTCGCTCGTATCGCGACCATCGGAATACAAGGTACGTTCGGTATTACTCACAGCCGCGTTCTCCGTTGCGCCGGGAAGCGGATCCTCTCGCGGACAAAGAAAGAGAGTGGCGCTCGCTTACTCACTGCGTTGTAATATGGAAAAGAAGTCGCTCCGAGGGACGGGAATTTTTTTACTATAAGCGTACGACTTCTTTTTTTAGTTACACGTCCGTTGGTTTTACTCATTTTTTTTTTTTTAATATTACGAGTTCACCTTCTTATTGGCATAGAAAAAATATATATACATGTATGGCAATAGTGTAATATAATTTTTTAAATGCCAAAACCAACATTCATATCTTGGACACTAAAGTTTTTGACGAAAGTGAATAATTTTTGTCGTTTTTTGGGAAAAAATTATAAAGGTTTCCACAATAGTTTAGTTACGTTTTAAAAAATTTTGAAATACTAACAGTAATTATTTTTATTATTATTATTATTAATATGAAAAAAATTGAAATGGGAATAGAATATGAATTGATTTTCATTTACTTTTATGGATAATCAGCGAAGAAAAAATAGAAATGGGAATAAAATATGAAATGCGTTTGATTTTCAAATGGTTTTGAGGATAGGCAGTGGCAACTGCGCTCGAAAGTGGAGTCACAGCGCGCAGCGCAACCAAGTTGTCGCCGAAGAATAATTGAGAGCCCGAGAGCGAGGCTGAGCGCTGGGTCAAACGAATTAACCCGAGTCTCGGATGAGCCCTGTGGTACCTTTGGTGCAACTCGCGAGAACGTACGTGGAATGAAACACGAGAGGGCTCTCGGTTACTGCTCGCTATATGTGCTACGTACCACCACAAGAAACACGTCTCTCCGAGAAAAGGAAGAGTCAACGATGCAGCGGCTTTGCCAGACACAGAAGCTGCTCTTCGTATCGTCTCGACTTCCCTCGGTCCACAGGGTCACCAAGTCTGCACGTGGAAAAGTTATAAATAGCGAAAAAAAAAAACGTCGACTGTGCTAATTTTAATCAATTGTCACTTCCCTCGCAATCATCCGCTCTAATTCTATTTTTCCCATAATCTCGGACACTCGTCTACAATTTTTCATCTTCGAATCATTATTAAAAAATATGGGAAAAATTATATTTAAAAATTTCTCATAAAAATTAGTAGCAAAATGTTAATCACATTTTTTCAGGAGAAATAATGTGTTTTTATCATTTTGCAGTTAAACAAATTTAGCGTGTTATTAAATTTAAAAAAATTTGAAAGCACAATTTCATATTTGCTAATTGTTGAATTAAAAAATCACAACGTAACATTTTTTCAATGAGCCCCGTAAGTAAAATGGTCCATTTTTCACATTGCACAGCCTCTGGACCAGCAGCATCCGAGATGGAATTTTTATTGAAGATTAATCGCCTACGAAGAATAGCTGAAGCATTGCCAATTGATTCGAAGAAAGTCTCGGTACGTTCGGTTGGGATAAATCGTCACCTGCATTAATACCATGGTCCATGGGTGGGTGTTGGTCGTCATCAGGTTCGTGAGCTTCATGACCAGAATCCATATGGGCAATCCTCCGCTGCAATACAATATAGTACTACGTCTATGGATTATACGTCGACTCGACGTCCATTCCCCCCCTCCCCCACCCTGAAGAGTGGGAGGCGGAGGAGGCACGTGAGAAGAAAAGAGAGATGGAAAGAGACTGCGAGGATAGCAGGCCGGTTTTTCTGGTTTGACTCGAAGAGTCCTGCAGGCATACTACTCAAGAGTACCCCTTTGGTATTCCATAGGCCAAGATTTACTCAGCCATGGGTTCTCATGCTGCTGCTGCTGCTGCCGACTCTACATTGTATTTACCATTTTACGCCCACGGCGGATCAGGTACAATCATCGTCGCGGCCTCAATATTCCTTCGAAGAAATATTAATCACCTCCATAGAAAATATGTGCATAGGAGTGTGATTGGAATTTTTATGAAGAATTAGCGACTTGGAATTTTTTAATGCATGGTGAAAAATTATTTTAATAATAATAATGTCGTCTCTTTAATTGCATCGAAAATTTTAAATATTTCCAATTTTGTTGCAAGTTTAAATTAAATTTTGCAGTAAATTTAAAATATCAGATAAAAATTTCTCAAAAATACAAAATTTCACCGATTTTGAATTATCGAAGTGAATTTCTTGAATAATGAAAAGTATTAATTATTTTTTCTAAATTTTAGTTCCAAAGTACATTTTTAATTACTACGAAGTTAATTAGAGTTTTTTACAAATTGGTAGCTCATTTTGTCACCGATAAAAATGAAGAAAACCGGAGTAAATTTTTTTTTTAGTGAATAAAAGGTTCGCCCTTTCAAGTCACCCTTCGTAAAGTTGAGTGCAACTTTGAAGACCCACTTAAGTGTTTTACCGCTGACTCTGACTGTGGGAATCTTGGAGATTCTATTCAAAACGATGTCAGAAGCGTTTTAGCCTCGAAGCGCTTTTTTTTTCCTCCCGAAGCATTAATAATCGTGAGTGAATGCGAAGGCAACTTTCTCATCGGTTTCTGGGCGACTCTTCGGGGTTGCATCTTCTTCAGGTACCTTGAATATATTTTCACATTTTCTCGGCTAATTTTTGATGGACCACGTGAAAAAAACCTATTCCGGTGACCGAGCTTCCCTCCGTTCGAAAAAGCCCTGACCTCACTTTCATAAATCAAACGCCACTTTCCGTGAATTAAATGGCCATTCCAGTTACCAGGAATTCACGGCCAAAACCTTCCGGGAATTTTACTCCAACGACTCGTTTCACGATTCGTCATTGATGACCGTGAATTTCTCTTATGCAATTTCATTTCCCGCATTAAAATTAATACGTCAAATTGACGTTCCAAAAAGTGCCATTTTTTAGAGGCGAAAAATCGTTTCCAGTGATTTTGGGATCGATTTTTTAAACCAATTTGTGATTCATTTTAGCAATGCTGACAAATTTTATCATATATATTTTTATTCTAAGTAAAAAATGTGCATTTATCTAAATAAACATTTTTTTAAAATTAATAGGTTGATTGGAATATTGAGGCTTTATTGGACAACGTCTTATGCAGTGAATTTATAAAGACTGTTGTACGTATTGCCAATGTTCATTATCGCTTCACCATGAAGAACGATAAGTTGGTGGTGAAGCGATCGTTCAGTGAGTATTAGTAGCCGGTGTCGGATCACCAATGCTTTTCTAGCTCAAGGACGGATGCATAAAAATGTATCTTCACAAAGAAAAAAAAAAAAAGAGATAAAAGCACGGCACGAAGACTCCCGCGCATTCGTATCTCTCACTCTTACCATTTACCAGTAATAAGTCATTGCGTTACGCTACGAATGCGATACTCGTGCGTGATCAAACATCAGAGAGATACGGACAGATGTTCCGTAACTGGATCGATCACAATAAGTGTAATCAAGCCAATAATTAATCTGTAACGCGTGGTTACCATTTTTTTTCTACCTATTAATAATATCAGTTGATTTCCTCGTAAATTTGCCTCTGAAAATGAGGTATTAGTGACGACTATTCATTTTTATTTCGTACCAAGAATTTTTTAAATATTTTTGACAAATATGTAATTTAATATTCATATTTGCATAATAATGAAAACAGTTGCATGAAATAAAAATCAATAACAAATTATGGTATTAGTAACTATAAAGTGACGACTATTCATTTTTATTTCGTACAACGAATTGTTTTTAATAATCGTGACAGCTGTCAAAATATAACGAAATATTCAAAATAATAGAAATATAATTATTAATTTATTATAAATATGAAATTATTATTCAAGAAAATTAAAAAATGCTAAATTATTAAATTATTTATGCACTTAATGAAAAGAGTGATTTCAGAGGTAATTAGAGGATTACGACACTCCTGTTCACTCAGCATAATGAATATTCTGAATATGGTCAAGGGAAAAAATCACACGTTAGCAAACATTATTTTCTCACATATTACTTTTATTTCATCGTTCTTCTTACACTCTCGCTCCGATTACAAACAAGCAAGAAATGTTTCTCATTTTTTTTTCTTTTTTTTTTACTCGAATCATCGTACGCATACAAATATCGTTTGTGCTTATAATTCATACAATTAAAACATCACAAGAACGTAAAATATATGTGTAGCAATTGCAGTAACAGCTTGTAAGTCATTAATTTATTCGGTACAATTCTGTTTCTGCAAAATCTCTAAATCACGAACCTTTTTCCTTTTTTTTTTTTTCTTTTTCCCAAGTCACGAAATCGCAATGAAAAATATACATAGAAAAATATAATGACGATAGCGAGACGAAACTACAAAAATGCACAGTACATTATTATTTTATTTTTTTTGTTTTTTAATAAATTAATCACCCGAACGACCACCTTCTTCACTTTCTCTCGTTTATTTCAGTTTTTCTTTTTCTTCATCATCAAAAGTCGTCTGTTTATTATTGTAGAGTGTTTGTGTGTACCTAAGAGGATCCTCAGGGTGTATAATTAATATCACTCACTTACCAATGATATGCTCAATGAACTGTGGGTCAGATCTTTGACGGAGGATGCGAACATTTTTTTATTTTACTTGACAAATATTTTGTGCCACGAACCGATCAACCTTTTCTTTTTTTTTTTTTTGTACAGATTCCTCAGAAACAAATTTCATCCGGTCTGCTATTTGGAGATAAATGAATAATTTGCAAAAGTTTGGTCGACAGACTCGTACATTGTCTGGAATTTTTCGTTTCAATTATTGCACATGATTACGTGAATAATTTGTGGACACTGGCTTTCGTTGTGTTGTTCTAGTTATTATGTTTTTTTTGTCAATCTATTGAAGCAAAAATTTTATTCGCCTGAATTATTGTATTCAATTTTCCAATATTCGTATGAGGGAAAAAAATTATGTTTTGAAAAATGTTATTTTTTTGAAAATTTTACTCAAAAAATTTTCGAAATTTAAGAAATTATGGTAAAATCAATTACACGTTTTTGACGCAAAACTTTAGGTAATTACTAGAATATGAATACGGATTTTCCCAGTAAAGTGATAATTGCGTTAATACGAAAATAAGTTTAAAATGTTTGCTTCAAAGGATTAATCACATTGAGAGGAAAGTCTATATCAACCGATTAAAAAAGTGATTTTGCCGGATTTATTTTCTCGAAAACTGTGACCCATATTACCTTATTTTTTTTTTAATACAAAAAATCATTCTTAAGGAAAAATAAGATGTACTTTTATTTCGAAAATCTTTATTTTTGTGACGGTGTTATGTGAATCTTACTTTTCATCGGTAATGCCAAAGAAGTTGCAAAAAAAATTAATATCCCATTGCAAATGGTTTCTGAGAAATTGTTGTTCTAATCACTTCTTTGCTCGGTTGAGAAAAACGCTCCTTTTTATAATTAATACGAAAAATGATTATGACGAGGACACAAAATGCGACTTTCTGACGGATACAGTTCCTACAGTTTACAACCCGTGGATTTTTAAACGTCTATTTCGTACTTTGAGTAATGCTGAGCCTTAAGGATATGTGTTGTTGTTGCTGTAACAATCGAGGCTCCGATAATTTTCGGGAAAAAAATTAATCGCAGCCTCGAGGGTCATTGCGATGTGTGTATTTAAGGGTCTAAATACTTACCACAGATTCTCTATATCATTAAGTTTTACACACATTGTATTAGGTATTTTTCAAGAGATTTTTTCTTTTTTTTTCCTTTTCTCTCTCTCTCTCTCTTAAATACACGAAATAGTTAATAATTGCATGTTGGTATTTTTCGCCCCTAATATTCGCTAAGAGTTACAATTATCATTAGCTATTACAACGGCACACATAGAATATTTTTTGGTTTTTCATTAATCTGACTTCGGCGAGAGTTATTTGATTTTCATTCGTTAATTCGCAATGGCTAATCGAAAATAATAATATTTTTTTCATCCGCAGTGAGGAAAATGTTCCTCGGAAAATATTTACAAATTAATGGAAAATTTCGCCTTATTTTTCGCTTTTTTTTTGTCCTCGACAGAAAAGACCCTCGCCTCGAATTTTGCTATTTTTTTTTCATAGCCACATATATTTTTATTTTTATTCCGTAAAATGATAACCATCGCGATTATACTTCACAATTGCAGATCCTCGTCCCTTTTTTTTCGAAGCTGTGACAGTCAGCGCGAGAGATATAAAAAACATCGAAATACGCATGAATTATCTAAAAATTGTACGGCTACTTTTAATCGTAATCGAAACGAAGCAGTCGCGTTTTCACTTTCTTAACAGCTTACGATATATCATTAGCGAATTAATCGATATTTTTCGAATCTAAGTTTACTTGGTTTTGTTGTTATTTTTTTATTTTGTTATTTTTTGTTTCGTTGCACATTCACGTTTCGATCTCACTCGTGTTTTTCTGTTTGTCATTATTCGCCTAACGTCGACTACCTTTCATACTGATTAGGGTGACACGGAAAATCCTGTATACACATTTTTATTTTTTTATTTATCGTTGCATGAAAAGTGCAACTTTTTCATTTTTTTATTAGTGATTTCCAGATTATCGAAAAAAATAAATAATTAAATAAAAAGTTTATTTAATCAGCGAGCAATTTTCAAGTTCGCAATTTTACGACAGTAAATTTGCAAAAACAAAATAACGATAAAAAATCGTTAATGGTTATTTTACCGAAAATAAATGCATACAGTTTTTTGTGAGTCACCCTAACAATGAAAATGTGTGAAGTGAGTCTTGTTTCTGATGCAATTTTTCTGGATTGTAGGATTAAGGATGATAATACTTGATCAGGGATAAGGATCTGAAAAAAGTGCAGAACAAGCCAAAAAAATGACATGCTTTCGTCCCACAAAAAGAAAGAGAAAAAAAAAAACAAGAAACCAATGAAAAGTTTAATTCAATCGTTTATCTATTCTCAGTTTAATCGTCAATTAAATAAAAATTGGTATATCAAATTCGTTAGATACAGAGAATAATGCTAAAACGTAATATGGCATCACAATGATTTAATGAAAAAACTTAAAAATTATGGCCTCGATGTCATGTATATTAAATGTTGATGTTTCTGCGGGTGTGTGTGTATGTGTGTGTGTATTATACACTTAAAAAGTTACGATAGTTGATGCTACGGATCATCGTAGTAAGTGTAAGAAACGATTGGTACAATTGTATTATTTACAACATTGATAAACCTTCTTAGATTATTAATAATAATATATATTAGATACACAGCTATGGAACTTAAAAAATTTCCGACGACACTCACGCTCTTCACGCACACGCACGACCCCCTTAATTAAGTGAGCACACGCACATACGATAATTGTATCCAATTCGGTGCGAAAATGTCTCACTAATCGTAAGTTTACTGCTTAAAGCTTGCGAAGCCCTATCCAATGCACATGGAATAATATTACGTATTGCTGTTGACGAGCTCTATTAATGAACGTATTTTTCTAGCGCCTATAGAAATTGCTATTTTTATTCGGTAGTACTCGTATAAACTCTTCGCAAAGCGCGTTTCGTCTACAGATTTTTCGATTTTTAGTACGGTTATCAGATAAAGACGTGAGAGATTTTTGAGACAATTGAAAAATTGGCGATTTTTCGTCGACTGAATTTGATGTCTCGGATGTTAGCGACGATTATAAAACAAATCCAGTAAATGAGTACAAAAAAAATGTTCAGCAATCGGTAGAAAAAAATGTAAGTCGTTTCGCAAAAAATTTTGATACCCAAAATTTTCCCTATTTACTCTAATTTTACAGCAGGTACTGCAAAAATAATTTTATTTTTGCCTGAAATTCGCAAAAAATCGCTTAAAATTCGCAGAAAGTATTTGATTTTCGCTCAGAATTTAGAAAGGCAATTTTATCATTGCAAATTTTGTTTAAAAGAGAGTGTTATTACTGCAAAATCTGAGCCAACATCCGAGCCATCAAATTGCCCAATTTTATTAATCCGAGTCAACGTGTCTCCCCTTTCCGCTCTGTAAAATTGGTGTTACATCTTGTACATAACTGACACTGATTTGCAAGGCAACGCTCTAATAATTCTAGCTTGTATTCGGTGTGATTGCTTTTCATGGTTGTTTCGATCGGCTCGACAAGAAGCTTTTGATGTTGCACGGGGTTTCGCGGGCTACGATATTCGTTTAGGCCTTCCTTTTATATCTAGGACTGACGAATTCTTAGCTCTCTTTCTCACACACACATCCACACGCGACGTTCCCATTTTTATTCATACACAGGCACACATATCCACACACACAGTAAAATTTGTCTATGACACATATGGAATACTAATAATATAAATAATACCCTCAGGTTCGTATTACACATTCGTTTCATTCGATAAAAAGCACGGCTCTACCTAAAGCTTTCATTATATCGCCCTTAGCACATACAATTTTTATTTTTTTTCTACAACGTGTGTGTGTATGTGTTCAATAATTCTCATTTTTTATTTAAAAAAAAACAATGAACGAAAAAATTGACGCGATTGGCCGGTATCGAAAAACAGTTCGTTCCTGCGAATTTATGTACGAGAATAATAATAGGAATAGTGACTAAAAGGATATATGAGTATATACTCGACTTCCGGCCGTGTTTCCATTATCATCATTATCCATTATTATTATTAATATTAATCATTATTATTTAACGCTCTTTCACATGCTGGAATGTTTAGTGAAAGAAGAGCTTCCCTATATATATATATATATATATAGTTCAGCGTCGATTCACGTAGGGGAGCTTTTTCATCGAGAACTCGAGAAATCTCGGCTTGTTTGTGGTTGTTGCTTTGTTTTTATAATTAATATTCGACGGGTCGTCGATGTCTGCATACGCAAGCGGCTTCGCCTTTATTTATTTTTCTTTATTCGCTCACTTGGATTTTCTTGTTCATCGTTTGTTTTTGTTTGTTATTAATTTACCTACTAATTTCTAGGTGTATGTGGTTTATTTTCAATAGCGACTCGACTCAAAAAAGCTGAAAGCTCGGACAACTATTTATATCAACAAGTACAGCGAACCAACAAACTAAAATTCTTCTTTCCTATAATCATATACAATAGTATATGTAACAGTTGGTCTCAGTCGTGTGCCACGTGTCTCTTGGACTTAAACTCGCGTTTCCGTCTCGAGATCACCGTGACTTCTACATTAATCAACGTAATTGGTGTTCTCCCTTGTGGTAATCAACAGTACGCCCCCCGTTGACCATTAAAACGTTTCTAACTACGTAAAAGCTATGACGAATGGACGTACACATATGGTATGTTAGATTTAAATCATAGACAGTTTAAAGGGACCCGAGTTGGTGAAAATATCATTCTCAATTCGCCAGAAAAATTTTCTCGCGTTCGACCAAAAAATTCCAATTAAATGTATCATTTGAAAAAAGGAGAAAAGGATTTTTCGGCACTATAAAAAACAGAAATCACTTTTGAGCTTCAATTTTGTAGAATGATGTTTCGGAAGAAAAAAAAAATCGTAGAAAGCAATTCGATGACCGGTTTTTTTTCTTCTAAATCATGCGCATAGTTGGAAAAATCGAAATTTTACTTCCAAAAGCTGAGAATTACTCGAAATTGATTTTTCTATTGACAGAAAAATCCTTTATTCTAGTTTTCGAAGGATAGATTTTATTGAAATTTATCAGTCGACTGTGGAAAAAAAGACGAGCGAATTGAACATTATTTTCTTCCCCGTCTCGGTCTCTTAAGTGGAGGTGAATTAAAAGTATTACATATATACATATGTATGTAATATAAGGGGTCGCCTACAGAATGTCTTTATACAATTTACGCCCAAGTATTAATCTTTATACGTGAGCGTCGAAATAAATAAGAATTTACACCGATAACTTATTATTACAGAGAGTAGAATTTCACGCACGTAAAATGCTACTTTTTAGCTCTCTCGTCTCGACTCTCAGCGACTATGCGAAGCTTCCTGTGTGTGTCTGTATTTTTTTTCCTTTTTTTTCTAGAGCTTACATTTATAAATCGCGCATATTTTCAAAGCGAATTGAGTAAATCTGTTTACAATTAATAACGCCACGAGAGAAGAGATTTTTTATTTATTTATTCAAGCGATTTGGCAACTTTCCTCGCACTTCTTTGCTTGCCGCTCTTTCTCCCCTTCGATTCCTTAAGGAGGATCGATTACGACACTCGCGATAAAATCAGTGGCAAATTTTTGTAATTAATTCTTAAAAATGTAATTAATTAAATAATTAGAGTGGAGGATTGTTTGTATTAAAGCATATGTTTAATTAACGCTTTTTCAGTGGGATTTTTGTTTTTTCCCAGGTAATTGAAAGGTTAATTAAGAAAATTTAGCACTGATTTGATTTCGAGAGTCGTTATTGATGATCCTTAAAAAAAAAGGACACGAGCCCGCTATTACGTATCAGATATCAACCTCACAGAGGCTTTCGTATCCTTACAGAGTATTCTACTCTCCTTTTTGTGTGTTTTATGTTTTTTTTGTTCGTACTCCCTCGAATACTAATTATCAATTAATACGAACCTCCAAAATGTCTTCGTCGCAGTAGTTATCTAGTTTTGTGGCTGAGGTTTTTTGCCGCCGCGAGGTTTTATGCTTTCGGATATTTGCCACATTGCGTCTTCGCACAAAAAGTCACTGAAGTTGTTGAAGAACGTTATTATTCTCTCGTGTTTTTTGAACGAATACGTTCTGAAAGAAAACAAAAAGCACCAAAATATCATCGATGTTCAAGCTCTCAAAATTGAATTATAAAATTCAATGCCATTTTATGGCGACGTTGAAACTTACGCTTTCTTGAATCTCTTCATGTTCTCGACGATGTTAAACTGCTGCCACCGTTTGGAAAAATTAATCGTACCGTCCGGTAACAAATCGCTGTTGCCGATGTGAACGAATGTCAAATCTTGAAGTACGAGTCCACTGAAAAAAAAAGGAAAATTAAAATCTCAGTGCACTAATTTAAAAAAATGTTTAACATTACAAAATCTCAGTGCACTAATTGAAAATTTTTTTAACATTACAAAATCTCAGTGCACTAATTTAAAAAATTTTTAACATTACAAAATCTCAGTAAACTAATTTAAAAAAATGTTTAACATTACAAAATCTCAGTGCACTAATTAAAAATTTTTTTAACATTACAAAATCTCAGTGCACTAATTAAAAAAACTTACATGTAAGGTATGCACGGTGGTTGAGTTTCCGCAAGCGCTTGTCTGTAAGCCCTGAAGCTGCTGGAGCTGTCGATGAGCGCGCAGTATTCCTTAAGCCCTTCGGTGATGTGTTTCTGCCATTCGAGTCTTCTGATCGGCGCGCTGTCGAGTGCCGAAAGTAAAGCGAGGTAGCTGTTGAAGTTGTTGATTTTTCTGAGGTGTTTCATTATCTTGATGAACTTGACGACGTATTTTTCCCGATCCTTGGCCTCGTTCTCCATTCGATGCTCCAAAATCCTGGACCTCGCCCAATAAGACATTTTGTTGAAGTGCTCGGTGAATCTCGTGAGATTCGGGCTTCTTTCCTCGTTCTGTTCTTGCGCCCATATGAGCACTTCCGGTATTTCGATTTTCATGAAGAGCTCGGCATCGAGAAGAGTCATTTGTTCGGCTATTTGTTCGCTCTTGAAGTCCAACAGCGAGGCCTGCTTCGTCGAGACGCTTAAGGACGAAAGAATCGGTTGCGTCGCTTGGAGCTGCTTCGTCGCGTGTTTTTCTAATATTTTCACTCGCAGAGCTTTCGCCATTGTGAGATCTCCGCTGCAGACCAACTGCTGAACGAATTCCATGAGGGTTTGCAGCAAAACGTCGTCAAGATCGGACATTCTGTTTGAACAAGATTATCGGAGGACTGTTAGCCTTTTTCGTAACGCGGGGACAAATTTTCCGGGCTTATCTCGGATTTCTTTGAAGGAAAATGAAGTTTGGACTCACGTGAGGTCGCTCACTACTCGCACGAGCAACGAGAAAGCCTCTCGAGCTGCTCGCTGCTTCACCACGTCCGGCGAACACGAGAATCTCTGGTGTCGCCTGTGCAACTTTTGGATCAGCTCGAGGGGCGACATAAATGTCCTGTAGGTCGTCAAGAACGCTTCCTGATACAGGAAATCTGCACAAAAATGACCTGTTATTAAAATATTAATGCTCTTCGACTCGAGTTGTCGGAGATTACGTCGGTTAACCAATAACGAACCTGATTCTTTCTCGTCTGTGGCAGCACAAAATAAATTTCATACTTGATTACGTTTATTAAAATACTTGGGACATATCTGCTATCATGATTATTATTTTGGTATTTTTACGGTATTCGAGTCTTTTTTTTTTTACATATTTGGATAATTAGGAGTCAAATTTTCAACAATCGGACGGTAAAAATGTGTTGAGTATCCGAAATTTAAAGACGATCATTCGTGCGAATTTCAAATTTCTCCGCGACGATATTATAATAAAAAAAGGAACAAACATTACCGTGTTTGTTGGCTTTCGTTGCATGTATCAACAACGCGTCCGGATGTCCACCGCGAATATCCGGGCCGTCCTCTTCCGGTTTCTTGAATACCAAGTACTTGCTGATGTCCAGTTCATCCAAAATTCCATCGTCCTGGTCGATGTCACGCAGTTCAAGCGTATTTTCGTCCACGGAAACGGAAGATCTCGTGTTGCTCGCCGGCCTCGAGGGTGGCAATGAAACGTCCAATGCTACGTTGTTATTCTGTTATCGGAAAAATTTTTAAAAAATTAAAAATTGTTAACCAAGCGATCGGCACACAGGATCTGAATTTTTCCACTGATGTTGGGCATTTTTTGTGTACCAGCGTCAACACGGCGGGTGAGGTAGAGGTTTTCTTTTCGGGCACTGAATGCGGCGGCTCTTCGGCTTTCACTGGCGTCGATGTTATCACT
Source organism: Clistopyga incitator (assembly GCA_947507545.1). Taxonomy (NCBI): domain Eukaryota; kingdom Metazoa; phylum Arthropoda; class Insecta; order Hymenoptera; family Ichneumonidae; genus Clistopyga; species Clistopyga incitator. Next base: position 1,557,429 of record OX382190.1, read on the forward strand.
GGATCCGGCGTGTGTATGCTCTGCATGCTTATCGTCGGCTTCGGCGATACTGGCGGCGGTGTCGAGTTCGATTTTATAGATCGCGATCTCTTTGGTGGCAGCGCCGGTGGTAACTGACTAGAGTTGTTTGTTATTTCTTTGATAGTTGGGCTCATGCTGATGGAGATGCTGTAGAAAAGTAAAGACAAAAGTTAACGCGAAACGCAAATTTTTGCAAAAGGACATTGGATTTCGTTCGAGTGATTATTGTGAATAAAACGTACTTATTTTATTCACAATAATTATTGAAAAAAGGAGTTGAATTTTTTTTACGTACTCCAAAATGAATAAAAGCTCGTAAAATTGGAATAATATTTTTGTTGAACAATACAAAATCTTAGAAGCATCGAATTAATTTTCTTTTAATCAGAATTAAATCATAACATTATTCGTGTTAGATTCGTAATTTTTTATATGAATTTTAAATTAAGTTGTGAAGATTTGTGTCTGTTTTTTTTTTTTTAATTAGTTTCGTCTTACTTTGAACCATCGTGGAGACTCGTCATGGTGTGAACCATCGATGAACAGGATTGTGTGGTCGTAAGTGCCATTTCATGTTGTTGCCACTCCGCCTGCATCGAATTGTACGCGGCCACAGAATGTCGCGTGCCGAGTCCCGATATGAAATCGTTGTTGCTGTGCGAGCAGTTTCCAAACATTTCCATGTATGCCATTACTGCAATTGGGGAAAATGTCTCGTTAAAATGGCTCAAGTTTTTGGGTATCTTGAAGAGAGTAAGTGGAAATGTAAAAGAAAGACAAAAAGATAGAGATAGAGAGAGAGAGAGAGAGAGAGCGAGATGCCAGGAGCCAAGATAACGATTATTATTATTATATACATATAAAATGTATATACATCAAGGTCATTTACATAGGGATAAAAAATTGTACAATTATTACATCAGTAAATAATTCATGAGCACTTGATTAAAGGATTAAAAAAATGAAATCTGAGTAAAGATTAATGCAAATAATCCGTGAAATTGAGAGTAAAATGTGTATTGATTCCTATTGGCCACTATCTTTATTTTTATCGCATCTGAGTGATTCCTGTGTATATCTAGAAAATGATGCGTCAAAATGTATGTTATTCGTGTGTGCATTTCGCAAAAGGGTCAATGATCAAGGCCACGATGTGTCACGAAGAAAAATGTCTTCGTTTATTCAACGAAATGTGTTTTGTTGATAATTCTCGTGAGTTTGCAGCGAAACGATTTGCTGGATCAGCAAGAAATCTTTGTGCCAGTTAAAAGATATTTTGTTGTTCATATTAAATGGCTAAAGGTATCAAATTTTTTTACTCTACATCCGTACATATTTTTTTCCATATAAAATGAATGAATTCCCGCGTTCATTTGTCAATTAACTTTTTTTTTCCACGGCCTATTTTTCTAAATTTCAAAATCACAAATTTCCCACTTTTTTATTTACAGTTTTTCAAATGAAAAACGGAGCTGAGCTCATCCCTGTTTTGTTTTTCTCAAATTTATTATATTATTATGTCATAAAAAATGTTATACGAATTTTCACAACACTTGAGTGAGTAAATATTTAAAACACAGTGTCGTGTGCACATATAATTCAATATAATAAAACTATAAGTGTGTGTGCACGTAAAAAATCGTACTTTAAATAAACCAAAATAAAAGTCATCCCAAAAGTTCACGTTTTTAATTGACAAAACGAACAAGAACGATTTAAACTGGAAAATGAGTGAAATTTTTTTCAATTAAAAGTCTCTATGAAAATTGTGGATTAAATATTTAATCAGAAGTACAAAAATCTTTCATCCAATTGTATTTAGAAAAAAAAAAAATTGTTACTATCCGTCGCGCTTTTTTGATCAACACTTTGACTCACTGTAATACGCGTGAAATCTTCTAAACAGCATCTGCCAGTGCTGCCAATAATTATAATCCAAATACGAACTAAGTTCCACGTTCGATTACGCAATTCGCGTACGTTCTTCACAATCGGAATTGCAATCGCGCGCAAAAGACTCGCGATCGGCTCGTCTATCCGTTCGCCAATTTTGTCACGAGAATTTACACTAGAAGTCCGATATCTTGTCGACGACGAGAGCGAGTATCAATTGCAATTGGGCCGATGTTGTCTCAGGGTTCGAGAGGCTTAAGAATAATGTGGGGGAAGCCGATTAAAAAACGATTAAATCGATTGTCGCGACTCCTACGAACGAGGACACTTTTTACGATACTATGTAATTAACAAAGCTAATTAATCCACGTTAAATAGCGTTTAAACGGTGTTTTTCCGATTTTCGTTAAAAAAATAAATAAATAAAATAAAGGATGTTTTTTCCACAAAAAAAAAATTGCGGATGAAGATACGCAACGCGTCTCACTTCTTCGTGTACTCAACGATTAATGACGAAGATATTATGTTTACCTCTCGCAAGCACAATCGCTAGAACCCGTTTTCCCCGCGCGTCCGCGATCTGCTTCTGACATACGAGGCATTCTGAGTCAGATCGAGACACTAGAATTTTTTTAACAATTTTTTTTTCAACCGAACAGACATTTCTTTTGCTCTGCAAATTTTTCTGTGGGCTCTGTACATTTGACTGCAATTCATATTAAATTCAGAGCAAAATACAAAGCGTTCAATTGAGCGAAAAAAATTGGATTCTTCTTTACCTAAAATACTACAATTTCAAGTATTTTTTTTTTAACCTCCAATTATTTTTCTACAAACTCTGTGTATATTTTTAAAACTCATAGAAAAATTCCAAGCGCAATAATAAATACTCCCGGAAATAAAAGCCACGAAAAAAGCGTCTGATCTGACGCGGAATGCCGCATAGATGCCTTTTTATATCGCTCTTACGTGCATACTTATTACTAACAAATCTCAGGAAAAAATCTGCTGAATGCGGCAGTAAAAGAGGTGAGAAAAAAAAAAGAAAAAAAAAACAAGATAGGCGGTGAGCAGCACGCAAGCTGAAAGTATTATTGAAATAAAAACCAAACGGTGAACAAAAAACCACTTGTAAAAAAAAATATATATATATATAAGCTAAAACGTCAAACGCAATAGTGAGCCTGATGTTTTTGATGATGCGTTTTTTTTTGTCTTCGTTTTATTTATAAATGGAGGCGAGGTAAATGGAATAAAAAAAAAAGAAAAATTGGAAAAACCAGCAAACATGCCGCAGATAAAGCCTGGAGTCTGCTGACTCGTCTTCGAGAGACGAGACCAACGCAAAACGGAGCTTTTGACTTAGCGTGTGTGAGGGTGGTTCGGTTTTTGCTGAGGAAATGGTTGATAATACGTATACGTGGGTTGGGATCCCACTTACCGGAATATGCCACTGATTGGAACACTGGGGGATACAAAATATTACGTCAGTTCCATAAAAACCTACCACAATCAATTTACGTTTCTTGATACGTGGATCTTTAACGTTTTTTTTCTTATTCTTATTTTTATTTTTATTTTTTTTCACTACTTTACTAAATATTCACACTAATTTATCTAATGTCTAGTCTAATTGTGTCGTAGTTAATTCATACATGCAGCAGACAAGTTTTTCTCCATTTGCTTGTTTTTTTTTGTTCAATTTCCGCGACGTTATCGACATTAGTTTTTGCCTGATCGAGTATTCAAATTACGTGGACTGTAGTCTTGATTTTCCTTTTTTTTTGTTTTAATTACAATAAATGATTGGCGGTACTATGATAAAAATCACTGAGTGCTTTTTTACTGTAACACCGCCAATCTTTCATCGAATTATTTTGCGATACTTACTGTGCCGTTTTTTGAGGGGCAGAGGCGGAGGTTTACTCGCGTCTGGACTGTCTCCTGTACTGCCGTGCAAACTGCACGTCGAAAGATGCTCGTTTTCCGGTACGTTGTCGTACTGCGATGGCAATCTTTCTTTTCGGCGCTTCGAACGCTTCTCCGGCAACGCTGGCGGGATTCCGTTCATGTCCAAGCCAGTGATTGCCTCGATTTCCTGTAAATTTTTCGATAAATGCGATCAGAATTTGCGGGACGTTGCGGGGAAACGAAAAACGACAAGCGAACAAAACGGAAAATGTAGAGGAGATTTATTGGTGAGTCTTTTGCATCTGATTATTGAAACTCGGGCCTTCAATTTTTACTATTAATTTTGAAATTGTAAATTAATTTAAAAAAATAATAATAATACTACATAATCAGGATTGAGACTTTCAAAAAATTCTATAATATTTTCTGGATATACTTTTTTTTAATACACCAAAACTAAAACATTTACGGATGAGTTTCTGAATTCCTAAGGCAAAGTTAATATTTTCCACGTGGTTTTTAAAAATTCAATGGTATTTAAATGAACGTTCACTGGTTTCTTTTAATGCGACACTTTTCTACATTAAATCGCAAAAAAAATGCAATCAGACATTCAAAATTAAATACCATTTTTTAAACTTGTTTTTCAAAAGCCAATAATATTATTCAAATTAATTTGCCCTTATTTATTCGGATGCAAAAATTTGTGGAAATAAAACAAAACGAAACATGCAACACCCACGTTTACCAGTTTTTCGAGCAAAGCCGGATCGCCATTTCCAGTGACATTTGTGGAGCTTATGGTACTTTTTGTCGTGCTGGACGTAGTTCGATGCGTGACAACCGAGCCGTTGCTATCGGCAGCGATCTTTTGCTGTGAGAAGGACTGCTGCTGCGAGCTAAACGATTGCGAATTGTAGCTAACGCTGCTCTTCGACGTCAAGCTCGAAGCAGCAGTGTAACTCTGCGATGAGCTTCGCTGCGAGTGCATCGACACGAAACCGGACTCCTGTGTTTGCGTCGACAGACGTTCCATTTTTCCTTCGATACCTGAAAGTGCAATCTCCGATTACACAGCATCCTACGTGACTGCATCGAAATATCCTAGCCTTCTTTTCTTACACAGCAATATCTTCAGTCTATCCCAAGTGGAAATTGTATTTCCTCGCGACATTATTTCCCGGCTTGCAAACTTCAATCGATTTAATACATATTCTATATTTCACTTAATAATTATTGCTTTTTATTGGGAACTCTAGATTTTTTTTTTCCAAATTTCTGCCCACCAATTTCAATTTTTTACCACAAATTTGAACTCTTGTATTTTAAATTATGAAAAAAGAAATAGCTTTCATTTTAAACCATGTGAAAGATTTTTTTAAGCTTTGGCAAAATTGTTTGATTACAGAAAATTTTTAAAGAATTTTTTTTTACATAATTGAGGACATTTAATTTTTATTAAATTTTGTAAATTTTTGTTTTTACACTTATTGAATGTTTGAGAATTTTTGAATAAGTATCGCAGGTTAATACGTTGTGAAATGATTTAATGAAACATTTTTATTTAAATAGTAATGAGGGCTTGTAACTCGGAATCTTTTAAGCACAAAGCTCTTTAAGCTCCCGGCAAATTGAAATAGCGAGTTTCGCTTATGCGCGAGAAAGGAAAAAAGTAAAATGGAAAAAGCAGAGCGACGTATCGGACGTTTTTGCTGCTTGCTGCTCCTCGCGCTCCGGACTTATGAGAAACTGCGTGAGCTCCGAGGAAGCGTGGGTGCTTAACTTACACCCACGACTTTGCCTCGACTGGTTATTTGGAGGATCTTGCGTAAATTTAGCGACCGTAATTCTTTCTCAAGCCTTCCCGTAATATTAATAGAAACTAGATATAAGATAGGCTCAATATCATATAAGACACTTCATGCTAATTTTATTATCAACGTTCCAAGGCCCGATTACATTTTCACATAAATTTCACAGTTCAATTATATTCACAATTATTACCTACAATGCAATTTCATTTTTATTTAAATTCAATTATTTAATAACTGCAATTTTTTAAAAACAACAGCCCAAAAAAAATTTTTTTGACGTATAATATGAAGCTCTATTTTTTTAAAAGACAATTTACATAAAATTTCATCGACTTGAATATTATTCGAAATTACAAAGTTGAAATTTAAACAAACTAATGTAAGAAAAAATGCAAAAATGCTTTAGGCAAATTTCTGTTGCTTTTTACATACATTTATTTATTTATTAAATATCAACGAAATAAAATGAAGAACGTTTGCAAGCCGAGTTATTATTATAAATAAAGGTCCCTGGCTTACCGGTGAATGGACTGAGAATATCTTGGGGCGTTTGCTGACCCAGCAGCATAGTGCTTGGTATGCTAGTTTCCGATCCGTCCCAGCACCCATAATTATTCGTTCCATTAACTTGCATACCTACAAAGGAAATTACGAATAAAATGGAAAATCCTGTCCCTCAGCTTCGTCCCCAAGTACAAAGTTAGAGAGGCGAGCGCCTCTTTCATTATTATTTTTTTACAGTCAGTTAATTAATAACGCGCTTGGGATATCGTTAATATATGCTCAAAAATCACACAACAAAATTTCGTAAAATCTTCTTCGGTTTCTCATAAATACATTTAAAAAAAAACTCTTTCGTAAAGCGACACCAAAGTTATCAACACGTAAAGCGCATACCCAAACAAATCTTTCTCATATCCGCGAATATGGAGTCGAATTTTTTGTCCCGTTCCCTTTTTTCCTCCTTTGATTTTTTCATATTAAAATTTATTATCGATTTTCCAATTTATTTAGCCGCTTGCGAACGACGAGTTCGCGTTTATCGGAGCTTCACTCGCGACTGAAGCCGCGCGCGATTTTATGGACAGCTGGCCAAGCGAAACGTCAGCGTTTTCCTTCCAGCCTCTCTGACTAATCGCTAACCACGAGAAGTAATATCCTTCGTTTGCTCGCTGGCAGCTCAACGCACAATCCTCTCAGTATGGAGTATCGCTCCGAGAATGGAGAACGGCTTAAAGACTAACGCAATCGTTGACGGGGGATACGCAGAAAAAAAAAGAAAAAAAGCACACATGATACGCGGATGTTCGCCAATGTCGGGAGCAACAACGAGACGATTCGCCGCGTGAGATCGTCGAACACGACGCGACGTCGAGCGCACAGAAGACGAGCTGTTACTTCAATTATCACTCGGACACCACCGCTTGGCTTGAAACGTCTAAACCCGCGCGCACGGCTCATTTCCAACAGCATGTGCAACAACGACGAACAATGGAAACATTTAAAGACGAAGAAAATAAAAAAACGTGCCTTTCCTTTGCCATTTTTGGCACCAAAGAGGGAAAGAGATTTAATCGCTGGATTTCTGGGCATAAATGTGAGTGGTTGCTTTTTTTTTTTTTGTTTGAGTTTGAGTCATTTTATTTTGGTAAAATTTTCAGTAGAGAGAAATGTGTAATTGGATACACTGAATTTTGTAATCAATTTATCATTATTTGGTAATACTGAAATTGCTTTTGCTAAATGAAATTGAAATTTCAGTGATTTAGTGCTTAATATTTTTCTTGGCGAATTAAAAAATTGGGTCGCAGGGTTTTTTTTCAATTTTTTAGGTAAAACGCATATTGCATTAAATTCAATAGGCAAGTACATTAAAAATTGAAGTACCTGTACGTTAATCGTGTTTGGTACAGTGTAGATCAATTCAACAACATACTTTTCAATTAAATTCAATTTTAATTGACACCGGAAAAGCGCGATGCTTAAGAAAAATGATTATTTTCAAAGGATCGTGGCAAAAAAAAAGCCCTCGAAATCTTCAGCTTATTGTCTACAGAATTTTTATCTTGCACACTTTTCTTAACTTTGGAATTTCAACGAAGAAATCAATGAACCTCTAATAAATGAAGAAAAATCGTAATTAATTTTCTATTTAACCGATCATGTTTATTAATTACCATGAATGGTGGCGATTAGGCTGAGGTCCATACTGTCGTTGAGGGACTCATCGTTGGGCCCCATAATCGCTCGTATCTCGTCCTCGTCGCGCGAGTGATTGAGCGCAGAGTCGAGACTTCCGGCGGACGCGCTCAGCAGCGAGGACGAGTCCTCCGGCGAACGACTTCTGAGCGAGACACGATCCAGACTCGAGGCCAATATACCATCGGCCTCGTCCAAAAGCTGCTGAGCTCGCGTTCTTCTTTTCGGTGGCAAAGGTGGCGGTGTACCGGAAGTGTTGTTCTCCTCCAGCATGAACGCATTGGTCCTGGAATATTCACGAGACCACAAATTGATTTCTCGTTAAGAACATCGAGTGCAAATCGGAGGGACGAAAACCGCCGTTTTTCACCCGGTGAATGCACAATCAGCCATTCTATTTGTTGCGGGCTTGGTTCTCGTGGATTCGTACCTGTCTGGCAAGGGTGGTTTTGGCGGTGGACTAGAATCCCTCAGTATAGACTCGGAACTGTGCGAGCTTCTCACCAGACTACTATTCGCTGCGGTTTGTTCCAATATCTGTCTTTCCCTCGGGGTCAATGGAATGTCGGGCAGAGAGTTTCTCTGTGGCGTGAGCTCGGTACCGTAACCCGATGTCCTGAAGAGATCGTGTCTTTATTATACCAAGTACATGGCTTTTTTATTAATTTAATTAATTCCTGGATTTGAATTAATGGGAGAGTAGCAAAATTGTGGAAAGGAGAACGTTGCAAGTATAGCTTCTTGCTTTTTTTTATTTTTTTTACTAAGCTGCCTCAGTGAAGAAAGTATTTTCATCGATTTTCACTACCTCGTAGAGGAGGAAATTTGTAAAATGCAACGTGCACTTTCATTACTTTCTGAAGTTCACTTTGTGAGAGATAAAAAGCTTGGAAAGTGGAATTTTGCCAATTGCTTCTTCTTTTTTTTTTATTCTCTGGGAGGAAGACAGTATATTTTTATTTTGAAAAAAAAAAATACAAACCTGTTATTCGTGGAAATGGGCGCAGGTTTTTGTCTATTAGATATCTTTTCGTGTGCTAGAGCTACCAAATTTTTGACCGCATCCTCTACGAGACCGATAACGTGGGTCACGTTTTCGGTGTCGAGAGCCGAGGATTTGTCGCCGTGTAGCAGTACATCGTCGCAAAGTTTAAGCAATTGTGCCAATGCTTGATATACTTGGTTCGTGGCCGAGCCTAACGTTGAACTGAAACAAAAAAAAAAGTAAACATAATGAAAATCATTGAAAATGCTGAAATTCCTTAATTTTTTTTCACATGTTCCAAAAAAGAAATTAGTGGAATAAAAAATTAATGGGTATTGAAGCTTTTCTATTTAATGTGAACAAATATTCGTATGAATTAATTTACAAAAAAAAATCTGCACTTTAATCTTAAAGTTAATAATTTTTTTTAAATTAACGAATTATTCTCACCTGTTCTCATAGAGCAAATAAGACTTGAGTACAGTGTGTATAGTGGTGACAGTGTCCAAGACAATGGTACCATTTCCGGGTAACATTTCCAGCTTTTTCTTGGACACGACGTCGCGAAAGTGGAGCAGCGCCAGTTGAACCTGTCGTACGTGAATGTGAAGATCGCGCAGTGGATTCTTTTCCAATGGCTCGCCGGTTATTCCGGAGGCGCTTTTTTCGCGAGGCGTTCGGGGCGACGAGGGCGAGGCAGCGCGGGTCGCGACCCCGCTCCCACCCCCGCCCCCGGCTGCCGTCACCGCTGGAGAACGCATCTGTGACAGCTTCTCCAGGAAGTCCTCTTTGAAGGAACGAGCGCGTCGGGCTAGCTTCCCGCCGCGCGCCTTCCCCCCTGACCTCTCCTCGACTTCTGCAACACCAATAAAAAAGCTCCAATAAATATGAGGGTAAATATATATATATTTTTTTTTCCAGGGGATATTTTAAACTATGCATCATAAATTTTATGTATGATTATAATGTTAAAGTATAATTTGCAATTTATCGTTTACTTCAATTTTAATTTTCTGGCTTTGGGATTAGTAATTACAAAAGCTCCGATAAAAATGACCGTAACAAAAAAAAAAAAAATGTACTAGAATTTAATGTGGTTTTCCAGATTTAAATTTTTTTTTTTTTCATAAAGTATAATTTACAAGCATTTCAACGATTTCACACTAAAGTCTTATTACGACACTAGTGCGATAAAACCTCTCCCGACTCGTACTCCACGAGTCGAGAAAGCGTTTTTTACACGATAATCGTTCGGCGTTTTATTTCACAGGCTGTAAAAATGGGAATTTATGCCAAGTGCGTAAAATCCCATTTCTCGCACCGAGCGAAATAAAGTGCAATAAGTGCTCTTCGCGAGGCGGGGAAAGTTATCGAAAAATAAATGGTCAATGACGGAGAAGGGAACCGGGTGTCGAGGGCGGAACTGCAGGGGGTGGTAATGCTCTTAAGGGGTGTAAAATCGTTCCGTCTTCCACACCGACGTGTTTTTCCAGCGTCTCGATTGCCGGCTTGGCGGCGAAGGAGCGTTTTTGTTGCGGTATATAGTTATAGCTAAGAGCCACATCAGCAGCAGCAACCGAAAGGGTTGTATGTGTAGGGCACCGCACAACGAGCCCCAAGATACGAGACGTGACCGGGCAAAATGCCAAGATCGAAGTCTCATTTAGTCCCCTCTTCTTTTACTTCCTCCTCATGCTCCTCTTCGACGTACACGCGAGAGCCTCTCCGCTCTCTTTGCACACGTACAGCGCTTCCATTTTTCCCCGAATATTCGAATATCCATATTTCTCCCACGGGAAGTCAGCGGTGCGAACGTGAGTCCTTGTTATTCCTTCCTCGATCCGAATCACGTCTCGAACCCTTCGTCCTATCTATTCTTATGGCAATGATTGCCAGTCACAAATCTGTCAAAATTCCGGATATTGCGGAAGGGTAGTAAAAAAAAGGAGTGCTTTTAATTTGAGGGTTCATTTGCGTGTTTGAAGATTTTTTAATATCATTTTCGTTACTTTTGTTGGAGGGAAATTGATATTCAATATTTTTATCGTAATATTGTTTTTTTATGGGAAAATTTGTTTTTTTTTAATAGCGAAATTTAGGAATTACTAAAATTACTGTCAAATATTAATTTTTTTAAAACTTGCATTACACGTGCATTAATTTTCGCCTAGATTTTTTCCCCAGCATTTGGAAATTGCTCTAATTAATCATCACACTTATCTCTAAGATATCGACAAAAAATTAATTAACAAAAAAAAAAAACATAAACATAAACATCAATCGAACGGTTATTTCAGTAAGCGTAGCGTAAATTGGAATCCGCTAAGCGAATTGGTTGGAAATTCGTTGCGGTTGAATATTTGGGGTGGGGGGAGGACATCCAATTAACGGATTTTTAATTATCGTCAATTGGAGGCACGCGGTTGTGGCCACGAGCGCGGAACGCGAGGCTGGCGAGAAAATCGAGGGTGAGGGAGCGTGCGAAGCGCGACGCCTAGCGTCGCGACGTCCAACTCCCCGCAAAGGGACTCCAACGGGGAACAGAAAGGCCCTCTAGGGTCCGGTCGACGTAATAGAATAGTAGAACGCGGAGGAGACAAGTGGAGTGGACAAAGCTTGACGCACCCTTCACCGAGGATGTTCGGAGAGTGAGGAGGCAGTTCGTCGACGCGAAAATCCCGTTTAATTGCACGATCGACGTCGATTCGATGCGTCACAGCGCCCGAAACCCTGTCCACAGTGAAAGGGGCACTTTCTCTCTCTCTCTCTTTCTCTCTCTCTCTCTCTCCTCGACCATTGTTTGTCCCGACGAGAGCGTAAACAAAAGACTGAATCGAAATGAACTGACGCCTGAATTTCGACGTTCATTTCTATAACGTACGTTGACGTTCGAAGCAGCGAGATGATGTTTATATAATAAATAAACGAAGTTTTTTTATTTTTAATTTCAAGCTTTTTTGATGGATTTTTTTTTACGAGAGCGTAAACGAAAGAGTGAATCGAAATGAACTGACGTCTGAATATCGACGTCCATTTCTATAACGTGAGGTGATGTTTATATGGTAAATTTGAAAGATAATTTTTTTTTGGCATTTTTTTTCGCTTCGGGGTATTCATTTTTATCAGGTATTCATTTTTCTAACATTTTTATATTTTCATAGGGTTCGGTTGTTTATTCTTGTTCCAAGGGATCCCATTACATACATTGTGACGAGAAAAACACAGGAGGAAAATCGGGACAAAGGGTAGAATGAAAATTAACCATTTAGCCGCGAAATTGGTGTTCTCGGAAATGCATGGAATTTTGTGAAAAAGCTTCCGGCAGCAAGTATGAATAGTATATATATAATAGGAATTGTTTGCTATTCCACTTCGCATATAAAAAAGTTTTATGCGGGTACGTATAACTTTTTACTCGTTGCACGTTAAATCAAAATAATAGCATTGCCGGCTGTACTTCAGCAATGAAACAATAATTACATTTTAATTGGATAATGGATTTCGGTGCATGGATTAATTGGCAATTAATGTCTCTTAATTAGCCACTGAATCAGCATGAAATTCTCAAACCGTTCCAAATTTCCATTCATTTTTTCACATTTTTTTTCCTCATTTATTTCCCAATCGAAAAAAAAGAATCCAATTCTTCAAAACGACTTTTATTTTTTCACGTAACGAAAGTAATCACCCTAAAAATATGTCGTTTCAATTTTTCCCAATCACGATTAAAAGCCAACAGCAGATTGATCAATTCCGCATTTGATTGCCTGCAAGTACTTTTGTTTGTCCACAGAATTGTGTATCTAAAATAAAAAAAAAAAATATCCACAATCAATACACGAAAAAAAAAAAAAAAACAAGCGTATGGTTTTGCCGCAAGCTGAAACGACACCGCGCATGTATCGTAACTGTGGAACGAGTGCGAAAGGAGAGGCTCGTGATTGTGCAGTCAGGTTGAAGCAAATCAAGTTCTATTCACGAATTCGGATTGAAACTCCAATCGGACGTGATTTCGCCAAAGGTATAGACCGGTGGGTTGGATAATAGACGCGAAGAGAGAGAGAGAGAGAGGGAGAGGGAGAGAGGGTGGAACGAAAGCAAGGGAAACGCGACACGGACAACCGATATGCAAATTGCCGTGATTGACTGGATTCGCGGTGAGCCGATAGAACGTTCGACTATACCATGAAGAAGGTCTGTACTCGCACCAAGTATAAAGCACCTTGTCTGTATCTGTTCGCCCCTTGGCCTGGAACACACGAGAAATCGAATAGTGTACGTTCGGGTTAGTGTGCAGTCACTTGATTTGCATGTGCGATGTACAACCGTTGCGGGTTCATCGGCAATCGGCAAGATAATCCGATACCGATTACGCTTGTCGTCCATCATCTTTCTCATTTGCGATATCGGCTTCGTTTCATCCTTTTTTCGAGCTATTTGGGCGAAGGAATTACGTTCCAAAGACGCAAATGCAAGTAAATTTATTAAATTCACATATTTTTAGAGTTGAAATTCATTTTTTAAATTAAAGTAATTTCGCAGTTAAATTACAGTGATTTAAAAAAAATTTACTAAATATACCGTTTCAATTAGATTGAAAATATAAAAATTTAAATAAATGTGCATAAAACACTCAAAATCAATAAAAATACGAATCTGCGCGTCTTTCCTCAATCATTTACAAAATCATTTTTTTTTTTCAAAAACCCCTGAGGAATAAAAAACTCAGGTACGCCACATTAATAAAAAAAACTGCCTTAAAGCCGACAAACTAACCCCCTAAAAAAAATCCAAAAAAATAACGCAAACTTTCAGAGGCCTTACAAAAAAAAGGAGTCTTTTTAATAATTTTCCATATTTCGACTTTAACGAAGCAAAGACAAATTTTTAACAATTCATCATATTTTAACTACCACCGTCAATTAAAATTTTTTTTTCTTCCCTCACACGAGACGATTCAGTTTAAATCAAGTTTACGCCCGAACTCGCTAACAGAGTTTCCATTAGAATCGACGTGTGGATGGAGAGCAGAGACGCGAAATGTAATTACCATAGTTGTCTAATAAGGGTAGTAAGCTCATTAATAGCAACGAACATGCCAGCAGACATGCACGTAACCATGCATGGCTTTGCCCTGAGCGATGACAGAGAGAGAGAACACATAGAAACGTGCAATGTAGTACCTATACGTGGGTGAGTATATTAGATTCACGCTCTGTGAGAGGCGTGCAAAGCAAACCTGTTTGTAATGGGTATACGTTGGGGAAGTAGGGAGCAAGCCGGAAATTCCGCATAGCATTCGAGAGTCCGTTGATCAAACGTGGCTCAAATCGTGAATATATAGACAAGCAGCTACAAACGTATGTAACATATATATATATATATATCTATGTATGGGGTATCCCATAGCAATGGAACGATATGGGTCCGACCCGTGGGTTCTTGGATTTCGTTCTCGATTTTTTTCTTTATTTTTCAAACTCCAAAAAGCCTGCACAATTTTTATTACATTTTTTTTTTGGTTAAACAGTTTATGTACTTGCGATTGTTTAACAGGAAAATATTTAAGGGCCATTTTTTGAATTCTTATAGAATTTTGTATTGGTCGGAAATCAGGATTTTTGAGGATGGGTGCAGAGCGAAGAATTTTTTTGGAAGTCAGTTTTTGCAATATTTTCTAGCGTTTGCTTTTCAGGCCTAGAAAAATAGGGGATGAAATCCGAGCCAGGCGGAGGGTCAGGGGGAGGTGGAAAAGCTGGCACGGAATAGCCCATACGTATCTCCTGCGTTTATGGATCCTTGGTTGCATCTGCCGGTGCATAAGCTGTGAAAGCACGAGTCTCTGAGCTACGAGATGCTTGTCTACGAGGGTTGCGAAGCTTTGTCTTGTTTGATGGTCCAAGTTCTCCAGCTTTCGTCGCATCCACCAACTTTCCTGCCTTCTCTGTACTCGAGAGAAATTCTATACCGAATCTCGATGGCGAGCTCACCTGAAATGCACCTATAGCACATTTTACACACACACACACATAAAAGAGATGACAGCTGAATCGATGTGCACAGAGAGAGAGAAACTTATCGCTCGAATGAAACATGTTATATACATGTATACATATATATGTTGGAAGCGGTCTTCTGCACCTCCGCGATAAGAGCACAGTTGCAGATTTATATATATATATATATATATTGCAATGTGACATGGAGGGAGGAGGAGTAACGTGAGACACAGTCTGTGGTTGGCACATGGTTCAAAAGACGGTTTCCTGCCATTGCATAGAAGTCACTTCCACAATTAACGATCTCACCTGACCGTATACGTATCGCAGTGGCCATAACGAAGTCTCCTTAATAAACCCTTAATTTATTATACCCTCACGTCTGCCAGGCTCGCGCTAAGGGTGACACGAAATATTGCCTTCGCTAACGTCCTCGTCGTTTAATTGCTCGACTTTACAGGCAACATCATAAATACCCTGGGAAATAAGAAACTTTGTAACAAGAACGTAGAGCCGAGAAAATATTACCTTAATGACGTGGAGTGCGCTGTAGATTTTTTTTTCTCTCTCTAGAATTATGAATTCTGTCTTAAGCAATTCTTTGAGATATCAGGCACAATTTTGCAGGCGATGCAATATACCGATGTTCATTTTGTGAACATTTTTTTTTTTTTTAGAAGTGCGCTGTATATATTTTTTTTTCTAGAATTATGAATTCTGTCTAAAGCAATTCTTTGAGATATCAGGCGCAATTTTGCGGGGGATGCAGTATTGATGTTCATTTTTTTATATCGAATTTTCCTGATCTATATTGAGTTCCAATTTATCAGATCGTGCGGTTCATCGATCGTAAGTCAATTAAAAAAAAAAAAATAAAAATAACGTAGTTGGCTCGGTAAGAACTTTGGTACTCGATGAACGCGAATTTTAATAGTCAATTAGTCTCGTTGATTCCAAACAGGAGATTAAGGGTGGGGAAACAACGAGCTCGATAACTAGATCGAAGCTGCGGAAATGGGTGGACACTTTGGGCATCCCGACTAGGTTTTCATTTATATATTGGCTCAACGTAGGATTTTATATATACATACGTATACATATATATGTATTGGCTCACCGTACACCCCCCCCCCCCCGTAATATATGTGGCTATGTAAATAACTCGTTAAATATTCTCGGTGTCGGTACGAGTGGTGCAACCCTATTTATTCAGTCATACACACTTGGGGTGAATGATGGGCTATCGATGATGCACATGCGCCAGTTTATCTCTCTTTAATCATGGCCAACGTTACAGCGAACCATGATAACGGCGCGACCCGGAGTCCTTGTATATGGTATACGTTGACCATGTTAACCCATTACAAGCGACCCGACACTCACCAACAAGCCAACACAACTCTTGGTTAACACGACCATGGGCTCCATAATGATCTCGTTAATTTCGAATTGCCAACGTAGGCCCAAAGACAACGATACTGTCCATCCGCAACGCAAGCTTCGAAATTACGGGCCTATATATATATGTTAATTAATACGAGATCGATTTTTTAAGGAATAATAATTCGATTTTTTTTTTGTACTGTCGATAAAAAATTTCCGTTTATTTTGTTAAAGCATTCGGTATTAGAAATTGATAATTTTTTATTTTATGTGGAGTGATTGATTTTTTAAACCCGGATTTAATTTTCTTGAAAATCGGAGCAACTTTTCAGGGAGATGGTTAAAAAAAATGTGCTCCTATTTAAAAAGCAAAATACAATGGATTATTACGATAAACGACGTTTATAGCGGAAATTCGATAAACTATCCGTCCAAAGTTGGGATGGACCGGTGTTATGGTTGACGGGAGAACAAGGGAACGTTAACCATGCCTGTAGGCAACGATAGAAATACCGGATTCGGGTTAGAGGCGGTGTTTACGCTCTCGGGTTAAGCCCCATCTCCATATGAGATATAACGTTAGAGAGTCGAAGGTCGCGGTGGTATTTGGTAGCCTGCGGAACCGTGGAAATTGCGTTTACCTGGGATGAGGGTCGCAGGGTGCGTGTACCCAGTGGCACTGGCATCAGAGAACTCGCTCGGTGTGGCTTAATTCCATTAATATGGAAATTCCTCGTTGATTCGTGAAACCATAGGATAGAGAGAGAGAGAGAGAGAGAGATCCTGGGAGCAGTTCAATTCGCATGTACACAGAGAAACGTGCGTGCCTCCCGCCCCCGCAATTCCGCTTCTCCAGCCACACGATCCCTCAACAGTAAACGCCGAATTCCGCATGCCTTCTAACGAGGCTGCATTCATCAGGCCGTTCCGTTGACGCCCTCACGTTTTACCACCCAATACTCAATACGTACATGCATAATTATAGCTGTGCAATTTGCCCACATTTCTGGAGGAATTATCAAAGCAATAGTGATGACAATAGTGGCTGGGATATTAATCGAAATCGCAGGGAGGAAAAATAGCAGCGGTGGGCGAAAAAATTATTTCCCTGGGTCAGCAAATTGATAGCTACAAGGTCAGCGAAGAAATTTTATTTGCGACCTAGCAATTTTATTGAATTATGCATTTTTCGTGTGGAGAATATTTTTTTATTGGTATTATTTACGAGGTAAAAAAAATAATTATCTGTACATTTTTCAGCGGTGCAATGTGATCGAGAAAAGTGGTGACTTTTGATTCATTGAGAAATCTCGGGAAAATACGATTTCCTTATTTCCCGAAGCCGCCGAAGTGTTTCCTTATATTATTATCGTCATTGCTATTGCTAATAATAATAATGACGAGAGTGTTTTCGTTCCGACGTGAAATGGATCGAGGCTCGTGGATCGGATCGTTCAATCGTGCAAGCGTTTTTCTCAGGAAAGGCGAACGCCGCGTCGGCAGAGAAATGACTGATTGCTTCTCTATATACGGAGTCAAGAAAATCCATTTCCCTTTCCTCCTGATACCTGAGATGAAGAACGCTTGAAAATTGCGAGAAGCTAGGAGCTTCTCTCTCTCTCTCTCTCTCCCTTTTGCTACCACCCACCGTCTGCACCACCCACCGTCCCACCATAGATTCCCCTCGTAGAAGAGATTACTTATATAATACGTGATGCGGAGAGTGGAAAACTAGTTAAGATCGGTGAAGTTAGAAGGCGAAAAGAGGGAAGGATAAGGACAGGGAGAAAGGAGGCTATTAGAAAACTGGAGAACGTAAGGACGAAGAAAAAAAAGCCCAAGAAAGAAAGGAGACAGTAGAAAAATGAGGAAGGAAGGTAAGCAGGACGAAAGGGTGGGAAAGGGCTATAAAAAGAGTCCGAAAAAAAGTGTGAAAGAAGAAAGGAGAACCGAGAAGGGTGTGAAAAGGAATGAAGAAGAAGGAGGAAAACGCCCTAGCAAAATCAAAAAAGAGATCAAGGAAAGGCGAAAAGGACCGGAGGAGGCAAAAGGTTAATAGGAAGTAACGAAAGGGCAACTACCAAAAACGGAGAGGAAAAATCAAGTGCGAAGGCTCATTCAAGGTCTTCGGGAAGTAAGGAAGTAACCAACCAACCAACCAACCAAGGAAGGAAGGAAGGAAGGAAGGAAGGAAGGAAGGAACTATCAAGCCTAGCAGCGATAGATAGTCATCCCCACCTCCCCCTTTTCACCCTCCCCATAAACCCCCGCACATACACTACTCAACTTGGTCGACTCAGCCCGTAATTCACGTCGGGAGCTTACTAAAGCCAATAATTACCCGACGTCAAAATTGATTATCGGCAGGTTCGTTAACGGGGTGAGCCTGGACCGAGAGCTTCTGCTGCACCAGAAGCGCATCACCACCTCCTCCTCCTCCTCCTCCTCCTACTTCCTATACATACCGCCATCGACTAATGGATTTCGGCTTAGAGGCGAGAGGCCTTCGTACCAAGGAAACTCCCAAGCTCCTCCACTGTATCAACCCCTCGTGCTCTCTTCCTCCTCCTCCCCCACCCCGTTTCTCTGATGTTCCTGATGATGAGCTGTTGCCGGAGAGTTAGCGCATCGATGAAGAGACTCGCACCGCCGCCAGGAGGTGCAAGGACCTCACCACTCAGCCTCTCCATGGCCTCCGGGCTGCTTGTAATGGAGAGATACCGTGTGGGAGATCGATGAATGGATCATTGTCTAGACTGATGAGAGATGAACGATAATACACTTGATTGTCTGTTGTATATATATATATATATATATATATATATATATATATACATTAGCCCAGCCAGGCTAATCTTGTCTTGGCTCCTATTATGTTGCACTTGAGTTTCATTACGGAAACTGGTGGAATTAATAGACGGACGTGGTATTATTCAAGGGCATCGGAAGGGAAGTGATACTTGCCACAATTAGACTATAGTGCAAGCACTATCAGCGGCCAACGTTGGCTTCGATCCTTGCGTGGGAGTCGAGGCGAAATTGGGTCTAGAATTTAAGGCTTCCGGATTGTTGCCGCGTCTATGTTGAGCATTGTTGAGACCTTTCCCAAGTGATACCAGGTGATGGTCTGCGTCATCAGGGCTGGAGGTTTGATAGTGGAATTGCCTGTCTTCAGGATGTCTTTAAGGGTAAGGTCATTGATTCCATTGATTTAGTCGAAGGTGACAATGAAATTTGGTTGATTTTGCGGGACATTTAACCACTTCTGGTTCATTTTCTTCAGCATCCAGGTTTTGGTGGTTTTTTGGTAACAATTAAAAAATTTTGATTGTCAATCGGTAATCCGAAGAAAGTAGCTTAGAGCTTCCCAATTATTTGGCATTTCTCGACGATAATTCATAAACCCAAATATACCAACGCTCCCTCGGGACTCCTTGGCCCGTTAATTTTTTCCTGTTTGACGCCTGAACGACGGTCCTCCTAAAAATAGACCTCGTTGTGTCTCGGAACCGCTCAAGCATGTTTAAATAATCTGCTTTTCGGCACTCCACACACTTTGGTACCATTCCGCAGTTGCCTTCCTCAGGAACTTAACCATCACTTCCACCAGCTTCGTCAACCCAACTTTGAGCACGTTTTTTTTTTTTTCATGGTCTACTAAAATATTCGGGACAATCTTGTTATACGACCACTCGGTCTGTTCTGACGGGAGTGAAAAGCTCCTTTTTTTAGAATCCAACGAAAAGTGGTTCGGGTATCGGTGCCGCATTGAGACGCACTTCTGTCCCACGAGTCTCAAGCTCTTTCTCTCGCACCCTCAAAACTTTGGCTCCTCTATCGTCGCGCTATATTATGGGCGGTGCAACAACCTCTTCAGGGTTATTTCGGTAGATCTTCTCTCGCGTGTCACGGAATGCGAGCCAACGGCAAACGCTTTTCTTCCAAGAGTTTCACTGCATAACCAAGTGGTTATAATGCATTCGTAAATGGACCAACATTTTTCTACCTTCAGAATAACGAGAATCAAGCTATTATTTTTTTTTGCGAAAGCTCCAATTGTCTAAAAAATTATAGGCTTTCAATTTGGGAGTTACAAAAAAATATGAGTACCCAAAAAAGTAACTATTAAGACCGACGGAAAAAAAGGGTGTGGGAAATTTTGGTTTCGATCGTGGAAAATTAACATTCGATTTTGAGGGTTTCATTTTGTAACCCTTTTTTTTGTCAAGGGCTTGTATTTTGCTTATTACGACTATTCGATTTTTTTCTATCGATACTTCCTAACAAAACCGAGTTATATAAAATTATAAGGTTGAAGGCTCAATGGAAGAAATTAATTTTAAGGTTACTTGTAATTATTGTAAAGAGGTCGTTCAAAATTCTACTATAAAATTTTCGAAAATAATTCTTCGGTGAACTCTGCGAAAACCATAAATTTGAATTATGGTGTAAATGTTGTAGATTCTCAACTGACCATTCACTGCTAAAAGAAAAAGCGAGTGGCTCCGCAATTTCACCGAGCGATAAGAGACTCGGCCATTACGTTATATGAAAATGATGCTGTGGAAGGAACGCGAGAATCGAGTGCAGGAAGATAGGAAAAGTGCCAGCATTATCACAATCACGTACATGTACTTCATAAGCCAGAACTTCCTCAGGTACAGTGATTGTCACCACAAGGAATATTCGGAAAATGCCCTTTATTTCATTTTCAAACTACATTATTTCGAAAAATATGGATTAATCAATTTAACCGCGTTGAAAATATTCTAAAAAATGCATAATTTCAACATCAAAACTGCAGCTCGTAAATTTCGAAAAAACGGTACATCAATTACACGTTATATTCTCGTCGTAATTTAACCAAAAAATTTTTTTAACAGTGACGACAATTGCAAATCTTTAATAAAATATTGACTACAGAAAATAAAATTCACATGAAATCAAATGCACAAACAGTGGAAATTTCAATTCACATAAACAGGAATACTAAATTACATATCAAATTACAATCTCCAACTAATCAATGGCAACTAATTTAAAAACTTTACTTTTGGTGTAAAATTTCTTTAATTTCATATAACATTTAATTTACCACTTTATAAATAAAAATTTTCAATTTTTTTTTCAAGTCTGGCTTTTTAAAAAATGGCCATTCAATGCTAAGGTGCCAATGACTGTACAGATGAGGTAAAGTGAGAGCACAATCAGAGAAACGTGGTGGACGGCACTTCCGTAAAATGAGAGTAAGCCCGAAGAAGACTACTACAAGTTCGGTGGAACTGTACTTGAGGAAAGGGCCGAGATAGCGGCGGGTACAGGGAGGAATCGAGGGGCAGTTCAAGCGCAGGACCCATTTCGCGCAGTTGGCTGCAAACGATGCAATTACGTGCTTCAATGTCCAGGGAATGCGGCGGGCACGAGGAACGTCGAGATATGGGAAGGGCATCAGAGCGAGCCCAACAGAAACCGCGGCTTTCCAGCTGGAATTTCACGGTTCGCCGAGGATATTAGTGGACGAGAGTATATATAGCGATTCCACGACGACCACTTCGCTTGCACCGAAGTCGCGAAGGGGTTGATGTTCCGCTCTCCTCTCGTCTCTCTCTCGTACTTGGTGTGGAATCGCTTCAGGGTATTCGCCTTTGCAGGTGAGTTATACTTCACTGCTTTGAGATTACGTCTCTCACTGAATTAGCCAGCCGATTTCGCGGCGACCACGAAAAGCGATAATACCCCTGCGCCTGTAATAAACAGGGATTAATGAGGACAGCGGAAATTGGTCCAGCGAATTTATTCGACTGTGGTCCGTGGAAGATAGAACACGATTTTGGTAGACCGAAATATCGTGGGAGGAAATATGATGTCAGGGAAGCGGGAAAAGTACGTTTTTCTCCCGGCCATGGTGAAAAGACCACATTTCGTGCCTGCGGCAGAGTAAGTACTTTTGCATACATAAAATGCAATTTTTTTTTAGGGCAAGTGAAAAAAAAAAAAATTGTGTACGGTATTCGTGTAGTAAATTTTTTTTACCGCGGGGAGGAAAAGTAATTTTCAGTGTAAAAATAAGCAAAAGTACACAGCTTCCTCGTTTATAATTAACCATGAAAAATCACAGCTCTCGAAATCGCGAGGAAAGCTCTCGTCGAGCCAGACATTCGGATCCATGAGGATGATATAATAGTAAGAAGACCCTGAAGAGACGAAGGCAGGAGGACGTGGAAAGCGTGTCCTGTGTTGGTGCACTATTTCCTCTTCAGGGTGTTCAACAAGAACGATGGAACGAGCCGAAGCCCCTCGAAAAGTGGAAGAGAGTTGCACAGAAGAGCCTACAGTGTGTGTACCATTGGATGTGAAACGTGCACCAGATCCGATGCTCTTCGAGATGCAAACATTGGATCCATTAAGGGCTGTGCTCTCGATGTACAGTCACCTACACCGAAACCACTGCACAATGTTTGAGAATACTGTTCGGAAGCGAAGAGCCACCACGGAGAATGAGGAGAAAGCAACAACAAAAAATGTGGCTATTGTGCACACACACACACACACACACACATGAGAATGGAGAAAGCACTTCTCTCGTTCTGATAAAGCCACGAGATACTTGTGAAGATAGTATAACGAAGAGAGAAGTCGAGGGTGAGTACTTGAAAGAAGAGAAGAGGAGAAGGTGGAGAGAAATGTGGCCAAGTGTTTTTTTTCACGTGCTTTCTCTCTCTCTCGTCTCGTCGAGTATGAGAAAACGTGTTTAAAACGGTGCTCGACGTTAATTGCGAGACTTTTCCAAGTGATATTAAATGCGACAATGAGAAAACTAATCTGAGGTAATTGCCTCGAGTTAAAGCAAGAAGCCAGAGGAATCGACGGGTTATTTGACCGAGTGGTACAGTCATTGGCCGTCTAAATAGAAATACGGTGATGGACTATTTTCTTACTGCAACGAGAGAAAACTTAGATCCGATGGAATTTACGTTGGGACCATTGGGCTCCGTTCACTCGAGGTTCATTTAATTATGCAAGCTACGTTTAGTTAAGCCAATGGCGCAGTGGAGCTGGATACCGTGGTACCCACAATTTAACTGGACTGTGGCTCTTTTCGTCCTGATCCTTCATTTACCCGTTTCCTGACATCGAACTGCCACATTTGAATTCTGAACTGACATACTTGAATCCTAAACTCACATACTTAAATTCTAAACTCACATACTTGAATTCTAAAATCACATACTTGAATCCTGAACTGCCACATTTGAATTCTGAACTGCCATATTTCGATGCTAAACTGACATACTTGAATTCTGAACTGTCACATTTGAATCCTGAACTGTCACACTTGAATTCTGAACTACATACTTGAATTTTGAAGTAACACATTTCAAACTATCATATATGAATTCTGAGCTGCCAAAAATTCCACATTGACACGTTACACTAACCCAAAAAAACAGGTTTCAGGCTCCCTCGATCTCGTGTGCTGCCTGGTGCAATCGCAGGACATTCCGAAGTTCCCCGGAAACTTTGTCCACCGGAAACGTGGACGGAATCACGTGTACATGACGCTCGTTTTACCGGATTCCACAAACTGCAGTTTACGGTAACGCTTATAGTACAGAGACAGCCATGAAAGCGGAAGGAAGCGAGTAGTCGCAGAAGTACGGAAGAGTATTTAGAGGGAGGATCTCTCGCTTTACGACAATTGTCGCCTGCTCTTGCGAGTGGTCGAGAGAATTCGCTCGTTGTCTCGGCACCGGGGACACACGGGGCCATCGCTGATAAATACCCCCTTGAATATATACCTCGTTAAGTATATAGTCCACGAGTTGTGGCCGCTCGAGTTTCCAAACTACAACAACGAACTTTCCGGCGAGAGGCAAAGACGCGAAACAGAGAGCACGACTCACTAACGACGTGAATATTCCTCGTTTCCGCGCTGCTCTTTAAACCTCCTCGTGACTCTCTCTCTCTCTTCGGGTTCTCATCTGTAGTTGCGCGTACATGCGGAAGAAGCCATTAGAAGAGAAGAAGCCGTGGAATATGGCGAGGCTCGGCGAGGTACTTATTATACCTATGTTACTTGCACGGGAGCGCCAAGTGCACTCACCGGAAGTGGAGACTCGAGAGGACTGTCCCGTCGCAGTGTAAACAGCGCGGGGATTGTATCCGCGTTACTGTCATCCGCAAACTCGCTTATTTCTCCCTCTTAATACGTTACGACGATTTTACACGACTTTCGTGTATTCTCGATGTCAGTTGCACAGAATATTTTTGGGTGAGTGGTATTATTGTTATCTGGAGAAATTTAGAAATTATTCAAGTGGGTGCATGATAAATGGAACAATTTTTCTAAAATTAATAGTGGAATTTATTTATCTGCATTTTAAAAAATTGTACATAAGCATTTTATTTTTTTTAAATGTTAAATGACTCATTATCTATTATTGTCTATTTATTTTAATCGAATTACATTTGAAACGCTGAGAATTGATATTTCTATTGAAGCCACGATATTAAGTCACACCTCTTCAGGGTACAAAACCACGGCAATGATTTTTTTTTAGGAGCGATAGGCTCCTCGAAAATGTGGAAGGTCCTCCGGGCGGTTTCCCTTGCCATCTCGTGTCTTCGAGGGCTTCCGCCAACTTTTCCATCGAGTACATGAAGAGCACCAGAGCCTTGTTCGTCTGAGGAGGAAAAGCACCTGAAGCAACCATGAGGAAACACTTGGCTGTTGCACGGTTGTAGCAGGGCACGCAGAAAGACGAGCTTAGAGAATTTCTGTGTCTGCAAGTCTTTCCAAAGAAGCTCATAGTGTAACGAGAAAGGTCTGACGAGATGACGAAGAAGACAACGACGACGACGACGACAGTGAAACGATGTAACCCGAGGCTACCATTAAAAATTCGCGACCTGCCGAAGGGTCCTGAAAAGGGGTTGAAATAAAAAGATGCTGCTGTGAGCATAACGAAGACCTGAGAGAAATACGAAGACAACCCTGAAGAGAAGAGTCAACGATGGCGATTTATTTTATTGCTCGGTTTAATGGCGCGTGGAGAAGATCCAGGGATCAGCGAAGTTGCAATTACAGGCTAGTTTCTCTCTCTCTCCCACTTTCCTCCTTCTTCAGCATCCCCATCCCTCGATATATATACGATACAAGGAGAGCCCTGGGAATAATACTTTGCCATTACAGCAGAGCTACAATCTACACTCTTGTGAATGGTTATTGCAGCATCCAAAGGCGCCGTTCGGAGCATCGATTCCAATAGCTCAATTCGACAAATCCCATGTTCCGAGAGTAACGGCTGGCAAAGTGCACGGGAAACAAGTTAAAATCAGTGGAGGAAAGAGGGACAAGGGTTGGAGGAAGAAAAAGGAGGAAAAAGCGATATCGCTTTGTGGTGGATCTCGACATGGGCAGTGGAAGTGCTCAGGGTGGGCGGAAATAACACCCACCCCCGAAAAATGTAACACTTCATGGGTGATTTTTCCTTCAGAGATTTTTTTTCGGGAGGAATTTTTTTTTTTACGATTTTTTTTAGGGGGGTATTTTACTCGGACGATATTTATTTGTAGGTGTATTTTATTTTGGAAGGCGGGGGGGGTTATTTTTTCCGAAGAATATTTTTTTCCAGGGCGATTTGTACATTACATTTCACGTAAATTATTTATACAGTATAATTCAAGGTTTTGGAGCGATCATCGACTCCCAAGGGGTGAAAATTTTATTTCGGACGTAACCCATTACCACGAGAATCTTCGAGTAAACGCCTCTTTCCACGTCCACAGTCCGAACCATCGATTCGAATAGCTCAATTCGATAAATCCGGGTCCCCGTGACTCGTCGGCAAAGTGCACCGGAACCAAGTTAAAATCAGTGGACGAAAGGGATGGGGGGGCACAAGTCTCGGTTAAAGAAAAGCAAAGAAATCGCGAAATCGCTTTCCGGAGTATCTAATCCGGGTAAATCCAAGTGCGCACAGAGAGAGACTTTTTCGCGTACAGGATCAAAAGGCTCGATGCAGTTATAGTTTTATTGGAGACGATGCTGTGTGTATGGGAGAGTAGAAAGTAGAAAGTAGAAAGCGTTACTGCGGGTTGCCGCTTGAGGGTGGAAAGAATCGAGGGAACCAGAATCCAATTTCGCTTCTTCCTCTCCACTTCTCCGACTTTTCTCTCTCTCTTATTTTACGGTACCAACTTCACTATGTGACTAGAAGTGACCAGTGTCCGGCTGATTGAGTGTGCCATCGAAACCAACGAGGAAAACCTCGTAATTTCCTTCTCCTTTTTTTTTTTTTTTAAAGCCTTCGATCGCCACGCAGTAATTATTCAAGCTCGTATTTCCGAGTTGTCGGTGATTTTTTCAGAAGCCCTTGCAGTCCTCATGGAGAAATATGTATAACGAGGGGAAAAAAAAAGAAAAAAAATAACTGAGGTTCATTCATATCGTCGGCTAGTCGCGTAGACAGGAACTAGAGAATTCCCGAGTGTGGCATGTGCTAACGATTGACGTAACGACGACGTAACACGTGTTTGGGGCATTCCGGCAATCGGACCACTCAAAACTACCGACGTGAGCTCAGTAAAGCTCCAGGTACAGTGATTGGCCGTCTGGGCGTATAAAAAACAAATTTTGTTCACCTAAAAATTCGTCGTAAGTGTAATAAATAAATAAATAAACAAAGAAACGGTAATTACTTAATCAGTAAATTAGAGAATAAAAATGGTCCGGAAATATTTATTTTATTTAAAAATTAAAAATTAGAAAATTAATAGTAGAAATTCAATTTAATAATGTACAACTACTAAATTTATTGTGTACATATTTATTTATAAAATGACAACTATGTTTTTGTGGATCCCAGAAAGTAAATAATGTCACAAGTAACTCATTTTATGGCTTTACTTTATAAATTTTTTCGGAGTGTTAAAGTGATTGAGGCCAACGACTGTATAGTCTTCCCTCATGAAGTCGAGGTACTCAGTCACGTGCCCTTCGGAGGGTAAGAGAGGCGGGAAGCCTGAAGATGGATGAAAACACGTTCTGATAAAACTTCTGGACGGATCACTTATCATGCTGAAAAAAAAATGAATGCTTTCAAAAAGTTATTTCGTATAATATGAGCTGGTGACAGAAATTGAAGAATCTCTGCGCAAGAATATAAATGAGTACATTTCACACTCGGTATGAATTTTATCATTTTTTAAATTCTGTTCTATTCGGTTTATATTTTAAACTTTGTAATATAAATTTTGGATCAATGATTTCATAGATTTTCTAAAAAAAAAAAAAAGTGTAGACAGGAATTTGACTGCAAATATGAATTTTTAAAATAGATGGTCGATAAAAACCCTTTGACGTATTTTGCATTAATGACCATGATTAAAACGACGAAAAATAAATAAAAAAATTTTTTAAATGAGTGACTCCTCTGTTTGAAAGTTAAACAAAAATAATTTTGTCTTTGACTCTTCAGCATGTACTCTATGATCTCGATACTAAAAATATTACACCCCCAAGTTTATACACCGCCCCCGAAAAAATTGACTATGATTAAAATGATGAAAAAAAAAAAAAAAAATTCCGGATGTTCGATAAAAGCCCTTTGACGTATTTTGCGTTTGACGTTTTGCGCTTGTGACTGACGGTTTGATATACGAACAGAGCTGAAGCTGGCAAGAAAAGAGAAATATATATATATATCGAACGATGAAAAAGCCCGAATGCACGAGGGAGAGAAAAAAGCTTTAGTCAGATTTAATTTCGCCATTGAAAGCCCAGAGTTTCCGTACCAAAGCTGAATTCCCATATTGTATGTATTGCGTATGAAATTGGACGAAATTAGTTTCCGATACGTCTACATTATAAAATTTATATCGGCTTTGAAATACAGCGAGATATTTCTCGTTCCGAAATACCAGAAATATTGATTTTCGTGCGGTTGTATTACGTCTGGAGATAATAATTATTCATTCGTTAATAATTTATTCAGATATGCATTGCCATGGCTTTTCATCTATGGAACTTTCAATTTTTCGAGTTCAATCAGCCGCATCCATGCACCCAAAGAATTTCGATCGATCTCCCGTCGATTTATCGAAACAGAACTCCACCAATAAACGAAATATTAATTGCTCCAGATTCTCAGATTAAAATAATTCATCGATTCGAGAGATATAATTATTCATTTAATTATCAACCAGACAAACGAGTTTATATATTTATTTTCTGCACAATTTTGGGTGAGATAAATATAAAAAAATATTAAATTTGATTATTTTTTAATCAAGAAAATCAACAAAATCGAAAATAATGTAATTAAAAATCACAAAGAAAGAAATGAGTTCAATTACTTTATTAGAATAATTATTTATTTTAATTAGGAATATTAATAATTATTGTTCCGACAGTCAATCCTTTGATCTGCAAGCAATTAAATTATCTAAAAAATCCCACCCACGCATTGCATTAAATAAATAAACGTCGATGAAGACCACCCACGCAAACTGAGCATACCAGCAGCTTCTTCGAGCGTAGAAGCAGCTCAACGATAAAAATAAGGAATGCTCGATTGTTTGAGGATCGTCGGGCAATGCGTGGGCGTAACCGGTATCGCATAATCATCCCTCGAATAAATGATCGATGCGTCAACGTCATCACTATATACTTCGTATTATAACGACGACTACCCAAGTAGAAAAACAATATATATATAGATATAACACGGGTAGTCCGGTTCTTCGCAGGTAACTGTTCCGCAGTCGCTCATGAGCGTCACGGTGTGAATGACAACACCGGGAGAAACCAAACAAACAAAAATCACTTCAATAATATGGGTATAACACAGACATACAAATTTTGCATAAAATAAATGGACAATAATTGTTATTCAAGCATAAATTATTTTTAACGTATCGTATCGTTATCGTATTATAATGACGACTACCCAAGTAGAAAAACAATATATATATAGATATAACACGGGTAGTCCGGTTCTTCACAGGAAACTGTTCCGCAGTCGCTCATGAGCATCACGGTGTGAATGACAACACCGGGAGAATCCAAACAAACAAAAATCACTTCAATAATATAGGTATAACACAGACATACAAATTTTGCCTCAAATAAATAGACAATAATTGTTATTCAAGTATAAATTATTTTTAACAACCATTACCTTTGGGAAAAAAATTTCTTTTGCGTCAAATTTAAAGAATCTCAATTAACAAAATTAAAAAAATATTTCCCCTTTTTTAAGATTTTTTTTTTGCTGTAATATTATCCGAATAATTATTATAAATAATCGTAACAAATTTGCTTGGTACTCCAACAAAAATTTGTCTGTCCCTGGTTAATTTATTACGCTGATATAATATAATATGAAAAATGCATTTTAAAAAATCGTTTTCTGAATATTGTTGCAAAATAAATAAAAAAGATATTTTAGATATAAATTTTGGGCATGAAAAAAAAAGTGTCTCCAATAGAAAGGACGTGAAAATACATATTTTGCACGAGACTTGGGAATTACAGTGTAGATGTGGTAGCAGGGGGTGTTTTCCTTTGACTGCATTGAGCGTGGGCGTTTGAGGCAAAGTGCGACAGGATTTCCCTTTGAAGCCAAGAGAAAACGTTTTCTCTCTTCACCGACTTGTCCTCGGTTTTCTTTCATTATACATTTCCACGCCCTTTTATTTCTTCTTTATTCCCCCGATTTTTCTCTTTTATTCATTTTTTTTTTCGTCTCGATTCTCGCCTTGCCTTTAACTCCTGCGACGGAGGCAACTTCCGACGAACTGGTAATTAACGTCTGGCTGCTCTTCGCGTCAATTTATCCGCAGCTCAGACTGAGAAATTTTTCACTAACGCAATTTGTACATAATTCGATCAATGGGAAGTCTTATTTATATTTCATTTTTTTAAGTGCTCCGGCATTTAAGATAAATTTAAATATAAAAAGGATGGTTATTTAAATACATTTAAAAAAATGAATTAAAATCATTGCATTCCATAAATTAAATTTAATAGAATTACATTATTATTCTCCAATATTTATAATAACCTCTACGTTACATTTTTAAATTAAGAAAAAATTTAATCCGTGAAAAAATGAATTTTTGTGGATAAAATTTTTTGCACATTCAAAAAATCACAAAACACGACAAAATCAAGTGTTACCATGGTATCATTATTAAATTACATAAAACTCAATCGTGAAAAATAACAGCGAGTTGCTAATTAACGTTTGGGTGTTCGTCGCGTCGTTTTATCCTCCGCAGAGAGCGAGAAATAATCCGGGAAAGGAAAAAATTGCAGCAGTCTCTGCAGGAGCGAGGATATTTGCACCTGCGAAAGAAAAAAGCGAGGAAGAAGCTGAGCGGAAGCTCGATAAGCCGCGAGGAGCGTTATCCGGACCTGCCGCACCTGCAACTCGAGTCCGCGACGAGGAAAATACGAGGAGTAGATATGCAGAAGAAGCCCATTCGCGAAGTCGAGAGCAGCTAACGTTTTTTGGAGGTCTCTTCAGCATCGTCTATATGGGCCATTCCGAATAATTTCAACCAGGATCCGACCTTTGACCCTTCCAATTGGTTCCGTATTTTTATATATGATTTCCACAACTCTAAAAACCAATAAGAAAATTTTTAACCACTTTTAAACATCTACAATTTTTTTTCTACATTTTTTAAACTTGAAAAAATTGTGACATTTAAAAAAAAATTTGATTGGGGTTTAAAAAAATTGCATAATTACAAGAAATTGTTTTTTTTTTATTTTCCAAAAAAAGATTATTCTTTATTTAAATAGATTTAAAAAATGTTCATTTTGTCAATTTGTTTAATAACAAAATTGTCAATAATTTAAAAAATATAAAAAAAAATTTAATTCAAAGAGTGAATGTATTTAAAAATTAGGTTAATCATATGTTTAAAAAAATTTGGTCAGTAGCAGGTGAAAAGTAGATTGGAATGGCCCATACATAAAAGAGAGAAAGAGAAAATACATGCGGAACGCGGGGCTTATAGCTTCGGTAGAATCTGACGGGACAGCCTCGAGGATTTGGAAAATCGGATTCCACGTCGACGAGCGCGAGGCGGTCCGCAGGATTTACGAAAGTGAGTGCAGAAAGCAGGTACACCAACACGACGAAACGACGATTTCGTCGACGGTTATCCCGCGGCTTGTACACTCTCTTTAAACCGGCTTATCACCGGTACACGTAATCTCCCCCACCCCCTCGCCAGACACTGCAAAGAGTCC
Organism: Clistopyga incitator; assembly: GCA_947507545.1. Classification (NCBI taxonomy): domain Eukaryota; kingdom Metazoa; phylum Arthropoda; class Insecta; order Hymenoptera; family Ichneumonidae; genus Clistopyga; species Clistopyga incitator. The sequence continues at coordinate 1,588,899 of OX382190.1, forward strand.
GCGATAAATTTTTTATTTTTTTATTCCAAAACAAAAAGACAAAGGGTTAAAAGGAATTAAATATTTTGGTTGCTAATAGTAATGCAATTTCGCGAGTGAAAAATAATATATTCGTACCGAATTGGCAAATTTTTATAAATAAGATAAATTAAAAATTAATTAATATTATTAAAATATAATATATCAATAATTATTGATATATTATATTTTAAATGAATGTCATAAATATATATTATGTTATTGCCTTATTATGTTATTAATTTATACGCGTGAAAAATTTCGATAATATGCATTCATGGAAGAATATGCATTTTTGTGGTTGGGAGATTAAGGAGATTGGCAGGTCTCCAATTATCAGTAGTACAGAAGTGTTAAATTGCCCGGTCGCATTTTACAGGGGCTCATGGATAATTGCTGGTGTGCTGATGCTGATGCTGATGCTACCTCTGATCCCTCTCCTGTTGTCCACCACCGGAATATCGATTTCCCGACACGCTATCTATGCTAATTCATGGTAACGAGCGAGCATTTCTGGATTCATTAAGCTATATCGATCAGCACATTCGAACGAGCTTAACCGTAGTTCTCTCTCTCTCTCTCTCTCTCTCTTTCTCGTGGTCTGGTATTTTCTTGCAATTTCCTATTTATTTATATCTCTTTTCGATCGGATATTATATTTACAAATTTGTTGCATTTATCGACTCATCAATTATTTCATTATTTATTATTTCCGGGCGCAATTAATTTATTTAAGGGAATACGAGTTTATGATTAAATTTTTTTTTAACGCTAAATTTATTTATTACAAATATTTGCAGTCTTTTCTGATAATGTATGAAATTTTTTTTTTTTTTTACAAAGAATGTAAACAGAGACGGTGCTAAGAGAGATGACTTAACACGTGTGGCCTTCATCCACATTTACAAGTCCTCAAAGCCGAATCAACGACCACCAGGATTTTATCCACTATATCCATGAATATATACATAATTGCTACGTGCTCACGCAGTGAGCTCGCCATGATATCATCACTAAATTCCATTGAGCACGAACGTCGTGGGCATATGAAAATTGGACTTGATCTACTTCTCGAGGTATTTATGATTGCAATTATTCATCAGCGCCATTTTTTTAATAATAGATCCGGTAATCCAAATTTTGGTATAATATTTTTTCGAAAACGCAATTTTTGTACGGTACAATCGATGCATATTTTAATGCACAATGATAGGAAATAAGTGGATAATAGAAAGACCTATTTTCGGACGATGAGACGCTTATAAGGCGAACGGTATTTGGGTTACCTAAACTTTCTACTGTCGACACGAGACTGCACGAAAACGTGACTGTTATTGTAATAAAATAACGTGAATCACAGTTAGAATTGACGTATATATATAATGTTTTTTTGAGATGCAACGATAAACTCGGTATGTGCATTACTTGCGTTTTAATTAAAAACTCAAGTTGCCTGAGACGTGACATCATTGATTTTTTAATCTGGGATTGAATAATTCATCTGGACCACGTGTTTTTGTGTATTAAAACGCAGACACGAGATCGTGTCATATAAAAAATTGTTACAAGTAAAAAAAAAACAAGTTTCGCAGTCAAAACATTGAAAAATTGTGCCTGATATATATCGTGACGGTTTCGCACGCCCAGTGGGAAAGTGAGTCAGGCCTTCGTCATTTCTTAACCGTGGTTAGTGAGGAGACTCGTCATAGCCGGAAAAATGATGATGCAGTTCATGAAATAAATGTGCATTATTTTAGGATAGTGGGATTAGAAAAATTAAAAGTTGTATTAAAATTATGAAACTTTCTTTCAATATCATTAATAAGATAATATCAAAATATTCACTGATTGAAATTTTGTATAATAAATATAAATCTACGAAAATAAATATTGCTTATTTCAGAAAAGTACAAAAAATAAAAATTGTATTAATATTATCTTTCAACATTTTTAAGAAAATAATAAAAATATTAACTGATTGATATTCCAAATACAAATATGAATGCACAAAAATAAATAAATATTGTTATTATATATAAAATATAAATATGCAGAATGCGAGGCGTCGACGTCTTGATTGATTCACAGCTCACGTCAAAACGACGCGGGTCTCGGACCCACTCGCGCGATGAATCGATCGAAGAGGTCTCTCAGTACGACGGTTCAAAAAGTTAAATCGTGTTTACCATCGGGTGTGATAAATCAGGCGTGATAAGGTTAAGCGTGCATTGCAGGGCCGTTTAAATCGTTGAAAAGGACAAAAAGCCATTTTTATCCTCATTATTTCACCCTCCTCTTTATTTCTATTCTCTTTACGAAATGAGTGTTTTTTCGTCCCGGGAGAAATACGTAACATTTAGCATTATACGATGAATTATGTCTTTCCGCCGGAAAAAATATGTAAATTATAAACAAAAATTTGTTATTCAAATGTCAGGCTGTATATTAAAATGCCTTATTTATGAGAACCTTAAGAGGGTCGAAAAATAAATATAAATAAGATGATCCCGGACGAAATTGCCTCGTCTGACATTCTCGGCAGTTTGTTTTCGCCACATCGAATTCAATCGTTTACCGATTATCCAAAATTTCACAAATTTCAATAACAATCATTTCATTTCATTCAACTTTCCAAAAAAGACAAATTTTGTCTTTTTTGATTTTTTGATCTCAGGGTATCACAAAAAAGGCACAAAAATTTAAACACAAATACCGCCGAAAATCATATTAATTAACCGGTTCAATAAAAAAATCGGCAAACACTTTGGGATAATTTCGGAGGTAACTTTCGTTGTATGGGGTTTATGGGACTGCGGGCTTTTGGGGTGCTGTAAATTAATTGGAAACTCGATTGCATTTCCCACGTTGTATCAACTGTCAAAACAATATCCTTCAATTTAATCCACAAGCCCAAACATTAAACCACATAATTTATGCACCTCAATACATTAAATAAATTTTAAAAAAACATATAAACAATTAAATCCTGTTTGCAATTACCTCGTCCGAGATTCCGAAAAGTGTCTGTTTTCGCCACGCCTCAATGTCAACGTATCACTAAAAAGGCACAAAAATTCAACCACAAATACCGCCGAAAATCATATTAATTAAATCAAAAAATCGGCAGACACTTTGGGACAATTTCGGAGGTGAATTTTATTCTATGGGGTTTATGGGAGTGCGGGCATTTAGGGTGCTGCAAATTAATTGGACACTCGGCTGGCAGTCGATTTAGGAAAACCGCAAATTTCCCGGTTCGAGCGGAAACGCACCGAACGAGACACACGCCGCGATTATACTGTTGCCGGTGAACGGCGGAGGCCCTGAAGAACTGCTACGCTGCTGATACAACAGGGGACCAGACACAGACACACACTTTAGAGGGAATGGAGAACGCGCGCCGCGTTCTGCGTCCGGAGCGCGTCGTGTGTGCGCATCGACTGCTAACTAACTTGAACCGTGAAGCTTCATCCACCGTCGCGCTCCTCTCTGTCTCTCTCTGCCTCTCTCCTACGCCGCTTCTCTCTTCCGCGCCCACTACGCGAACCGGGGATTCCCGAAGCGCCATCGAGACCAGCAGCAGCAGCAGTCGCCTCGCCCCCACGTGCTCTCCAACGCCCGCGCCTCCTCGCTCTTTGCATTTCTTATTTCTCCTATAGTTCCAAGTTTCTTCTCTCTTTTCATCTTACCTCTTCCCTTCTTCTCCTCGGCTTCGTCTCCGGGCGAATAGACGCTCGCGACTGACATCAGGAAAAAAAAACGCGGGGAAATATAATATGGGTTTATTGCTACGCTCCAAAGATAAGTTTTTACACTATTTTAAAATTTATAATTAATGTATCAATTACATGTATATATAGACATATTATTATGGAATTGATATATTAATATGGAATTGATAGACCCGATTCGTAAATTTTATATCATTTTTTTATTTCTGGGGCTTGATTTATTTTGGCACCTATAAATTGGTTATTCTAATTTCATGCACTTTTACCATTTTTACTGTATTTTTTACTGTAGCAAAGATTAATTTTGCAAAATAATTTCTGTAATCCCGTTGGCCTCTTCGTCTTCATCCCTCGACGAACAGACGTCCGCGACTGACGGCAGAAAAGAAAGAGGGAAATATTTTCTCCTCCATCAACTTTCCACTGTTGGACTCGATTGTTTGGAATACCTATCGGCATTATGCATGGAATGCTTAATGGCTCGGTGAGTTTTTAATTATTCCGGTATTTTCGAGTGAATTTCTTCGGGATAGTCATTTCCTCAAATCCTTTCACTAAATTTGCATTTCTAATGTTCACACAATTCCTAATTGCACTTTTTAAAATATTACAACATTTTTATCCATAAAACTGTTGATTAATTTTTTTTTTTTTTCGTCTTAATTATCCAAAAATCCAATTATTTCCATAAAAATATATTTTCTTTTATATTTTTGAATTACGTTCACTTCTAAATTTAAAAAAAAATTAAAATAAATACCAATGCCGAAATGCGGTCCATTGTGCACACCATCAATTTCCACTCTTCATAGATATTTCCAGGACGAATTTTTCCTCCTGTTATCTTTTGAGTTTCATATCACGTATATTATGAAAAAAAGTTTCTTATTTCCCGTGTCATTTTGAGCGTATGGCTGGCTCGAAGAATATACGACGGTGTGACTTACCCGAAGAATTCTTTCTGCTGCACAATCGCCTTATAAACTTCTCGAGTTTCACACGCGCCGAGTGTGACGAAGACAGAAAGAGAGACCCTGAAGAGAAGAAGAAGAGGAAGTCGAAATCTGTTTTCCCACTCCGTTCACGAACCTCCGCTCTCTCTTTTTCTCCCGTGTCTGTACTTCGTTTCTTCTCAGCTTTTCTTTCATTATTTTCATTTTTATTTATTTATTTTTTCGTTTTTTTTTAATACCCGAGACTCGAAGAAGTTCAACGTGTCTCTATGCTGCCTTGCAAAGAATTTCTTGGTTCTCGTCAGGAAAACTTTACGTGCACCTAATTTTCTCCGCTTTCATTATCCTCCCAATATTATCCAATATATATTTATATATATGTGTGTGTGTATGTTTATTGTAAAACCGGATTCTGGCCCTGGGTGACCGTAGAATATTTATCGCAACTTTCAATTTTCTTGAGTACGTGAAGAAAATTTACAACGTTGATTTTTTTACCCCCAATTTCGAATTCTTCGTTATTTATTTATTTTTTTTTTTGCGGTTTTCGTTAGTAATATGAATGCGAAAATATGAGACGGGACGGAAATGTAATTATCTCACTGAAATATGAATCACTACACTGGGCAGTAATTTTTTTTTGTTTATTGAATTAATTATTCAAATCGTAAATAAATTCAAAATTGACAACATTTTCTTTAGAAGATTTGGATGATTGATAATTTTTTCAAATCCAATTTTAAAAAATTTTATCCGATGAAGTATTTTTTTTTGGGGGTTTGAAAATGACGTAAAAAATAATGGGTGGATTTTTAGCGTTTCGCGTTGGAAAATTTGCAAACTTGGTCAGGTATACATTTATTGATTAATAATATTTTATTGGCAGAAAAGAAAGAGTCCATTTGACGTACGATGACCATGAGAGATTCCATCGTTCGTGGATTAAATTATATAGCTGCAGGGTGAAAACGTTGTGCCATATTCCCACCAGCCGGCTTCATATTATTTAATGATGCTTCCTTATATGTTGGTATATATTTTGGTCACTTGGGTTCTCGCCGACCACAATCGCCGCTTTGAGATTTACGCAAAGTAATTCGCGGCCGCGTATGTGCACGAGAATTCAAGGCCATTAATGGAAATGTATATGCCTGAGAGGACGTTGAGTGTGCTTATACGCGCGAGCTTTAGGAGGCTGTAAATGTACTTTATGATTCAAAAGCGTCGCCCAAACCTGTGCCGGCTCTTTTTGGGATAGGGAGCCACAGGGAAATTAACGATACGTTGAGAATCCTCAACTGCATATATATATATATATATATATATATATATATTATAAACAGATTCGGCGGCTGTCGTGCACAAGACGGTGCTGTAGTCAATTGACTAACTGCACGGAATGGCTATCGTTGAAAAGTGACTAATGTAAGGGGATGGCTAAAGTCACGAAGTGGTTAACCTCAACATGCATTTACGATTTTTCTACTTTTTCAATTGGATTTCTAAAACATTACACTTTCACCTACTCAAAGTCATACATAATTTTTGCATTGGATTTTTCTATCTGCCTAAAACAATTAATGGGAATTTTTTCAAATTTTTTGTTATATCGAACCCTGTTGTTGTAAAAGATAAGCAAATCAGAAGAATTTGTGTAGGCGAGAGAAAAAGAGCAAAAGCTCGAGAAGAGCGCACGCACATATCTATAAATTGGCTGTGGTTCTTCTGAGCTCTCGCCAAATTAACCGAATGAGCTCATTGGCGGGCTATCCTTTGGCCAAGCGGAGAGCACCATTATCACCAAAAACTGTGCGAGGGACTTGGACTAATTGATATTAAAATTTCAAATTACAGTACGGCTACGCCCAAATCGAGTTGGGCTTTAATGAGACGAGAATAATTATGGATTATCGTACTGGCGGGCGGGGGGAGGAGGGATGACGTTCGCTGGGTTAGCGAGGGAAAACCAAGGGAAAGGAAGGGAGGTTGTAGGTTGTACAGCCTGTGAAGTACCCTGATATATAATAGGCAACCACTGATGAAACGGCGAGCTTATAAACGCGTTGAAACGAGAGATAGTTTAAAGTGTGTTTAGAGAGGCTCCCACTAACCCTCGAGTTAAATCGCCACAAGAGGTGGAATATGGAAGTTCCAAGCGGTCGAGATTATATTCGCATTATAAGGGTTCAGCATAGGTAATACGGATCGACTAATTGAACCTTCAGATTTCAGCACAGAGCAACCAAAATCTCATTTTATAATTACCATTTGGGGTATTAACATTTGAATTTGTTCCCGATAATTAATTTGCATATACCTCGGTCGTAATTAAGTACAGAAATAAAATGTATCTTTTTATTTTAGAAAAATCCTCCGAAGGTCCAGAATATCCCTCGAGAGTCTTTCGATGCAATTTTTAACCGGATATCCATGAATTTATCTTCCGAAAAAAAAAAAAAAAGAGTGGGAGAGGAGTCGCGATATTCCCATGGTACCGTAAGTGATTATCCCTTCGTGGCCGTTTCTCTGTTTTAGCTGACTATTTCTATACACACTCGTTGGCCATTCTCCGCGTATGCTAAAGTAGAAGGGGAAAAAAATTAAAGTTTTAATCGAAAAAGTTGCAAACAATGCGCCCGGAGCTCATTTATAACAATAAGATCTGCCGTCCGAGTGACTCGGGGCTGGTAAAAAACAAACGCTCCGTTTCTCACGGATTCAACGATTTTTTACGAATGCTCCGTCGAAGGAGAACAGTCGATGCAATTCTTATCGTCCTCGTCGTCGACGTTGCTTCCACTGCCGAGGAAAATGCGTCTGACTTTACTTCATTTATTTCCTCTCTTTCTCGTATCTGCTTCGTCGCGTTTCTCTTTAATTACTGGTATTCATCAGCGAGTTCTCCGACGCTGAAAGTTACCATCCGTCGCATCTTTCCCTCGTTCTCCAGTACGTCGAACACTCAGACTATAGAATTACTAATTTTATTCGATTCCAGCTCGACTCCCGTCGCCGCGATTTTCACCGGCAATTTAATTAACACGAAATTATATAACAGTCATTCCGAAGAGGGAAATAAACGGTTAATTAGCCGAATAAAGAGATCAATTATAACGCTGAAACTACGTTTTCCTTCGACTCGCTCCTGTTCTCCAGTTTCACGGACATGCCATCAATTAAGGTCTCTTTACGTGTCCTTTTTATATTCTGTATCTCTTCAGATTGGAATGACTTTTCAGGGTCTTTCCAAACATTTTTTAGTATATCTCTTCATCGTGTCTTATTTTCTTTGCAGCATAACATCACAAAAGCTAAGAAGAAGGCGTTATTTGAAGGTTAAAACCTTGTGTTACTTCAATATCATCATAAGATACCTTCCCAAATTTGGAAAATCAAATCAAAAGGAAAAATGGCGAACCGGTAATCATTATTTTTCCTGTCTGCTTTGGCTTAATTTAGAATTTTTCCAATAGTCACCCTGAAGAGTAGAGTAAACGATTAATTAGGGGAATAAAGGGAGCAATTTTAGGGCTGAAATTACGTGATTTTATCGCGCCACCTTCCGTTCGCCATTTTCAGCGACATGATCAATTAAGATCTCTTTATATTCGCAGTATGAAGATTGGTATCGCTCTTGAACGGCGCTCTTCAGGATCCTTTCATCTCCGTGGATCTACCTACATATACACGCGTTATCGTCCACGGTGACATCATCCACTTCCGATAAAGAGCTCCACTAGGACGGGACCATTTAAGCCCCATTCTCTTGAATCTCCCTTTTCTCCTCTTCTTGTACTTCTTCGTCTTCTACTTATTCGCTACTGTCCCTGGGGTACACGCGGCTCTGAAACATTACGTTCTCCGCCACAGCCCGAACCACTGTACTTTCCTTCCGCCCATGCAATTTGCATAAAAAAACACGAGGCAAACGATACACCATCGCGATGTAACGGACGCCATTAGGAGCGCCGGACGTTCTTTTATGCGGAAAATTTCACTTCCATCTTTGCCGACGTTTTTTCTTCTTCCTTGTTTCGTTACATTTGTTTTTCTTTCATTTTCGAGAGACCGCAGATGCGGAAATGTTTAATTGAATTGAATAATTGAATTTACAAGAATTTTCCAGAACTAAATCTGGATAGCTCAGAATCCAGTCCGGATAGGTTAGGACAAGTCCGGAACAGTTTAGAACTGAATATAATAGTTATTATACAATTATTATCAATTAATACAATAGTTATCGACTTATTACTCGGAATCCAGTCCGGACAGTTTAGGACGAATCTGGATAAGTCAGCCTGTAGTCCGGACAGTCCGGGATAAAGTCTGAGCTTTCCGGACGGAATCTGGACACCCCAGTCTTCATCTTGTCAACTTCACTTCGAAAAATCTCTAAAGAAATCAAAGAATCGACTCCACCTTCCACCCTCACCTCAACTCAACGACTAAAAGCCAAATAAATACATTCCGAAACGTACAATCGATGGAAACGAAAATTCTTCATCTACGGTACCAAGAGGTAGAATGAAATCGCTGGCCACTGATCTTCAAGTCGGAAAGCTGATAGCATTGTATTAGAAACAGGAAACTTGGTGTGTTGTCGTGCGGAGGGAGAAGTTAACCTTAGTCGAAGGTATAGCTTCGCTCCCTGACCCGAAGGAGGTCGGACCAATGAATCCTGGGCTTCCGGCGCAACGAGCCGCAGTTGCATTCCACGAGAATGATGGCTTCCGTTACGGGCGGCGTGGCTGCAACGCTTCGCATCGTCGTTCGATGCCCGCCAAGGTATAAAGGCCTGCGGCACCGTTATCGCTCGTATAAATCGAAGTACGATTCTTGATTAATCGTCCTCCCCAAGCACACTTTGTTTCATAAGCTCCACATTATGTATGGATATAGAACAGTTTCGCCGAGCTCAGCGAGCACAAACTCCGAAGCTCTGGCAACAACCAGCCTCCAGTTTAATCCTTGTTCCACTGTTCCGTTCCATTAAAGTTACCCTGGCTTCGACGCCGATATATATATTATTCAGAGCAGAAGTGCAGTTCTTAAGAGATGCATCAAAGAAAATGAAAAATATTAACGGGCGGAAAAATGAAGAAAAAAAAAAAAATAGAAACGAGCAAAAGAGTAAAAACTCGCTGCAAAGTGGAACCATTGACGGATCGTTATCATGAAGGTTACACAAAATTATAAAATTTTCATTTCCTCCGAGAAAAAACTTCATTTCTTTGAAATCTCGTAATTTGAATGATTTACGATGCTGAAGAAGTCCTTCATTTCTGGGAATACAATTTATCAGATAAAAAGGCAAGGATTTTGTCGAAAATCTTAGACTTTTCCCGTTGAGAAAAAAAACCTAGAAATAATACGGATGACATTTCGAACTTTTCAGCATCTGTCGAACTTGAAGTGACGTTGGTGGTCGAAAAGTGAAGGCAGCAATAAGTGAAATGGTATGGAGTCCTTGGCTGCGGGAAGCCCGACTTTGAAGGAAAGGAAGCTGAAGAGAGCAGGAAGTCGATGAGGAAACCATCGTGAAGAGCACAAGTCCGCGTCAGGCATCGCGACGAGGGTTCCAAGAGTTTCTTCAGCATCTTCCGGAAGTTGAAGATCGCCAGCGGGCGGAATCATTAGGAAACTCGGGAATGACGATAAGTACGTGGTACCTGAGTGAAGGAATTCGGAAGAGAGCCACTCCTTCGTGTCAATCCGAAAGAAATTTTCGTTCGCTTCTTTGACCGGAAAACGTTCTCCACATCCTCGCCAAGTCTGGCAATTTTGTACGTATAGGTAAAGAAAAACGTATAACTCACTCTGTACGAAAGTATATATAGTGTGTGTGTGTGTGTGTGTGTCTCGTGAGGAAAAGTTTTATCGTATCAACGTTGAAGCTTGTGGGCGAACCGCTCGACGACGACGACGACTCGAGCGAGACCCTCTTTCTTATTTCTTTTGAGGATCTCTCGAGCACGAGGAAATAAATGTCCCTCGTGACTCACCGAGCTTTTCTCTCCTCTCTCGATCCGCGATAAATAATGGCACGATTAGGGATATCTCTCTTTTAGTCTCGTCGACTGATTATAATCGGAGCGATGACTTGGGAAATGGGCAATTGCCGGGGTAATTGATGGTTCGGCTATCTCCGGCGAAATTAATTTATCGACGTAATTCCACGACACTCGCATAAGTCATATGCATTCGTATTTCTTAGTTGCAATTATTGAGAAATTTCGCTATAAATGTTTTTAAATACAATGTCAGAAAAAAATGTAATTTAAGAAAAGACTGAAACATTTTTGATTCTCAATTAATAAACTCGTTAATTAAATTCATTGTAGAATTGCGCTGAAAAATTGAAGTGCATTTATAATGAAATTAAGGCAAATTTGAAAAATTGAGTTACTTTTTTAAATTATTAAAATTACTGCACCAAAAATAAATTTGACTCCTTGCACTTTTATGGGAAATTTAATTAAACATAAAAACTTCCATGAATATTCAAAGTGAATTTTTTTGACATTGTATTATGGGACCTACGATCATTCGCTTCGTATTTTTTCATTCTCTTCAGCAATGGAAATGAGCACTGGACTCTCTCACTATGCTTAACCAATAGTGTGGCTAGGTCGGCTAGATCCTCTTGGAAATCCGTGACAATGGCTTAACGACCGTGTCGAAAACATAAAGCTAGTCAATAGTCTATGGGGGATGACGATAGGACCAAAACTGTGAGGAGACTCGGGGCCGAGAAGCAACCATAGTCGGAATGGAAACGCAGAGGGTGAAACCGGAAACCGAACGAACGGGATTTCCGCATGAGCTTGCGGATAACATCGAGCTTGATGAGTTATGGTGCGCTCGGAAGAACGTGCTAATTACGGTGTCCCGAGTTTACGCCGTTAATACGCGTGTTCTCGTACGTGTACATGTGGCTTGCTAACGAGACATGTACTTTACCTCTTCAGGTACATGGAAGAGGAGACCGGGGCCAATTGGCACGCATTGATTTTCAATTTTTTTTTTTTTACTATTCACACTGAGTAAAATTCTTTTTGTAATCACAGAAATTTTCGCCAAAGAAATTGAATACTCGAGTTTTTACCTTTTTTTTTTAATGATTTAAAATTCATCAAAGAAAATGATTGACATTGAATCAAGGAAAAATTTGTTTCAAAGAAATGACACATTTTTCATAAATTATTTTATTATAAAAAATAATTATTCCTTTTTACAGTAATAAATCAGCGTGAAAATTATTTTGAATGTCACTCGAAAAAAAAAGACAATTTTGAAAAATCACAACAGGACAATTGTCCTTTGATAGCCACATCTAAAATAATCGAAAAAAAGTGGCCCATTTCTCAAAAAATTCTTCATATACATTTTTTTAAGTAAAAAAAAATTAACAAAAATAATACATTATGCATACATCGACAATTCGTAATAAATGCGTAAATCTGATTATCCAAACATCAAATGGAAGCTCCAAATTTGTGACAACTCGCCCCGGTCACCTCTACAACACTTCTATGGTCTTGTACATGGTACAGAAACGTAGTACAGTGCGTCATTCGAGCGTTCCAGGGTTTTGTCCAGCATCCTGTTGTCTCTTCACGCAGATTCAGAGTTGTATGCGGACTTTATGCATAGTGAGCTGGATACGCTCAGCGAGGCTGCAAGAGCAGAGGGTCCTGCGGAAACGAGACGACACGTTCTGGCACAGCAAAAGCTGAACCACCGACCCTGCAACCCTTGGGGCACTCGAAGGGCCATCCGCGCGATGAAAACGTGTTTCAAGAACAATTCGTCTCCGTTTTCAACTTGCCACGGCTGATGACGGTCCCCCAGGTCGTCTCTTCATCCGCCTCCTCACCTTTTTTACGCCACGTAGACGAATGAATGGCGAAACTACGGAATAGGTAGGTCCACTTCCGTTCTCCATGTTTCCGCATTCACGTTTTCATACTTTTTCACCGTGTACAAATTTTTTTTTTAATTCCAAAAGCTTCGAACACGTGATTTTGGTTCATGGGAAAATGTCAATGGGGATTGAAACAAAAAACAAACAAAATTTAATTTAATATACGTGTATTAGAAGTTTTTAACAAATTCAAATTTTCCAGGCAGTGAAATTTTTTATTTACATCGATTATCAAAATTCTCATAAATCCTACTACAAACAAATTACTCTTTTTTTATTTACCAAAAAAACAAAACAGAAATTACATTCTACAATTTGTCCAATCAGCCCGATTAATTTTTTTCTGGGGCACATTACAAACCAGCGTAAAATAAAACTTTTAATGGAGACCGAGTTAAACGCAAGAATTCGAAAAATTTAGTGGCTGAATTTTTCCAATTGAAAATGAAATTGATAGAGTCTAGGACCGCGGAGTTTTATAGCAGAGAAAGAGAATCTCGGAGTTACTTTATCAGAGTATCTCGAGAGCCATAATTTTTTCGCCAGCTATCGAGTCCTTCTATAATACACATATATATATATATATATATAACAAGTATGTTGCTGAAGTAGCCACGAGAGCGGACTCTGCGCGAACGACTCCACGAGGATAATGGCTTTTCGTTCGATGAAATATCCCGTGAAATGTGGGCATGGCTGCATAAATGGATTGGCGAACGAGAATTTTCTCTGTGTGTGCTACTGGCGATGCTCTTCGTTTTGGTCACGCTGACTCATCCCCACGTTCGTTCCAGCCTGTTTCGTCCATTGCAAAGGATGGTAACGTGGGTGGACCATTCGCGTGTGGGAAATATTCAAAATCCACCAACTGAATTTATTATTAATGCAATGGAATTCAATGTGATTATCGGTGAAGAGAAGAGTGGTCGTCTCTATTAATTACCACATTTTCCAACCGGAAAATGGGTTTCATAGAGGGAAACATTTTTCGGTAATACAAATTAGATGGAAAAGAGAATTCTTGCAAAAAAAAAATTATTTCTCTTCTTTATCAAGTAGGAATTTACGTATGCCGTTTAATCTACGTTAATCATAATTAGGAATTTTTTAAAACTGAAAAGTAAAACGGTGCTAATTGTTTCCTCATCACATACAAAAAATACTAATTTACTTCAATTATGATTCTTCATTTTTCCTAAAAAAATAATAATTTTTCTTGCTATTCGTCAATCATTAAATTATAATTATTGTCTATTATTATCATTATTATTGAATCATAATTATAGATCTGACCGTACAATCCTTTATTATCTTTTAGAGAATCCCAATGATAAATTTACAACTCCGACAGACACCAACCAATCCATTCCCTTTAAAGTCAGACCCTGAGGAAGCTCGACGTGCTTTCATCAGAGCAAATTTCGAGAAGAGTTTGATAGGGTCGTGAAATACAGCTAGGATTTAATATCCCCGGAAGGGCTGGCGCCCTTCCCTGCAGTGGCGCTCGTTTTTAATGAAAGCTCGTATACCTATGTATACACCGTGAAATAAACCGAAGGGGGAAGGACCAACGCCGCAGCTTTGTGGTCACGCTAAAAATACCATGTAAACTGTAAGGTATGCAGGGCGTTTGCTCCTATTCTCGGTGTGATGCGAAGGGTCAGTGTCATTGCCAGTGCACGATGCCCCCGAGCGTTGTGGTTGCATCGACATATACAGAGCCAATACCTGTTTGTTCCATGGCTGTATCTTTCGGTTTATCGTCCATCGCTGTAGCGCACCACGTCCCCGACGCACACAAACCCATTTAAGCTTCCAATGGCCATTTTCTTCGACGCCCACACGTGGACCACTTCTTTCGTTGGATGCAGTCATCGATTTCTCGATAAGGCCTCTTTTATCCTCCATCTCTTCGGCTCTTCGGGTTCTCGTTACGAAAACGACAACGGGAATGGAGATTCTGGAAAAAGGCTTCTAGGAAATTGGACCATATCCATTCGGGTCCATTTGGAATAGTGATTTTGGTTGGGAGGTCACGTTTTTGCTCAGTTGATCTCGTTTGGAGCTTAAGGTAACGGCCGTGGGAGAGGTGAGAAGCTGGTGAGTGGCTAAAATGGCTAATTTTTTTTTGTGATGGTCGGAATGGATTCGGAGATTTGTTGTAGTTGGGTTAACTATTTTGATCAGATACTATTTTGAAGCTTATCATGTTACAATGTTGCCAAAATAACGAATGATCAAAACAACAAATGATCAAAATACCAAATGTTCAAAATAATAAATAATTAAAACAACAAATGTTCAAAACAGCAAATGATCGAAATAGACTTAGAACCAATGCGATCAAAATCACTGGACATCGATAAGCTGAAACGCTTCAGGAAAACACTTGTCGACTCGTTTCAGCCACCCGATTTTTTTTTTTTTTTTTTTTTCAAAAAACTTGTTAGCCCGACCTGCAAGTGGCACTTCCGGCTCCAAGACCCATAGTTACAAAATCTCTGTTGCCCTCCAAGTTTCTCGGGCTTTCTCAGAGCTTTTATTCAGGCCCTCTTGCACAAATGATTCACCGAACTTCACCCAAGACTACATCACTCTCTCTCTCTCTCGACGGAGTCTAGACGATGTAAAGGACGTTACATTGAGCGGTGCCTCCAATTGGCATATCTCCTTATTTCTACTTCTAACGAGGCTCCAAGAGTTCAGCGATGAATCCAGAGCCGAATTTCCGGGTGAAAGAGCGAATCGAGAGGAAACTCCGCGGAGCGTTGCGAAATTGGAGTCTCGATTTCCTCTCGGTTTCATTTCTCTCGCTTCATAACTCCTTGCCATCCGCAGTAGGATGAATATTCATTAAAAGCGAGCCTCCCGCTTTTCCCATTCGCGTTCACTGCTTGCTGATGATATTCCAAGTGGGGCTAGTCGAGCGAACGTTTGCTAGACGAGAACCGTGCCTCTCTCTCTCTCTCCTCCTCCTTCTCTTCTTCCATCTACTTGACAGACTGCTTTTATTTTATTCAAACAAAATACTCGATGTTTGTCTAAACTCCGAGAGGATGGGCAAAGCCCTTTGAAAACCGAGCTTTGCGTTAAGAAGTCATTACCATACAATTATTCCGGTACAGGACTCGCACGACGTCAAGAGCATTAATGTTGTGCTCTGAATTGTGAATTGCCCCGTAAAATGGTGTATTTATCTGACATCCAACTTTGCTGTCTTTTCAGGTTCTGGGATTCCATCGTGCGATGGTAAATTTAGCTGCAAGTTCGGGCATAAGAGTGACCATGATGACCATAACTTGGCATAAATGAGGGTCGATGAAGGTTCCAATTGTGACCGTATGCAAAACATATGTATCCTTATGGGGAAAGGGGTGGGAAAGTATGGATAAAAGTGACCATGATGGTCTCATATCTCCAGTTGAAATTTGGCCCTTCCTCAACCCTTGAATGTAGGATTTCCTCAGGGTAAACTGTGCTTCCTGAATGTCTTTGGCAGTCCTCAAGACCACCGGAAGTGGGAGACAACTCAATTGTTCGTGACGTTCATAAAATACTACAGTTGAATCTATTCCTAGGCCCAAAAGTAGTCCTTCAACCTTGAGCCCCGGGATTACGCGGCCTCAAGCCCACCGACAAGTGTCTCCCGACATTTTTCCTCTTTTCAAAAGTCTTTCCTTCGCCACCCGTAGCTTCGTCCCCCGATCGCAAATTCACTTCGGTGGAAGTTCGTGCATGAATGAAGATCGATGAAGCCTCCAGTTGTGAACATCCAGTGAGACGACTGGAGTGTGGGTGGAAAACAGAAGTAAGAAGAGGAAGAAAATGCAGAAGGTAAAAATGGAAGAGTGGATAAACCAGAGGTGGGAGGGGGAAAGGGGGAGACCGGCCAGGCTCGTGGCTCTTTCCATTTATTTTTGCCCTTCCAGTTTCACCCTCCACCCCCTCAACAACTGGAATTTCGCATTTCTTCGAGTCTCGCGAATGCACCCAAGGGTTTCCCAGGATATCGGCGCGGCTGGTCGACAGGGGAGGATAAGGAAGAGGGAAGCAAGCCCTGAAGAGAGTGGGGGGTGGAAACTACCCCCCGGCGCATTCCCCGAAGCTCCGGGAGGTGGAACGCGACAGGAGGATGCAGCACCACCGGCTATCGACCTACCAAACCTTCGGCGCACATGAATGCACTTATAGAGAAGTGGGGGGAGGGGGAAAAGGGTTTTTATCTGAGGTGAATTTATAGCCCCGTGTTCGGGTAAAGGACGGGCATGCTAAGCCACGCTATTCACAATGCAATAAAAGCTCCACGAGGACATCGATTCGGTAATCTCGTCCATTGACCCCTTTATCATTTTATTCATACGTAATACGTAATATCGTTGAGTTTGTATGGGAATTTTAAAAACGGATCTTTTCATTTGGAGCAAATGTTATTTTTTACGAGTAATCGAATTATTCCAATGATTTTGTGTCATGTTTCCGGTTGCTGGTTATGCTGAGACTTTCGTTCTTTTTTTTTGGCTCGGTTTTGAGGGATTTATTTGGATGGCAATTTTCATATCGGGTGTTGACGTAACACTAACACGTAAGTGACGTAACAATGTTATTTTTGCAAAATCAATGATTTAAGAATGTTATTTTGCAAAATAAGCGAAATAACAAAGTTATTTTCACAAAATATGTGAAATAACATTATTAAATCATTTATTTTGTAAAAATAACATTGTTATTTCACATATTTTGTGAAAATAACATTCTTATTTCACTTACTTTGCAAAATAACATTGTTAAATCATTGATTTTGCAAAAATAACATTGTTACGACACTTATTTTGCATGAATGTATGTGTTTATTGTTCTCCTTCGGGTTACAAGGACCTCCGTCCTGTTTTTACATTGCTTACTTGCTAAATCGTACACTTTTCGTTTACATTTCCTTACTTTCTAATTTTATCCTACTTCGTTTTTCACTTCCATCACGCCTTTATTATTTACATTTATTTACATTCCTTTTACATCTCCTTTCCATCTTTTCCTTCCTTTTTCCTTCACTCTCTTCTTTCTCTCCTTCTCCTTCTCTCTCGCACGCCCGCTCCGCCCTACTCGCTCTCTCCGTCATCTCTCTTCGCTCTCATTTCTCCCTCCTTCTCCGACTCCCGTTTCCGTTCCATCCATTCCATTCCTTTTTTCTGTGCTTCTCTCCGCTTCCTTTCCACCCTGTCTTCCTTCTTCTATTTCCTTCGTACACCTCTCTCCCCAGCCCCTTTCATCCAGTATTTCTTTTACTCTTTCCTCAATCCCTCTTTCTCTTTGTTCAATCATTGATTTTGCAAAAATAACATTGTTACGTCACTTAGTTTGTAAAATAACATTGTTATTCCACCTATCTTGCAAAATAACATTGTTATTTCACCTCTTTTGTGAAAATTTTGCAAAATAACATTGTTATTTCACCTATCTTGCAAAATAACAATGTTATTTTACCTCTTTTGTGAAAATTTTGCGAAAATTTTGCAAAAATAACATTGTTATTTCACCTATCTCGCAAAATAACATTGTTATTTCACCTATCTCGCAAAATAACATTGTTATTTCACTTATTTTGTGAAAAATTTGCAAAATTTTTGCAAAAATAACATTGTTATTTTACCTATCTCGCAAAATAACATTGTTATTTTACCTATCTCGCAAAATAACATTGTTATTTCACTTATTTTGTGAAAATTTTGCGAAAATTTTGCAAAAATAACATTGTTATTTTACCTATCTCGCAAAATAACATTGTTATTTTACCTATCTCGCAAAATAACATTGTTATTTCACTTATTTTGTGAAAATTTTGCGAAAATTTGGCAAAAATAACATTGTTATTTCACCTATCTCGCAAAATAACATTGTTATTTTACCTATCTCGCAAAATAACATTGTTATTTCACTTATTTTGTGAAAATTTTGCGAAAATTTTGCAAAAATAACATTGTTATTTTACCTATCTCGCAAAATAACATTGTTATTTTACCTATCTCGCAAAATAACATTGTTATTTCACTTATTTTGTGAAATTTTTTCAAAAAAATAACATTGTTATTTCGCTTGTCGCAAAAATAACATTGTTATTTCACTTGTCGCAAAAATAACATTGTTATTTCACTTATTTTGGGAAATTTTTTCAAAAAATAACATTGTTGATGTATGAATGTATGTGTTTATTGTTCTCATTCGGGTTACAAGTTTTTACATTGCTTACTCGCTAAATCGTACACTTTTCTTTTACATTTCCTTACGTTCTAATTTTATCCTACTTCGTTTTTCACTTCCATGACGCCTTTATTATTTACATTTATTTACATTCCTTTTACATCTCATTTCCATCTTTTCCTTCCTTTTTCCTTCACTCTCTTCCTTCCTTTTTCCTTCACTCTCTTCCTTCTCTCTCGCACGCCCGCTCCGCCCTACTCGCTCTCTCCGTCATCTCTCTTCGCTCTCATTTCTCCCTCCTTCTCCGACTCCCGTTTCCGTTCCATCCATTCCATTCCTTTTTTCTGTGCTTCTCTCCGCTTCCTTTCCACCCTGTCTTCCTTCTTCTATTTCCTTCGTACACCTCTCTCCCCAGCCCCTTTCATCCAGTATTTCTTTTACTCTTTCCTCAATCTCTCTTTCTCTTTGTTCAATCATTGATTTTGCAAAAATAACATTGTTATTTCACCTATCTTGCAAAATAACATTGTTATTTCACCTATCTCGCAAAATAACATTGTTATTTCACTTATTTTGTGAAAATTTTGCGAAAATTTTGCAAAAATAACATTGTTATTTCACCTATCTCGCAAAATAACATTGTTATTTCACCTATCTCGCAAAATAACATTGTTATTTCACCTATCTCGCAAAATAACATTGTTATTTCACCTATCTCGCAAAATAACATTGTTATTTCACTTATTTTGTGAAGATTTTGCGAAAATTTTGCAAAAATAACATTGTTATTTCACCTATCTCGCAAAATAACATTGTTATTTCACTGTTTTGTGAAAATTTTGCGAAAAAATTGCAAAAATAACATTGTTATTTCATCTATCTCGCAAAATAACATTGTTATTTCACCTATCTCGCAAAATAACATTGTTATTTCACTTATTTTGTGAAGATTTTGCGAAAATTTTGCAAAAATAACATTGTTATTTCACCTATCTCGCAAAATAACATTGTTATTTCACCTATCTCGCAAAATAACATTGTTATTTCACTGTTTTGTGAAAATTTTGCGAAAAAATTGCAAAAATAACATTGTTATTTCATCTATCTCGCAAAATAACATTGTTATTTCACCTATCTCGCAAAATAACATTGTTATTTCACTTATTTTGTGAAGATTTTGCGAAAATTTTGCAAAAATAACATTGTTATTTCACCTATCTCGCAAAATAACATTGTTATTTTACCTATCTCGCAAAATAACATTGTTATTTCACTTATTTTGTGAAAATTTTGCGAAAATTTTGCAAAAATAACATTGTTATTTCACCTATCTCGCAAAATAACATTGTTATTTTACCTATCTCGCAAAATAACATTGTTACGTCACTTATTTTGCAAAATAACATTGTTATGTCACATATTTTGTGAGAATAACATTATTAAATCATTGACTTTGAAAAGATAACATTGTTACGTCAGTCATAACAATGTTATTTTCACGTGAAATGACGTTTCACATTTCGTGACGCTGACAATATACGAATTATTTGTCCGCGTCAGTGTTGTCGTACAGCAAGTGTAATTATTGTTGACCGGACATTGGGCACATTCAGCAACGCTGTAAGGGACCGTGAGAAAGAGTGACCACGTGGTACGGTGAATTATTGCTACGTAATAACGAGCTCCAGCGGATCGGTCCAGAGAGAGAGAGAGAGAGAGAGAGAGAGAAGAATTCGCTCGGTGCTCTGGCGTAATTACTCGCCGCCAGAGTATAGCGAGTGACTATAACCCGGAAGGCTGGGAAATTTATTTGGTGCCTCGGGGAAAGTCGAGCTGCTGCAGAATCGGTGAGCCTGGAAAACGGGTGCAACACCAAGAGAGCAATGGAAGCCATAATACCGGGCAGCAACCCTTTTAACGAAAATAAAATATTATTCTTTCCTCTGGGCTCTTTCCTGCACTGTATTATTATTTTTTTTTTTGCAATTCCAACGTTGGCAATTAAATGGTCGTGCAGCAGCACAACAGCAACAGCAGCAGATGAGGAACGTGGTCCTTGTATTAGAGATCGTTAACGATGATCGAGAATGAAGGAAATAGAGGGAGGAAAGGTGTACAGGGTTGTTTTTTTTGGTGGTGTTGTGGAGTTTCCCCAGAGCTGCTGGAATAAATGAATAAAAAAGAATGAGAGTGGTCGATTTTTACATCTGTTATTAAAACAAATATTGTGAACGCACCAATTTGGAATCGGGGGGTTAAAATAATATGTTTTGGAGCTTCTCGTTTGTCCGCTCCCCTGGGAATGGAAGGGGGCGGGGGCGGAGTGCCAGGCAGAAAAATGAGCTTCGGCGAGAATTCGGAGTGGGTAATTTTTGGAACGTACCAAACCACTGCGTGACATTATTTTGTACTTGTAAAAATAATAAATAATTATATAATATGGAACCATTAAGGATTTTTCTTTTATTGGATAAAAAAACCTGCCCATATTTCGATAAGGTTAATTAATTTCGAAGTTGCTGCATTACAAAAATATTCCCAAATGCCAGAAAATTTCATTTTTCCTTACCTCAAAAAAATAAATAAATAAATAAAAAATTCACCATCTCCCGAGAGGCGGTAGTACCCAAAACAGTGATAACCCAAAAGATTACAATAATCTCATTCGTCGAGAGGCACGTTCCCCGAGATGGATTACATTCAGCGGGCAGAAGCAAAATCCGGTTGGAAGCGCGCGGAACGGCTACTTCAACAAGCCCTCACACCGGATTACATTGAATAATTTTGTTCGCCACGTGTGTGTACACCGGGAGCTTTTCGTCTCGTATAAACGTTGCGCCGGGGATTCGTTTTCGTGCCCTGTCCAACACGAATTGGGATATGGTACCCGCTACCACCACGTACATATATATATACATGAACCGAGTATATAAACGACGGCTGTGCGAGTATATATATATATAATACAGCGCGCGGATTTTCCGAGAGGATGCACGACGCGCTCGCGTTCCCGAGCTTTCGTCTAATGCAATGTGAGGTGCGGAGCAGCATCCGGTCCGCGACCAACGGTGTAAACCACCACTTAATCAACCCCTAACCATGAGTGTCCTTTCAGCCAGTAGCACCACGAAGAGTATATATATATATGTATATATATATAGCATGCGACGTCCACGCTCGACGAAAGAGCCCTCCGGGTGTGTGAGTGTGGTTGGCGTCCTCCGTCGCGGCTTCCAAGGGTTTTCCACTCGTCCGCTCTCATTTCAACCCCCCAACGCCCCCAGTCCCTTGGCTTTCCGTTTTTTCATTTTCCAGCCGCTCGGAAAAAAGCGTACCGTAACTTTGGTGTAAACGGAAAAAAGATGCACTCACGCACACACTTTTCGTCTCTCGTTTTTACAATTCTTTGCTCTCGAGACATTTGACCACTTTCTTTTATTCTCGGACGGATATCTTTTTTCAAGTTTTTCTTTCTTGATTTTTAAGGTAGATCTCTCGGCAGAAGGGTGTAATAATCTTGGTAACGATTCTAATTGCAACGAAGAGAAAACACGAAGTTATTATGGATAAAGTTGGCCATCGCGGAGCACCGGAGGCCGAGTTGTTTGAGGGAAAGGTAAATCGTGGCCGTAGGCAATACTCCACCGGCGGCCCGACAAAATAACCCGGGAAACCTCTCTGGATCTTCTTCCACCTCGTTCTCTCTTACACATTACGACTATAACTGTGTATCGTGTATTCCCGTAGCCTCGCTGCTCGCCCGAGTGAAAGTTTAAATTAAACTTTGTCGTTTTCCGCGATTTCTCTTTGGTTGCATTTTCCCCATCGGTTCTCGCCGCTAGCCCCGCGCGGATTACTCTCTCTGGAAAATATTTACTTCCTACTTCCATCACCATTCCAATGTTTGCATTGCTTACGAAAATCTATTGGCCCATCCCGTTAATGTTATTCGATTAGCCGAATTATATATATATTATTATATTGTAAAAGCTCCTTATATTAACCCTGTGTACTAACCCCTTCAAAATTAATATCATCGTCGATTAAATGACTTAGCCCAACATTTCCTATCGACACTTGTCCATATTTATTTACTCGCCATTAAAAAAGCTCCCTGTATTAACCCTGCAAGGATTAACCCTATATATCACGTGTCTACTGTCCCAGCGATGGCATCACACTGTGTGTCTACATGTTTGCTCTCGGATATTACATAAGCTTGTATCATCAATGTGTAATAGTCGAGAAGGGAGACAGAAACACCCAACCATCCCTTCCCTCCCCCTTCTCCCTCCACCTCCACCACCCACACCTCACCCTTCGCGATATACCGCACAGATATCATCGAGGGTCCGGCACGTCGTGCCACCAAAGCTTCAACCAGCCACTCGCGGTGCTATAGTGTTCATATCCAGTCAACCGGACAGACCGAGACCCTGAAGAGCCGCAGGGTTCACGGCCGGGGAGTGGCGTAAAGCGAAGGGCTCACTGCCTATGCGTGTTCTGTCACTGACAGCCCCACTATATGTACTGGCTCAACCTTTGAATATACTATGTATATATGTATGTATATGTATGTGTATATGTATATATTTTGCCGTACGACCACAGCCGAAATTCAACTCTTGGACGTTGAGGCTTTCTGCCGCAAGGCGTTTCCGCGACAAGTTGTGGAAATACGAGGCTTTGTAATGGGCGAAAAATCCAACACTTTCTTTTTCCTTTCACACATCCGGCAGGGGGAAATTTCTTTTTTTTTCTTTTCATCTGTTGGGAAAAGTCTTTCACGCTTCAGTGTTAAAATTTATCAAGATTTGCACGTTACATTTGGTTAAAAAGAAATTCGGGTTTTTGGTGGTTTTTATTGTTAATATGTGGATTGGTTTTCCCCTGAGTGAATAATTTTTATTTTTGTTTACCACGATTCCAGGAAAATGGGTTAAGATTGTAGCAAGGTTTCTGCTCCTTAGGATTCCCTTCATTGATCATACCTGAAACAAACAAAAAAATTGATCAGTATCAATTCTACAGATCAATTGTTTGTGGAATAGAAGGCAATGACAATTAGTTTTTTTAATATTATTAAATACAGGGTTTCATAGTTTCTTGCATCAACATTAATTTTTTAACGCTGCATATTTCTCGACCAGAAAAAAATATTTGTCAAGCTGACAATTTTTTAAAAACATCCTTTTCACCCTCCACTTCCATCAGGCCTAAAAAAATATGTCTCTTCGGTCGAACAAATAGTATTTAATAAAAAGTATTAACCCCAACGATAAATCAACGACAGAGCGCATAAACTTGACGAAATTTACTCTTCCCATTTTACCGCAAGAAATTCCAGAGCGCACACGTGCATCTATAGGTGAAGTCTTATTCCCGGGTGCATCGGAGCTATTTCGAGAGCGCCATAAATATAGAGAGCCCTCGGGAATGCCGTTGACACTCCGACGTACCGCTGGAAATGCTAATTCCACGGAAGCTGGAAATACCTCTGGAGCCATCAGTCCATGGGCTTGGGTTCGCTTGTATCGAAAGACGAGAGCGTATTAAAGCTCCGTGTGCGCAATGTTCGGATGAACAAACGCGTCTAGAGAAGCCATAGAACGTGCCACGTACGTGCATCATACTTGGCAATATTATAGCTGTAGTTAGACGTGGGGAATGCGCAATTCTCGACGTGTCGCTAACCCAAAGGGAAATCACGAGACCATGAGCACCCAATCCACTGTATATATATATATATATATGTATATAGTGTCTCTGTGTGATACTGATATTACAGAGTTGATGGTTATAGAGCGAGACATTTAGTGCCTTGATGGTATAGGTGCTAATGGGTTGGTGCATGGGTGCGAAGTACGTGCATGTCCCTGCAGCTTGTCTAACAAGATTGACGGAGGGCTCGAGGACTTCAGGGCAAAAATAAGTGATATGTGAATATGTAATTGAATCAAGTGAAAAATAAAATAAAAAATTGATTGCAATTTAATGGGCAATTGCTGGAGGTTTTTGTTTATATGAGTTGGTTTTTTAAAATTGTAATTCTCTGAATTACAATTATATTGAGTAATTTAATTTATTAGGCAGGAACTAAAAATTACAATCCTTTCGACACTAAAAAAAATTGCTCGAAAATTAAGGTAGATGTAATGGAATTTTTAAATGCAATTACCGTAATTTTAGACTTTATATTACATAATCGATATTTTTAAATAAAAATACACATCGATTAGTCATTATTAAACGATTTGATGATTTTGCACTTTTTGAAAAAACGAAAAAAATTAATTTAAATAACAATAAACGCAACAAAAAAATTTCATCTCAAATTCTATGCTTTAATGCAGCATCCCTTTCACAAAATCTTGTCAAATAAATGTACCATTAATATATCCAGCGATAACTCGTGTCATACATTTATATAGCCGTAACTCGTGGCGAGCTTTAAACTCGACCTAAATATAGAAAAATATATTGCACGCGTTAAACGACGAATATAAAAGTTTCTCTCGACGAGAGAGAGAGAGAGAAGATTTGGAAGGTGGCCCAATCGTGCCGCGAATTTTCGAGCACGTTGTGAACGAGAATAGAGCCGCGCAAGCCCAGCAGCATAAATGGCATAAAACGTGTCAACTTTTCGCGTTTTTTTTTACGTGGGCACCCCGCTTATAATCCGAGAGCGCGAGGCGTACGAAAAATTTCGTGTCAAGCGAACCTCGTCCATACAAAGAGCCGCGAAAGCTCGAGGCCTTGCCGAGAAATATCTATATAACGCAGTCACAGACTCGCGATTATGTCGAAGAATAAAAAGATATAAAAAAAAGTTCGGGGCGGGGGGAGATGAAAAAGAATAAAAAGGGGACAAGCAGTCGCACATGACGCTGTGCTACGAAAACCTCTTTTCTTGCGTGAATGGAAAGGAGGAAAAAGGTCGAGTGAACCTTTTGTACTTTTTTTTTTAAAGAAAAGATCCTGTGCAAAAAAGAGCACATTACGATTGAAGAATCTTAAGAGGTTTTCGAAATTTTAAATAATAAAAAAATGAAAAAATCTCGTTAAGATCGAATTCAAAATTCCCATGAATTTGTTGACTAGGAAAAAATTATGTGAATTGATAAACATTTTCAACAATAAACTGGTGAATATGGAAATCTAAAAAAAAAGGATTTTTGGAAATTCAAGCCTTAAGGAATAAAATAAAAAAGGTCGTCAAAGAATCCATTGCACGTTAGATTACCTTTGAGGCTGTAGGTCGATGCTGAAGAGGTTAAACTTCTCGCCTGATTAGTCACAGCCAGTAAAAGAGGCGTAGCAGTGATCTGGAAGGTTTTCGATTTTGGCACATCCTGTTTAAGCACACTATAGCTTTTGGCACGTCGACGAAATAACGGCGAGTCGAGAAACGAGTCGTCGTAATGAGGCATTTTATTTTATTATCTCTTTATCCTTATTTTGGTCTTGCTAGCATTCACTGGTTGTACCAACCATCAAAATTTATTTCACACTTGGTATTATATTCTAAAAGTACGTCGCACGTTGCAGCAATGAAGCACATTTTTTACCTCTCCTTTCTAATTGAAACACACACAATTTTAAAGATTTAAAAAAAATTGAAAGCAATTACGTTGAATCGATAAATTAGCAATAATTGAAAAATCGATTTATTCTTCCCACTTGAAAAAAAAGCAATTTTTTTTTCAACTTTAAACACACGAAACACTGATTTTATTTTATTTGCTTACTTTATGGAAATTGACTTGAGTAATTAAAAAATGAATTTATGCTTTGCACTTGAAAAACCCAAAAAAAAAAAAATCCTCCATTGAATGAAAATTTTTGTTTTTACTTTAAACTGACGAAAAACTGATTTTCTATTTGTTTAATTACTTTACATAAATTTAATCCAATAATTGAAAAACATTTTTCCCCAAAAAACCCAACCCTTTTTTTTTTACCACTTGACCCAATTTTTTTTTTTACTCTAAACCCACGAGACACTTTTTTTTTTTTTTTTTTTTTCGTTTGCTTACTTTATGTAAATGAATCCTCGCGTGTTTCTGTTAACGGGAGTGATGCGGATGTTCGATAGCGAGATCGTAACTCGAGTGGTAAAATAATTCGCGTTTGTGTCTTCTCGTGCACGAGGAAATGTAAGACGAGACTAGAGACGTCGGTGAAGACGGATAAAACGTAAAATGCGCACAAGAGAGAGAGAGAGAAGAGACGAGAGAGGAGACAGATCTTTTACCGCACTCGCGGAGGAGAGTATCACGCTTAGTATCGTCTGACACGTAGACGCGGTTATCGCGACTCGCTATCGCAACACTTCTCTCTCTCTCTCTCTCTCTCGTCGAGTCTGAGGCTCCGAACAAGTGTACGGCGATGTTTATACGGCAAAAGGGAAGGTTGCGAGTTTTTCTCACTCGCACTCATTGGCCTTGTCGGCGAAGCGACGTAAACAAAGTACAATACGTAAGCCGATCCATCAGAAATTCAACCGCAATGTCTAGAAATAGAAATTCGCCAATTAGTTTAATTCTCCTTTAACTTTGTTTCTCAGGTAGAAGCGCAAATAAACTATCTGTCCTATGTCATTAACCAGAGACTTTTAGGCACGCAGTTTTTTCCACTTTTTGTGAATAAAAATTCTTGTTCAATTATTTATAGAATTTTTTGCTGCAATAAGTGAGTTAATGAATAAAGGGTTAAAAGAATAAAATTTAATTTAGTAGATTTGTCACGAGATGTTTTTTTAGTTTGCAGAAAAAATAGAATTAATTTATATTGATAATGTTATTTTTTAAAAATACTTCGAAGCGATAATTGATGATTAATCGCGATAGCTAATCAATATTAATTAAATTACTCATTACAAATAACGATTAAAAAGCCATGACAATTTTGTTTAAGAAGAAGCAGAGTTGAAAATTATTGACAGCAATTTATTCTCCCGGTCGCGAATAAATCCTAAATTTGCTGATGCTGGGCTCTCTCGATTACGAAACTGCGATGACTGGAGACAGTATTGCGCTGGTAGATTGGACGGAACCGATGACAGGGTGGCTAAATATAAAGACGAGAGTGCGCGCGGGGTGTGCACCGTATAACCGCGGTCACGAAAGCAAAAGAGCAGGAGGGGAACAACGAGCGAGAGAAAGATTATACACGAAGACGGGCAGAACAGCATCGCGAACGAGTCGAGTCTTCGAGGGCGAGAGAAGAAGAAGAAGAAGACGAAGAGCAAACGAAAGCAGACACGAAACGAGCTGAGAACGAGCAAACGAGTGAGAACGATGCCTCGGGGCTGTCTATTTTCACGTAACGGATGTACGGTCACGATTTCTCCACTCACTTCCGCGTAGTAGTTTCCGTAATACTCCCCGAGGAAAGTGGCGTCTCGACGAATCCTCCAAACCCTCGGGAGGTCCAATCCCCCGAAACTCATCTTTGCGCCCTCGTACGGGAGGCTTTGTTGCGGTGAAATTGTACTTTACGACACTAGTGCGGTAAAAGTTTTTTTGTGAGCTTGAAGCACGAGCCAGAGGCGACTGATGCAATTGAGAAAACTTTTATCGCACGTGTGTCGTAAAGGACTTTATTTTTCAAGATGGGAGGCATTTTTGCGCGCGAAGTATGCGTAAAGTTATGTTTCTCGGATTGAGTTAAATAAAGTCACGGAAATTGATAAAATGTTTACCGCACGAGTGTCGTAAAATATTTTATTTTACAAGATGCGATAATAGAAAATAATGTGACCGAGAGAAAAATGTTATAATCGATATTTGCCGTTTTAAGTTTAATCAACGAATGAATTTTTTTTTTTAATTAACTAAATCACTAATCAGCTGAAATAAAGAATTGTCAATCTTTTGGCTAATTATTCAAAAATTAGTTTGTGTCTATTCTCGTTCACTGTCGCCTATGTGACGTCTCCATATTATATGGAGTACGTTAGCACTTCTAATTGGGCGTGAGAGCTAGAAGCACACTAATTAGCAGTCACTCGTGTGCAGGTTTCGTCGACGTCTCGACGTCTACGACCGCAACGGAGAACCGAAACAGAAGTTACACGGACGACGTATATAAACTAGCTAATAACCCAAACTCCTACGAAAACGGAATCTACGTATATCGATCGAATGTGAAGTCAAAGGTCGGCACTTGCTGCTGAAGTACAGTTAATTACAGAGGATTCATTGAAATCTGGTGCCGACATTGAGTCTCTACTTTCGTGCAAATCCAACCAGAATCTGACTATTCCATTTTATGAAAAATATTTTTAATCAACATTTAAAAAAAAATGAAGCTACACACATTTTTTACCGGCTTTACAATAAATTTTATTTAATTAGTACGTCATTTGATTTATTGATTGATAATCATTAATTATTAAAATCTGTTGGCGACTTTTAGAAATTACACAGAAGATTTTTCCACTTAAACGAAAAATTTTTCATTTATTTATTATGCATAACTTTTATTTAAAAATTTCATTTAAATAATTTTACCGACTAGAATTTTATTATTTTTACAACCTATTAATGATTAATTAGATTTTGTTAAATTTGGAAAAATAAGTGTTTTATCAACAAATTTATCGACAATCAGACCTAACCAATCGCAAAGATCGTGCAGATTTGGTACAGAAGCTCGACTAATGTACACGTAATGCATGTATGGAGTTTGTCATGGTCGTGGGTGGCCAACAACGATCCACTGCGACTAGCTTACTAGGTACACGACGTACGCGCGCGACAGGTACTAACTACTAAGAGCTTCACTCTCCTCAGCTACTCGGCTCTTGTAACACACCTTCCCCCTTTGCCATCGTATCCTCATCTTTGTCGTCGTAGTCATCGTCGTTACACAGTACAGCGAGCACATAAGCTGAGGCACAAAGTCACACTACTCACTATATACACAATATATATGTGTGGGTATATATATATAGTTTTTAGGTACATTATAAAGCTTCGCGACATACCCCTTAAGTTTTTGACCCACTCCCTTATTTTGGGGTCTATGAGGGGTTGAATTGGAGGAAATTATAAAAATTATATCTCGCATTTGTTTAATTATGACAATTAAAAAATTGGAGTATATGCATATTAAAATTGAAGTAAATTTTTTTTACAGTGTATATATTTCCATTTACTAAGGGTATATCTCTTCACTAAGTATATAATGCTTTATATAGTGTATATTGACTATATACAGTAAAGTCGATATTCCTGTGAGGCAAGAAATATATATATATATATATATATATATATATACACACGTTTTATAGTGAAAGGAGCGGGTGTGATGACAACGAAAAGCTAAGAGAGGCTCTCATCTCTCAGCAGCAGCAGCAAATTATCCGAAGCACCGTGACGATATTCACCCCTGACAAACTTTCATACCCCATATATGCTATAACTTGAAACAGCGCCGCAGAGAATTTTTATTCAACCCTGTCACAAGTATCGCTTCGAAAGGTCAAGTATCCAATCATTATATTCTATATTATCATGGCAGATTATTAATTTTCCCCCATGAACCATAAAATCTATGAAAAATTATTTCAATCATATTTTATATAAAATATTATTCATCGATATATTAATAAATAGCTAATGAGCAAATTATTATAGATTTTACAAAAATTAGAGCCCACTTGTCTTTTTTTTTCAATTGAAAAATGACAATACATTTTTTTTATTTTTTATTGTTATTGAAACAAATCGCCTCCCTGATTTTACTTCTTATTTAATATATCTTACACTGTGAAAAAATGTACTTGAAATTGAATGCACGTGTACAGGTTTTTGCTTTAAATTGCTATACTAAATTTACTATTTAAGTGCGATATCAAATTAATTTTTGACACAATAATTCTAATAATTTGCTCTAATTTTACTGGGAAAATACTTTGATTTTTTGAATATTTCTTTTATGAATAAAAACTTCGCGTCCCTTTTCGAGTGACAATTTACTTTCCCGAAAGCCCAACTTCAAACACGCATTAATAAAAGAAATGCAAAAAAAACATATTTTCGGAAAGTATTACGACAATAAATAATGATCTTATTCGCTCGTAAATATCAAGTACGAACCATATTTTTATTCGCCATAGGAAAAATCCTGTCGGAGTCCCTCGGTGCTTCGTGTGGATATACGAAACAGATGTGCGAATGTTAATATTTTGTGGATGCCGGGGCGTGAAAGTTTGGAACGTCTGGCGTGTGAAACGGGGAGTCGGAGGTCTCGCGCGAACTCCTAAAATATCGAGGCGGAGCAGCGGGGGAGAGGCTGCTGCTGCACCTAAGCAAGCCAGGCAATCTCTGCTCTCGCTCATGGACCAGAGGTGAGGAATAGGCCGACGAGAGTGGCGGCTATAGTCGCGCCGGTGGGACACCCGGTAGCAAGTTTGCGGGTTCGGTTCACCCGAGGGAGGCAGCAAGTCTCCGCGAAACTGGGTCGCAAGTTCATCAGCGTTGATTATTATTAATTGCGATAGGGTGGGTGGGGGTGGTGGGGAAAGCCAAACTGTACAGAATCTTGGAAACTCAAATTTCCTTTAATTTCGTCGGTGAAAATTTGGAATTTTTTGCAAACACTCACTTAAGGGCACACAAATGATTCTGTATAATTAATTTAATGGTAATGAGTGCTTGAAGTGGACCAGTAATTTTTTCTTGGTTTTCAAATTTTTTCCAAGCCCGAGAGAAATTTAGCTTACGGACGAAATTATTGGTTTTATTAGGGAGTAGAAATACCTTAAGCGGGCATTTTTTAAACACGCATACTCAAAGTCTTTAAATTTATGTAATCATGTAATATTTTCCCAAAAATCTGTAATACTGTAAAAATCTGTAATAAAAAAATGTGCCTATTTGAAAGTACCTAACGAAATTAATCGTTTTCTGTATTAATTGGTTTCAGTCGCTGATGTATAATAAATCGGTCTTACTTAACGCGCCAAATATCGAGCTCTGTAGAGTTCAAACTCATTCATTCCTGCGCGATGCCAGCGTGAAACTACCACTACACTTTTAAAGTTGCACGTGGCACGCACTTCGCAAATACGTCCAAAGTATGCTATAGTTGATGCACGAGAGCACACCAACTCTGCACTCTCTTCCGTCGCTGCACGTAGACTTAATATTCTCGTGATTGTAATACACATATATACGGGGCATTCCACACCACTTCAAGTAAATCTGACCCTTGACCTCTCGAAATGCATCCCTGATTTTTTTATTTTATTGTTATCTCCAAAAGGTGGCTGCAATTTTTTATTCAAATTTTTTATAAAAATTTTTGCAGACTTTTTAATCACGATCCTCGGTGAGTTCGTTATTTATATATAATAATTTATGAATATTTAATTTGTTTAAAAAAAAATTAATAAGGCATAAAGTCCGAGAGGTCAGACCCAGGTCAAACTGGCATGGAATGGCCCGTATATGTAATCGTGTAGTACGCGACACACGTAGAACTGTATGTATAGTGTCCACGCTAACCGATCAGACCTTGATCGCCAATCGAGCGAGCCACGGCGCAGACCCTGATGCTCGTTCCGTTTGCAAAAGACTCGCGACGATCTCCGACCTGCGAGTCGTCGTCGTCGGCACTTTCGTTAATTTCAATTATCCTCAGCAAACGTCGTGCAAAATAATTTATTTCGCTCAGTGCGAGAAACCCGGTTTTACGCACACTTCGTGAAACCCCATTTTCACACTTTGTGAAATAAAATGAAATTTCTTATGACAATCGTGTGATAAATGTTTTCTTAACTCGTTTAATTGTAAATTCACCCTCGTCAGAAAAGTTTTTATCACACTAGGGTCGTAAAATACTATTATTAACGCACTAAACTCACGGTAATTATTTTTCTAGCGCTCGGAACCGAAAAGTATAATAAGCTTCCCTCAAAACTGCTCAAGAATTTAGAATGCATGTCACGTAGATGCTCAGTTCACCTTCGGGTGTCAACTAATCGATTATTCAGAGCGTCTCCGTAACGAGAAAATACGCATTAACGTGTAATTTGTCTCGTTAAAAGTCTTCAGAGAACGTAGTGTTGTCTCAAAAATGTCTGTCTCGTTTTTCACGTTTAGAGAGAAGATCAAATAAATGGCTAATGTTTCTCGATATTTTTTTTTTAATTAAATTAAAAACTTTTTTTATTGGCGTTAATTCATTGAATGTAATTAAAATTAAAAAATCTTCAACCACAATCCAAATAAAAAAATTAACCCCGTAAATGTACAAATATTTAATACTCCAAATCCTCAAAAAATCAGTTTTCCTTCAAATTATCTACCCAAACCCAATTTAATCCCATGTTTACACCCTATATTTCAATTTATAATTTTTAAACTTCATTGCAATTATCATTTACCGAATTTCAATCTCGTGATGAAAAACTCGACCCGAACTTTCGCGAACGTCGAAGAGCCACGATTATCATCGCATCACCACGTCAGGAGGCCTCTTCATCAATGCACTTTACTCCAATCCACACATTTAACAATGCATAACAATGCCGAGCTAAAAGTCGCGGGTCAGTGATGCACAAGCGATTGTCGCTGCCTTGAAGAGTGCCACCAGCATAACCAGCTTGGCCGCGAATCAGAGACGTACTAGTCTCGTGTGTTGGCTGTGTTAACCGGCCACGAAACCCTCCACCGCATCGGACGTTAATATCTCGCAGTGACTTTGGCTGGGAAAGAAGAAGAAGAAGGCTTGTCTATTTTCATGTGTCCACGAGGACACAAGAAGAAGAAGAAGAAGATTATTTTTTAGGGGGTCATTTAGAGGCAATAAATAAAGAGAAAAAAAAAAAGAAGAGAGAGGGAGAAAAATGTAGCGAAGCAAAAAATAAAGTGTGGGTGCGACCAATGGAAATGTGTAGAAGAAATGATACAACAACGAACGAATAAGAAAGAGAGAGAGAGAGAGATAAATAAAGCAGAAATGAGACAAGAGCATAGAATATCGAGGACGACTTATGTATTACGTCGGTGAGTTCATTCTTTATTTTGCTGCTGATGATTGGACGGCGATACGGGAAGGGGCGAAGTTGTTGAGGCACAGCCAGCAGCAGTAGCAGAAACGACGAAGAGGAAGGAGGGATTTATTTGCAGAGTCGTGACCGATCACCAGACCAAAGCAGAGACTGCGTTCCGTAACAGTGCGCGGCAGTTTCCGAGCGGGCGGTCAACTGATGGACCGAATCTCTCACATCTCATTTTTCATCTCACCACAGCATGAAAAAAAAATGTGTGTGTTAATATATAGCCCCAAAAATGTGCGTAATTTTTTTACAGTAAAGCAACAACATTGGTTTATTTTAATTATTTTTGTCGTTGTGTCTTTGCTTTTTCATACCATTAGTCACTACGTCATTTTATTTCTGCTCAGGTGTTTTTTTTTTTTTTAATGAAAAAATAACATTTCGATATTTCGAGTTTCAATGGCTCATGACTTTTTCTAATAGAAAGGAATAGAGGATCTGTCGCGGGCAAACAAAATATCCTAAAATATCTGTTATACATATTTCGTTTCAATGAATCATTTCCTTTATGTGTGCAATTTCAAATAAAATGGTATGAAAAATATTTTCTTACATCGTGGAGGAACGTTTTGACGTTGAAATCGTTGATTTCAACGATGATTGCGTTTTCGTAGCTGCGAGGCTGTGATACATATCTGTAATGACGCAGACGACCGCAGCGAAATTCCATCGGTGCTTCCTTCAAAGGTCAAGATCTCCATCGAGATCGAATGCAATCCAATGGGACGAAAGCTCTCCTCTTCATCTGAACTCGCGGTATCCTGACGCTTGCTGTCCTCCGCCTCCGCAGTCGCAACGCTCGTCACTCGAAAGCTCGCGATCCAAGAGATCTACTCGAGT
Organism: Clistopyga incitator; assembly: GCA_947507545.1. Taxonomy (NCBI): domain Eukaryota; kingdom Metazoa; phylum Arthropoda; class Insecta; order Hymenoptera; family Ichneumonidae; genus Clistopyga; species Clistopyga incitator. The sequence goes on from OX382190.1 coordinate 1,623,630, forward strand.
AGCCTGGTAAAGCGGCTTATACACCCCGATGCTCACGATCCTCTCGTCATAGGAATTCGGTGGGTGGTAGACGCCCACCACCTTCGTCTTCGGATTCCCCCTTGGTGATGGCACCACCTCTGGAAGCTTCTCCTAGGATCCCTGAATATCTCAAGTTCCTGAGTACCTGCGAACTACTCTACATCCTCTAATACTGCCACTTGACTGCCATCATCGCCTCGAAATTAGCTGCATCCTCAGCATCCCGATTTTTTCATCACGAAAAATGTACACTGTTCCGAAGGAAAGTTTATGTTTTTTTTTTATGATTTTCAACTTTTTACTTGTACCTGTACCGATTTAATTAATTAAAAATGATGTTACTTTCTAGGTTAATAAGCTTCGTCAGGTATCTCTTCAGGATGTACTTCGAAGTCTTGTCTAGAAGCACTGTCACAAATATATTCAACACGATGCCAGTTGAGCGTTCGAATTTTTGGACAGCATATTGTTCGAATAGGAAGAGAGGGCGGCGGGACAAGCTTTTCATCCGTTTTGCGGAGAACAACGAATGCCAGTTCTCGCTTCCCCTCGCGGGCACGTCAAAACAGTTGCATATTCATGAGAATCCAGTGACGTTGACGTAGCGCAGCGCGATGCTTCGTAGCGAACGTCCGTGCGACAAGGTTGCTATGGTGGAGCTCTATACTCTGTCCTATGTGTGTACAGTATGACCCCGCAAACCGCAACGAATCCTGAATATGTGCTTTAAGTGTCGTGGAAAGAACGGGTAAACATGAAAAATGTGAACGGTAAACGACGTGTAAGATAGAACGTGTGAAGAAATGAATGTGTTGAATCTCTGCTGTGGTGGATAGAATTGTGAGCGAAAGAAGGGCTAGCAAACTCGATTGGCGCGGCGTTTGGATCTGCTGCGCTGCGATTGGCGCGGCGGTTGGATCTGCTGCGCTGCGATTGGCTCGGCGGTCGGACCCACTGCAACCCGACAGAAAAACCTGCACCTTCGGTCCCGAACAGTTGCAGCTTGCGGGGTTGGAGTGTATATGGTTGCCGCAAAGCGAAACTCTACCCCTTCTGGTGTCTGCTGCTGCTGCTGCTGTTGCGATGCCACCAGTTCACGTCACACGTCGGACAGGCACACGTATAACTCCGCGCAACGGTGCCGCATGCTGTGTATACCAACGACGAATTTGCATGGATATTGCGTCAAGTGGAAACCGAAAGTTTAACGCACGTATATGCGGCTATCCACTGTAGTATTTGCGCCCGGTCACCACCAGCGATACCGCAGAAATTTGTTCTATGCGCCGTTTCAGCCAACTCCCGCAGAGTCACGCCGATCAGCCGAATTTATTGGAAAAATATTCGATACACCACAGCGACGAGAATTTTGTGGATTAACTCTGTAAACGACAACAAACAAGTCATTTGCAGATTTTAAAATACCGAAGCGCCGAAAAAAAAGCACGAAAATCGTATCGCAACCGGATTTCATTTTCACTAGTAAATATTTTCCAACTCTAATGTGATTTAAACATTGTGATTACTCGTACACTCGTCAATAAACCTTTTTCTGTACTCACATAATTGCAAGCAATAAAATTCTCTCAAACCCACTTTTCTAGTTTCAAAAAAATTGATATTAATTTAGGCGAAAACTGAGAAATCTATCACCTCAAAAATTATCTCTGAATTTAAAAAAAAATTCTTTTCCGTCCGTAAATGAGTGTGGCAAATGGATCCCGCAGGAATTTCGCAATTTCGGTCAAGTGAAATAGTCGTGAGAACGCAAAGAGAGACATCAGGGGGCGACAACGACGACGAAGAGTGAAGCTGAAGAGCACAGAGCGGTTGGACGATACTCCCGACTGTAAAGAAGCGACGCGGAAGAGCGTCGTATAAAGAAAAAGCAAGGGAGGTCAGGCGGGAATTAGCAATTTCGCAAGGAGCGCTTTCCGCGGCAAGAAGAGACCGCAGAAAGCCAGACCGTCAACCGTAAGTGGTCGAATGCATAGGAGAAATGTCCCTGAAGAGATGAAACACAGGATCGAGTTGCCCGTGTGGCTTTTCTCTGCGAATATATTGCTTATAAGCGCGAGGCTTTTACCGTTGAAAACAAAGAAAATACAATATAAGTTTCGTCATATTACGTGAATGTAATTTCAGTTCTATTCTAGAAATTACATTTTTTTTTTAAGATCTTTACTTATTTTTTTGTATCATTAATTCTCATTCAGGCGGACAGATCAAAGGGCAAGGGCATGAAAATTGTAAATTCGATATATTGTCAATTTCTGACCTTCCAAGCTCACACGATTTGAGGAATCTTTGTGCTTTAACCCCTTTTCTGTTTCTCCGGAGCCTTGTCCAAGATCCGCAGCATGACCTTTGCTTCCCTTTGCTTCGTCGGAGTGAGATGGAAGCCTGAAGAAAGAAAGATCTACAGAGATACGAAGAGTGAAGAAGGAAGTTGAGTTCCGACCACCGGTGCCCATAGAATTATTTCAATGAGCCGGCCCACCTACTAGTTGGATTTTTAATGAGTTCTCCCTATGGTTCTGGTGCCGGTTGCTGGTTCCCATGCGCATGCCCATCTTTTTCAACCACCCAGACTTATTGACATTGAACAGGGAAAACAAATTTCTTTTTTCGTCTCACTTCCTCGTTGCACTCTCAGCTTCCAATCTCCCTTCTTTTTTTTTCTTTTTTTTTTCTGAGTCAACAGTGCGCGGGAAATTAATGATTCATGCTCTGAAGCTCCGTGCGGGGCAATGAGGGTCACGTATAATTTAACGCGAACATTTCTTTGTAATTCCTCATTTTCTCAATGCTATGAAAAAAAAAATTTGTAAAATACATTTTTGTGAGATTTTTTAAAAAAACTGAACTCTTTTTGGTAAGACTAGAAATTAATTGTTCTGAGAAAAATATTTAAAGCTTTTTTTGTGTTGATCGAACAAAAAAATCTGCAACTTCCATCTTAACTTCAATTAGAAAAATTGTTACAAATTTTGTTTTGCAACAATAAAAATTATTCTAGAAATTTTTTATAGCGTAAATAAAATTGTGGACAAAACCTTTTGGAATAAAAATGGAAAATTCCATTTTTCCAGAATATTGCAGTCTCGTTGGTTATCATTGCCTCCTGACTCGCATAACCCGGCGATATTTTTTTTCTTTTTTACGCTGAACGCAGATTTTTCTCCAGCAGCTCTTCGTGACTATTTGAACCGCGAATCGTCGACATCGCGGCGACGGATACGCGTTTGTCTGCTGCGTTAGCAAGCTATACGTCCGTAATTTAGTTGAGTGTTCCTCGCGCCAGGCGCTCGGAGGAAAACGCGAAAGAGAGATCAGATTTTTTTTCCTTTATGTTTCTCTACACTTTGGAAGCGCAGAATCCCTCGCAACGCTGTGCCTCGCAATTTAGATCCCAGGATAAGGGGGATGGAAGAACTACGGACTGATGTACTCGAGAGTAATTTTTCCGAGGACATTAATGGTGATCATATGTTAATTAAATTCGGTCTGAAAAAAAAAAAAAAAATCCCGGGGCTATATTTTTGTTCAACATTCAAGCCAACAGAAATAATTTCCGTTGCTTTATGTAATTCGTAAACCTGGTGAAATTACAAACATTCATGTTTTTTACAAAATTAGCAATTACAACCGAAACTTTTCATTTTATATTCAGCAAGAAAAAAAAAAGTGGAACGCATAAAAAATAAAAATAATTTCAACGTAAATATGGATTTTTCAGGAGCTCGTGCGCTGCGAAATAAATAAATAAAAAGGCTGACGGGTAAATTCGCTCCGGTAATTAAGCCAACAGAAGTAATTCGTGTTGTTTGTGTTGTATTTAATTCGTGATGATGTTTGCATCGTAGCTGCGCACGCCAAGTGTAGAGTTTCATGCTATGATTTAATCCTCCGCCAACGAATCAACCCGAATTAGAGATAATTATACAAATGGAGAGAGAACGATATACGGGGTACCAGTTGGTGCTGCTGTGTATAAACTAACCGGGCGAATTGATCAAGCCAACCATCCTTTGAGTCACATGTACCGAGTATACGATTTAGTGTTGGAACTGCGCTCCCGTTTATCGTCTCTACGCGTTATTATCTCGTCTCCGAGGAGAGCGAGATCTCAAACGTATCAAAGAGACAACAAGATCGAGAAAATGGATTTACGATAAGCCGCACCTGTTATCCCGACGCTATTGCTAATTCTAATACATATGTATACGAATTTCTGGCGTAATCCCAATCCGATTTTACGTCAGTGATACGTTAGTCCATAATACGAAGGCAAAAAGCCACAACAATAAGGATTTAATAATTAGTAGGAAACGATAACCCTTGAAAATTAATATCGACGAGACAGTGGCAAAAAAAATTTAATTCTGTGTGTAATTCATTAATAGTGGCTAATTTAGTCAGCCATTTTGAATTTATGAATTTCGAGTTCAGATTATCTCCCACTAATTGACCTATTGACCCAACCAATTTTACTCCCTCGAATCTATTATTTTTCCAAGCTACCTTTTTTTTCCTTGTATTTTTGTCGATCACCCCTTTCCTCCAATTAGCAATGATCCAACAAACATTTGGACTCTCTATTAATTACGCTAAGAAATTAGTTCGAGTGCCCGGACAGTAATAAACTCCAAGAGTGTCTTTTATTTTTCGTAGGCCTCGAATTTGCCTCGAGTAAATAGGAAGAGAGGGAAATCGAGCTGCCAAGGTCTGCGCCGTTATGCCGTTTGTTTATTTAACGGACGGCACTGGCCTCATAAGCTATAATAACTGCTGTGAATGTACGTATACGCTTAGACTTATGTATACGGGCTTAATAAAGAGAGCGCGTGCTCGTGTCACTAAAGAACTAAATTCCTGCAGCTGGCAACGACACAATTTCTCTCGCTCTCGGTCTCCTATTTTTCTCTCCCTTTTCCCTGTACGTACACTCCAATGGTCTCGAGCTTTCGCACCCTTCGGACCATTCAATGCAAGGGGAACAAAGAAATCGGCTTCCGGGGCCTATAGGACCCCGTGCCAATTGTTCGAGCGACACTGGAGCCGAAGAACGATTTCTATCGCGTTGCCTGAGCTCTCCGGAATTTTATTCCAGGAGCGCAGTAAAAAATGTATTGCTTCAAAAAAAATCGAAATCACAAACCATAGATTTTGTATGAAATTGTAAAAATTAAAAACTGAAAATAAATTACACCTTTTTTATGACAAAATTACTAAGTTTGTGTATAATAAAATGTATATAATTTTTGTATCTACGAAAAAAATAAATAAAAGTAGTCAATATTAACCCTCCTTTTCCATAGAAAAACTAATTGCCATAAAAACCATAACATAAATTTTCCATGCACAATTGAATCAAATAAAATTTAGTAAAAAGTACAAAAGTGACTATTTCATTTTTCCCCTGCTGTGATTTTTAACACCATGAAAATGTTTAGAAAACAAGGTCGAAAAAACCTTATTCCGGGTAAGTAAAACATTGTCCCATGTCCATTGACCCAGAACACAAATGCCAAAAAATTCTCCCTCCAATTTCCATTCTACCGTGACTCACAGCATTTCGGCTGCCGATAGAGCGATTCAATCCCAAGGCTTTCCGGGCAGCTTCTCATTACCGTGATTATTACAAAGGGATACATCGCGGGTCAATAATCCCGATAGCTACAGCGGTGGAAGGCCTTCACGGTGCGCCGAGAGTCCCACTCGCAATCCACGGGACACATATTACTTAATCTACACGCACGAGTTGCGCTTGTGGCCTCAAACACCATAAGAAATATTTTTCATATCAATATATGCATTAGAAAATTTTTTTTTGCAAATGCGTTATAATAATTTGATGAATTATGTTATAAAGAAAATTGAAAAAAATTAATATACACGCACCCGCAAAAAACAACGTCCAATACTTCATTAAAACATTGTTTTTTTACAATGTAGCTCAGCCGGCAGCTAGCACGACCGTTCGATAGACCTCAAAGCTTGCACCGTTCGTACTCCACGAAGAACGCAAAACGTTTCTGCGGTTCTAAGAGCCATAATACCACGTACATGAATACAGTAGCTATAATATAGTACAGCAACAGCTGCGGGGGAGAGTCGGTGGCTCGTGCCTATAGAATACCACCAAACAGACACTAGAAACCTACTCTCCCGCGCCCTGTGCACGCACGCATATGCTTTTGACGTTTCGCTTCCGGTGCGTCGAAAGTCGGCCGCTTCGCACGTTCGCAACACCTACACCCTAATTACTATCCGAATAAACTCAAACTTCATATCCCCGCTGAATTACATTCTCCTTATCGCCATTTTTTAATCCCATGCATTACCCACTATATCGTTAATATCGAATAAACGATTTTTCCCATGAGAAAAACGTAATAAGCTCGTTATCGCTATTATTATACAGCGAAAATACGTGAAACGAGTATCCGATCGTAACGCAGCGAGCGTTATAAGCTTACATCGAAAGATAAGAGGCTTGTCAATCAGATACCTCAGATAAGAGTTTTCAGGACTCGAAAATCGTGACTTACGTTAATTCTCCTATTTTTATTGTTCCCATCTGCGGGATTAAATGGAATGGGTCGGAAATTGAGTTTCTTTTTGTTTTCAGGAGATCTGCCGGGGAATAGAGGTCACGATTATTTAGCGGTCCTGGAAAAGCGGCTCACTGGCGAATCCGCGGCCAATGATCCGCTCTCCGTGTCCCGCACCGAGAGCCTCTATCAACCCGTGCGTGTATATCGCTTACTACCTCCTCTTCCACTATTCCACACTCACCTCCTCCGTACTTGTCCGATTTCGGTGTTGCGGCCGCCATTCTTCATCAACCCCCGCGACCTTTGCACACCTATCACTTAATCCGCCGCACTATCTCACCATTTTCAAGCTCGGCCACTATGTTAACTACGCACTAGACGCGCTTTAAATCTAATGTAAACCCGACGTGCACCGCTACATTTTCGTTTGTCAACCATCTTCGGGGCGAGCGCGCGACCCGCGCGCCATCTTCTCGCCGATTCTCGGAACTCGGGCCAAGGACAAAATGGCCAACGACATTCCCTCGCGGCCTCGTATTTCGCAAGTTTTTCGATCGTTTTGCCCAAAATCTATAACAAAATCAAGCCGGAATCATTAGCAACTGTCCTTGGAGTCATCAAAGGATTTTTATAAATTGCAATATCGCTTTTTTATAGAATTGTGATGTAATAATGTAAAAAAAGTTTTGACAAATACTGTAAACGTCTGGTAATGCGCAAGATCGATCGCAGCGCCACGCAATGTCATTCTCGTGACTTTTGTTAATAGTTTTTAATAAAGTTTAGTGGTAAACATCGAAAAATTTTTGGTGCGCTGCTGTTTTGTGATAAGGAGGATAAAAATAGCAAATTTTCGCTGTCGTTTTGCGGGCATTTGAAAAAAAAGAGCGTGAGGAGAAGAGGAGAGAATTTTGCTCGAACTCGTGGGAAGTACAGGCTGAACTAAAAGTTTTGGTTTGTTGATGTTAATAGAGGGTGAATATTTTAGTTATTTATTTATTAGACTTAATTATTATGTAAGATAAATAAGGGGTGAATATTTTAGTTATTTATTTGACAATTAACTATTATGTAAGATAAATAAAGGCTGCGGAGAGGATTTATATTGCTTACTTTTTTTTCACTATAATTTGTTTAAAAACCTGTTTATAACAAAGTGCGGTGCTCAACATCGTTGCTGAAAAATAATCTATTTTTCCCCAGCGATGCAAAGCACTAAAAAAAATTTTAAACCGATATTCACAAAATTAACACCGAAATTACATTTTAGGAAAATTTGGAGTGTTCCTCCGACGGAATAAAAATGGGAAATTCTATAATGGCGCATTTTGAGACAGCGCAAAAGACAGGAGCTCTGACGCTGACAAAATCAAAATTAAAAAAGCTCCCGCCCATGATCAACGATCTCGCGAAGCATCTTCGCACGCTCGACTTATCTGAGAATCATTTTGCGAAATTGTCCGACGAAATTGGCAATTTTACATTGCTGAAACAATTGAACGTCAGTCAAAACAAGTTAACGAGTCTGCCCGACGTTTTGGGCGCTCTGATTAAATTGGAAATGCTTAACGCGAGTGCGAATCACATAAGTTCTCTGCCCGAGTCGTTATCGCGCTTGTCGCACCTCAAGCAAGTTAATCTCTCGGACAATCACATCACAGAATTTCCACTGATGTTTGTCGGACTCAAACATCTGGATGTTTTGGACGTTTCCAAAAATAGATTAACTTGCGTTCCGGACGCTGCGTCTGGACTTTACGTCATAGAACTGAATCTAAATCAAAATCAGATATCTGCAGTTTCTGACAAAGTCGCAGAATGTCCCAGACTCAAGACTCTGCGATTGGAGGAAAATTGCCTGCAATTGAATGCCGTACCGATTGGAATTCTGGCTAATTCAAAAGTGGCGACGCTCGCGTTGGATGGAAATTTGTTTGAGACTAAAAAACTGGCCGATTTGGAAGGATACGATGCTTACATGGAAAGATACACGGCTGTTAAGAAAAAACTCTTCTGAAATGAGCTTAGGAAATTTTTTTCAAAGAAGGTATTGTTACCAGGATTTTCTGGTATTCTTGTAAAGAGTAAAATGACTGTTTTTAACGATATACATGTGAACTCTTCGAGCAATCGTAGAAATAGATGTAAGCAACGACTTTTGTATAGTTTCTATCTTTACGCATATTCAATGCGGAGCACACAGCACAATTTTTCATTGTACAATTGATATTATCCACTGCGATTGTGTCTAGCGAAACAAAAACGACTGCAATGAGTACCAAATATGAGATCCCGAAATAAATTATGTATTTTTATCCGACTATCACAATTGTCTGCTACTTTTGAGAGTATTCTCTAAATTTTCACCTGCGAGTCTTTGAAAAAGTTGTGGAAAACTTGATGAGAATTTGAGTGGAGAATTTTTCAAAATAATAAATTCAACATTTTGGAAACTCCAAAAAAAAATCGATTTTTTAGAATGTTTCAATTATTCTGTTTTCTTGATTAATTCAGTTAATTTATTTTAGTGATTGCAGCCCCAAAAAAAATGCAATTGAACTATCAAAATATTCTACATCCAATAATCTAGGATTTTGGAAAAATATTTAAATCCAATAAAATTACAAAATAAAAATTTTTAAAAATCAAAAGATAGAAATTTTGCATTTAATGAGTTATTTTTTAAATGCATAAATGGAAGGTTCAGGCCCGAAAAAAAAGTGCAATAAATTTATTAATAAATCATAGAATCCTCAAGTGATTAGCTAATTATTAGCTGCACTCGAAGACCCGGCGAATGGGACAATGAACGAATAATAAATCCGAATGCATGCAGTGTTGTCGTATATCCCCTCTCCGATATTGTCCCATTCCATGGAAACCTCCTACTACGTTCGTGGTATTAATAACTCACAATTTAATATTCGTCAACAAACGCCTCGAGTTTCAATTCTTAAATCTTTAAACATCGGACCCTTAATTGTGCGCTTGTAATTATATTACAAAACAGCATTCTTATCAATTGTTTATGTTACGTCTACCTGAAGAATGAGGAGTAAGATTGGCACCAGGGGCGTACAATTATTCAGGAAAACCCGAGGCCTCAGCATTTCGACTTTGTGTATTAAATTTTATTGCAACGTTTTTTCTTTTTATTTAAATGTATTTTTGTATAAAAAAATAAAACGGCCAATAAATTGTCCTGAATTGCCTGTCTTTTTTTTTTACGAACCTTGAATATGAATAACAAAGTATTTTAACTCAACATTGAGGTAGGCACAACGTTGCCCGGCCGTAAAATTAAGAGAGAACAACATCCACTCAAAAAAGGGGCATATATAACGCATTCTCTGTCAACCGACCCCTTTTTTTCAACTTTCTTAACTCTTTTTTTTTAAATTCGCCAGATTTTACTGACTATTGTTCCCAGTATTTCGTGTCACTTTCTCAGCTTTCAAAATTCATTATTTACAAAAAGCTCAATCATTCACAAAATCCAAATAAAAATTTCACATCACAATTCCCTTGACCACGAATAAAACCTTTTTTTATAAATCACAAAAAAACTCACCCCCAATCCCAAAAAAAAATCCCAGTGGCGTAAGATTTCGCAGCTACGGTCCTGAGAGTGAGCCACCATCCCGATCGAGTCGCCAAATTGACCAGCGCAGTGTCTCGGCAAGTGTTGCCCGTGGAACATGGCGGCCGTAGTTGATTCGAAATTCCAAGGCAGACAATGATTCGGAGTCGTTGTCCGGTGTTAAGGAACTCGGGTTCCTAATCGCAGCTCCGAGAGGTGAAGCGAGTCCTCGCCGAGGGAGTGATCGTGTCTCCGCGTCGAGTGTCGAGTGTCACGCGCTCGCTCGCATTCGATTTTGCCGCGCGCGCTTTCCTCTCCTCCTCGTCGTCGTCGTCGTCGTCGTCGTCGTCGTTATATTCGACAGGACAGACAGAAAACACGACAGCGACCACGAAGAGAATCGTGGCGGGGCTCTCGCCGGAATGGCCGTCCTCACTCCTGCGAAAAATGAGGGATAACGCACCGAAAAAGTACTCTTAAGGGGCCCCAATCCGCCTGGCCTGCAAAGCCGAGGTAAAAAAGCCCTAATAACATTCTCGGAGTCTGCGACTAGAATTTACCGGGCGTCGTCTTCGCCGCGACACGTAAAACGTCCACTCTCTTAAGTTTTTTTCCTTAAGCTCGTTATTACTTAGCTTAAGCTTACAGGTTTTTTTTGTTCAAGCCTTAAGCTGCATTTCGTCCTTTTTTTTCGGCTGTCGAGGTTTCGTTAATTGGGAAAGTAATCTTCGGGGTGAAATTGGCGTCGCAACGCAACCGTGATAACACTTGTGATTATTTTTGTGATTACGAGGTCCCTTAAGTTTCGAGATGTTTTGGTGTCTCGTTGATTTACCCTGTGTATGTGTGTGTGGCTGTGCTTTTTAATTGAAAGCTCCTCTTTTTTTTTCCGATTTTCTTGAGGTTTTTAATGATGCACCGATCATATGGGCGATTCTGTGTTTCTATCGCGATGTCGCGGTTTTGGGTTTTTGAAAGCTTCTGGTTTTTTTGGGGCTTGCGAGAGGATTGAGCTTTGGAGGTTTCCGTTTTGGGGGCGTTTTTTTTTGTTTTCTTTTCGGTTTTCGATTAGGAGATCTCGTCCCCTCCCTTTCTCTCTCTCTCTCTCTCGGGGCTTTCTCTCTCTCTCTCTCTTTCCTACCTATTCTTCTCTCCGACCGTTTGCGAAACTCGGGAATGGCACGGAGAGTGCCCTACGCTTGCTCAACTCGATCACCTCCCAAGATTTTCGAGAATCCGGATCTCTCGCGTAATTTGAGACGTGGACCGACGAAACTGCACGTCGAAAAACTGTATCGTCGAGTTTTCGAGGTAAAACAATCGCGAATTCCGAGAAAACGAGGCACCGCGTTTGATTTCGTAATTTCTTGCACAATTTACTCATCGGTTCATCAAAATTTGGGATTGTTGAGTAAAATTCCATTCGGAGGGTGTTTTTTCTTACTTGGGAATGCGTAATGGAAATGGTTGTGGATTATTAGTTGTTTTTCTTTTAAGTCGCGGTTTGAAAAATGCTGGAACCCGAGGACAGTCCGGCGGTGCCGGACAGCACGACCAGGGAGCAGCGTCTCGGTTTTACGCATGGCGAAGATGTGCTCCTGCAGCACAAGGACGGAAAGTATTATCTGGGGACCATCGTCGAAGTGGACCTCGCCAGGGAACGATGCTTGGTCAAGTTCCTGGATAACACGTCGTCCTGGTCCTCCGTCAAAGAGCTCACCAAACTCGCCATGCCCGACTGTGATGTCATGTGCGTACTGTGCAAAAAATCGCAGCCAAAGAACGACAACGACATTATCGGATGCAACAAATGCGGCCGAGGCTATCACAGACTCTGTCATCAGGTAATAAAGGGTTTATGAAGGACTCGCCGTTGAATTTCCATCAGGGATAGAATTTCTGTAATTTTTCATAGAATTGCCTTTATCAGCATTCTCCAAATTTGGATTGACGTTTTGATTTATTTTTATTAGAGAAAGCATAATCAAGAATTTTATGATGTCATCAAAATTTTGAAAAGAAATTAGAAAAACACTCGACTGCAAAAATAAAGAATCGTTACTTTTAAGAAATATTCTTTACATGAAAAAACAAAAACGAATTTGTAAAAAGTTGTGAAACTTCATTCAGTTTTCTTAAAAACCTTATTATTATTATTATTATTGTTCTTATCATTTATGCGCTTCAATTCTGCTGTTTAAAATCGCTAATAAACACAAAAATTTAAACTCTATTTTTCAAATGGCTTACTTAAATCTGTGCATATGTAAAACTTAAGGAGACGTGCTAAGCAAAAATTGTCTTTTATTTTTGTTGCCTAGAACTTTGGCTTATGAAATCTCAATTATTTATCTTCTTGCTGTCAAAAACTTGACTGCACAAATTAATAAGCATGCGATTTTAAAAAACTCATCGAATTAGGGTTTTGATATATTTCACGAGTTTCCCGCGTTTGTTGATTCAGCTTTACTCGGTTTACTCAAAAAGATAATACCGTGTGTTGCAGCCTCGAATTCTGAAGCAAGAAGGCGGTTCGGATGCTCACTGGATGTGCAAAAGATGCGTGGACAGCCAGCCGAAAAGTAGGGAGCCGACAACAGAGCCAAAGAATTCCATGGTAAAGGCGAATATCAGAAAAGTTTGCAGTGGCAGAGATCAGCCGCAGCCGCCGCCTGAGGATACGACTAAACTGCCGTACGACGTGAGTATTTAAACCAAAAAATTCATCGTCAAATTCCAGAAAAGTACAAAATTCACTCACGGGTGTTCGTTATTTTTGGGGTCCGTATGAATTTTGAGGTTGTCGTTTCCAAATCTGTGAATAAAAATTCGCCTAAATAAAAAATTACGTTTTCATATGTATGATTACTTTTCGCACGAATTAAAATTTCCACGTTTTCACTAAATTTTGTGCCGTTTAAACAATCATCACTACAATTCGAAGCCACGGATTTTCAGTCCCCATAAAATATTTCTTTAAAATTCTCGAACTTCTTTTTCGATTCATCATAGTAATAGTTTTTTAAAAAATTATTTAAAGCCACTAATTTTTAGTGAATAACGAATGAGGACATTTGAGTAACTTTTTTCAACCAATAAATTAGAAATTCGCTTCGATCAAAAAATACTCGTCACCTAAAACCGCAAAATTCAGTAGATTTTGGCGATCTTTTTCGATCTCTTTTTTTCTACGATTCGCAATTAATGTATTTTCGCACTCCGAATAATGTTTTAAGCGTAAACGTTGATCGATTGACATTTTTTTGAAATCGCAGCCCGAGATGTTGAGTTGGGATGCGCATCACCGAGTGAACGCCGAGCAGATATACTGTTACTGCGGTTTGAACGGCGAATGGTACACGCAAATGTTACAATGCGCCCGTTGCAAACAGTGGTTTCACGAGAAATGCGTTAGTTGTCTGACGTATCCGCTGTACAGCGGCGACAGATTTTACGTATTCGTTTGTTCGATGTGCAATTATGGGAAAGAATTTGTGAGAAGATTAGAATTGAAGTGGGTCGATCTCGTTCATCTAATGCTCTACAATTTGACGGTTTACAACGCTAAAAAGTACTATGATCTCGACACCGTGATAATACCATACGCTAATGACAACTGGAATACGCTTCAATTGCCGGCGAGGGTAAGCGACTGATTATTTTATTTTCCACCCAGAATTTAATACTAAATTAGTTATTATTCATCTACCGTGCATTAGCAATTTATAATTAATTAATCTCTCACGTGAATTCATCTCTTGAATAAATTATAGATTTTTTAAAACAATTTCACAAAAATAAAAGTAACAGAAAACATTTAATTTTACAATTTTTTAATTAAATTTTGATGATTTAATGAGCTTAAATTTGTTATTTATTTAATCGTAGGTGCGAGATGTGACGCCACAAACTCGCAGAGATTCGATTCTCGCGATATTGACAAACAACAGAAACAGATTCAAGTGCGGCCGTGAGATTAAAAAGCGTACGACGATATGGGGCCTTCGGGTGAGATTACCACCGCCTTGTCCGGTTGTTAATCTACCCTCCAGCGGCATCATAGACGATTCCGTACTCCGGCGATGCTGGGGAGCCAATAAAAGACTCCAGTACCTTCCACTGCCCGCCGGGTTAGTAAATACCCACATTTTATACAAAAAATTACGAAATACAACAGCTAGAAAAAAATTGACGTCAAACCCTACCCAAATTAAAAATAATTATTACACAAACACGATACCATCAAAATTTCGTTAAAATTAACGATATTGAAAATACCGCAGACGTTCCCAAAATATAATTAATATTGATACGAAATAATAAATTCTTTTAGTTACAATTTTTACTCACAAATATCCTCGAAAAAAGAACCAATCGCTTTTTTATTGCAGACCCGTTTGTTTGCCGGAAAGTACAAAACAATTGAACGCCCTGAAACAAGCGCCAGCGGAAAACGTCGAAATCGCAGTAAATCCGTCGGACGTCGTAATGCGAGGGACGATATATCAAAACACCGAAGCGGAGCAGAGGTCGTCTCCGAGTCCGAGTTCACAGCCGCCGAGCACACAAGCATTGCGAGAAAGGTGAGTCCCCGAACCGCGCGTTTCGTATATCCGATATTCCGAGCCGCTGATCGATATTACGTAAGAATGCTAACTCTCGTGCTTCATCGCGCGTCAGGTACAGCGGTGGGGGGTTCGTCAAGAAATCATTTCCCTTCCCGAAATTGAGCCTACAAAGAAGAAGACGACTTATGGCTTTGGGAAGCTCGCGGGAACGAATGTTGCGCAAACACAAGAAAAGAGAGAAAGGCATCGTCGTTGATCCCACAATGGTCAAAACTCAGGGCGTCCGAGAAGCTAGATATCGAAAAGCTCGGAAACTCTTGAAAAACGCGATTGCAAAGGTACGTTTTTTCTTTCCTGTTTTTCTAATGGCAATTTAGTAACTTTTCAAACATAAATTTTAGAAAAAGCAGTTTTTAAAATGCGTACATATTGTGGAAATTTGGAGCTACAAAAAAGAACGAAAACGGGACCATTATTTTTTAAAAATTCGATGTCTTTTGTCGACTGAAAAATATACAGAATATTCTTGCACGATTGTCGATATTGCAAATAAATCGCCAGAGTTGCAATTCGCACGTAGACCAAAAAAAATTAGGATAGAATTATCTTTTTTTTTTGTCACTTTTATATTTTCCAAACCACAAAACCAAACCCTTTTACCGACCAATTTACCAAAAATCAACAAAGTACAATAATTAAAAAACCGATCCTTACTAAAAATCCGATGGACGGCAATAATTAACAAAGATATTGGTAATTACCGATCGATCGATGAACTTTCAGAGTAAATCGCGTGCTCCGGAAGTGACGGATCTGCCTCCAACGCCTCCGACCTCGGTCTCGGGTCCTCCAACGCCTCCGGCAACGACATCCGGAATGTCGGAGCTCTCGGTGCCAAGTTCCGTTGATTTGATGAACACATTGCCGCCATCGACGCCAGCGGACACGAGCGGCGACGAGACGAGTTCCCGGGGAACCCTAGACTCGTTTATCCCGCCGCCCAAGGATTTCGAGGGTAAAAACAATCCTTTCAGGAACCTGAGCGTGCTTCTCGGGACGCCCTGTCCGACGGGACAAAGCGGAGCGTCGAGCAGTACGCCTCTGCCTTACAATCAGTGTCCGATAACGTTGCCGTTGCCTTTGACGCCAGTGATATCGCAGCCGCCGATAATAAGACCCGCGAAGCGTCAGCTTTCCGAAAAGGACATAATCGTCGACAGAAACGGCCAAGTCAAGCGAAGACGTCAACATCGGCGAGGCCGTCCGCCCCAGCAACAGCAACAACAGCAACAATCGGTCTTTCAGGCAACCGCCAGTAAAACCGCGGCCATTTTGCCCGCCCGTAACAGCGAAGTCAAGAGCGAATTCGTGAGAAATTTGCGAAGTTCTTTCAACAGTTCGACCAGCAGCACCAACAGCCAAATCAGCAATTGCGTGGATTACGCGCTAAACGGAAGACGATTGAGACAACGTCAGAGCAACGAAAAATTACCGCCGCCGGATCCTCAACAGCAGAAAAAGGGAAGCGTTCCCAATTCGCCCAAGTGTTCGCCCGTTAAACAAAACGCTCCGGATATCTCGATGGACGACTTGAAGTCCTCCGTCAATATGTACTTCGGGGCTGCCAACAGAATAGCATCCGGTGAAAAATTCGTCGTTAAAGCCAAGAGAATTGGTCCGCACGGTCAGATGCAGTACCTCATCGAGTGGGAAGGTCCCAATACCTAACCCGCTGATTATTGGCGAAAAACGCCGATTTCTCACGACGTAACGAGCCGCTGCTGCTGTTGTTGTTGTTGTTTTTGTTGGCCTCGCTCGGGGATAACCGAAACTCGGGCGACGAGCAATCTCACGTTTCTCAATTTGTGCGCTCGGTGAATCGAGAGCGAAAGACGCGCGGTGGATTACGAGACACGTGGCGATTCATTGTTGCCAAGTAGGTAAGAAAATAGCGCGGTTTCCGAAAGTTTGTCAAGGCCTTTTCGTTTTTGTCTGTGAAAAAAGACAAAATTGGCTATTGGTCATTTAATTTTTGAATTGTTTAAATGAATTTCGAAAGGAAGTGGAACTCCTGAGATTAAAGGAGACGGAAATGGAAATCCTGAACTGATTGTCTGTTTTTATCAACTTTTTTTTCGACTGGATATGAAAATTGATAATCGTTGGATTTCGGGAGATTCCAACGAAATGGAACTGGGCTGTTTACTTTCTGGGCTTTTAATTACCGCAAACGTAAATTCACGACGCATGTGGTGGGTTTTTTTTGTTTGTTCGTCGCGGCGACGACGACTTCGAAAATTAATGTTGTTTTTCCGGTCAACAGGGTTCGTTGCTGGCCGATGAACTTTTCATTTGATCTGTGGTCGCGAAATGGAAAATGTGGGGTTGACCCTTTAACGGACGACAAGAGCCAATTTCCAAGCATTTTTTCGTCATTCGAATCATTGAAATAAATATATCATTACATTTTTATGACATCACTGCAAAAATTTCATGTTAAACTTCAGGAATATACTCTTATTTCAAAGTAAAAAGTTTATGCTCAAATGTGCGAATGATTATTATAATTATTTCAAACAAATTGAATATTTCTACAATAAATTGCAGGAAAACATCTAAACTCACCGAAAATAGGCCTGTGATCGTTAAAGGGTCAATAAACCATGTACTATATGGAGAATGAGTGAATTTTTGCGGAAGCGATGAAATCCGTCAATTGTAAATAATGTAGCATAGTGATTTCTGCGTAACGCAAAACGTGGCGTAATCCACGCGTGTCTAATCCCTCGAACGAGCGAAAAATGTCATATCCGACGTAGAGATTGGCCGACGACGTCCAAGAGACAAACGACTGAATCATATGGACGACACAAACGTGGAATTTCGTAGTAAGCCGAGAATTGACGTCGAAAATTAGTCCTTCTCGATGAAACGCTGAAACGTGAATAGCGATTATTAGGGATTTAGTAATGAGAGCGAAAGAAAGAAAAAAAAAAAAAAGCTAAACGAAGCAGACTAGCCCTGCAGAGGTTATTTTTCAATACAATCCTAGCGTTAGTCCTTCGCTTTCTGCGAATTCGAATCTCGTCTCGAAGTCTTTTCGAATCGTATTCTCGATTTCAAGATTCAATTGACGGTTTGAATAAGCAGCCGTAGCATTGCTCACTACAAATACAAGACTAAAGACAAAATACCTGTTTCATACAATTTTTGAAAATTAACGCTATTTACTCTTCATCGGTTCACATGAGCCGGTAAATCTTGTCGTTGAGTAAACTATGCCAGCAATACAGTCGAAAATCTCCCGTTGGTTTTCGACATCTTTCGTAATTTGTCTGAAATATATATATAAATTTCAATAAATCGGTAAAAATCCTACCAATCTTTCGATATTCGAGAAATGATTAAAATATATTAAAAACGCAAATTACTTTGTAATTAATGATCATCAAAAATCAAATAACAATATTTTGGTTGTTAATTCAATTCGATGGCACATCTTTTTTCGTACTGAAATAATAATTTAGTTAAAACTGGCGATTTTTGACTGCTTTGCTCGTCAAGTTTCTTAATCCGGAAGAATTGCGCGTTCAGATACGTTTAGGTTCTCACGGAATTAACAAGAATCCATCCGTCGATGGAAAGTGCTTTGTTCGATTTGTGCAACGTGTACAAAAAAAAAAAAAAAACGAGGGGAGCGAGACAGAAAAAAATGTGTATATTTTTCGAAAGAATCCGTAGTACTAATTCAGTGAATTCATTGAGGAAAATATCTCTGCGTCTGTCGTATCTTCGTTCGTAATTCGAGAATCTTCAAACGCCCCTAATGAAAAAAGAAAAGAAGAATAAACAAAACGAATGTGTATACAGAAATTGATGGAAGATTGCGAGCAGCAGCACGTCTCACGCAAAAAGAGCTTATTAGGAAATTTAGAAGAATTTCTCTATTAATTGCGTTATTAATTTCAGTCGATGAGTCACTGGAGAAATTTAAGCGTGATTCTCACCCTTTTTCACTCGTTACACTCGTTTCTCCAAAAAGTATATTGTCACCGTCCGCTTATCATTTTTCATTTTTTTTTTTAATTTTCCACGACGGTTGAATCTCGGTGCATGACGACTTTATTTACTATTTTAATTGACCATCTTTACAATGGTTTTTTGAAGAAATTGAAGTAATAATGTATTCGCTCGGCCACGCGAATAGCACAAATTATCACGCGATTTTTTTTTTTCTTTTTTTTTTTCAGATCTCGAGCGACGAAAACTATCGAATGCCTGTTTAATTTTGGTGTCGTTTCGAGTTATTTATTTAATAAAAAGCCGTGAGACGTCTGCATTTTTTCTGATTATCATTTTGCAACAATTATCTGCAGCTTTTGCAAAAAGATTTTTAAACTCTCGAACAATTGCACTCCGAAATTAACAATCTTTTTACAATCACTGTAGCTTGATATTATAAAATGATAATTATCGAGACAATTTCACCACAAATATTGATTTAAAGAGTAATCTGTTTCAGGGCATCTTTCGTTACTCTCAAATACGCATTTTTCGTTTATTTATCCTGCAATTAATTTTCCAATTTTAATTAAACGTCTGTTGAAAATTTCAGTTTAATTAACTGCAGCATATGGAACTGCATATTTTTCTTTAGTGCTTTAAACTTTCTTTTCATTGCAATGAATCGTAGTAAAAATAATATACAGTAACTGTAATAGACAAAAGTAAAACTATTTTTTCGTAACGTCTTTACATTTTATTATTTTTTTTACTGTGTTGAAAATAAAATTCACTGTAATTGAAGAATTTTTAAGTACGATTAAGTAAAAGTATACAATCATATACACCGCAGGTTAATTCAATAATAATAATAATGGGTAATAAATGAATGGTAAATTGAGTAATCGATAATGTGTATATGAAAATAAAGAAAGTTGCCCATCCTTGACATAAGTATCCATTAATCGCAACGTCGGCGATTTTTGTTTCTATAGTGCGGCTCACGAAATCACCCAAGACTGTGTAACTTTACACTAGTACAATTAGTTTAATTTTTCTTCGTAATTAAAATGGCGCGTTCGTCGAGCATCGCACTATAGATCGCAAATCAGGATCTAAAACGATCTCCTGCTGCGAGAGTCGTGTGCGCGAGAATAAATCCAAGTGATATTGAAAGAGTAACGGGGAATAATAATCACTGCCAAACTCCTAATTTATGTTATATTAACGAGTATGATTAGCTATTGCTTTCGTTACGATGTATTTTTATTGCCCCAATCACTGTTTACTTACGTAATTCCACTATTTTTCCTTTATTCTGCCGTTTATGGTTATCACGATTAGAAACGCGAGCTCGACAACATAATCCGATTTATTTTCTCTCTCATTCATTACCAACAAAATCGTGAATCCTTAATGCTTTCAGAAATCAAAATTTATGGTACGATTCCCTTGATAATTGTGATTTGCAAAAATAATTTAACACCAGAAAGTAATTTGTTTTAATGCAATACGAATTAAAGGAAAGAATAAAAATCACAGGAGCTAAAAAAATTAATCTTTCCTTGCCTTTCTATTAATTAAAAAATTCTCAATTTTGTAATGCCTTTCGGTTGTTATTATTACGAATCACAATCGCAATTGAGAGTGTATTGTAAAATTGAATTTTTCAAAGTAATGGGAATTTACAACTCTGATTATCAATCAATGAATTTCGTATCGATGTCATACCGCAATCACGATCGTACGAATAAAATAACATTATCGAAGATTAGTGCATTTCTGAGCGAGTCGATTCCGATTGACTGTCGCGAATCGACGAAACGTGGAAGAATCTTCGTTCTGTAATTAATTAAAACGCTACCGGAATAAATTTCAATCTGTTGGAATCGATTTATTTCAACTGGCTTTATTTCGGATCAATAAAATAAAAATAAAAAAGAGCGTTCGTACGACGACGTCGCGTTACGAATAATCGCGCGTTTCCGATTCACGCGCCTGAACAAACTGAGTGAAATTAGGAGAATATGATATAAATTACTGCCAGTATCGTATGTAAATATTCCGTTTTCTAAGTATAAAATTATATATATATAGATATGCCAGATACGCATAGTTATACATATATGTTTGTAACGCGATGTTGTGTGAGATTTAGAGAGCGAGAGAGAGAGAGAGTTAAGGGCGCGAATGAAAATAATAAGTGGCGAGTTAAAAACGAAATTTGAGAGTTGAATCTTGAGGGAAAAAAAAAAGAAAAAAAAAACGCTACGAAGACTCAAGCGCTTCCAGTGGACGAGTCCAATCTAAGCGAGGCTTCGACAGTGCCCACCGAAAATATTCCAAAAACCTTAAATGTTCTCTGAACCATTCACTTGGCGTAAAAATTTTTGTTTTATTTTATAAAAAAAAAAACACGTATACGAAATTACGAGTACAGTTACGAGTGTACGAATCATTGATTTTTGCCCTGCTGTGCCGTTTTTTTCGATACTAATGCTACGAAAAAAATTATAATGAATTTTCCAACGAAACCTGAATACAAGAAATTTTTAAAAAATGTGTTCAGAGCTTTTGGAGGGAGAAAAATCGTGGATGGCGAAAAAATATCAGCAGGGCGAAAATCGTTAATTAATTGTATCTTATCCGAATTATTTTCGCTATTTTTCTAATTATCGATCAAACTATTAGTAAACGTTATTATTGTCACGTAAGTTTGTACATAAATTCGACGGAAAAAAAGCAAGTAACTGTTGAGAGTTTGTTTGCAAATCTCGATCCAATGTACCAACACAATTGTTCGCGACTGTGTGATATTTCATTTGCCAAAATCATGCAGTAGTAATAAATGGGTCCCTGTACATAATTCGTTCTATGGAGGAAATAATTGTGAACTAGTTGTTTAATCGGAATTAATTCGCCGGTTTTCTATGCGTAAAATATTGAATTTGCTATTCAATTTCGTGGCTGTTCCAATTCGTCGAAATACAATGAATTCTTCGCTCATAAATGCCACAAATTTGAATAGTTAATTCAATATAATATGCATACAAATGGTACAATATTGTATATTGAAATTAACAGTGCTAAACCGCAACTCGACAATGAACCGAAAAAAAATGCAACGTGCACAGTAAAAATGAAATTGCAATTTCTGTAATTTCAAAAGAAATTTCACATTCACGGAAACTTTGTGATTCAAAATTGTCTCATTTTTTAGTTAACGCATATGTTCATTTCGTGCAAATTTAGCGCTCGAAAAATTTCTGATAAATTTTGCTGCTCCAAAATCTGGTATTTTGATTATAAATTTTTACCGTGCACACCGATGAAAAAATGTGAACGTTCTTCGAATAGATATCGACCAAATGGATTGTACAAAGTGTTAATCGCAACTCACTGGCTTCTCGTTATCGTCTCATTGCATTTCTCCAACGATCGATATATCACAAAACGCTGAGAGAAAAAAGAAAAATCTGCAGAAGATAAGCGTCATAATCGTCCACTGTAATCGTGCGCAAATCGACGAATAATCCAAGTATGAATGTGTGAGCCTTGTGTAGAGCTCGTCAAGATTACGAGACGGAAATTTTTATGTTTATAATATAGAGTGATAGTTTTTACTCGTATGATTATGGTTACGATGTAAGACTAGTTTTAGAAGCACCCCATTCAACGAGCGATCTTTTGGGCCTGCAGCGATTTAAACAATTCGATTATCCCAGCGATTTTTATCGATAACCGATCGGCGTCTCATTGAATTACTCCTAGAAGCCGTGCTTCGTGTTCAATGTTATTCTATTCAGCTTATGTAAACAGACTGATACATAAACCTTATCATTTCATTCGTATATGAATTTCATTGTATCATTTTGTTTCATTTTCACGTTGCATTATGAAGAACTGACTAAGCCGGAAATTATTCCTGTTTTTATCAGTATCGACGTATTCTACAAACTGCCTATTTCAATTAGAGCATCATTTCCCTTAAATATTAAGGGGCTACCAGTTTAACAATTACAGAGAATCAAAGATATATATTTTTTTGCATTTGCAAGTCCTGGAATATCATAGTAAAATTTCAAGATCTACACTCAAATATATATTGAGAGCCTTGTAAAGTTTTCCGAATTTTCTGTAACTCGAGTAAATCGCTAAAATTTAAAAACATTCGATTACATTTTATTTTTAATCCTGAAAATCGGCTATTTTTAGAGCCCCTTAATATCGTCGTTCACCATAATGTTTCCTTTACACAGAATTCTAAACTCCAATAGTATCATTTGTTAAATATTTTGGTATGTGACTTAATAGTTACCTTTTTGCAGCAATTTGCATAAATTGGAAGAATTTTAAACATTTCATACACGGCAAAGACATTTAATTTTCATCGAATTCGATTTAAAAAATTGTAAAAAAAGCAGGCATTATGTTCTTAATTATGACAAAAAAATAGACGAAGCTATTCTAATAACTTCATTCGAAAAAAATAATCCTTCCAATTCCATATATTTAATACGCATTTTGAGCTTATTTTCATTTGCCTGTGGCAACGAGTTAAAAAATTATGAAATTATTTATCAGGGACATTACTTTTCTTTTATGCAACGATTCCTACATATTGTAATTTTTCCGAAATTAACAAAAAAAAAAAATCGAATACGACAGTGACAGTCATGTACATATTATCTTTAACTCCGTAAAATTGTATCGACCACATTTGTCATAATCGCGGTAATCTGTACTGTTCAATTACCTTGTGAATCGTGAATGCTCCGAAAACGAGTGAATGTTTGTGTAATTGGGGGTGTCTGCGAGAATATTTGTTCACGAGTCCAGGCGTAAAGCTTTGGACCATCTAAGACTCGAACTCCATTGGCGATGTGTATAGTTAGCACAAAAAGCAAAAACAAAAGAAAAAAAGTATAAATTCAATTTTTCGGTATATAAAAAAAAAATTAATATTGGAAATTGAAGAGCAACGGAACGAGTTCCTCTTTTCACTTATTTCCATTCGTATTCCGTCGGCTAAACGGTGGAATCAAGTTTCTAGGATGTATGATAAATAATTAGGTAGCGATTGGCGAGTTTTTCTTGGTCCACGGCAATTGTAAAATTTGAACGAAAGATCACGCGAGAATATTTGGTTTCTTTACGTAGAAGATGTACCTTTGTGTTAAATTGATCTTTCATGTACTCTGAGGAAAAAAAAAAACGCCCACAATTATGATGACCCTATCTACGTATGTGAAGTATAGTCTGTACCGAGTTTTGACATACTTACGTACTACTATGACGTTCGTCGTAAGACCGAAGTAACAAGATAGTACGATATCTTAATTATTACGATGATTGGTGTGATGACTGTAAAGTATCCGTACAATTTTTGAATGATAATAAACGCAAAGGCTATCATTCCATTAATCACGTCCTTTTTTTTCTCCTTCTTCAATCCTCAATTCTTTAAGCAGCATTTATCCTCCACGCTCTTCAGAAATTGCTTCTGCAATAAGATAAATAATGTGAGTACGTATATTTTATTATTTTCAGCATTTTATTTTTTTTTATTGCTATAATACAATTTGATTGTTGTGTAAAATCTGTCGAAATATACTAGAAGTATCTATGCTTACATCAAAAGGGAGTAAAAAACGCGGAAGCATAGCTCAGTAGAACAGAACAACAACCCTATCGTGAATGTTAGATTATCTTTATTATTACATCTGTTTAAAAGACATAACTTATTTATAAAAATATGGGAATAGGGTTGGAAGGGTAAGAATCGTCTTGGGGGGGACAAAAATAGGATCAAACTTTTATCTTTAGAGATTCCTTATAGCGTAGTTAATACTAATAAAACTCAGTACTTTTTACAAGTTACAAGGAATAACAAATTCTATTATAATCGGAGTTTATTTATTTATTTATTTATTTATTTATTTAACTTACGTTTTAACCGTACACTACAGTATACTTAGTTTTTACCGCTCTTGCTATTGATTTTTGTTTCTTTAACACAGAGTTATCGGTGCTTTAGGGGGAGAGAAAGAGAGAGCAGCGTTGATTCTCAACAGATCATCGTTTTGGTCCACCTTATTTACGTATAAGACACTTTACGTATTTATTGAATTTTCATTTGTGTTGTAACGCGATTTTTGTTTTTTCATAAATGCACCTGATTTAGTGAAAAATTTAAAAAATAAGATTGTCTCACTGGTGTCGAATTCCGTTCAATTTATCATCTAAATTCAGGCTGTCAACGCGGTTTCAGTGGATAAAACAAAGTGGCCGATAAATGATAACTGAAAAGAAAAATAATAATATTCGCAACTAACCTGTCGGATGATTTGCAGAGATAATTGCGTCGAAGTTTGGTCCCTTGAAGCTGTGAGCTTCATTGCACCACTGTGTAACCCACCATTGCATTAAGGACAATAATAACGCGGATGAGTATCCCTAATGCAACGATAAAATCACACGATATACGATAAACGTTATGAAAATTAATAATAATGATAATAGATAAACATGATTATCGTATGCGGAGCATCTTACAAAAACGTATCGATAGTCTAATTGTTCCTGTTTCATTATAATATATAATATCGGCTAACTTACGCGGTATATATATATATATAAAAAAAAAGAAGATAATATGTAAAAACAGTTTGTACAAAAATCGAGAGAAAAGTTGTATAATGATATAAAAGTACTCGACAGTGCGTTTAAGAATGAGTAGTAAAGGACGAAGAAGTTATTTACAATAATTCTCGAGAGATGAGATTGGAGAATCCGCGGCATCCGTTTTTTTTCTTTTCTTTCAATTTTCCAGACTGATATCCTAAGCCAAGTCCAAGTATTTGTCGCTAACTTTTTTTTTTTCGTTATATTTATTTTTATTTGCCCACGCTAATTATCGTTGTTAACGCGTGTCATTTATTGCAAGCCCAGTCGAAATCACATCTATATACTTAATAGAAACCTTTTCTCTCGCAACAATCTATGTGAATATCGATTATGCGTTATCGTAGCGCGTATCTCTTACACTTTTATTACTTAAATAATAATCGTGTTTGGCATTGGCGAACGAGAATCAGAGAATTCATATTTTACAGCCTCCGGAGACGCAAACTTACACTTTACTTTATTAAACAAAAAAAGAAAAAAAAAGAAACGATATCTGTTGGTATAAACGAATGAATAAAACAAAAAGAAAAGTGTTAATACGAAGTAAATAAAGCTACGATGTTAGTACCGAGATTCGAGCGGCTTTCCATAGTAAAATTACACTTTTTTATATTTTTTTTAAAGGATGGCAGACATTAAGCCGATAAAGCGGAAGTGCCATACAAATTGGAATGTATGTGTATGGAACGACGCGTCAACTTTCCGGCCGCAACGTTGAATTCTCTGGGTCTCGTAGACCGTTTCACATTTCTTATTTCTCTTCTCTCTTCTTCTATCTTACATTACATCGCTGCATATATAATTACTTGGTCATTATCGGGAACTTTGCCTTTTCATTTTATTTTATTTCTTATTGTTTCTTTGCGTAACGCACGATTCGTTAATTCGTCTATAATGTGTCTTACCTACACAATAATCAAAGGCACAAATTGTCGATTATTTTTTCACCGTCATTTCCATTTCGCTTGTATCTTTATTTTTGTCGTCTTCACGTTATTTCCCGCTGTTTAGTCACGTGCAAAAAGAAAGAAAGAAAAACCATCGACGTCGTTTGAAAGACACAAAAATTATCTATACTCGTGGCTAGCGCGCGCGTAAAATTATATTTAAATAGAAAATATTACATATGATAAATTTACATACTAGATTCGTTCGAAAAACAAAAAAAAACAAAAATGCATATCCCGTAGCACGCGCTTCGTGTTGTTAATCGAACGATTGAATTGTCACGTTCGCCGTTGTTCTTTCATCGATAATAATCTATATACAATACTATATCGTAATTAGCAAGGTGTCGTTCCACAAATGTCCTTTTATTGATCGTTCGTCGCTTGATCCCCGTTATTATTTCATTAAATCGTCGATAGATTGTCAGGTTTCTTCACTTCTGGCAAGTAGAAGGCACCGTTGTTTTTTATTTTTTATTTTTTATTATTTAACCACGTTTCGCGTCAATTATCATTAAACGAAGACACTCAGGATCGCGGTTTTAAAATAATAATAATAATATTAGAGAGGCACGATATTGTCAATTGAGTACGTAGCAGTGTCTCTGATTCGAAAAGTTTTCATTCTAGTCCCTTTCTTCTTTCTCCGTTTCAAAAATACAGTATACATATATACCAATATAAAAAATACTTATATATCTGTATACACATATAGCCAATGTATATATTCGTATTAAATTACTCACTCTTGATAAACGAGCGACAAACGATCGCTTCATCATATGTAAATCGCTTCGGAGCCTTTGTTACTGTGATGAGGCGCTCCGGTTGCGTAAGCATTGGGGGATGCCATGCATTCGGACCAATCGCTGTTCGAGTGCGGCGAGCTCGACGACCAGTGACCGGGACTGTCGGGGGACGGCGTCGGGAAGCTTTCCGGGGCTTGCATTAGATGCTGAGGAGTGACATCCGGTCCCGAATGGTGCGAAGGAGGCGTCAAGTACTGAGGATAGTACTGCTGAGTCTGTTGCTGCTGAGCGTTCTGCTGTTGCTGCTGTTGTTGCTGCTGCTGTTGCTGCTGTTGCTGCTGTTGCTGCTGCTGTTGCTGCTGCTGCTGCTGCTGAATCTGCTGCTGCGTTTGCTGCATCTGCTGCTGCGTCTGACCCGTCGAATAGGGCAAATTCTCGAAATCGAAACCTACCGGAGGCATTCCGCCGTGTTTCTGGTGCGTCGCTTGTCTCATCGCCGCGATGTGCGTCGGCGACGTCGGCAATGATGGTCTACTTTTAGCGGGAGACGGCGAGCCCATGTAACTCGCCTGGGGCGAAAGGGTCATGTTCGATTGGACCGAATGAGGCGGGGATTGATTACTGTAAGGTGGCGATAATGTGTTGACCATTCCCTGGGTCTGACGCTGGTGGGGGCCTAAAAGTTGCTCGTGAAAATTAGGCAAACCGTAGTTGGTCGTAAATGTGTCGAGACCCAATTGCTGAAGTCCCTGGATCGACTGGCCCTTTATACAATCCTCGTACGGCGGCGGCTGCTTCGTCGCCGTCGTCGTCGTGTTGCTGTGAGCTACGAGTGGGAGCGCGTTGCTGTACAGACTCGCGCTGTCGTACGGACTCGGAAGATTTCCTTCGGCTCCCTCCGCTCCCTGAGGGATCTCCTGGTTTGGGGGCTGGGCACCACGCTTCATCGGCGGCTGCTTCTTCACCGACGATTTTCGCCGCGCCGACGCCGACACCACACCCTCCGACTCCGGACTGTTCGGATTACCGCCGCCGCCCCCGCCCCCACCGCCGTTCTTCGGACGCTTCTTACCCTTCGGCTGTTTCGGCGCTGAACCGATCACCGTTGGGTGCGTTATTATTGGGTGATTTTGCGAACCTGCAATTTCAAAATTTAACAATAATTACAATGTATAATTAACAATGTTTTAAATAAATCCCTAATTAAAAAATAAAGACAAATCTGCGACATTTTTTTTCTGAATCTGCCACAAAATCTTCCAAAATTCCCACAGGACTTTTTCAAAAACAAAGAAAAATACTCACCCATGAGAGGGCCGTTCGGTATGACCGATGGCATTTGTGGTGACCTCGGCACGTGTTCATCGAGGAGCCTGACGATGTCATGATGCAGCCTCTCGCTGGCGACGTCCCTGGGCAACCGATCCATGTGATCGGTGATTTCCCTGTTGGCGAAGGTATCGAGGAGTGCTTTGCAAGCCTCGAAGCTGCCTTCCCGGGCAGCGAGGAAGAGCGGAGTCTCGTCCTTGTCGTCCTGAGCATCTCGATTGGCTCCGCTTCCGAGAAGCTCGGTGACAGCGTCAACATTATTGACAGCGGCGGCCCAATGGAGCGCAGTTTTTCCGCTGTTATCAGCGGCATTGATATCGGCGTCCGAAGCGATGAGCGCTTCGACCATGCCTTCGGTCGCGAGTCTCGCGGCAAGAATAAGCGGCGTCGTTCCGTCGTGCATTCTCGAATTGAGATTCGTCGCTCGGTTTCTCAGTAAAATTTGGAACACACCAACGGCATCAGCAGCGACTGCGGAATGCAGAGGAGTTCTTCCGGTGTTGTCCTGCGAATTGGCGTCAGCGCCAGCGTCCAACAATCTTTTAGCAGCGTCGGCGCGAGCGTATCTCGCGGCCAAATGAAGCGAAGTCTCTCCGCTCTTGTCAGTCGTTGCGTTGAGATCGGCGCCCTGAGCGACGAGATCGGCGATGACAGCCGCGGTTCCGTCGCTCTCGTCTTCCTCTTCGCCGGTGTCGAGTCCTCCTCCGCGCACAGCGGCGACCATGAGCGGGGTCATTCCGCAGGGACCCCTCACGTCGACGTCCTGACCGTGTTCGAGGCTGGGCGGTGTTAATACCCCGGCATCCGGCCTGTTTCTTATCTCCGCTGCGTCGAGATGCTGCTGAGTCCACATTCGCGGTTCGGTTTCCTCGTAATCGGTGATGGCCGTGTGATCGCTCGCGTAACCGGGTTCGATGGCGCGCATTCTTTTCGACGGAGGAATGTCCGATTCGTCGTCGGACCATTGCTGTGCACGTCCATTTCCCACGTCGATATCCATGCAGTTTATCGAAGGCTGTTTGTTGAGATTTCTCATCTCCTGACCGTCGGGACAACGTCGCGTACGCGTTCTTCTTCGCTGACCGCTTCCGGTGTTCGTCCTGAGGAAACCGTCCGGAAACCACGTGACCCCGACCGCGCGTTTACGCTGCGCGGTCACGAGAACGCCCACGAGCATCCCTCCGAGGATCACGATGACGA
Source organism: Clistopyga incitator (assembly GCA_947507545.1). NCBI lineage: Eukaryota > Metazoa > Arthropoda > Insecta > Hymenoptera > Ichneumonidae > Clistopyga > Clistopyga incitator. The sequence continues at coordinate 1,653,273 of OX382190.1, forward strand.
CCCCGATGAAAACGTACTTGTAGTTCGTCGGGGAATCGGGAAACCCCGGGCCCTGAGGCCCGACCTCTCCGCGCACCTGTTCGATCGGGAAATTCTGCGAGAGCGAGTGTTTGGAGGCTGTCGCCGCGAGATATTCGGCGGCTTCGTTCGCCGAGGGAAAGCAAACGGCTCCCTGGGTGACGGTGCATTTTCTGTTGTCGATTTCGAGGTAAGCTTTCACTCCGTCCTGACCTTCCGTGTATATCGTCGTCGGTCTGCCGAAGAAATTCGTCTGCATTCCCTGATCGCGTTCCCGCTTCCACGGATAAATCATTTCGTTGCCCGACTCGTCCTGCTTGACGCGCAAAGTTGTGCGAAGCTCGTGGCCGATGTCGCGAAGAAAAGCGACGATGTTAGAGCGGAACGTCTGAAGATCCATGCGAACTACGACGGAAATAACGCCCTCGGCGAGGGAAGGAGGCTCGCCCTCGCAGTCCAAACCGTCCCAGTTACACTCCTCGTTGTTACATCCATAATCGCAATGCCCATTGGCGTAATGTTTTCTGCAGTAAGCGTCGTAAATCGGATTGCATGGATTCAATTTTTTCTCGCAATCGCGACCGTCGAAGAGACACTGCGCGTTGTTGCATGCCTCGTCGCAGCGATCGTTCATAAATACGTCCCAGCAATTGATCGGAGCGGTGCAATTTCTCCAGGGATTAATGCCGAGCGAGCAATCGTTGCCGTCGAAATTACACGCGTACTTGTTGCACTCCTCGTCGCAATGATGGTTACCCGATTTTTCCTCGCAACGATTTTCCACGCATTTCTTGCGCTCGCGCTCAAGATCGAGATCGTAGGCGTTCATTATTTTCGGGACCATCGAATTCAACCGCCCGAAAGCTCCGCCGCGATAATTCGGATCGTAGATCTCGCAATTTTTACCGGTCCACTTCGGGGGACAGTAACAAGCGTAATCGCCGACGAGATTCTCGCACGTCGCCTCCGATTGTTGACAGGGATTACTCGCGCATTCGTCCTTCGCGTCGATTTCGCAATGCGTGCCGGTTGCGCCCGGCGGACAGTAGCAACGATAGCCGATATCGGTATCGGCAACTCTGCAGGAACCGCCGTTCAAGCAAGGCTCGGTGTCGCACAGGGAACCCGCGAATTCGCAATTGTGTCCGTGATAATCGGCGGGACAGAGACAAGTGTGACCCGCTTGTTTGGCGGTGCAAACGCCGCCGTTCTGGCACGGGGAACTGTCGCAGAAATTTACCTTGACCTCGCAGTGACGTCCCATGTATCCGGGTTTGCAGTTGCAGTGATAATTGTTGACCAATTGCACGCAATCTTGAGTTCCGGGAGCGGCGCAGGGATTCGAGAGGCACTCGTTGATGTCGCCCTCGCACCTCGGTCCCACGAAACCGGGAGGACAGCGACACTCGAAGCCTCCGACTTTGTCGGTGCACGTGCCGTTGTTGTGACAAGCCCCCATAACGCAATCGTCCACGTTTATCTCGCATATTATTCCCAAAGTTCCGGGTGGACACGAGCAGCTAAAGTTGTTCACGAGATCGTGACACGTGCCGCCGTTTTGGCACGGATTCGGACGACAGTCGTCGACGTTGAGCTCGCAATTTTGTCCCTGAAAGCCTTTGGTACATTGGCACTGATAGGAACCCACGAGATCCTTGCAAACCGCGCCGTTTTGACAAGGAGCCGAGTCACACTCGTTTATCTCCTCCTGGCAATAGGAGCCCGTGTATCCCTCGAGACAATGACAACGATGACTGTTTCCGATGTCCTCGCACGTGCCGTTGTTGCACAGATGCTTTTCCGGCACGTTTTTACGCAGAGAAGCGTCCTTGCAGGAAACCATCTCGACGTCGCAAACCTTACCCGTCCAACCTGGCGAACAATTGCAATGATATTTGTTCTGGTGTTGCACGCAAGTTGCGCCGTTTTCGCAAGGCATGTCCGCGCACCAATCGACGAATTTGTCGCATCTCTGACCCGTGTAACCGTAAGGACAGTGGCAAGTGTAATGCTGATTTATGTCGTCGTGACAAGTCGCGCCATTCAAACAGGGAGAACTGTCGCACTCGTTTATTCGGTACTGACAATTCGATCCCGTGTACGCCGGCTGACAGAAACACGTGTAATTGTTTATACCGTCTATACACTTGCCGCCGTTCATGCAACTACTGTCCGTGCAATCCTCGTCGTTCGTTTGACAGTTTATTCCCGAGAATCCCAACTGGCATTGGCAGGTGTAAGAGTTGACGTACTCCTTGCAGAGCGCACCGTTTTGGCAGGGAGAGGAGAGACACTCGTCCACGTCCACCTCGCAATGCTTGCCGCTGAAACCGTCCACGCAGAGACACGTGTAGTCGCCGATTCCGTCGAGACAGGTACCACCGTTTTGGCAAGGGACTGAAATAAAAATTAATCGGTATTGGTTAAACACAAAGCGACGTTGATATGCAATTATAGAGTATCGAGAGCATTTTTTAAACACCTTATTGGCAACGATTATACGTATTTTTGTTCGGGAAGAATTAATACAATTGCTGAAAAGTGGTAACATTAATACAAAAAACGGGAGTATCTTTGATTCATGCCTCGTTTAAACAACGTATTTTTAAGATTAACGTTACTAAACCTTCTTCCCGGTGTTTCAAGAACTCCCCCATATTTTCCCTACGTGCCAATAAATCGAAACTTGATATTCCAAAAAATACTTACAAGAAGCGCAGTCGTCGGTGTTGATGATGCAGTCACGTCCCTCGTATCCCTTGGCGCAAACGCATTGGTAAGAGCCGTTCATGTTTCTGCAGGTGGCTCCATTTCTGCAGGGCGAGGTCATGACGCACTCGTCGACATCCTCGTCGCAAAGACGTCCGGTGTAACCGACGGTGCAAGTGCAGGCGAAATCGAGAAAATTGGATGAGGGAGAGCATTTCGCTCCGTGCAAACACTTGTTCGGCGAGCAGGGATCGAGTTTGTCTTCGCAATTTCTTCCGGTGTGGGGCAATTCGCAAACGCACTTGTAGTCGTTAACCAGGTCGATGCAAGAGCCGCTGTTCTGGCAAGGATTGTTGGCACAGTCGTCGATGTTGGTCTCGCAATTGGTGCCCGTGTAACCGGCGAGACACTTGCAACTGTAGTCGTTCAGATGATCGTTGCATATTCCACCGTGTTGGCAAGGATTCGAGCCGCACTCGTCTATGTCCGCCTCGCATCTCTTGCCTCCGTAGCCCGGCAAACAGTGACAGATAAATTGGTTTACCCCGTCTTCGCATGTGCCACCGTGAATGCAAGGACTGCTCGCACACTCGTCCACGTCGCTCAGGCATCTCGCGTCGTAGTATCCACGTGGACATTCGCATCTGAAGCCGTTGATAACGTCTATACATCGGCCACCGTTCGCACAGGGATTGCTCGCACACTCGTTTATGTCCGTCTCGCAATGCTGTCCGGTAAATCCTGGCTCGCATTCGCAAGAGTACCTGAAGAAACAATGAAAATGTGACTTTAGTTGCGTTCGTATTAGGAGTTGAGTTGCAGGACTTTTTTTTATGAATTGAGGAAATGGGGTAGATTTGGAGCCTTTTTTTTAAATGTGATGACCACAATCGGATCTAAAGTGACCGAAAACGGCACGTTCCTAGATAATTGGGTGAGTGCTTCAAATATAGTTTTTTTGTGCGTGAATAAATTACGTTGTAATTTATTTCAGTATTAATTTGTAAGTATACGGCACGTGTTTGTGCGTAGACTGGTATATTAAATTTAGTGTACGCGTACGATGTAAATTAATACAAAGTAAACATGCTCACAGCGTCTGAATTTTTATAATTTCACTTTAATTTTACCATAAATGCACATTTATCTTATACGACAGTTGTTAATTCATTTTTGTCAACCAGTCCACCACAACTTTTCAATATACATACAGTAATAATTTTAAGTTTTTTAATTAAATTTTTTAATAATTTAATGTATTGCATTGATTAAAAAAAAAGTAGTGCAAGAATTTTCTATAAATCGGAGTGATGAGTTTTCACACGAGAAAATGATAGTTATGAATACAAAAAAGAACAGAAAACAAAAGTTGGTGATGTAGTGATTGAAAAAGATTGTCACACGGGGAAAAAAATACTTGTGAATACCAAAAAATAGGGGGGAAAAACGTTGGTGATGCAGTGATTGCAAAGATTGTCACACGGGGAAACAAATACTTGTGAATACACAAAAAAACCTAGCAGCAGAATAGGAGCGTCTTCAAGCCAACGCTGATTTTCAGTGAAAAAAGCACACACGGAACACAAAAAAAATTGCACACTCCCGCGATTATCGCGTACGTACCATCCTAGACCGGGCATCCGATTGCTTCGCGATGAAAATAGCCGAACGATTGAAAATGAAAAAGCGAACCGAAAATTCTTCAATTAGTAACAGCGATTATTGAGTTATTAAAATTGTGTAACCGCCGGAAGTCTTATCACAAGTAATTCCCGAACGGAGCACGTTTAAAAACAAAACCATAAGTAGTTCTCAACACTTTCAATACACTGTTTTTTTTTTTTTTTTATCCCAATGAACACAAAAATTTACTTAAAATATTAAAAAAATCATGAACTGAGAATTTGCTACAACTGCAAGTAAATTTCTGTAGATTCACACAAAAACAGATGTGAAAAATTGAGAAACTGCCATGTCTCTTACACTGTTCGAAATTTTTGTACCAAATTAATATAAAGTATTGGAAGTTATGAAATTTAATATAGAAATGCAAACGAACTTCCAATAAATGTATATTAATATACAAAATATTTTCCACAATCTGCCTTTAGAATAAGGAAAAAAACGCACCTGTTGATTCCGTCGATGCATCTTGCACCATTTCTGCAAGGATTGCTGTAGCACTCGTTGACATTGACCTCGCAATTTGTTCCTGAAGTGCCGGATCTGCAGATGCAGTGGTATCCATTAATGCGGTCCTCGCAACGTCCTCCAAATTGGCAAGGATTGCTGTCGCATTCGTCGATCTGCGTCTGGCAAAGTCGGCCAGTGAAGCCGTCGAAGCAACTGCAGGTGAAGGAATTTTCGCCGTCGATGCAAGTCCCACTGTGGCAAGGATTCGACTGGCAATCGTTGATGTTGGTCTCGCAGGAGGCTCCTGTAAATCCTGGCAAGCATTCGCACGTGTACTTCGCTATGGAATCCTGACAAGTGCCGCCGTTTCGACAGGGTGACGAAGCGCAGTCGTCAATGTTAATCTGGCAGTGAGAACCGGCGAATCCATCGGCGCAAGTACATTTGAATGAATTTATGAGGTCCGTGCAGACTCCGTTGTTCAGGCAAGGATTTGCCGCGCATTCGTCGATGTCGATCTCGCATTGGGTGCCCGTGAATCCTGAAGAAACAAAAAAAAAAGAAAAATTGCATTAGTAATCATATTAATATTTGCATATGAATATATTAATTGAAAATAAAATAAATAAATTAGTTACCAAAAATCGGTCGTTTTTTAAAATACCTATTTATTTTCTCATTGGGAAAATGTAGCTTTTTTAATTATCGATATTAATTAAAATTCTTATTACAGACAATTTCTAAATTGAAAGTGTGAATGGATTTTGTATTGGTAATCTTTTTTTATTTATTCGTACCATGACATAATGTCGAATAAATAATATAATTTTGTAAATTATCAGTGACTGAAAAAAATGTGTAAATCTTTTATTTTATGTGCTCATTGCGAAATAATAGGAATTTTTTTGGTATAAATTAGACTGACCCGTTACAAATCGGTTCTGCTCTGAATTGAAAGTATGATCTCTTCGAAATGGCTCAACTGACTTGGAAAAAAAAAATCAAGGAACTATTGCGCCCGAGGATTTTTACAAATGCTTCTGTCATCACACGGATAATTAATTGCCTGGTGAGGATAATCGCTTCGAGATCTCTATGCATATATAATTACTCGAAATATCGCTCAAAGTGACGATGACCCAGCGAAAACTCGAAAATATGTACAGCTCTTAAATCGAGAGCCGAGCAACGAAGCTGCTCGTCTATAATGAAGTCCTACAACAGCTATTATCCGTGAAAATACCCGAGGGGCAATTCTTGGCTCGCATCAATCCTATTTACTCTCCAAAGGATAAGGCCCATGAGGCATTTCATATCAGTTCGGTCTCACAAAAAAAAAATCTGAAAATTTTTCCAAAAATGAGATTGCATAAAAAAATTCAAGTAAATTAAATCGCTGCCAATATTTGCCAAAATTATAAATTATTGAAAAGTATAACTAAAATTTTAAATCAAATAAAAAAATTTTCGTTGAAATGATAGAAAATGATTTTCGGAAAAATATTAGGATTTGTTTTTTTTTCGAACTGATGTGACTGAGGCAGTTTGAGAGCGGCTCTCTTAAGGCCTTCTCATCTCTTTTACCATTTTATTTCTGTGCGCAAGCTGCTCATTCGGCTCGTCGAGGACTCGTCGTATCTTTTAGCGTCTCTCGCTTAGACAGCCAAGAGACGAAGCCGCCAAGACACGTGGATTTACATACGAATACGTTTTAAGGGGGGAGCCCACCGGTTGCTGGTTCTCTCCATCGCGGCCGGTGAATGCGCCGTTGAATTATTAAACGATCGAAAGGAACCTCGAGACGAGGACCACCGAGTGAATTTTTCAACGATGACTTAACGCCCCATTGTCTTTCTATGGGGTTTGGACTTTCCATACTTGTACTATATACACAAGCGCTGCGATTTCCTGCACTTAAGGGGACCGAGTCACCTGAAGAATTCATTTTTTTTAACTGTGTAGACGATACTTTCCATTAAAGCTAGTAAAAATTTTATTTTTATTTTACACCATTTTGATGCACTGACTTTTAAAAAAATGTTTAATTCAAAATTAATTTTAAAAAAGTGTTATCCACAACAATTTTTCCAATAATTAAAAATATAATTGTAATTTGTTAAAATAAATTAATTGAAAAATTGCAATTGTAAATATAAAAATTTACAATATAATTCGTGTTTAAATTTGTATTTTTTTATAGTAAATTGTAGTGTGTAAATTTACTTACATAATGAGAAAAAAAATTCAAGAATAAAAAAAAATTATTATCACGATAAATATTGATTAAATAAAATCATGACACAAGCTCAAAACGAATATTCTGTGCATTGTATCGACAGAATATTCGATACGCAGCAGCCAATGCAGTTCTCACTTCTCCAGAAAGTTTCGACCGAATCGGGGACCATGAATCGTTTCTCAGTCCCACCGAAATTCCTTGTGAGCTCATTTTACGAGGCAACACGACCCAGATGCAATTTACGGCGAACCGGAATTTCGGTGTTGCGGGGGCCGAAAGCTGGACGACAATTTAACGCACCACGGTTCATTTAAAAGTCTCAAAGAGTGCGGTTTCGATGCAACATGGGCTTCCATTTCTCTTTCCCAGTCATTTTGTGTATGGCTTGTAATTTTAAAGGAGAAGGAAAATAAAATACTAGTGGTACTGTTATTGGGTCCAGAGGAGAGGAGAGAAAGAGGCGAGAGTTGGAAGAAAGAAGTCTCTTCAGGTCCTGAGGAGTCTATAGAATGCTTTGGAATACATTTCTGTCCTGCAGAAGACGAGAGACGAGGCTCTTCACTCTCCATTACAGCGACGAGTTCTTCTCTTCACGAGTCTCTCGCCTCCGGGTGTAATTTTAATATTTTTCTTCTCGTTACACATCAATCTTTCCAGTGACGAGCTTGAGATGATTTTCATAGGAGAAACTTTTGTTCAAAGTACTTTGAACATCTTCGTCATTCACTCGAAGGCTAACCGATCGATCTTATACGATTACCGGACGATTTGTCGTTTTATTTTTTTCGTCTGAATGGACGAAAGTTTTCAAAATAAATAAAAAATTAAAAGTGAATTATTTCAGATTTTTCTGTGGTGGAATATAAATTTTACAGCGATTTGAAGTCAGACGAGGAAAAATCGATGGAAATCATACTTTTAGTTAAAAATCGATAATTAATCAATGGGTAGGCCGAAAAATTATTTTTTTTAGCCATTTGTTATGTAATATACTATGTTTTGTTATGAGATTTTTCTCGTATTTTTTTATGTCGGGTTTAAAAAGTATTGTTGTTTGAATATGACATTTTTGGTTTAGTTGGAGTATACTGAAAGGGTTAATTAAATACAAGCAGGTTTCCGGGCTTAAATAGAGCGAATTTTTCTGCCCGTATTGAGAGTTTTCGTAAATTCTTTTCACTGTCTCTTTTTGGCCACGAGACCACATCCGGGCATTGAATTAATTCACTTAATTGAGAGTCTCTTCCGCGCTTGAATCGAGACTTCCGGTTCGGGTATATATATATATATATATATATGTTGAGATATAATAATATATACTGTACTCTGCTTACGTATCTAAAAATATAGTACATTTCGCTCACTCGATTGTTGGACACCGTGCGAATATTTCAGCTCGCCTTTTCAAGACACTAATTATCCTCATGTGTGTGTATTCTCTCATGAAATTCATTATGCTTGCTCAAATGGAATTTCCTGTCGAACAAGTGCACTTCCTAATTTCCGTGTACGGAGCCTCTTAATATCAAGACATTTTAATGAATTGCAATTTTAGTATCGTAAAAAAAGGAACGACTTTTAAAGAAATTAATTAGAATTCAATAATTTGTCACATGATATGTGCAGAATTTTATAATTTTTTTTTTTGTTTGGTAATTATAATCTCACAAAATATGTACAATTTATTTCATGATTTTTTATTTAAGTTCAATAAAACATGTACTATTTTTTTGAGCCAGCGTTTAAAAGAAATTCAGCAGGAAATTTTAAGGATAAACTTTTATTTACTTGACAAATTAAGGAGCCTTTAAGCGGGCACATTAATTTAATCGCTTCGGAATAACTGCAGAATTTCAGCAGCTCGTATATTTTCAGTAAAAAGGGTTTTTTATGCTCTGCAATTTCGGAGCAATAAAATAATTATTTTTTTTTTAAGTAGCCACATTCGCTGAACTCTGAGCTTATACAGCTTCGTATCTGTTAGCAAGTGTCTCGCTAACGAGCTGACGCCTACTGCTTTTAACTGGGTTTTATATACACACAGACACACACGTGTGCACTCTTAAATTTAGCGAGCATTGCTATGAACCCGTGGGATGCATTCGAGCAACATACAAGACCGGTAAAGTCTCTCGTTAGTGTAAGTGCAAAACTCTAAAGGAATAAAGACAGGTTGTGCAGGAGTTGCCACTGATGCACTCGAAGAGTGGCTGCATCCGCCCTTATGCACTACACGAGAAGGTGAAACAGGTAGAAGAAGCTGCTCGAGTGCTTTTCTGATTCCGAGGGATATCTCAACAGAATTATTTCAACGATTCTGGTATCGTTGAAGATATTGTTGCGGGTTCGACATTCGTAGGTTTATTATTGGTGGAAAAAATTTGCAAGATGTTTAAGAAAATTATGAATTAAATGCAACAATTTTTTTAATGCTTCTATCAAAATTTTGATATTTCTGTTGTGGTTCAGTGAAATTATAAAATATCATTTGAGTTCTTAATATTTGTTCACCGATTTGTAAATTCATATGCAGGATTTTTATTTGCATAATTGGAAATTGTTTTTTGCTATTTGTTCTACTAATTCAGATTAGAAGTACAGACAGATTTTTATTTCACAATGAATTTAATAATATTGTTCTATTATTTTTCTCAGTCTGGTCACCGAATAAAAAATTCATTAAAAGAAAAATAACATACGTAATTATTTTTTTAAAGTTTTAATTGCTTTAATGTCACGTAATTATGATTAATCAACGAAAAGATTAATATTAAATCCTACATATTAATTTTTTGAAAAATTTCATTTAAATTAATTTGAATTAATGACTTTCTTTTTTTTCTTTTGGTGCATGTCATAATCAATGCATGCTGCCAATAAAAAATGCATCTTCGATAGATTCTCGGTTACAATTTCTTGTTTTTCTACGCGGAAATCGGTCGATGAGCTTGCTGGACTATCCGAGCTCTCTCGTGTTCGGATAATTGTAATCTATTGCCGGTGTATCTTCTTCCCCCTTTCGTACTCGTGTGCAGAGCTCACGCCTTTAAATCTCGCGATCGGAGCTCCACACGTTGATGAAGTATTAGTAATAGTGTGTCTTGAGCTCAACGATATATCGGAGCGACTCACGAAGTTTATGTTTTCGAACGTACTCTTCGCGCTGAAGTTCAGCACGAGATGAAAATGTCTATATTTAATTTTCTTCAAACCGGTGAACCGTAAAGTACTTCTTTTTCTACTTGTAATAAATTACATATAAACTACACGTCAGCAAATTTGCAAATAATATTCGGATGTCACAAAAAAATGCAGGGTTATGAGAAAGTGTGACTTAAAAATGAGCCTCCAAGATCCCCAAACATGCAATTGTCTATGTAAATAATTTTCGAAAATAAACCGGAAGAAAATACAGGAAATCTTGGATTTTTATTAACCCGTGTAAAAATAATTATGTTAAATTGTGATGGTAATTTGACTATCTCAAAAAGCGCCGTTTTTGAGGAAAAAAAATATTAAAAAATTTCAACACGATTTTAGATCAAATGGCACTGAAATTAGTGATACGAAATAGATCTCAAAAATGGCACTTTCGACATATCCTTTTACGATCTCAATTTATTTAATTAATTATTTTTACGTGGGAAGACAAAACCAATTTTCCACGCTATAAAGTTTACAGAGACAACAGCAGCTGATTGGTTAAATCTCATGCCCTTGATTTTGCTTTGCCCGCCACCGAATTACAAATCGATCGGTTTGTATCAATTGCAGATCATAATGAGATACTCGACTAAAGTAGCTCATCATCATCTCGACGTGCCGTTATCGATTACGAGCGATATAGTGTAACAATTACGAGTATGCGGTCGCGGATGCCTTTGAGAATAATACGTGAGCCCTGAAGATCGTTCTATCAATGCTCATTCTTGAAGAGATCCACAATAAAATCAAAAGAAAAAAAACGCGAAGATTGAAAATCGAATCTTGTAACGGTAGTTACAAGGCAACATATATATGTATCCTTTACAGTAGCTTATATATATATATATATATATGTACATATATATTACACAGGGCAAAGTGGGGCAAAATGGGACAAGTAATTTACGAAGTTGCTGCCATTGAAAAAATGGAAACGCGTTAAAAAAAAAAATGTTTTTCTCAAAATTATGTACCCTGAAAAAAAATTTCAAAAAATGGACGTATCGATTTTAAAGTTCGGATGCAATATCAATAAAATTTGTTAAAAATTAAAAAGCCTTGCAAAGAAACGAAGACAAAAATCTAAATCCAATATTTCCAGAAACTCAAAAAAAAAAAAAAAAATTATTGCCATTGCAAACGACAAAAAGTTACATATTTTTATCTACATTGAAAAAATACCTTTTGCCGGTATCTATAAATGTCCTGCAGGGACGAAGAAGAGCATCAGATATGAAACTCCACGAAGACGATCGATCAACTGGTTCGTCCAGCGAGGCAATCGATCACGAGGGCGGCTCGCCAGTGCCAGGAGACTTTTCATCGCGGTAGCCAATTAATCCTGTGGTAATTGACTCTCGGCGAAGGCAGAAAGTCGGAGGAGGGGCAGGGGGCCAAAGTACCGGACAATTTTGCCTTCGATTATTTGTTTTTTCAATTATCCCTGATGAGTCGAGTGGTTCAAGAAGAGGAGAGAGAAGGTGGAGTGAAAAAGGGACACTTATGCAAATTTCAACGAGGAGTCTTTTCTCGCCTGGACTAATTACCATCTCGTTGAATCACTGGCGCTTATATCGGCAACGAGTTCGAAAGCAATTCTGAAGATTTTCTCTCCAATGGCAACCAAAGATGCAACACTAAATTTATTATTCACTTGTAGATTTTTTTTAAGTTTGAAAAATTTTTAATTTTTAATTTAAAAAAATATAGATGCAACACTAAATTTATTATTCACTTGTAGATTTTTTTCAAGTTTAAAAAATTTTTAATTTTTAATTTAAAAAAATATAGATGCAACACTAAATTTATTATTCACTTGTAGATTTTTTTAAGCTTCATATATATTTTTAAAAAAATGTAGATGCAACTTTAAATTCATTATTCACTTGTAGATTTTTTTTTAGAGCTTGATATATATTTAAAAAATGTAGATGCAACTCTAGATTCATTATTCACTTGTAGATTTTTTTTAAGTTTAAAAAATTTTTAATTTTTAATTTAAAAAAATATAGATGCAACACTAAATTTATTATTCACTTGTAGATTTTTTTAAGCTTCATATATATTTTTAAAAAAATGTAGATGCAACTTTAAATTCATTATTCACTTGTAGATTTTTTTTAGAGCTTGATATATATTAAAAAAATGTAGATGCAACTCTAGATTCATTATTCATTTGTAGATTTTTGTTAAGCTTCGCGTATTCAAAAAATATATTCTCCATTCGCGATATGAATTTATATTTACTTGATTGCACGTACGAGTTGGAGTTATTTTGAAAAAAATTCGAAACTGGATATCGAGGAAACTGAGGACGTGGAGAGTCCTCGAGAGGATGGCAATTAAAGACTAATCGCGGCGATACGTCTCGACGCGACGGAATGCGCGACACGACTGAATATGAAAAAAGAGGAACCAACACGAAAGTGAGTCCCCAGACTCGATAATATTATGGTTGTTGATTTTACTTCATGTCGCTCCCGGCGCCGACTTCGTGTTGTTTTTTTTTGTTTTGTTTACTGTTTTCACTGAAGAAGATATGAAAGATATCAACCGAGGGGAATTTCACTCGCCGTGAGAAATATTTGCATTTAATTTTGTCATACAAATGAAGGGAAGTTTTGTGATAATGAAAAATTAATAGAGAATTTGGGTAAGAAGGGTAAGTAGTTGAATGGTATTAAAAAAAAGTAGAAAAATTAAAAAGAATTGAACTGTTGTTGGTTTTCAGAGTCTGCGAGGATCTGTCCATGGTTTTCGGTGTGCAGGTCAATTTTTCCATAATCTTCGATATCTCGATATACTCCCCCACATTTTTTAATTCTCTGAAAGCAAATATCTCGCTCTAAAACTTTCTACTGTCACTCCACTCCAATCTCACAATTGAGACATTTGACAAGCCATTTTTACAAAATCTCGCGCAGGTAATCGCTAAATTGACGGAGAAAGCTTTAGTCGAGAAGATCAAGCAGCGAATGTGAGGTAGGGATTATTTTCGTTCCTTTTCCTTTTTCCTTTCTTCGTTCTGCCACTTACATCGTAATCAAGATTAAATCCCACGTTCTTATCTCTCGCACGAATATTTCCCATATCAAAGTGAAATGGGAAAAAAATGGCTAGGAACTCGGTTGCATAATCGATCGAGAGAGCCAGATCGTTGGATCGCTCGCACGGCCACGCTTCGGAGACTTTGCATGTACGAAAAGAGAAAGAATATATTAAGTATGTGTACATATGTGTATATATTCGCAGGCACATTTCCAGGAGTATCTCTCGTACTTCCAGGCACCGAGAAATACACACACACGTACCGGAGTGGCGTTATCCTTTCGCACAGTATAATAATCACCCGACGAAGCACATATGTGGTCATACGTATGTGTTTAAGCCCCGCAAGCTTCGCAAGGGAGTTTAAAACGTGCGGGCGCCACACCCAGGTCACGGAAACGAGCGAGCTCCACGGAGATACAGCAACTTTGGCTGGAGAGACAAGAAGATTTTTCTCCTCCTTCGAGAGAGAGAGAATTTTATGTGCGAGGCATTCTTCAGCAACTCGGTCACCTTTTTTCTTTTTTTTTTCTTGGGCCTTTAGATTGGCTTGACAATTGACCGTGTATTAGATTCGATTAGATTTCTTTTATTGGGTCGTGGAATTTTAAGAACCTGAGACAAAAAAGACAAATGTGAATATATGGTAACAAGAAGCAGCAGACTCTTAGTCTTAATCTAAACGAGGCGATACATTTGCTCATGTTAACTGCAAATGCTTTTTTTATTTTGTGAATTTTTTTCGGATTTTTTTATGCACTCGTTTGAAATGAGTTTTTTTTAAAGAGCATATATTTTCTATGGACTATTTAATTCAAAATATTTTATAGTGTGAACCTTCGGAGCATTCTTTCCCATTGCATGTACTCTATTATAAAATATACCACAATGTGAATAGAATAGTTGCTTGATATCCAATCCAGACCTTCTAATTCCCACTCTCTGACACTATTAATCATTCCTCTTGTATATTAAATTATTCCACTTAATCATTTTACTCGGAGGTTTATAATCACTTTTTTTTTCAAGAAATTCAATATGGTTTTTAATAAATATGCTGATTTTTATGGATTCGAAAATATATTATTTTTTCTGCGTACAATTTCATATTTTTGATATCCATGCTTCAAAAAAATTATCATGAAATGAGGTTATTTTTTACTTTATTTCATGAGATCATTTTTTAGTTAATCCTTTTGTTTTTTTGTTTCTTCTTGCAATTCAATTTTATTTTTATTGCTGTGAAATAAATAAGTTATTTGTATTATTTTGGAAGAGTGTACACGACTCGGTTATCGATGAAAATGGCGATAGATGGTTAGACTGGTCTTACTGGCTTCGTTGTAAGTTGTCTTCTCGTCGCGAGACTTTTAATGAATATTACGCACGCACGCAATCGCGCACTTACGCGACGATCGCTTCCGATCGTTGATACCTCCTCTCGGCGACTCAGGATGGAAGATCTTAAGGATCTTTCATTGGCCACCCGCCTCACTGAATATATTCCTTGCATATGTCTTCGTTGCATCGTTAAGGAACGTCTTTATTCTCGTTGCTCTTATTTAATCGCTTCGAATATGTCCGCTACTTTCTTATACCGCGTTCTCGAAACAATAAAACAAAACCGAAAGATCTCAGCGATTGCCAAGTCCGAATATTTCATTTGAAATCCTACGACAAATAAAAATGCAATATTAAAATAAATGTAATTAAGCATATTATCTTTTACGATAAATTATTAATTAAGCAAGAAAAAGAAAAATGGATTAACATATTTAAATTTTTGGCCTTGTTGGAAATTGTCAAAAATGTGTAGTAAAATTCAGAAGACTTTAAGACTGAATTTATTGAAAAGCTATTAAATTGAAAAAAAATGAAGCTAAATTTTTCACAAGATTAATTGTGAGATTTTTGTGCTCGTAATTATTTTCATTAAAATGTATGTATGTATTTTCGGCCTCATACTTTCTGATTTTTCAAGTAGAATCAATTATTCAATTGCACAATTTTTAAGCTAATAATTATTTTTGTAGGACTAAAGAAATTTTTTGTATAAGGGGATTTTTGTCAGGATTGTAAATACGATTTTGAGTCAGTGATTGAGATTAAAGTGGTGATGCTTGTTGCACTGTATCGCTCGTCGCACTCGGGGTAATAGTTCTGGGCGTGGCGTGTAAAGAGCGAAGCTCGTCGCGCTCGTGTTGCCGACAACACGTTACGGCAATCTCCCACGCGATTTCGCGATGTATTATACGTCGGTAGGATTTACCGATATCGAGGAATCGGGGAGTTGAAAAAGAAGGCAAAAGGACGTGGACCAAAACGAAATAGGCGACGCAGACACGTTGACAGCTCACGGAAAGATCGTTTGCGATATCTTTCACCTTTGGCACCACCCATATTCGCACCATTAAACTGGCAGTCTGACTGCTTCAAAATTCAACGAAGAAATTTCCAATTAAACTTTATCCAAAGTCAAGAAAACGAGTAACGTCAAAACGAAAGGTTGCAGAAATTCAAAAACCAATGCATTCGAATTCTCATTAATATTCTCAATCATTAGCTATTTATAGAAATTGAAAATAAAATTTACTGGAAATATCTAAAAACTTCATGGAAGTATATATAATCTAATTATCAGAATTTCACGAAATATCTCCAAATGTAATTAAATATTAAATGAAATCCATGTCTAATTTCTCTCAAGGAAATTCTATCTCGACCAATTATTGATGATAAAAAAAGAAAAGTAGCAAAAAGTGAATATACTTTATCATTCGGAGCGCAGTGAATGCGATTACGCCGCAAGATTTCGCAGAGACACGCCTTTGAGGGTCCAGATAACCATCCAGTCTCCCAAGCGTATCCGTATTCCAATTGCAGTGGAACAGAGTGTGCACAAGTGGAGCAACGAATGCAAATTTTCTATGGCTGAGACAGCGCGGAGAGTAGCGCGATCGAGACAACGCGCCCATAGTCACACACATTACTTAGTACAACGGTCGAAGAACCGGTGAGCTCGAAAGAGAGCTGAGAACGTGAAACGAGCGCCATTCTCTTTGCGCTCCTGCGGTCGATCTTATGCCAACAGTGAATATAAAGGAAAGGGAGAAAGAAAGAGCGGCCAGCATCCCATTCGACGGCAGAGTGAAAGAGAGGAGAACGTGGGTGTGGTCCACGGAGTCAGGAACAGCATCGGAACGGCTCTGCATCAGCAGCATCATCGATGCAACTCCTCGGCGGTGATGCTGGATGCTGGACCCAAAGCAACTCGCAGCATCCTCTCGTGCACTTGGTAACCTGCACAAGCGAAGGCCTCGGGCGTGCTGAGCCACACTTTGCCAGACCTACGACGAGCATGGAGACCCTCCGATGCTCCTTCCTGGACTAACGGTCCACCGCATGTTGCTGGATTTTGTGGCGAGATGATCGCCCGAGAACTACTAGTCACAGAGTTGCGCACAGACTTTGATCACACCCACGTAAGAAGCGCCGATTCTTCGTACACTTGTACGGTAATTTTAATGCTTCGAAGACATCTTCGAGGTGCAAACGGTACTGTGATCTTTCCGAGACTGCCGACATTGTCTGGGAAATTGAGCAAAGAAATTTAGAGACAGAAATGGCTCTCTTCCTACACTTGTACGGTAATTTGAAGGTTTCGAAGGTATTTTCAAGGTGCAAACGTTATCGCACTGGGAGAAAAGATTTCATAAAATCTTCGTTCTTCACATCGAAGAAATGGATGGATGGATTTTTTTTTTTTTTTTTTTTCCATTCATTAGAACGAAAGTTCTTACTGCACATATATCATTATGACTATCTGGAGAAACAGCAAACAAGTTTTTAGAAAATCGACAAAATGCATTCAATATAATGCATTCGATGTTCTTATTTTATAAAAACAAATAAATAACAAATAAATAAATGTCTTTGAATTTTTGATAGTGCCACTCTTTCAGGGTTTTGATCCACAGAAAAGTGCCCAATGTTGAAGAAATGTGAAACAGAAGAGCGAAATACTTGCACGAAGATCATGCACTTATAAATCTCTCGACTTTGAAAATGCTTTTAAAACTGTTTACTTTCCAGTGCCCACTTAATCACATTTATATCGTTCCTCTCAAACGAGATTTCCAAGCCAATCACAGTGAGGTGGCTGATCCGATGCTCGTTGGGAGCCAACGGTTGTACAGTTCGCCCTATAGACGCGTTCGGTACGCGGCGGGTTAGCTGTGGGTTAGTTGGGTCAGTTGTTTAAATGCCAACGTGGCACTAGGCGTGCTACCATCTCATTTATATATATAAACCCAAGCTCAGAGGCGTAAGGCGTATCGATCGTTCGCTCGATAATGCCTTGGAGAGTTGGAATAGCCTGTGCGCCGAGAGATTCTCTTGATCGTTTCAACGAGCTGTCCGATAGGGAGCTCCTCTTTTTCCGATCATAAAGTAGGCGACAGAAAACTGTAGATTATCGCTTTTTCCTCGACGACTCTCCACTTTTTTCCATATCCAATCAAAGACTCTGAAGAAAGACAATGATAAATTAAATGAAGAAAAAAAAAAAACAAATGTGTAAGGAGAGAAAAATGGTCCTTGGAGGATAATCCAATTAAACCGGAATTCAGGGTTTAATCAACACGAGCGTTCGGAAGGAACGCTGACAGGCGTCTGCGTCTTCGTCTTCGTCTTCGTCTTCGTCTTCCCGCGGAAGAGTCCGTGGCTTCGAATGCCACGCGCACAAATCTCTGGAGTAATAATTGGCTGGCCAACGACTCTCCCTCGATCCTATCGGCAAATCAAACACGCAGTCTTCTCCTCTGTTCTCTTTTTCCTCTTCCTTTCTTCAGGATCGCTCGCATTATCTTCGCGCGGAGCAGACAAACGCCGAGGAACGACTTCTCTCGAGATCTCGTGGACAAGTTGTCCGCCTCGAGTCCTTGAAGAGGAAACCGTTAGTCATGCGTTTTCTCGTGTGTCGTTAGCGGCGACTATCGACCCAACGTTCAATTATAAATAATAAATCGTAACGATCCGATGACGGACCAATTACAGCCGAATAATCATCGCACTCTGTAATCCACTTGCGTTACCGAACTTCTAATCTTACGTATACGACCTTCCTGGAGAACCTATCATTTGATAAGCTGTGATTTTCATCATAATCTTCCAACTCACCTGCAACAAAAAAATAAACGTATATTATTAGCAACGAAATGCTTGTGATCAATTGGAAAAAGGTTAGATTAACGTTTAGAATGGTTAGGCGCTTGGGAATTACTTTTATCGGTGTCGTGTGCCAAGGGGGAAATTTCTGGGTCAGAATATTACAAGATTTATGGGAGATATTGTGGGAAAATATAAATAATCTCATTGAGCTTGATATTTTCCCTACGTTCTGTGTATTTTGACTTTCACTCTTGCCGAATAAAAAACCTGCCGATAAAAAACCAATTGGAATGTTCCAAGAGGATCAAGATCTCGAAATCAAAGCACGAGCACATGTAGTTCAATGTACTAGGGAAGTATAAAAAGTGTTGTTGAAGACGAGGCGTAGATCGGGTCAGAGTGTGGATAAACCGGGCGTGTACCGAGTCCATTCTGACCTCCGGCCTCATCTCTCCTGTCTTCTCCTCGCTTCTGCTTTCCTGTTCTTCGTCGTGGACGTATTCCTCGTCTCGGACTGGATTCACCCTGGGTTTACCGCTATTTGCTCGGTTCAACCGTTCTCCGGTACACGAAGAGCCATGGGCGAGAGGAAAAGAGATGAGCGCGAAATGGCATTGGTAGCCTACATACCCGGACAGGCGAAGGCGCTCCCAAGAGTTAGCTCCAATGGATTATCGTGCATCATTCCCTAGGATTGGCTCTACTGTATCTATGGACTTGGTAATGCACCGGTGCATATACACACACACACACACACACTCGGCAGTGCAATCCTTTCTCGTAACGAGTCCGTCGGCGCACCGGGAGTCTCCGGTAGTCGTGCACCCGCCGAGATAAGAACATCACAATTTCTTTCTCTTTCTCTTTCTCTTTCTCTTCAGCAAATGTGTTACCATCGCTTTGCGCTGGTACATGTACATTTTTTATGGAGAACGTTGCAGCCATAAAATATTTCGTGCCATTCGGTGCGAGAAGCGGCCACTTCTCACACTCAGCGCAAGGCAACATGCGAGAAGTGCGACTGTTGAAATACTCGTTTCAACAAATATCCACTACCAAAAAATTTTTTTAAGCGTGTGAAAAAAATATCCACCATCAAAGCAATTTTTTCCTCGCGCACACAAATAAATTGTCGGGCTATAAAATAACGCAATATCGTCCCCATTTCAGCCCAGAATTTGTAACAAAATTCTTGCTCCGTTTGCTCTAAAATTCCGAGCTCGTTCACCGGACAAGTTCCCGGTCCTCTTGTCAGAATATCCAAATAAGTCGACAGGAGGCGGTAATAATACACGTTACACACCTGATGCTACGGGGCAACTCTCTTTTCTCGTGCTCGAGGAAGAAAATAATGATTTGGAAGTTCGAGGAAGGACGCAGTCGGGGAGAGCACTGTTAAAAAACATTTTTCTTTCTCGGCTCGAAGAGCGTGTGCGGTTGCGGTTGCGTATACGTCGAACGTTATCCGGCTTCTGGAGCGAGGCCTGGACGAGAGGCTGGAAGAGTCCACGGCGAAACACCTGCACCACCTGTGGCACAAAAGTGCACAGAAGGAACGAAGGCGAGAAGCTGAGAGAGCGAAGCATCCTATCCAACGCTGGATTCTCGTTTCTCGCCCTTCTATGGTGTGGCCCCCACAACCAAGGAAAACGGAGCTCCGGATAGAGACAGAAATACGCTCAAGGGACCGAGCAAATAAAGACGCTTCGAGTCCGGTTCTCCGTGCAATTCTACCGGATCGTTATTTATATCGCTCGTTGTGTGTCGGCGGAACGATAATTACCATTCAAAAAGACCCTCCAGTTCTCTGCAACCACGGAACTTCAACATAAGTTGAGTAATATTGGCAGCATTCGTTTGGGAATGTTGCTGTTGTTTATCTTTATTTTTCTACCGATACTTTTATTTATTTGCTCTTATTTAAAAACAAGAGAAAAAGGTTCGTACCTTTTTAAGAATGGTAAAAGATTTTTTTAAACGCTTTTTTTAGGTGACTTAATATCGTTAATCCAAGCGACAATTTTTTCGATAATTACGCTTCGATTTTTCTGCTGCTTTTTGTCTTCGTTCTCGCAAAACGTTTTTTTTTTTTTTTTTTCTTGACCCTCACCGTTATTTCGCTTCCTATGCCATACAAGTATTTTTCTCCTTGCGTTCTCGCTCACACGGACATTTTGACCTCCCGAAATTCGACTCCGTAAATTACACACCCCGGCGTGCACCTCGTCGCTCGTAATTGTAACCTTTCATTGGGTTACAGCTACAGCTCGCAGGGTTCACCGGTCCCAGGATTTTTGGGCCTTTGACTCTCGGTATTCTCAGCGCAGCTTCGAGGAACTCGAGGCGGAAAGTCCGGAAATATGTTGAACTTTGCATCTCTATAATTATTGCAAAAATTAAATTATCTATTCTCCTTAAAATGGAATATTAATAAAATGACGGCCGACATTGTAAATGCAAAAAGCCAATATTACAAATGCAATTGTAAATAATCTCTCTGGCCATTTTTTCTCTTCTGAATTTCACGTACAAAAAAAATGTAAATTGTATGTAAAAAATATTTACACGATCCGAGGCAACCCAAAAGACACGTCTTCGGGACTTTTATGGTCAGCCGACGATCCATTGAAGCAAGAAAAAAAATATTTTTCCTTGTACTTCGTAAATCCTTGGAGATAAAATATTTTTTTTTACTCTGGAAATCAATGTAAACTCGAAGACTCTAAATAACGTCTTGAGTAGGCATTGTAAAAAGCGATCTGGACATTTTTTCGGCTCCACGCCCTTTTGCCAATAAATTGTTTATTGTTTTATTTTTGCACTTTGAAGGAATTACATTCCCGGAATGCGTTGTTAACCGAGGTCGTTAAAACTTTGTATATTTCTCTTGTAC
This sequence comes from Clistopyga incitator, assembly GCA_947507545.1. NCBI lineage: Eukaryota > Metazoa > Arthropoda > Insecta > Hymenoptera > Ichneumonidae > Clistopyga > Clistopyga incitator. Next base: position 1,674,686 of record OX382190.1, read on the forward strand.
GAATATACACGAAGTCTCAACGTACAAAAAAAAAATAAAGAAAAAAAGACATTCCTTCTTCCAGAGAAAGAGGAAAATCCAGAAAGAAGGTGCACGCATTTTGCTGTACTGTTGCTGCAATTTTGAGGATGAGGAACAGCGAAAAGCATATCCGGGCCTCGTTAAAATCGTTTACGAGCGGCGAGAGGCTGCGTTCAGTGGATCTAAGGCATCTCAGAAGAGTTCGCTTCTTCAGGAACGTTAACTTGGTCCACAACACGCAGAAAACGCAGGAGATGCTGCAGAAGAAAAAGCTCGGGAGCTTTTTCTTTTTTCCTGGCAGTTAAACGCCTCGACTCTTCTTCTTAACGTTGCGATTCCCTTTTTTTTATCGGGGTCCGTCGACTTCTTTCTCCGCTCGCTGAGAGGACTCCTCATCCTCCATTAAAACTTATCGCTAGTAGAGTGTTCGTTCCTCGAGACGAGTCGTCGTCCTTTTATCACTCCTCTCGGCAGAAACGGCTGCTTTTCGCAAAGCAAATCACAGCAGCCGATGCCGAAGCTGTCAGCACTAACTGCCGCAATTTAACTTTCCTAGAAATTCTGCAAATTAAAGAATACTCTAAACGGATTAGCAAAGAGAAGAAAAGCCAATTTACGGCCATAAAATTTGCCAAATGTCTTCTGCGTTTTCCCTGAAATCATTGTTTTACAGATTCAATCATTTCTCTGTGCGAAACGATTCATTTTCTCCGTTTGGTGATTTAATATACCGTCAAAAATGGAAAAAAAATGATTGGAATTGATTTTTAAATAAATTATCATCACTAAAAAAAAAAAACTAAACGTAAACTGCTTCCAGAATTTTTAGTCTTACAAAAAGCGAAAAAATAAAAAAAGTTAATTAACATTATACATTTTTTTCAATAATACTTTCAATTTATATCATTGCTTTTTTTTTGTTGGCTCTCTTCTCTTAAGTAAACAGGAAGGAAAAAAATGAATAAAAAAAAAACGGGGATACCAGAAGAAGTGCGTGGAAGCGTAAGTGATGAGGGAAGAGGAGAGTAGAGCTCAATGAAGACACGAGAGTATGGACGTCGTCGAAACGAAGGTAGAATAGCCAGGGCAGCAGCTGGTGAGAGGCTGAAGAGCCGAAGTGAAGAAGCGAGGAAGTGATCGCGAGTAGTATATTACTGTATACACGTCACGTAGAAGTTTGCAGAGGCGACCCGACCTGACCCGAAGAGGCGGCATGGTACACCTAATGCACACGATATATAACTACCCAAGCTTTTCCCCATGAAACCCCGAGTTCTTTCTCTTCCTCTCTCGCGAAAACCAATCAACCGCGGCTCGGAATGCGGCGTGGCTTTGCTCTGAGGCGAGGTCTTCCTCAGCTTCTTCTTCTTCTTCTTCTTCTTCCTCGTCCACCTTATTCTACTTTCTTCTCCTTCTTCTTCTTATGCTTGTACAAGGCATCCGATGTAAGAGCAGTCACGTTTTCATTTATTTATGATTTTTTTTTCCCCTCATTTCGACATTTTCTATTGAATGAAATACAAATTTTATTGAGTTAAATATTTTTGTAAATCTTCATGTTTTTCATTAAATTTTGATAATTACCATTAATTTGAAAATTCAGACTTGAATTAAAATATACCCTATATAAGAAAATGTATTAGTTTCATCGAAATTTTAATAGAATTCGATCGATTATTACTTCGGTTATGTGAACAAATTGCTAGAGTGAGCAAAAATAATATTGAAGGGTAAAAAAATTATTATTTCGAAAATAATATTGACCAAACTGACAGAAAATGCCCCATGCACAAGTTGCACTTTATTCAACTCGCCGGAGAGGCATCTTCCCCTCTCCATTACAAACCCCGCTATTTCTCACACTAACTAGTAGCACATTACGCACATACGTGCATAGATTAGCACACATATGTAATAATCCATGCATGTGTCGTACGTGAGCGCATTTTGTACTGCACGGTGAGCTCATAGTCATCAAAGGATATAAAACTCGAAGCGATAGCTCTCTCCGCCTGCTGAGAGACGATGAGCACACTGCTCGATGATTATTATTCCGACGTATTCGCGGGGTTCGTGACACCGAAGCTAATTGCTTCCTCGTTTGAGATATTAATCGGTGCTATTTGCTACTTCGTTTCCAATGATTGATTAGAACACTGCCTATAATTTTTTCTAATAAGAAATTAAAAACTGTCTTAATTATCGGCCATTATGTCACGACTAAATGGTACCTACATTTGATTGACAGCCAAAATTGCACAGAACGAAAATTATTCTCGCACTTGTATTTTCACAGAACCGAAATTATTATTTTTTTACATGAGATCAAGAATCTCTCACTTTTTTAAAATTGCTGTTATTAACAATAACAAAAAATATGCAATGTTTAACCCGCAAAATTTTATCAATATTTTGATTGTCACGTTCAAAAAGTGAAAAGGACCAAGAAAAATAAAAGGTACTTTGGGCGTTATTCTCACGCACGTGTGGCTCGATAAATTCTCCGTTACAGCTTCTCTTGGGCATCGACCTTTCCCGTTTCTTCTTCAGGAACCCTCTTCGGCACTTTTGCCTTGCTGCCTTTTCCTTATTAAGCATAATACACATACGAGTGTGGCTACAATGTGAAAAGTACTTGCTGCATGCAAATTGGGCGAAAATGTGTTTGTTAGTCAAGTGAATCTTTTTTTTTTAATTCACAATAAATTTGTCGTCTCTCTTTATATTAAAATCTTCCTCTTAAAAAAAAAAAAGATTCCCTTTACTCAAATTCATTTTAACGTCACTAAATCTGTTTCTCGGCGAAGCCGGAAACTGGCTTAACCCTTATTCACGAGAAAAAGGTTGCGAAAAAAGGGTAGTGGCAATTAAATAATTGGCTCATTAACCGGCGGTGCGTTTTACGATTCTCGGAGTCGTCGAGGACCGAATCGTGAGATAACGCGTAACGGGTCAGTCCTCTTCGTGTACGGAAACCCGCGCACACATACGGGAACTTTGGTCCACACAGAAAAATATCCGAGGAGTAAAACGGCAAAGTGCAGGGAAAGGATATCCCTGAAGGGTTCGGCGGAAAGAATGCACGAGGATTTTTGCGAGGAGAGGCTTCCGCGCGGTTTCCTCGCGAAATCGCGTATCTCGCAGCGTCAATTAGTCAGGCGGCATCTCGGACGATAAATCTTCTCTTCGGGAAGGCAAAGAAGAAAGAGGAGGAGAGCAAACAGTGCAGCCGAATTTACGATCGTAACCCCCTCCTCACTCTCTGCTGAAGAGCAGTCAATGCGACGACTCTTTCTTATGTACTTGCGCAGATCCTCAGCTCTGATCACGAGCAATGAAACAGAACTTCGACGGAAGAGAAGAACAAGCGTGCTCAACACCGAGACGAATTCTACGCTTCCGATGAATTCGTTAACAGGTTTTTCTTTTTCTCCAAATTCACGTTAATTCAATTACCGTGGAGTGAATTGATACGCGGGAATTATTTCTTTCGCCGAGCATTCACATTATTCTTCGGATATTTTGAAATTGTCGTTTGGGAATTTTGCTAAGTTTTTCTCGTTGTGCAGTGAAATTTGTTGGTATTTTTTTTTAATTGAATGGAAATGTAAAATGTTCCTAATAATTTGATGATATAAATAATTTTGTACCTTTAGCCTTTTTAATAATCCACATCATGTAATATTGTTTAAAAAAGGGAAATAAAATCGTAGATAAGCTGTAGTTTTCTTAACAGAGTTAAAAAAAATGTTATGCCAAATTTGAACCATTTTTCTTGAAATTAAAAAATGATAAGCGTACAAAATCCCCATTTTAGGTAAAAATGTTAGTTTCATTGCATTAAAAAAATCAGAAAAATGTTATTTTATGCTAAGTAACAGAAATCTACATACCCAGCACAACGAAAAACAGAAGAGATTTTTTTCCACCCTGCAGATTGGTAATTCCCTGCACCCACGTACAGGAAAACTCGTTTCCCATCCCAAGAGCAAGTAGTCAGGTAATCTTTTTAAGTACAAGATGACCATATACGCGCTTATCGTTTCTCTCAATCGTATAACGTTACAGAGGTAATATGATTCGTCTTATGGGGGCCCTTAATGTACTCATAAGACATAAAACCGTAGTGAGTCGAGGGAACTGCCGAAGATAGATAGGACCTGATAATCAAGCCTTATAACATGTGTGGGGCACGTGGAAAACAGGACCAAGATTGATGCACACCCTAACGAGACTCCTGTCAGCTTCGCGCTAAACATCAACAATCAACCCGGTGAATGTGTTGCGCGCTTGAGGGACTTTATTTTTCAAAACAAATTTCTCCATCGAAAGTACCACCGAAAACCACTGAATTTTTTTTCTTCCGATTTCAGATTTCAAAACAAATTCCATTAAATATTGAATTTTTAGACCTGGACTTTTTTTTGATTGCATTAAAAAATCTGAAAAAAAAAAAAAAATTGAGAGCTCACTTTTGAAAAAAACATTCAATGGAATATTAAATTTTTAGACTTGGACTTAAAAAAAAATTGTATTAAAAAATCAGCAAAAAATTGAGAGTGCTTTTTAGTGGTACTTTGATATGATCAATTTTGCAGCAGATTTGAGATGATTAAAAAAAATGAATGCTTCACATATGCATAGAAAGGACACTCGTTCACCCTCGAGTCTCTCTCAGCATGTCAGATTATATTTAGCCAGTTGATTTCGCTCTTTCCCTTGGCAAGTTTCATTTTCTCCTTTTTCCTGCGGTCGAGCCTCGCCACGAGGACAGCTGGCTCGTGTGGCTTATATATCGCAATATTCCATTGGATTCTGCGTGCGGGTATTTGCATGACAATGTTCGCGAAGCACGCACGTCGAGTAAGTACTGCCACGGGGAATTTCGCTGTGTCGAGAGCATTCAACTTTTCTTCCTTGCTTTCACTCTCTTGATTCTCTGATCGGAGAATACACGCGCAGTGCATGTGCTATCAGTAGGCAATTCTTTTTCCTTTTTTTTTTTTGGACCCTTTTGTGACTTATTGCATTACCATAATGTTCAATGTGTCTCAAGTTTCTGAGAGGAGAGAGAGAGAGAGAATCAGCACGAGTCGAGAGCTCTTTTGCAAATGAACCTTCTGTAACAAACTTCTGCATTGATAAGTCGAGATTTTTTTGAAGTATTGAGAAATTTTTTTTTGTAATACACAGTTTTTCAGATTTTTGGTGTTGCTTTTTGGGAATGGAAATGCATGTTTCAATTTTTTTTTAACAAAGTGTTTTCTTCAGAATTTTTTAAAAATATTGTAGAAAAATTTTGGTTGATTTTTAATTGTATATATTATTGTTTTTCTAGATCTAAAAATAAAGAAAATTTTCTGCACCAATTACACTTTCCCTTTCAGAGATTTTTGCTTGGGGAAAAAAAATTGTTATCAGTACCAATTTTTTTCAGCCCTTTTTATTTATCGGATTACCATAAAGTTCAATGTATCTCGAGTGCTTAAATTGGGAAGATAAAAGAAGGAATGCTTGCGAATGAGCACGAGTCAAGAGTTTCTTACCGTTGACAAGTCGAGGAGATTTTTTGGAGTCACGCGAGACATTCCGTTTATGTTGTATTTTGATGTTGCTTTCTTTTTTGTGTTTTTTGTGAGATCGAGAGGTGCGAGTGCGATTATTTCTTGGCAGGAAGACACTCCCGGCTGTTCAAGGGATTTCTTGGCTTCGTCTCTGTCGTCCCTTGGCATTTGTGGTTATTTCTCTCCTTTTCCAAATGTTGTTTGCCTCAGCCTCTTCCTCTGTATATTAAGAGCATCGTCGAAGGATCGCGATAAGGAAGACCGAGCCTCGAATTCATGGCTCGGCAGGCGCAGAATGTCCACGCCCGAAAAGAGAGAGCCCCTCTTCTTCTCCCTTCTCCCTGCGCCGAAACAAACTCAAGGGAATTAAAATAAAATGAATGAAAGTTGCGTGCGAAGGGACCAATAATTTTAACGAGGGCCAATCCCAACGTCTAAGCGATCCAACCCTCGAAAGGCGCACTCCACTCAGGATTTTCTGCTTTGACCAGAAGATCCGACTCCAGTGCACTTTTTAATTTTAATTGCGTTCGTGTATTTTCAAATTTGTGCGGAGTATTTATTTTTCAAACCTTAATCACGTTTGGAAATGTCTGTCATTTCATTTGTTAATTGATAACGATAGAATTTTAAAAAATAAGTATAATATTTCGACTTAAAAATTTGTTTATCTTTAAGAAAAATTTGTTTAAACACATTATATTATTTAAACCTTATAATCCGCCTAGTATCATCAACTATACCCACTTGATCCTTAACCACGAATGATTCGTGAAAGAAAGGTACGTAAATTCATGGTAAATATTCTCTACGTTCCCGCTGCTTCATCTTTATCTTCACGCACGACTGGGTTCGCTCTGAAACAATATACTCACGATCGAGTGCGCTCCGAGCGCGAATTATGCAGTATCTAAAAGCGTAACAATACTAAATCGGCGGCGTTTGAATTATCTGGTCGAATCCCAGTCGTGGTAAATAAATTTCAAGCGTCCACCCGCATAGAGCCTCGTTCGAATTCGCTCTCTCTTCTTTTTCCCTTCGTTCTCTCTTTGTTCTCTCTTGGTTATTCCTTCGTTTTCTCTTCCTTTTTTCGTCGAGGCGAACGTCCTTCTCTCTTCATTTTCGTTTCGACGCAAATTTCGTTCTCTCTTCGTTTTCTTTTCGAGGCGAATTCTCGTTCTCTCTTTGTTTTCTCTTCGTCTTCTCTTCGAGGGGAACTTCGAAGGGCTATCGGGTGAATATAAATTCAATGAATAATCCTATGCCGCTGGGGAGAAGCGAGAAGTCAAGTTCCACGCTCGAGTCTTTGGCTCTTGGGGGTTTTGCTGGTGAGATGCTGTGTGGACCGGTATATGGGCGGAGAGCTCTCGCTTCGGCTCTTGAACGGCTTCACAACGGCAAAAGCACACAGCGTTCGACCGATACGATACTTCTTCTCGGTTCTCTCGGTCTATAGTAGCCTCGGGACATCACGAGCTCTTCTCTCTTCAGGCTTAGCGACGGAATAAAAGAAACAAGGGACGAGAAGGATGCCAAGAGCAAAGCATCGCTCCCCCCCGTCTCCTTCGCCTCCTCTCTTCGCCTTTCTATATCCTTCCAGCTCTTATATTTCCTCCGAACGTCTATCATCTGTGCCACTGACTGAAGAGACGAGGCAATACCTCCTCGTCTCCTTCCCATCCAATACAACCGATATTTTATGGAAACTCGAGAGATTTATTTTTCCGCTGAATTATTGGCACGAAATTGCGTGAATATCGATTTGCGAATATTTGCGAATAAATTTCGCGGCGAGGATTTAATATTTCCGTGCGATCATTAATAACTCGTTCCGGAAATTCCCAACCAAAAATATACCATATAAAAATACCCGAAAATATCCCAACATCACCGGAACCCCCGAAAAAATAAATAAAAATAAATGAAAAGCGTTGCTCATAATTGCGAGTAAATTTCGCGGCGACGATTCTCGCATTCTCGCACGAGCGTTGATAACCGCGCGAGGCTCGTCACCGGGTAATTTCAGCGGCGAGTTGGAAGGACTCATATTATAGGATCCTTCGGTATGAAAAGCTCGGAGTGGTACGTGCCGGTGCGCAGGACGACGATACCATCTTGCGAATCCGTGCGAATCGCACGCGATATCGGTCGTGTTACGCGGCGCAAAACGCGCCGCTTCGAGCGGACCAGCGGCGTTTCCACATGTGCAAGAGATTCTGCGCGAGGACTCTTCTTTTATCCTGTTCTCGAGCCTCCTTAACGCTCTTCATACGAGAAGAGGAAGAGAAAGAAGAAGAAGAAGAAGAAGAGGTAGTCGACTTCAAAAGCGGCGCGTGAACGTCTCATCTCCGCTTGAAACGCAAGAAGGACTTTTGCTATATACACTATATATCCTATTCCTTTTGCCGCAGCAGCTGCGCACGAAGTCCGAGCGTTTGCGCTAGTCCGTGATGTCTGATTAGGCCGATATTACGGCGGCGAGTTATGGCGTTGCCGGTGAGCAAGCCCGTCATGCCTCTCGCCGTATTCTCCGCAACAGTCTTTGCCTCTATAGCCGCGTTGTGCTATTACAACGCGACTTTGCTTCAGAAACGGCCAACGGTTATTTCTATATTTGATTGGCAAGGTGGCGCTGGGGAATTGTCCGCGTGATTGAGATGCCAACGCGTGCGGAACTCCATTTTTTTACTCTTGATAAGACGTAATAATATAATGAAAAAGTGCGGAATTAAGATTGCGGTATAGTTGAGACATTTAACAAAACGCTTGCAAAGATCGCTTAGCTGTTTTTGTTGCAAGATGATAGATTTTTTAAAACTTTAGTAAACAAAAATAATCCCTCCCCCAAATTAATAACCAAACATATCCCAGAGGCGAATTCACGAAAATCCACCGGCGCATCTGCCGCACCGCTCATCTCCGCGTGTATTCCGCAATCAAGATACGCGCCGCAAGTTCGAATTTCATTTTTCGTTCCGGCGCGAAATTCGATAAGGGTTAAGAATGGAATAGAGTGCTCGAATAATGCGATTACGACGTTTACGAATGGAGAAGCGGAGGATGAATGTTGATGGTGGTACCTGGAGGAAGATGCGTGGTTGTATATAGCGTACGTAGCGGGAAGAAGCTGAAGATTAAGGCCACCCGAGTGGTAACGCGATCTCGGTGCGAGGGCATCGCTCTTCGTTGCTTCAACTATTCAGATGGCTCCCTCCGTCTCATTTTTCCGCAGCATCCTCTTCGTACACTGTTGCAGTCTTGACTCGCGGCGAGAATTCTCACACCCGCGCATTCCCGCAGATACATAACCGTAACTGTGCGGTCGAGGGGATAGAATGGACGGTCTACGTCCACGGAAAGACTGCACTTGCTTTTCTCTCGGTTACAGATATATCACGGTAGCAATGGCCGAGCGTAGAGGATCCATACGCAGAAGAGTTTCTTGCGGAGGATAGAGGCTCCGACTCTTCGGGGCAACGGTAGTTTGCTCGCGGATAAAACATCTCAATGTAACTATAGCGGAAGTAATTTTCAAAGTCACGATGGATCTTGACCCCGCCGACGGCGCAGCCTCCGACTGGACCTCATTTCATTTAAATTACATATTAAGCGTATGATATAACATAGCCTTTTTTGTGCCGCCTTTTTTTCTTCGAGCTTCTGTCAGCTTTTCTCAAGTTACTCGCATGGCAAGTTGACGGGGGTTGGATTGGATAACTAAAAGAAAAAAAAAGTCAATGAAAAAAGAAAAATCATGAACGCACCGTAAGATCGCAGAAGGAGTTTGCGAAGTACCATAACGAGTTTGATTTCGACGTGGTTATGATGGGAATTCGATGGGCGATTAGATGGGGCGCATTGGGCGGCGATTGATGATTTCGTGCGGGACGAAGAGTCGCGCGACACAACGCAAGCGTTTTACCGTCGACACGTCGTAAGTTCGCGAGGTACACGGGCGAAACACGATAGATAACGAAGGAGAGTCCTGCGGGAGAGCGAGACGAGGAGCGGATCTCTCTCTTTCTCGCTTCATCTCGGTGCGGAGAGGACTTTTAATGAGCCGCTCGCCGCGCACGGCTATTCCTCGAGATAGGATCTCAGAAGGCGACCCCGAAGAGGAGTAGAAGGCAAGCTTCGTTATAGCTACTCGGTTCGTCTCGCTTTTTCACCTTTTTCTTTTTTTTATCGAGACACTGTTGGGGTGTGGAGAGGAGGAGTGTATATGTTCCGATGATTGGCCAGCCGCAGTTCAAGGTCGCGCAACCTGTTCAACCCTTGCCGGAAAAAATTCTGTCCACCCTGTGTAAATAAATATGGCAACATTAAAACATGGTCGTGTGTGTTTATGTATCATTCCAACATGTGGGTATTAAAAAAAAAATTAATGAATATAGTATAGTTGAAAATAGTGACCCTGAAGATGCCTGGAAAATGTAATAGTTGTGTCAGGTGCAACTTTGTAACCCTGCGGTGAATTAATCTATTTCAAAGGCAGATTTGTTCATTTTTGTATCATCTCCTTAGGCAATTTTTGTTGGGATTACTGTTTTCGGTGATGCATTCCAACAATATATTATTTGCACTTCTGAATTTGTTCCGGAATTTCTTGTTGAGCTATTATCCTCAAATAGCGTTTCATTCTCTACAAAGAAATTCCGCAGCGAATTGCGGTTTCACGGTGGAAATTAGTTTCGCTTGTCAGCGTCTTCACACTTGTCTGTTTCAAAGCGTCACCATTCATAGTCGGGTGGGGGTGAAAATAGCGAGTGGCTAAAATAGAAAATGGCTAAAATAGCAAATATCTAAAATACCCAATGCCTAGAATACCAAATAGCCAAAATAAAAATACCGAATGGCCAAATCGTTCTTTCGCGCGGTAGAAAATCAAAATAATACAATGCGGTGTTAAAAATGGCGTGGTTGTTGCGCGTGGTAGAAAATTCTCACTGCGAAGTGGTATCGGCGAGGCAGAATCGACAATAGCCGGGAAGAAGTGCGGTAGCTGCGGGCGCACCGCCCATGCACAGAGCAAAAGGAGTCTCTGCAAAAATTCCGGAACAAAGCATCCGCTACTTACCGATAATTACCGAGGGCTTTATGGGAAATAATGGCCCCAACGGGTAACCCTCCTCGCGAGCTCCTTAAGGCTCCACCGACAGCACCAACAGAAGCGCAACCCACCACCGTATCAAGAGATATACATATACAGCACATGCGCCACATATAGACGGCCAAGAATATAGATAGATAGAATATGTACCGGCAGAATGGTCCCTTCTCTCGATCCAACTACTGTGCTCGGCAACTACTCTATGGAACTTGGCTTCTGCATAGCTACCACTTCTCTATGGATGCCCCGTACCCAGTATGGACACGGCGTTATTTCTCCGGAGCTTTTGCCGATAGTCTAACGTATGGGCCATTCCGTACCAACTCGACCAACTTTACAAATACGGTTCGCGATTTTTTATGCTGTTCCAACACATCAACAATGCACGTGAAATTTTTTTCAGATTTTTGGGCAACGTAGTTTTTTTGTTATTAATATTTGAAGGTAAACGAAAATGGCAATTTTTTTAAATTACTGCGATGAATAGAAATTTTGGTCCACAAATTGAAGAGAAGAAACCATTTTTATTTTCGATTTGTATTTTATGATTTAAAAAAAAATAACATATTTATTTTAAAAAACACCATAAAATATAACAAAGAAAAGAAAAAATAATTCACTTTGGTTTCTGGACCAAAAATTTCATTCTTTTTCAGTGTTAAAAAAAAATTCAGATTTGAAAAAATGGAGTTTTTTGTTTAGCTTTAAATATTCATAATTAAAAAACTACTCTGTACAAAAATCTGAAAGAAATTCTGCATGAATTGTTTAGACGGGAGAATAACATAAAAAATGGCTTACCATATTTGGGAAGTTGGTCGAGCCGGTATGGAATGACCCATATATAGGATAGGAAGTATACGAAGATCCTCTCCAGGCTCGCACATTATCGCGGCGCGTGATGATCGTTTCGTTGAGCTCTCGTTAACTTCTCGTTTATGGACCAAACCCTTTCTTTTCACTATTTCCTATGCCTCTCATTTCCACTGCTGTACGCGGCTTACGCTCTTTCTATATGCGGAGGATATTAAATTTAAAGCCCTTTTAGTATATCCCGGACAATGCTCAGGCGACTAGTTTAGCTTCCACATTAGCACTTACGGTTTCATGGGGCCCAAAGAGGTAAGTATCTTAATAAATGATTGTTATTTTACTGCAGTTTTCCGGTCGCTTTTATATACCGACGCTGTTTAGGGAGAATTTGAATTATTGTTATTGGCGAGCTTCCGCATCGTTGATTCACACGCAACACTATTTTTTTTATATATTCTTATTCATAACTAAAAATTAATTTAATTAGAAAAAAATATATATAAAATAAATTTTTTAAGTAACACAAATATGAAAAAAATTCTTTAAAATTTTTTTGGAGTAAAGCTCTTTTCGTTATGAGACCATAAATTTCCATTTTAGGCCCTCAAAGTGGCAATTTTTTTTACGATTAAATTTTGAGAAAATTCATTTGAATATGATAAACATTTTTGTAATTGAATTAAATATGTGTGATTATAATCGTAGAAATGCATCGATTAGGGATCAGCTGACTCAGCCGAAGGACTGAAATCATTGTTCCCTTCGAATAAATTCCCAGGACATTTTTCTCGAGCTTTTATCCCGCGTATCGATCATTTTGCGAACGATCGATTTCCGATAACGCTGCGGACTGTTCTCCGCTGGAAAGCGGAAGCGATAGCCTTCTTGGAAATAATATTTCCAGTCGAAACGAGAGGTCGAGAAGGAAGCATGGATTTGCACGGTGGAAAGAGGCGAGGCAAGGCGGGGATCGAGGATCGAGGATCGAGGATCGCGGATTATCGGCGAGTCGAAATCTGCATAGGCAAAAGTCGTGAACCATTAAAGTATGGTACACAACTATGTATATATACATGCTAAAGACACATATATACGGTATATAGAATCGATGCGAAGGTACACAGGGCTGCGGAGATTTTATGGCTGACCATAAACCATTTCCTCTTCTCCTTTTCCTCGCTCAAGTCCGGCTTTGGCGTTACGCAAGCTATACCACGTTCCGATCCTTCTGAAATCGGGGATAACGCCTCGGGTCTTGGCAGGTGCTCACGATGGATGAGAAAATGTATGTACAGGGCATTCCGTACTAAATTCACACCTGGGTGTGACCCTTGACCCCATGGATTTCATCCCCGATTTTTAATTTTATTGCTCCGTCTCTGAGAAGCAACCACCATTTTTGGTAGATTTTTTTTTCAACAATTTATATACTTATGAATTTTTAAATATATATATATAATTAAAAAGCGGAAAAAAATAATAAAAAATACCATTCTCTTTTTTTTATCGTAAAAAAATAGATTCCGAGCTTAAAAATTATGTCAAATTTTAAAATTTTGGATTTCGAGTTTTTGTAAATAATCACAAGTGTGTGAATTGTTTTTTAAAAATTCTGATAAAATTTAAGTGTGTTTTTTAGAAATGGAGGAATACCATAAAAAAATTTACCATGAAATTTGAGAGGTCGGGTTGGTATGAAATGCCCTATGGACAACTCCATGAATTTCTTGAGCTGCTATTAGAGCTTTGAAATCTCAGCGAGGGCTCAGCTCTTCTTGGCACGTGAATCGATAAACCACACCAGATATATATCCGGAAATACGTGAACCCTTGGAACCTCTCGACCCGTTAAACGTCGGACTTTGTAAACTTTGTGAGAAAATATTATACGGTAATATACATATATATATATATTATTTCATATATATATGTAATATCGTGGGTAATAAAACGTGTCCAGAGAAATCGAAGCTCCGGGATATCTTCATTCGATTCAACGTTTCGTTTTAGTATTAAATAAAGAATATTCATTACGGTTCATTTGAAAATCTCCGACGAGATTATCTCGACTTGACACGAGGAGCGAACGTCGTAAAATTGAGTATTAAGAAAGAAATGACTGCTCGTGTACATGTAAACAGATGATCTCTCTTTCTGTGATTAGGGCCAAAGTCGTGAGACTCCATTCGAAAAAAAAAACAAAACAATTCACGCACTGGCGAAGCTTCGTATCGTGAGATTATTTTATTTATTTCGAAAAAGAATTTGAAATGATTTACGAAGGATCGTAAATACACGAGAGTTAATGAGAATCAATTGATCAGTTCGATAAAATTGATTTAAAGGGCCGCGCCAGGTCATTTATTATTAAAAGGGCTATTCCGATTTTTATAGTTTTCCATTAATTTTAGTATACTTTACTTATACTTTAATATACTTTATAAAATCGTTAGATTGATTTATATGTATATTTAGAATTTTTGCAATTTTTTTTCATTTTCATTTTTTCATTTTTGGATTTTTTTCAATGGAAACGAGGCAAAGCCACAGGAGCCTGAAAATTATTGCCTCCCACGAATGTCCATAAATGAAAAGGATACCGAACGCTCCGAGTCCGCAGGTTCGTTCATCCGTCAAATGAACGCAATTTCCATCGACACCGCAGAGTGTTCGGTTGCCGAAAGCACGAGACCTTGTAGCGAGAGAAATATAGGGGGGAAAAAAAGTTTAAGGACAATGGAGCGGAAAAAAGGGCGAAACCGCAGGACGAGAATTCGGGTGAGAAAATTATCTGCATAGAAATATCCGAGAAGGTCTTCGATCTCAGACATTTTTTTTTTCTCGCTGTATCCCTTAAGGGCACTGATTCAGCATGAGAAAAAAAATTCTGTAAATTCACACTTTTTTTTGCCAACTGTTCAAAAATTTTCCGAAGTTTTTTAAAAGCAAAATTGTACATATTTAAATTCTTTTAACCCTTTTTTTTTCGAAATCGCGCATTAATCGTGCATCAAAATTTCAAGAAAATTTTCCATAGAAAAAATTACAAAAATACTCAAAGAAAAATCTTTTTGATAAGACATAAATTTGTTTTACCGTGTGATAAAAAACGAATTATTAATTTGTGCTCAGAAAATTCCCGTCACGCTTCGGACACGTCGCGATATTTGTTTGTTTCGTTTATTTTAATTCCGCGGTTGGTTTAAGGGCTAGTGAGTGGAGTTGCTCGTCTCGGGAAGAGTTTCTCTCGCCCGGAAGGCTGATGTTGACTCAGGAGAAGCTGAAGAGACCGTATCGTACGGTGCGGTAGCTGAGAGTCAGCTCTCATGCATTATTAAAGCGTTCGCAAATTTGTTTCTTCGGGTGTCGGTCCCCTTCCCTTCTTCTTTCGTGGCTGGACCGAAAAGGGACGACGCCCTTAAGCCGAGGCCTTTTTTGGGAGTCGCCGAAGGGCCCCGCCAACTCTTTTTCCCTTTCTCGTATTTCTCTACGCTCTGCAACACACTCGATGACTGCATTCTCCAAAAGACATGGCCAGCGACGAGAGAGATCCGATCGAGGACGAAGACTGTGAAGGGACGATCGACTCGCGGCCCTCCGCCCAACGGAACGATGAAAAATCGAGAAATCAGGAATGTTGCATTTGCATTTTAAATATAACGAGCAGGAGGCTATCTTGAGGCAAGAGATCAGACCGAACAACGCCAATATTCGCATATCTCGAATTCTCAAACGACTTGCCATTTAAATGTAATGATTTACAGACTTCAAACGCAAGATTTGCTTTGTTACTTCGTGGGATCGCCTTTTAAATATCAGACGTCTTCATATCGTATTTTCCACACGAAATCAATTTTTCACTATTTAAAAAAATTTTATTCCAAGAAAAAACCAACAGGCAAACAAAAAAAAACCCCTTCCCAAATTTCCAACTTCCTCTCCAATTTGTCAAGAAAAATTAAATTAAACATTTAATTCGCGTGTAATTTATTAATTAACTCGAGTCCACTGAAATTAATAACGCGCCTCGGTGAATAAATAAATGAAACGAATATTTTTAATTACCCATAAAAAATTCGTTAATCATCATTATCGCATCTATGAGAACGAGGAGCGGACTATCAATTACCGAAGTCGCCGCGGAGGATTATTCCGCCGGAGTCTCGGTGCGAAACGTGATGTGCGAAAGGTAGAAGTCGTTTAGGCAAACTCGCGCGACACATCGAGCACGAATAAACGCACGCGAGGCGGAGAGGAGCATTAAGGCGATTATACGTACGAGGTTGCCGAGGAGTTTATACCGGTAAAGTACACACCGGTGGAAGGAAAAGGTGTCGGCTCAGCGAGACGAGCGCCAAGACTCCACAGGAATTTTAACTAACGCCTCTAACGAGGTGTCGTGTCTGCTCTGCCATACGCGGAGAGTAAACTCACTTCGCCTAGTGCATGCAGATAGAAAGGAGAGAAAGAGAGAGAGAGAGAGAAATGGGGAGATTCGTTGCCAGGAGATTTACCTGTGCCAAGTTCACGGCCGCCACCTACGCACTTCATACCTTTTTCCCATTCTAAGCTTCTAATAGCTTCGCAGCTGTGGAATAGGAAAAAAAAAAAAATTTCCTGTGCTTTGTTGAAGACCTAGATGAAAAATAATAACAAGCTGACGATGAAATACGGCGACACTAATGGGAGTGTTTGGAAAAGATGCTGCGCTTCGAGAATTTTTATTTCCTGTCTGCAATAAAAAATTTTTTGATTAAATAAAAAATTGTGAGAGTGAAAAAATAATGAAGATCATATTATCTGATGGAATTTTTTAAATTTGTGCAGATTGTTAAGGGGATTTTTTTCGTGACAGCAGAGAATATTTCAAGGACAACTTCTCTAATTATTGTCCAATTTTTCCACTCTCTTATTCCCGTCAATCTGCAATTATTTCTTCAGTAAGCAATACAAAAAAAAGGAGAAGAATGAATTAATTTTAATTTTTCAATACCGGTATAAAAATGAGAAAACTTGGTTGTACATCCTGTCGACTTTGATGATTCATCTGAATTATGCACTCGCTTCTGTCCGAGCATAAAAAATGCTTCTGCTCATAGAATAAAGATAGATAGGCAACGAGTCTTGGTTGCGTATCGGTTGTCGGTGGGCTGATGCATCTGGCCGCATCTCTTCAGCCTCTCGAGAACCTCGAAGAGCCTGTCGATCTCCTTTCGGAGATTCACTCGCGGCTCGTCTTGTGTACCGCTAGAGATGCAATTGAGGCGGCATGCACCACAGAGTCACAGAGAAATCGTAGCTCCTTCGATGCCGTAATATAACGACGGAAACGCAACAAACTCCTGAGACAGATTGCAAGTCCCGCATCGGCCTTTAATACATGCTCAGTGTGTGTGAGCTGCACTTGAGAAGAGTTTCGTGCCACCAGCGCACTCGTCTCGCTACGGGGCATTCCATGCCAATTCTACTTCTCGAATTTAATCCACGATTTTTTAATCTCATTGGTCCATCTCTAAGAGGCAATCACAAATTTTTTAAAATAAAAATTCTTATAAATTCTGCATCAAATATTAATATTTTTTAGCCTAGGGTTAAATGTCAAAATTATGAGAAATGCCAGAATTTTCATTTCCACTCCTCAATATGTTCGTTATTAATAATTATTATAAGTATATAAATTGTTTAAAAAATTTACTAAAAATTGTTGCTTCCTATATAACCCAAAAAATCGGGATGAAATTTGAGACATTGAGTTGGCATGGAATGACCCATATACTAGTACATATCGCGGTGCACTATGCAGGCATTTTAGTCCATGTGTCTGTGTGCACTTGGACATATAAATTTATGCGTCGGTCCTTTGGCGATGCAGCGCCAATACGATAACTCTTGGGAATTGTGCGGATGGACACACGCGGCGAGTGGAAGGCTGGTAGCCGGCGAACTTAACGAGCCTCCGCCGAACACGGAATAAAGAATATAAGTAGAAGAATGAGAGAAAATGAAGACCGAGAGGAATGAACCAACGGAAGAATGCTTATGCACATGCACATGCACATGCACATGTGAGCATTATACGAGCCTCTTTATAAATCGACGATATGCGTTTACCACTGCGATTATTCGCTCACCCGTGTAATTCCCTATTTGCATTATTCCTTTTTTTATTTTATTTTCTACACATGAAACACGAATTTATTGTCAGGTATTCTTAATTTGTGAATTCGTAATTCTCTATTAAAATATTAATACCGATTTCTGTAATTTTGTAAAAAAGTTTTTCATTTTTAGTTTTTGTTTATTATTGCAGGTATTTTTTATGTATATTTATAAGACTTTTTTTTTTTTGTTAATATAAATAAAATGTGCATCACACAATTTGAATTAATTATTTTCTGCATTTGTCGTGAAATAATAGATTGCGACATGAATTATGGCCAATTGTTCGTGAGCACATAAAAAATATTTGTGACAAGTTTTCTAATGTTCTTCCGGTTGATTAATGCTCAAATATAATTGTAACGTGTGGGCACGTTGGATAATTGATAAAAAGTTCGTATGGCAAAGCGTTGACTGGTATCTTGAAGTCTTAAGCCTGTCGCAATAGTTATGGTGTTATTATAGCTGTTGCATTGGACCACCCGCGATTTTAATTTTTAATTAAGATATCCTCGCCTTTGCGCTCTGCTGAATAAATGACTATTTACACTTCGTTTTAATGAAAACGGTACAGCAGCACGATATTCGAGTATTATTATTTTTATAGTCAATTAATTCTTGGCAGTAATAACCACACGTATTGTCGCTAAACTTTTCGACGGGGCAATCGAATTTATTTGTTTACGCGAAGAATTTGCTCTTGGTCTAATGAATTTATTTGATTAAAACTAAATTGATTTGCGCGACCTAAAATTGATTTTAATTATTTTTTTTTTTTTTTTTTTTTTCCATTCATAAGAAACATGTCCACGAAATTTTCCACAATTTTTTAAAATCCAGCATTCTCAGAAAATTCTGACGCCCCGATAAATTTACAAATTTCTTAAATATTCTTTCGGATTGTTACTTCAAAAATATCTAATACAAATCAACAAAAAATTAATGATTTTTGATTAATTTTTTTTTAAATGCAGGTTCACAGAATTTTCTTTCATTCTTGCAAAATAATCTGGAAGAAATCGAGGAATATGGTCAGGAAAAAAAAAGAAAAGAAAGAAAGTGATGCACAATGTGCAGTTTGAATGGTCCGGCTGACGCCCAAGCGAATCTGTGGTGTGTCCAGAGCGGTGCGTGGTTTTGTGTGCCCTGAAATTGGCTATTTCCGACCGACAAGAGGTTGAGCTCGAGACAAACCGAGAGAGTACCTTTACTTGCTTCCATAGAAATCTCACCGTAACCCCTTTTGTCCCGGATTCCCCTCGCGAATGCATTCGCAGTGCCGCATGCACTTTTGCCTGCATTTGCAGTTCGCTGAGTTATCCTTCCCTCTCTCTTCGTCGGGGCAAGAGAGAGGGAGGGAGGAAGGGAGGGAGAGGGAAGGCTAAAGGACCATTGGCGAACTCTGCGTGACTAATTGTCACGAGAGGAACGGTGTGCTCTCGCACACCATTTTCTGTAATTATTATTCACGCTCGCATTTGCCAATTCCCAGAAGAGTGCCACTTTTGCAAGGCGGTGCCCTTGCAAAACTCATTATTTATTGTTGTTACCTCATCCTGCGGTCTCCGCTATTTTTAATTGAATTTTCTGCCGACAACTTCTGTCGTTTTTCGTAATAAGTTAATATTCGAAAAACATGAACATTGCCAATAAACTAATGGGTGGTAATTTTTTTTAAATGTTGCACATTTTGTAAAATTTAATTTTGAGAAATTTTCGATAAGCGATTAAATTGGCAATTTTTCTTCGCGTCCGTTGCCCTACAAAATTCAGTGTAAGTAGAAGTGAAAAAGCAAGCAGCTACAATTTTTCATTTGCACTGAAACAAATTGCGTTTGTACTTTTTTAACTAGAAAATAATCCAAAAAATTTCATATCGAATTTTGTACAGTTATCTTTTTTGCAAATTTGAAACAAATTGATGTATGGTAATAATCCCTCTCATATTTTTATGAGGCTATTTCTCAAAAATAAAAATACATCTTTAACGTGACACATCAATACGCCATTATTAAATTGGCAATTTTTTTCACTCACGTTGCCCTACAATATTCGGTATAAGCAGGAATGAAAAAGGAAGCGGAGAAAGAGGCGCGTCCACGCGTTCGCAGAACAAGTCGAAGAGCGCGCACGCCAGACAATGTTATCTCATCCGCGGCATCGTTTCCCCGCGCGAAGGCGTTATAAGGTCTCCAGGTGTTGTTCGTGTGTCTCCTCCGGAGCCTCCCGTTGATCCTGGAGAACGGGAATGTCTCCGGTCCATTTTGGCGATGCCCTCGGGAATCCGTTGATTTTTCTTCCTCCTTTTCGTGTACCCCATAAAATTTCTTCCTCTCCGTTCTCGTATTTATGTATACGGCGATTATTTATTTATGAGCCATTTTTTGCGGCCATTTCTTTCTCCCTTTCTCCAACTACAAACAAGAGTTGCTACGTGCTGTTCGCTAAAGCACGCGCGTTTCGTACTTTCGCTTTCATAAATTCGATTTTTCGATCGAAAAAGTAATGAAAAAAAAAGAAGAAGAAGAGATTACAAGAGTGTGCTACTAGTCCCCAGGGAACAAAGTTTCTTTCCAGCGTTTGCTCTTATTTTCAGGGTTCTTTCTTCATTGCGTTTGTCCGTCGACAAGTGCATCGGAGTATATAAAGCATTCCGTGTCAGTTCAGCCATTAAATACGTTATTTTTTTAATTCTTTAATTCCTAGGTTTTTATGTTGACCATTTTTTTTTGTCTAGAAATTGACTGGTTGATTTTAATCGAATAAGAAATTGATTTAGAATTAATAAAGTTTTGTTATTTTAAAAAGATCCCATAGTTCATTCCATTAAATTAACTGCACCAATTTCTCTGAGTGTGTGTTATATAAAAATGGGATAAAAGCAAAAAAGTGTCTAAATGAATGAGAAATAAAATAGCAGTGTCGAAATTGACAGAGAATGCCTCATACGTAGTAGAAGAAAGTCGGACTCGTCAACGTTTGGATATCTCAATATTCAGCCTCTCACCAGTCTCATAAGTATACAGTACAGTCAACTGTGTCTCTTGCACATAAACACGTGCACTGTTACGTATATATGACTTAGCACGTGTGTGTGTGTGTACGTGAGTATTCACGTAAACACGCATACGCTTAAGAAAAGAAGACTCTCCACCAGATACCCATATATTATCGAAGATGTAGATGACCCTCGGCATTACACTGGTCGTCCATTGTCCTCAGCCAAGTTCGCACAATGTATTGTCAGTTCGGATGCATATATGTATATATAAACATATACAGAAACTCTTCTTCCTTTTATTTCTACCTATTTTCTCTCTATATCCTCTGCGCTCTTCTTCTTCCTCTTCTTCAACGTTTGCACCTTTGATGCTGAGGTCCCAGGATCCATAAACATATCGTCACTTCCTCAGGTTATTTCCAACGATACCTGCACCTCCAGAAGCCATTTGAATGACTTCTGGCCAATAATCGGGTTACAATCCACTGCAATTCGCTTTGCGTGCGAGAAGTCCCGCTTTTCGCACTTGTAAAATAAAGTTTTATCGCACTAGGGCCGTAAAGCGCTATTATACACAAATTTATCAAAATTCCACGGGGAAAGTCGCACTGATGATTAATTCTTATACGACTCACGCAATCGGATTATTATTGGAGATTATTTTTTCGAGGATACGTTGGGCTTAAGAGTGAGGATGGAAAGTTCGAGGAGGGAAGACCAACCGAGAGATGGTATCGGTATTAAGGTACAGGGCACTGCCAAGAGAAGTCCACCTCTTTCAGGATAGCCCGCGACTTTATCGCAAATCTGGGCTTGCAACTCTCTTCTTCAGCAGCAGAACCGAGTCGAGGCGAACGGCAACAGCATCACGGCGCTTCCTTACCGATCTTCTCTCATCTCTCTTCTCCCTCTGTGCTCTCCGGTGCGTGTCTCTTGTGTACCTTGCTCTCCTTATCCGTCTATCACTCATTCAACGTTTCTCGTTCTTGGCCCGCGTGCATTCCTCGGTATCTATACGCTTTTCTCTATCTCCTTCAGGGCGAACGTGCGTCCTCAACCGCTCACGTAGACTGCCCCTTAAGTAATAAGAAAACTAGACGAAGATTTCTGGTCGCACGACACGTCGACATCAACTAAATTGGTTCAGATCTCGAGGCTACGATTGCGCGGCTGCTTTTCTTCGTGCTGTGAAAACGTGTGTGTCGTCGTGTGTCGCTCTCGTTTTTTTTCTATTCTGTTTTTATTTTCCAGAAAAGATTGGGTATTTATCGAGGCGATGCCGCGTAGTCACGTTTCTTCGGGGCTTTTCAAACGAGTTTCTAACAGATATGTGGCATTTGCTGTCACATCACACACTATTTTTTCAAATTCTGAGATCTGCAGATTTTGGGCATATCAAAGTAATATTAAAAAATATGTGGGAATTTATTCAGATTTTTTAATCCAATACTCAAAAAACGCGTTACCAGGATGTGACAATTATTTGACACTTTTACAAAACCTCGATTTTTGAAGTTTTGGATTAAACAATCTAAAAAAATCAGTGCAATTTAGTGGTACATTGATATTACCAATTATGGAGCAAATCTGAGATGGTCCTTAAAAAAAAATTGCATTAGCATATACGATTTTCTTCGTGTTATGAAAACGTTTGTGTCGTTCCTGTTTTTTCTCTTCCCTTTGTACTGTTATTTTTTTGTTATTTTCCAGAAAAGCTTGTGTATTTATCTGCGCGAAGCATTCGTCGGGCAGTCACGTTTCTTTAGTTTTTCCAAGCGAGTTTCTAGCAGGTAGATATGGTATATACGTACGTTTTGTACGAGCACCAATTCCCCGGAGTGCAATCGTGACCGTAGCAACTCCTAGATCAAATCTTAACCGCGAGGTCTCAGAGCCACGCTCGAAGAACTACGAAACGACGTTTTTTTACGTTATTTTTCTAGTCCTATGGTCTATACGTGTCACGAATTCTCAAAAAAGTCACTTCTATAATATAAATATTATGCGAGAGACTCGTTTTATTTTACGGGTTCTACGAGTTATTTATTAGGCCGGCATTAAAATAGTGCACTCTTCGCGCGAACTCATTATACATTCTTTGAGAATAGGATTTTTTAAATCCTGTTCCACAGAACTTGATTTTATTCACCGTCCTGGCAGTATAATAATAATAACTCCAAGATTTATGGTTTTCCAGACCAAACATCAGAAAATGCCAATTTGAAAGAGAAATGTTAATAGTACTGTTAACTGCAAAATGACAACTATCAATTTTAAGCTCACGCAATTATTTTCAGTAATGGCCACTACCAAAATAGTTATGGAAAAACTGGTTGTATGAATAAAGAATAAATAGGAATCACCAATACCATAATTTTGTCTCAATGCACCGACGAATTTTCTTCTTTTTAAGCTAGTCAAGTCCTTCGTACCGAGAAGGCCGAAAAATGCCCTTCTCCAAAAGGAGTTCATCGTGGGCACCGTCTTGAATATTCAGTGTCCGAGGACACGTATGAAATCGAAAGCGAGAATGCGTTCGGCGAGGATCCGATTTCCTTGAAGCTTTTAGCGCTATTTAGGTGATCCTTTTACGGAGCAAGCGGCCCTTGAAGGGCAGGCCGTTCTCCGCGCAAGCAAAGAATCGGAAGAAGATGAAGAAGAAGAAAAAAAAGGCAAAGCACGAGGAAGAATGACAGTTGTCCGAGCGAGGAGCCCACGAAACAAGTAGTGAGAACAAGGAGTAGCTCTCCTGCGTACAATGAGGTAAGGAAAGCAGTTGAGAGTGTAAAAAAAAAAAAACGAAGTAGAAAGAAGAAAAACATCTTCTGGACGACGAGTACCAAAATGGCGATTTCTCGGTCCTCTGCGAGAAGGAAAGATAAGCCTTTGTGGAGAGAACTTGAGCAAGAGGTTGGCGAGCAGGACAACGGATCTCGTCTGGCTGGTCTCACATTTCGCGAATCCTCCGCTATCATATTTTATATAAAAACCCCAACCACTCACCGCGCAGCTTGGCGCGAGCCTGCCGCCCCACGATCTTGATTTTTCTCTTACTTCTTCGCGTTCGCGATTTTCCTTTTTCTCTTTTATTTTATATCTTCTCTTTTATATTGTGGTTGTTGTGTATTTCTACCTGCTTCTGGCTCCTCTTTCCTCTACAGAGCGCCCTCTTCTTCTTATTTTTCGTCCCTTCTCTCCACTCGTCGCAGCATATTCTACAAACTTGGCGAAAAAAAATTTTGTCACGCGTGTTTCCGTTAATTGAATAATAACTCTCGGCGAATGAATTGTAAAAAGTGTAACGACAAATATGGATCTTCTTCATCATTTTCACCACAGTCTGAAAACTTTTAAGGTGAAATTAAAATACGTTCGACACTTTTAAAAATATGGAAAGTATTGGTATGAATAAAAAATGAAATCTTGACCTCGGACAAAGTCTGGTACTTATTTGGCACTTTGATGGGACGAGATTGTGACTAGTTTTTTGCTGGAATATATTGATATCGTTACGTTCGCTGCGTGTATTCGGCGAATCGATCGATTCCCGATAATTTAATCTGTCTCGATGAACAATCTCTATCTTTATTTTCATCTTGAGCTCGTATACTCGCTACTTCGTACCCTGTGAGTCCCTGTGTTAGACTGCTCCTCGGGGAATCTCCTAACGGCGCAGTAAATCGATTCCCGGGGATAAAGCCGGACGGAAAGATCGCGCGCGATTTGCCGTCGATCGATGGCGGCAATTTCGCCAACGTATACGCGTTTATCCGCCGTTTAATGCTCCATTTGTTTCGCCGCGGGGACCACTCGCTCCTCTTCACCATCTCTCTTCTTCTCCTCGCTCTCTTTTACTTCGACCATATCTTCAGCCACTGAATTTCAACTTAAACGCCGGATGTAATCATCGATTATTGAGAGAAGTCGGTCACTCGAAAAAACCTGCATTTTTTATTCATCATTAACAAAATCGAACTATTAGTCACATGATTCAAGAGAAAAAAGTGTATGGCAATTTTGGACCAAGTTTATGGAGTAAAAATTAATAAAACTTATTGCATATCAAGAAATTTTTGTTTTGGGTCTTGGTACACGATTGAAGTGACTGGCCTCTTCAAGATCTTGAATCCTGGGTTATTATGAAGTTACTACAGCAATGATACTTCTCGAAACTCACGGGAGGTCCGCTCGCTAGTCTCACTTTATTTTTATCGCGATATCCTTAAGTACGCGTAGCGAACAGCAGGTTAAACTTGAACACCGGACGCAATTATCAATCTCGGTCATTTGCGAAAGAATGACTGGCAAAATGAAGGTTTTTTTGTCCTGCCTAACAAGTTCAACCTAGTATTTTAGTTTTGAGTGCCTAACGGGATGATTTTTTTGTGCTAAATGTTACGTTACCCTCGGCTAATACGAGAATCACAGTTATTTCAATGTGATTACAAGTGAAAGCTGCATAAAACAATGTCGCCTTAGGAATCAGAATATCTTGCATCAAACTTGCTAATTTCTTTCGCCTCTCCTTCAAGTAAATCTTCGCAGCTGTAAATCACTGCTTCAGTGATAAATGCAGCCTACCGATCGATTTTACAGTTTCCTTGACTAAAAAAAAAACGACTTTACTATATGCTCATAGAGTAAATGTTTCTTTATATTCAATGAAATGTTTTCTTTGAAATCCAAGTGCAACATTTCATTGAAATCAATGAAAAGAAAAGAAAAAACAATGCACCAATTTTTGTGAAATGTTTTTTTCTCAATGTATCTTGCATCAAACCTGCCAATTTCTTTGGCCCCCGTGTTCGAGTAAATCCTCGCAGCTATAAATCACAGGCCCAGTGATATATGGAGCTTGCGAGTCGATTTTACAGGCCGTGTGCGTTCCCATCGGCAGGGAGAGCTTAAGGGCTGTCTCGAGGGTCTAGGAATAGCGATTTAGCGATAGCAATGATACACCTACGGACTCGAAGCGTCCAGCGTGAATTCTCGCGCGGTATTTTCCTTATTTCTCCGTTTTCTTGGGAATTATCGATCATCGATCTTCGAGCTTGGCACATGGAAAGGGATCCTCTTTAGATTCGACCCTTTCGCGTTTCCTCCGCGCCACAACTTGGCCTTCGCTGTCCCGAAGATCGGCAATCGTCTTATTGCCTCTTCCCCCTTCTCGCGCACCGAGTGTCGAACAATTAAGCCACGACTTTCGTGCATTCGCTGCAGGAAGTTGCGTTTCAGACAGAAGGACAGTTTCTTGTCTTCCGAGAGAAAAACGAGAGTCTCGTTATCAAGATCAGAGCGAGCTTGTCATCTCGGAGGAATTTACCGTCGGTCAAGAAATCCGCACGCGAGCCTCCAATCTCTTCCAGAAAATCTTAAAGCGGTGCGAGATCCTCTCGCACATTCTTCACTATTCTCTCGCGATTCGTTGACACCTGTGCACACACACACACGCACACACACAAACACTTCCGCGTTATAATTGCAATGGAAATTTCGATGAAATTTTACTCACCAGGCATGCAGACACAGCGAAATGTCCCGGGATCGTCGAGACAGGAACCGTCGTTTTGGCAGGGATGAGATTCGCACTCGTTCACGTTTGTCTCGCATCTTGGACCCGTGAATCCCTGAGTGCAATTGCACGCGAAGGAGCCAGGCGTGTTCACGCAGATGCCGTCGTGCTCGCATGGAGAACCTGCAGAAAAATCAATCGTATTAGTATTCGGTAGATAGTACATACAAATTAAGTGCAATACCAAAATTCAACAGTTGAAATTAAAGGTTTAAAAATTATTTTAGTCGAACAAGCTGTAATTATTTGTGCCTCCAAATAAACTAAAAACCTGGATTAAAATGTTATTGCCAAATGTCACAAAATGATTTATTATTTTCTAGTATTATAATAAAATAAAATAAATCATTTTACTCAAACAAGCTGTAATTATTTGTGGCTCCAAAGAGACGAATAATAAATTAACGTCATATCGATAATCCAATTAACTCAAGAAGAAGGATCATTTGTAATTGACTTTTTAATTTGATTAGGTTGATGCAAAGCCATATCGGATACTCAATCACTCTGTACACATCATTACAGTTACCGAGGAATCACTTTCTCGCTCACGATCCTTCTCAAATTGAATCTAGTTGATTTTTCGATTCGCATTCGATTCTCTCACGCGGTGCAAACTCTCACCGCCGTTCCATTTCACCCCGAGGACTCTCTTTTCGTCTCGCTCCTTGTGCTAGTCGACGCGAGTGATAATTAAAAGGCGAAGGGACGCGCGCCGCATGATTAATGCGCCGGGCAAGTCCGGGCGGACCGACTCGCTCTCGCTCTCCTCGACTTCATCCAGCAAAACGCGCAGCCACCAAGGAGAAAGAGAAAAGAATACCCTAGAATGCGCTTGCACTGCGCTTTACAGCGCTGAGAACTCTGACGTGCATCCCGGAGAAACCCGCTCAATAAATGCATAACAAAGATCCTTAATTGGCAGATTTCGATCTGTGACTTCGAGTTTTTAGTCACCGAGAATCGACGATCCTAAGATTCCAAACTCGGCATAAGGTCCTATAAAATATTTATGTGTTTATCTATTTTTCTGCAAGGATATTAATTGAATTTTGAAAGAAAAACAAGGATGCTGAGGATTTAATCTGGACCAAAAATATATTTCTTCAATAATTTAGTCATTTTGTTCATTATTTTTGTCCCACTTAGCAGAATTGTAAATTCTTATTGAATTATGATTTTTAAATTATGAAATTGAATAAAAAAGACTGCAAATAATGTATGAGGATTAATTTCACCAAGAGAATAACCATTAATTTATTTAATAATTGATCAAATGTTTGATGAATAAAATGATGGAGGTTCAATTACAGATTAAAAGCTCGAGCTGCTCTTTAAATTTGTAGATTTAAAATCAACGCAGCCTCGAAGC
This sequence comes from Clistopyga incitator, assembly GCA_947507545.1. NCBI lineage: Eukaryota > Metazoa > Arthropoda > Insecta > Hymenoptera > Ichneumonidae > Clistopyga > Clistopyga incitator. The sequence goes on from OX382190.1 coordinate 1,702,298, forward strand.
GATCGAGAATGATTTATCAATATTATACTGCATTTGATTGATTTCAATAGGCCTGGAGTTTCTGTAAAAGGCTTTATTCATATATAGCAACGGGTAATTGTAAACCGAAGGCGAAATAAGAGTAATGCGGAGATATGAGAAGGCTGTCTGCTGTAAAATCGAGAGCGAGAACTGACTGCTCGAAATGTGGCGTTATGCAGCTGAACCGCGCACATACTTTCATCATCGTACGTATATAAGTACACATGGCGCATTTCATGCCAATTCTCGAATTTCATTTCCGATTTTTTTATGTTATTGTGTTCCATCTCCAAGAAGCAATGTAAATTTTTATGTTTTTTTTTTAAACAATATATATATGCCTATAATTGCTTACAACGAAAATATTAAGGGCCAGAATTGAAAAATCTGACAAAATTCTCATAAAACCGGAATCAGACATCAATTTTTTTAAATTCATGAAAAAATACCACTCCAATCCGGAAAATTAAAAATATTAAAATCTGATCCAAGATTTACAGGAGAATATTTTCACATTTATAAATTACTCCCCTCATAATATAGTTTCGAATAATCATGAATATAAATTGTAAAAAAAATCGAATAAAAATTGTCGTTACTAGAAGTAAAATAAATGAATAAGAACTTATCGGAAATAAAATCCGAGAGGTCAAGGGTCGGACCCAGTTAGACTTGGTACGGAATGGCCCATATAAATTCGTGGTTATCCGTAGATGGACATACTCGCCCTGTTGTTTGGCTTGCGGTTTCGAGCTCGCCAAACTCAGAGGGACACATGAAGAGGAGAGAAATTTCACGGAGCGCAATGCGTGCATCGCTGGACCAAGAGACAGAGGCTGAGAAAGAGTGAGAAAGGCAAACAACTGCAACGACAACGGCGACCAAGAGACGCGCACCTGCCGCTGTCGTACGCGAACGCGCACTCGCCAATTATCCGCAATATTTATGGACTTTTCCAAGAGTGCTTCGCAGCCATTTGCACATATACACACGCACTGTGCTTAAGGGTATTCGGTCGGCGAGTACTCACTTAACTAGACACTCACTCGCTGGCTACTTGGTCAAGTACACCGAGCAACTAAATTCATTACCCACTCGAGTGCTTATTCGCTTATCCGAATATTGCTGTTAATTACTGCTGCATTAAAAGCTGCTTAGTTAATTTATCATTACGTATATAATTTTTATCATTTTTAATTAAATTTCACCTCCGATAGTCTTTAATGTTCATCGCGTAAATAGTTGTAGTATTGCTTTTATGGAAATTATCTTGAATTATTATCAGCAGCTTTTGGAGCCAGGTTTTCAATTTCTTCCTTAGCATCGAACAATTTATCATACGTAAAAAAAAAGAAAAAGAAAAGTTTCCGCTCCGAAAATATGTCGTGTGACACGAAATATTGTGAGCAGTTATAATGAAGAGGGCGAACAGGTTCGATTGCTGATATGAGAAGCGTGCACTGTCGGATCCGGAGCGCGATGTGACACACTTTTTTACGCGCATTGAACGCCCCGAGGAAATACAGTTACGTTTCACTTGGCAACAGGATGCACCAGAAATTCGCACGTGTCAGAAAAGCCCCATTGCATATGCCATAGGTGGACAAGTGTATCGCCTTAGGATATGGTTCTGTAACTGAAAGAAGAAGAAGAGGACGAGTGAAGAAGATTCCCAGGGTGAGAGGCGACGTTGACTCAGAAAGCGACTCGTGCTCTCTTCGCATACCGTTGTCGTGTAATTCGCGAGCCTTTTTCCACCATTGTAATTGGCTCCCGAAGGCTCTTTCGCTTCTGAGCCTCGCGGACCTCGTCTCGTGAGTCCAGATGCGTCGCCTCGGTAAGAAACGCATTGCAAAGCCATGTTTACAATGCCGCGAGCCTCTCATCGGTGCACATCGGCTTCGCAAACTCAGTTGAGAATAAAGCGCGACAATTTCGCGTCCACCGTCCGATTAAATAATGTCTGAAGAGGTCGACCGAGCCAAAAGAAGAATTTCCATAAAAGTGCACGAAGAGTCGGTGCCGATGGACGCTCTGAAAAATCGAGCAACAATTAAATGCAATTTTTCCATGGTTTGCCTTTCTTTTTCTTTGCCTTTGACGTTTGATCGCTTCCGCTCGGAGGATCGATTGTAAACGAGGCGAGGAGGAGAAGGAAGAAAGAAGTTGCGTTCCGGAACGCGAAATTACGATCTCGGAGCCCGTGTCGAGTTCTTGCTCGGCGAGGAGAAGAGAAAACGGCAGGGGGCGAGAAGAAGAGATGAGAAAAGAGGAGAGAGGAAACTTAATCTACCAGAAAATATGCAATCTAGATAATAACAGAGTCGCGGGAGTGCATCCACGGGCGAGAGGTCATTATGGTTGTTATTAAACTTAAAATAACGTTTTAGCGTTTAATTAGATTCGTTCGTGTGTGCTTCTGATGAGGATGCTGCAGCTCGTGCGACGTTCAAACTTGGATGCTGCGATGCAACGATGCAAGTGCATCGTATGAGGAATACGACAGTGGACAGAAACCGATGAGTGGCCTTTTAATGGTTTTTCAGTGTAAAAAACATTCTTGATTTTATAAAACAAAGCAAAAGTTTCCTTGATTTACTAATTTAATTTCAATAACCAATTAAACTTCTGCTAATAAAATGATAGGATGCTGATGCATCGATGCAAGTGCATCATGTGATAAATACAAAATTCGATAAAAAAGGATGAATGCACTTTTAAAAAAATAGGTGTCCACTGATAATTTCGTCCAAAATTCTAACCTGTGCAGCTGTCGCTGTGTTCAATTTGACACTATTTCCAAAACTGATTGAAATCCAAGGCACATTGAATGGCGTACGAATGTTATTGATCAGAAATCGATAGAAAAGTGGAAATTGGAAGGGACCGATGTGTCCTAAAGTGCCAATGACTGTGACGGGGTGTCGAAACCACGAGGAGAGAGGGAGAATAAGGGTCCTCTTGATGTCTCTACGAAAGCTGGGGGCCCAGGTATGGCGGGGCCTCAACCTATACTATCCAGGTATAATATATGGCGAGGAAGGTGAGCGCGGGTGCCCGAGAATTGAAGGTGAGGCCCCCAGGGGTATCGGCTTACTTCTCTCCCGCACGTATATAGTATTCCTATCCTCGTTCACCTCCACCTTCTTCATCTTCCTCTTCGTTTTCTTCGCAGTTGCTTGGCGACGTTGCCGAATTTCGTCGTCACAATGGAACTCTTTGTTTAGCGGATTGCAGGTAGTCCCTTCCCCGCGCCCTCTCCCCCTTCGCATGTAATACTATATCGTTATTATTTGAGGAAGTACAGAAGCAGGATTACAGTATTCGTATCGCAGAATTGTATCTCTTCGGGTTTGAGCCAAATCGAGCAACGATTTATCCGAGAAAAAAATCAGGCCCAAAATAAACGCGCTCTACATATTTTATGCAGTTTATGGTGTTTTTTAATCGTCTGAAATAATTTCAATTTGTTGACAATTTTACGTGATCTGCAATATTAAATTAAATATCGTTAACTTATTAATATTTTGAGGGAGAAAAAAATGATATTTACTTTCTACCCTGCGAAAGGGCTTGCGATTTTAGGTAGAGTTTGCTTGACGGATTTACCACGAAGGGATTTTTGACTCGGGAAACATGAGAAATTTACACTCTGAGGAATCACGAGAGGAGAGTAAAGGAGTGCGAGAAGGTAGAGGGAGGTCCTTCCGCGTCCTGGAAGCAACATGAGTGAGCATAGCAGGACGTGCCAGTGCGGTAATCCGACGCCAGACGTCGGTGGTCTGCTGGTTGGCTTGGTTCCTCGGTATGGCGACGAACAACACGAACAACCGGGAGAGAATGGCTTCCCGGAATTTTTGTGAAATTCATAAACGAGATGAGGTGAGCACCAGCCAAGACCACGACAAGGAGAGAGCAAAAGAGTGATAGACTTGAAACTGAGACTAGAGAGGAAAAGATAGAAAGCAAAGGAGATTTCGTCGTGAGTAACTTCAACTTTTACGGAATTGTATTTTTTTGATAGATTTCTTTCTTCTCTTTGGATTTTATTTTTGGGAAAATGCATAAACGATATTAGATTAATGAACTTGAAACTGAGACACGAGAGGAAAAGATAGAAAGCAACGGAGATTTCGTCGTGAGCAACTTGGAGTTTTACGACATCGTATTTTTTCAATAGATTTTTCTCTTCTCTTTAAAGCTCTTTTATCATTCGTTCCTATTGCCCGGAAATTCCATCGCCGAGATTCACAGCCTCCGCTACGACTCTCCGAGGATTTTATGATTTTATATTGTCTTTATAGCGCAGACACGCGGATAGCTAGTTTATTGCGAGGGAACGAACCTCCAGGAAGTCTGAGCTTCAAAACTCGCCTATACTCAACTGCTGCTCGTTGTTACTGTGAGCTCTTTATCGTCCAGGTCGTCGTGCGCCCCAAGGGAAGAGAATAAAGTCGCATGCGTAACTGAAAGTTCGGAAAAAAAGAAACGGCGTAAAATCTCCGTTACAGCGAATGGCTTAAAAGAATATGATGTCCCTGAACTTCAAAAAAAATAAAAAATAAAAAATGGAAAAAGCTTCTTTCGATTCACCAAAAAACCAAGATACAAAAAAGAAGAAGTGACTAAACACTACAAAAAAAAAAAAAAATGGACCGAATAGAACAACAAATGAAGATGCGAAAGAGAAAAAAGGAGATGATGTCACTAACCATCAACGAAACGAAAAATCTTTTTCCAATTGCAAATTGTATAAATCCACGAAGTAAGGGAAGTGAGCTGAATGTAACGAAAGCCACAAAAAGTGCAAAAACCTCATCGAAGTGGAAGAAGGAGAGAAAATGCGATGCTTCGAAGGGAAGACTTAAGGACGTACGAGTAAATTGTGGAAAGAGTGCTGACAGCGAGGAGGTAACGACCAGGAGAATGCGAATAAGCCAAGGGAGTAAAGAGCAGCAAGCGTTAATTATACCCGGTGGCCGTTAATAACCGATCACCGGGGATTTCTTGCCTCGACAGCGTCGCTAAGTTAGTGGCGTTGACTGCGTGAGCAACCCTTTATCGGAGCGATGAAATCTGCCTAGTCTTAAGGTTATTCGAGGCGTAACTCGGTGGTCGAGCACACGAACGAGATGAGTACGATTGGCGAAGAAGGAAAATAGAGAAATGGGAACGGAATGGCGGCAGTGGTTCGACGGATGGAAAGATAAGCCAGCAAATGGAAGTGCAATTGGTTGCAATTTGACGAACAAATATATAGGGTGGGTACCGCAGTCGCTGCACTGTCACGAGGGAACGCACATTTTTTCAATTGACGGCCATTTTCCTTTTACTTTAGTCACCCTCGTGCTTGGTCTCGTTATTTCTAACACTTGATTCGAGCTTTAATTCTAATTTGTGGCGAGGCTTTTGCAACGATGCGTGCAGGCCTATCAAACATTTCACTCACCGTTAATGTCCTTTGACTTGCTTATTGCTAGCCCTTAACGAAGGAAACTGGACTCGAACAGTTTTCTTAGTTTCCTGGATTTCTGCCCCGTCGACGTTTCCCATTTTACGAGGACAGCGATTTTTCCATCCTCTTTTCATTTCCTGCGGGTTCTTCATTTGCGAAACTGTAATTTACTAATTCAAGGCCTGAAGACTGTCCTGTTTTACCTTTTCCTGCTCAACCATTTTTTTTTTCTGTCGCCTCGGCGTTTATCACTGTCCGGAAAGATGCAAAGGGTCATCTTCCACGTGATAAAGGCTCAAAAAAACTCGCAAACGGCTGCGGGGACATCAAGACCCTTTCCCATTAGAATTTGTGTATGGGTGTAGTACATTATCGTCTGTAAAATCGATTGTCAAAACCGTAATTTACAAAAGCAAGGCCTCAACGCGCGGTCCTTTTTTGTTCCTCCTCTTGCTCAACCCTTTTTTCCGTTACCTCGGCGTTTATCACTGTCGGGAAAGAGGCACCGAGGGCTCGGAGGCAAAAGGGTCAGCAGCTCTCACGTGAAAAGAGCGTGGAGAAGAGTCGCACACGGCTGCTGGGCCATCCTTTCCGTTCTTTCCGACTTGGATGACACGCCTTCGTGGCAAGGACCCCGTGAGTCCCAAAGCTGGGCCTTGCCCGAGGCCACACCACAATCATTCTTTCGTTCTTTCTCTCCCTTCTTCTCGCATGGATTCTGGGGAGATACGAAGAGTGAGCCGAGAGTGGCTGATGATGGTGGTAGTGGTGACCGTAGTGGAAAGGGTGTATGTCCGTCCCCCGTCTTCCGAGTAATGCGCTTATAATTACACTCCTCTGGATGTTTCTCGGGTCCGTTGGTTCTCTCGGCCCTGCTGACACTCGATCCGCCGTCTGGTAGCCCTGGTACACACGTTGCAACGAAGAGACGTCGAGGCGGACGTAAGATCAGACCTCAAGGATGGATAGAGAGGATTTTGTTCTCCGCTTGTATCTTTTCACTCCGAGGTGTGCACTCCCAAGTTCTTACAGTCTTTTATTTTCCTTATGGTCAATGGTTAATGCGAGTAGGAAGTGAACGATAAGGCAGAAGACGTTACAAAGTGCTTATACCAGCAACGTATAAGTACAGTGAGGAAACGTACACGCGCATTCAGAATACGAACGAACGAACGAAGAGGAGGAGAGGATGCAACAAAAGAAACGCTTTCGATTATTAATGAAGTGTCTTGGCACGGAACCAAAGAGGCAACAACAAAACACGAAATAATAGTCTGCTATGAAATAACCAAATGGGCTTATTTATTATCGGGAGCAAGATTAGCGTGAAAGGGATTTTGAATCGTTTTCAGCATTCTTCCTCTTTAATGTCTCTCTTTCACTTTTGTTCCTTTTAACAGTCGGAAATTGGCCGAGATAAATGCCTTTTTCAGCCTAAGACTCAAGGCAGTTAATGATAAGGTGGAATTTTTTACAAAGCAGTTTTAGTATCAGCGAGGAAACTTAGGGATGCATTCCGAATACGTAAATGATCATCAACGCGAAGAAAAGGAAGGAGAAGAAAGGAAGCGAGCAATGACATGCTACAAAAGAAACGCTTTCGATTATTAATGAAGTGTCTTCGTCTTGAAGCAGAGAAGCAGGAACAAAGTGGGAAATAATGGACTTATTATTTATTACCGAAAGGAGGATTAGTATGAAAGTCGTTTCCTAATATTTTCACCATTATTCATCCCCTTTATCCAAGATTCTAAAGCGGAAGGATAGCACTTACGCTTTCTCTCACATTTTCTTCACTCCAACTCCCTTCTACTTTACCCCTTTGAAAAATTGATCAAAGTATAGGAATTTTCGTGGCCCAAGACCGTAATCGAATCGAGGCTAACAGCTGCCGAATCGCGAGGGAATAATTAATAATCGTTGTGACCGAGTAACAAGTCGAGCAACGAGTTGTTCAGTGAACGCAACCAATCATATGTCGCAAGCATCGCGAAGCTCTCTGTTTTCGTGCGAGTTGATGCTGACCAGGCCGTTTGCTCCTGGCAAAAGGAGAAGGAGCCGCGAAACGCGAATGACAACGCTTACAAAGAACGCAGTCGTGCCGTGGGCTCGCATGGCTTTTCTGGAAGAGAGAGAGCGAATGAAGAGGAAGAAAGAAAAGCGGAGCCGGGTTATTAAGGATCGTCGTACCCCGCGGGAGCTCGCAATCGCGACTGGTGTCCCGGGGCACGAGATTACTCGACGATGATAATAACGATCCGAAGGCAACGACTAGCGCACGACATTTTGTCTCTCTCCACCTCAGCACGTCCTTCTTTCGCTGGTCCTCCATTTTTTCCTCTTCTCTCCTCTTCCCTTATGCTTTTATTTATGCAGCGTACATACGAAGATCTTGATCCTCGTGTGTACGAATATTCGTGTCCTCTTCTTCCTTTCTCTCTTTCTCTCTCTCCTTCGAAGAGACGAAGAGTCTCGATGGCGAAATCTATCTCATGCTCGTGTACGAATGAGATCGTTGTGAAGGCGATCGATAATAAGTGGAATGAAATAAAATGTAAGGGCGACGACTCTCGCTCCGCCGGTCCCAGATAAATATCGTTTTCCAACAGTTGATTTTTTAATCAGCCACTTTTTAATCTCGCTTTCGAAACATGATCGAGGCAAGAGACTCACTACGATTTCTTTTTTTTTTGGTCGGAATTATCTGGAGAGCGAGTGCAGAATTCAGCTCTTCTGCTTTTGAAACGTTCAGCTTCGCTGAATGCCAAGGAATTTTTGATGGTTTCGAATTGATTGGTTTTCAAATTTCTTGGTGATCTTGAAACTCATTTGATTAACAATCATTTTACGGGATTTGTTTGATTGTTTGATAAATAAATAGAAAGTTTTGGACGTAAAGAAGGGATATTATTTAAAATTTACTTACCTTGATTTTGCTTTCACTGTCGAAAAATTTGTTGATTTATGGCTTGATAAATAAATACAGCTTGTTCGATGTAGAGATAAGAAAAATGATTTAAAATGCACTTACCTTGCTCGCACTCGTCGATATCCTCGGAGCAGTTGAGTCCTTTGTAGCCACTCGCGCAGGAGCAGGTGAAGGATCCGTTGATGGGGCTCGTATCGCAAATGGCACCCTGGTGACAGGGATTCGAGGTGCACGCGTCGTCGAGATGACACAGAAGACCTGAAAGCCAAAGAAAAAACAAAGTAAATATCATGAAGTATCGAAATAATTCCGTTTCCGTCTAAGACAGCATAAAATAGAGTATTACGATACTGATACGAAAATGGAGCATGGGTAAAAGTGCGTTTCTCGCACTGAGTGGAATAAAACGTGTAATATAAATAGTGCCCGGTGTAAAATTGTATATGTAAGAGAAAAGTAGGATCGCGAGGATGTGTAGGTACGGCCAAACATGGTCTCGATGGTCGGAAACCAAAGAAGGCGATTCCACGACGAGTCTCGTTTATCCGCGGCACAACGCACTCCCCAGTACCTTCTTCAGGTACCCCACGAGACTAGTTATCGCGATGTAGGTCTCAGCACCGCTTTTCCGACGTCTAACAACCCGACAGACTAAGTGAGCTCCGACAAATTCTCGAGTGGCTCGATAAATTATGGCCAATGATCAGTCCGTTCAATTCCGCAAAGAAATATTCTCACAGTTGGGAAAATCTTTCGCGGGTAAAATACACAATTTTTCGTCCAAAGTATAATCGATATTAAAAACCATATTTTTTCATGTACTTCTTTTCTTCATTGGGACCACATCTGCGCTTATTTCTCTTCTGCATTAATCTCAAGTCGAGACGTTATTAAAATCAGCCCCATTAAAATTGTCTGCGAGGTCTCGCGTGAAATATGGAGATCCAGATAATGTTGATTGGAATATGGGACGTCGAGTGACCAATAATTCTGTAAATCGCATGGAAAAAGCCCTTGTGCGGACACCTGTCCCGGCGCGATTGCGACCTCGGCTCCAATAACGATTGCCCATAATTCGAACAGCGAGAAACTCGTTTTGTGCCAATGGTGAGCCCAGGTAAAGGCTTCTCTTCGTGCCGATGTCGTCGCGATCCGATGCGTTGACTGGTCGTCGTCGATTCTTCGTTTCGCTGACGTACACCCGATAATACAAACGCACGTGTGCACCTGCGTCTATCCTCTCGGTGGTTTACCGCGCGTACCGGACACTGGACATATTCGCGAAACTCTAATCGTCGGCGATCGACTGCGATTTATCTCTTCGGGATTCTCGGAGCCCTGAAGACCAAGACTTTGACTTGACGGACGCATGAATGTGAATTGAACACGGCTTAACAAAACAGGTGACGCGGAAAATGCGGTTTACCTACTGAATACCATTCATGGAATGCACTAGAGGCAGCGACAATAACGTTGCTGAAGAGATTAGAAAAAAATTCATAATAAATCAAAGAGTTTTTAGTGTTTTGTCACACGACACTTGCATACAATATTGTGAATACTAATTACGAGAAACGCGAAATTTTTCATTGGAATTTAATTAAACATAATCTGGCAAGTAGAATTATGAATATTTTTTTACTACGCCCATAGAAACGAATTATTAACTCAGTACCTCAAACAGAATATTAGAATTCCGTTTATTTATTGTTAAAAAATATTGCTTAGATGTTTCCATGGCAAAGGTTCACTAAAATTGCGAAATGGACTTCTTTCCTCTTTAGTGAAGCTTATGAATACTTAATTAGCGTGTTGTAATAAAAATAAATTACCGGTCTTTCCGTAAGTGCACCGACAGTAGAAACTCCCGACACGATCGATGCAAGTAGCGCCGTTAAAACAAGCGGCGCCCGCACAATCATCGATGTTGACGCTGCAATCGGGTCCGGTCCAGCCGTTCACGCAAATGCAGGAATAACTACCGTGCGAATTGGTGCAAGTTGCACCGTTATGACACAACGAGGGCCTGACCGAACACTCGTCGACGTCAAATTCGCACTGTGCACCGGTGAACGCCGGCGGACAGAGGCACGAGTATTCGTTGATTCGGTCCATGCACGTCGCTCCATTTTGACAGAGATTGCCGGGACAGTCATCGATATTTTCCTCGCAATGGTCGCCTCGAAATCCTGCAAAAGAAGAAGAAAAAAAAAAAACGTCATCAATAAAATACAGGTTTTCGTGTGTCGAATCAAAATGATAATAAATTGAAGATTTTATTAAAATAGTTTGCTCCTACAACGTTGCTCTTTAATGCTTCTGACGTATATTATAGTCTCGATTTGAATATAAACGAGCTTAAGTTATCCCCGGGATAATATTAAGCTCCGGATATGCGCACTTACACATAGATAAAATGTCTTATGAGTAAACGCGAAAGGCGTAAGCTTGAAACATAAAAAAGATTGTTTATATGGGAGAAAAGGAGGCTGCTTCAGGGTGGAGCCTGATGACTCTCGTTACGCAGAATCACGCCGGATTATTATCGAAGGGAGTGCTCGGAGAAGGACCTGAAGACTGGTAGGATAATATTCAACAAAAAGTCATCGAGGTAGCAACGCCCGAACGACCAGCTTCGAACATCCTGATTGCTATAAAGAAAGGATATTTAACGTCTAAGATCGAGGCGAAGAAGAAGGTGAAGGAGTTTATGAAGAAGAAGAAGAAGAAGAAGAAGAAGAAATCGCAGATGAAGAAGGAGATGAAGTATCCAGCTTCAAACATGTTGATTGCCATAAAGAAAGGATATTTACCATCTGAGATCGTGGCGAAGGAGTAAAAGGAGAAGATGACGTAAAAGAAAAAGATGAAGAGGGTGACGAAGAAGAAGAAGAAGAAGAAGAAGAAGAGCGTAGGAACGATGCGGAAGATCGATCTTCCGTGTCGAATCGATCGATCTCTCATCGGCGAATCTCGCTCGTTTCTTTCGTCACAATCCATTACAAGCATCACCGCGTCGTTCGCCAGATCAAATATTTAGACGCGAGTAAAAGCCTAATGGATTAGCAACGGCCTCACGTGAGCTTGCTCACTCTTCGCCTTGTTTTGTCGCTTCCTTTCTCAGTTCCTCTTCGCTCCTAATTGTTGCATCAAAAAAGCGTCGTTGCGCAACCGGAACCTCATTCGGGCTCGATGAACCTCGAAGACAATCTCAAGGTTCGTCGAACTTTAGTCAACTAGGATAAGAAGTTAAATGTGAGAAAAAATTGTCTCAATTGCTTCGAAAAATAAATTCTGCAATGCAAATTAAAATTTTTCCATTAAATCAAAACTTCAATAATCCAATAAAAAGTGAATTCATTCGAAAGCGCTGAAAAATATAACTTTTAACTTTGCTATCTAATCCAAAATCATAAAACAAATGAAATATTTTTTTTTAAATTCTGAAACGTGCAAAAAATTGGTTGTATAATTAAATTAATAATAGGCTCTATAAAATATTAATCCAAAGGTATAAAAAAAAAAAACTAAAAAGAAGTCCTTTAAACTGTGTAAAAAAATTGTTTGTGCAATTAAAAATGAATAAATAATAATAGGCTCCATAAAATATGAATCCAAAGGTATTAAAGAAATGGGAATGAGAGAACTGGATGGTGAACTAGCTCGGGTGGTTGTTAAGGAGTGTATGAGCTCGTGGAGTGGAAAATACATACATATACCGAGGGGAAGAGAGATAAGAAAGACTGCGGCGTAATTAAGTGGCGATAAAGAAGAGAAGCAGCTTTGCGGCGATCCGATGTACACCCTCGAAGCATATCGACAAGGGTTTGCTCGCGAGCCGCCGCGTCCCTCCTCTCTCTCTCCTCCTCAAGATCCTCTTCTTCTCTCGGTTCGACTCCCCCTCGACTCGAGGAACGCGATAATGTCCGGCTAATAGAAACCGTACGAGTCAGCGGCACGCGAGTGTAATTCAGGTGTAACTTAAACATAAATGTTGGCCACGACGTGGGCTATAATAAGGAACTAAGAACATTATCTTTCTCGTGTTCCGAGGCCGAGAGAACCATAAACCAATGGATATCTGAATTCATTATTATTTTTATCATTCCTGGCATCTATTTTATTTTCAATTCGAATATATATATTTTTTTACCGATGTATGAATTAATTTATATTAGTAATTACGTTTTTTATCCTCTTTCAATTTAGTTATTGGGCACATTTTATTAGGAAAAAATTATTATTATATTCGTGAGTGAAAAAAAAAGATTTCTATTCACAAAGTGAATATTAATATCTGGCCAAATATAAATAAGATGTTCAGCTCTAAAAAAGGCAAATAATCTTTTAGCGATTTATCATTTGTAGTTTTACTATAATTAATATTCAGTTTTTATTATCATAGATGGAGTCTTCTAATTTCTCTATGGATAAGAGATACAAGTGTTATCATATTTATAAAGGAAGCTAGCTAACCGCAAAATTGTTGGAGGAACCTGATAACGAGTGTGACTGTTGAATTGATAGGAACAAAAAATTAAAAAAAAAAAAAAAAAAAAAAAAAAACTATTGTTACGTAGAACTAGAAACGCAAAGACCAATCGCTTCGCGATAAGTGAATGCACGTGAGAAATGGGAAGCCGTGAAAGTCGAGAATAGATAACCGTGTGCCGGGCCCGAGGAAACGATACCGTACTACCGGCGTGGCGAACCGACTTCCGGTTCATCCCTCGACTGCGCTTCTTCAAATAAAATATACCCACGAGCAACAATTACCACGCTTTGCTTCATTAAATATTATTTTCGCACAGCAATTCAGCCAATCGTCGATAATTACGGCGGCTAATTATTTATGCACTACTTTTGCCGATAATTGGTAACGTTTCACCCGCGCGAACCTAGAAATCACCCAATTCCCGCGCTCAACTATTTATTACACTTTGTATAATTATTTTCACGAGGACAATGCACTAATTGCATTTTTTTTAAATAATGGAAACTTTTCTAGTAACGAAAATTATTTTTTTATTAAACGTGAAATTTAAATATCCGTTTCATCGATATCGCAAATTAAATCAGGAATATTTGAAAGCAAAATTTAGTTAGTTTTTGAATAACGAAATTAAAAAAAAATAATTCAATTAAAGATCTGAAAAAAAATTACTAATGTTTTTAATTACTTTTCAATCATTTCGGCAGATCCGATCGATAAAAAAATTGCCGAATTGACAGAGAATGCATTATATATCGATTTTCAGAAATGGTTTATTTGCAATATCACTTGGTAATGCAAAGTTTATGTTAATTTGTTTATAATGAGAAATAAGGAGAAATTAATGACATGGAATTTAAAGAGCAAATAGCACGGGATCAATTGATTTCTAATCGAATTAAGGCTGAGGAATTTGCCCGCCGGAACGTGACCACTAGGAAATCCGGGTGTGTTCGATAGATTTAAGCGAGTGCATTGGAGGTGAGCGTGCGAGCTCTTTCACTCGCCCTCCGGTCTCTCCCTTTCTCTTTCTATCGCTTTTCTCTGTACTCCTCGACTTTCTTATCGCCTGGTATCAGCTGTTGCAGTGGTGATGCATACCTGCTTGTGGACCATAGTTAGCATCTAATGGCTGGTATAATTTATGCCCGATAGGCCACCTTAACTATCGCGTATATAACATTCCCCTCATGTTACCATGTGTTATATATACACATGGGCCATTCCATGCCGATTTCTTGAATTTTATTTCAGATTTTTTATGTTGCTATAATATTTATTGGATTTAAAAAGATAAAAAAGTCGAAAATTATTATATAATGGTTATTTATAAGAATTATTTTTTATTTCATAATTTTTTAGGAGATATCAATATTTTGAAGCTTGGATTATTTATTGCGAATTTTTTTTGAAAATGAAAATTGGATAAAGTTGGTCAAGACTTTGAAGAATTTTTTCCAATTTTTTTAAACCTACTCGGTTTTGTATGGAGTGCCCCGTATATATTTATAGAGGGGATGCCTATGGCCTCTCTCATCTATGGGGAATGATAGCATGTCTCTCTCTCTCTCTTCATATGAAGAGCTCGCATCGCTTGTGCCGCTAAACTCGCCGACTCGAGTTCCCTCGACCCACGACGTTATTATACCGCAGACCGACCTTACTTATAAAATAGTGACATTAATATTAACGCCCCCGGCTCTTTCTCCTACGGGGCTTTGCTCAGAAAAATTTCTCCCGATCGTATAACACGAGCAATATATGTATATGTTTATGTATCGTTGATGTTCTATGCGCGGAATGTTTTATCGACCCCCGGAGTCGGTTTCCGGATGTCTTCATCAGTTTATCATTCTCCCCTTTTTTCTTACATCGGATTTTTCAGAAATTCGATCACGTTGAAATATTAACCATTTATAAGTTATTAATATAAAATTATGAAACGATATTAAAATATTTATTTTCGCATCGACTTTATAATCACGAAACAATATAAAAAAAAAATCTAAATTTTTAGGCTGCCTAAAAAAAATTAACACAGATTTAAAAAATAATAATAATATTTATAATACCCATTAAAATGGAAGAAATTTTCAGGCTTCTCGAAAGAATTTTAGCTTAACCTTGTCCCGACATATTCATAAGTCCAAGGGTTTCCTTTCTCAAGTTACAAAAATTGCTCGGACCTGTTGCCGCATGAGAAGCGATTGGATAAATCTTTGAAGGTAAAAACAAATTTGTCGTTCGGCAACAAGTTTTTTTCTGAAAAAAATTCCGAACTGTGGAGGTCCGCATGAGTTAATCACTTTTTTTGTTGCTGAATAGGCGTGATATTTTTATGCGTACGTGATGAGGAAAAAAAATTCCATCAACTATTTACGTTATCGCGGCAGCGAAGCGGGACCAATCGATTGACGTTAATATCGATACCGCTGCGAACAAAAGCCTCGATTGCCCGAAGGTGTACACAATTTCGAGCGTTCGCCACTTTTACTCCGGAATATCCTTCGCGGCTCGCATATTTACCCGATGATTCGTCACGCGCTTTTTGCCAACATATCTTTGTGCTCGCGATTTTGCCTTTTTTATTTTAATTCCACGCCTCGCGATTGTTGCGAGAAGGGCAATGAGCTACTTGAGTTTCTTCAACCCTTTAAAGGCCAAGCGAAAGAATCTTTTCAAGTGAAATTGCCTTTTCGGTACTTTCATTGTCATCTCACTTTTTTTTTTATTTCATCGAATTTCCATAAATTTGTATTTTTCAAAAACGAAACTTTTTAATCATTTTTCAATTTATCAATAAAAAAGAATGAAACAAATGACAAGACCGATAAACGTTTTTTTTAATAAACCGAATAAAAAAATCCTAAACAATGAATTTATCATTTCAAAAAAAAAACCAAGTGTCCGTAACATGAAAAAAAATCGACTAAAGCATTTTCGACCCTAGGGACAATTGTAATTACGGGGACCAGCCACTGGTGATTTACAAGTAGCAAAGGGATCGTCCCTTTGCTACTTTCTCCCTTCCTCCTTTCTTCCTCACAAAACGCAACAGGCACCCATATTTCTTTTTCTTTTTACTTGTTTTTTAATTCTCCGCTGTCCCTCCATAATATTCATGCATAGAGACTCGCACACTTGGGCCCTTTCTCCCTTTCCCTATCTCATAAATAAAGTATCCTCTTCTTCTTTTCAGCTCTACGCTTCCATCCTCCTTTTGCGATTTTTGTTTCTTTTTTTTTTTTATATTGTGATGGTGAACCTCACGCCGAAACGCGAATCTCCGCGAGCGGTTTTGCCCGTTAAAAGGAAGACGATACGAGGGTGGAGAGAAGATGAAGAGAGGCGCGGAGCGAGAGGCTTCCGAGAAGCTGAGGACCGTAGCTTATGGAAATCAGCGTACGCATTATTAGTGGCCTCTTCTTGTGGAGCCTTCTTCGTTCCTTCTTCGACCGAGTCTCTCCTTCCATCCACTTTTTTCTTATTCATCTTTTCTTCTCTCCATCGTCTTCTTCTTCTTCTTTCACCTTCGCCGAAAATCCTTAACTCAAACTCTAATGGCCTAATATCGAACATATCTGAAATCTTTTTTTTTGCCATTATTTGCATTACTTAAAAATTGTGGGCAATTGTTAAAAGTCAAATTTAGTAATTAATGAGAGGAAAATTGTTGTTATGATAATGTGATTTTAATTTTGGATTAATTCTTAATTATTTTTTAATTTTGATTGCATTATTTTCCATTAAGAAAATGGTTATGAAATTTTTTACTGTGTGCATATAAAAAATTTATGTACAGGTAGACGAAGAGGATTCTTCATGGCACTTTATGAACGATCACACGACCTCTGTCCCTACTGACGTTAACTAAACCGCAAGTGCGAAAGAAGCACCACGAGGACTTCCGCGCTTTCCGGAAGGAAAGGATGCATATCATTTCCTACTATTGTTACACAGCTAACCCTTCGTTCTCACACAGCTCACCCCAAACCTTAGACCCCTTAAATCGAATACCAACTTCCTGGTCTTCAACCTAAACTTCAACCTCAATTTGCGAAATGTCTTCAATTATTCTTCCCCTTAAAAGGCGCCCAAATACTCACTTGAATTAATTTTTTTAAATTCTTAATTCAATATTTAAAAAAATGTATATAAATTAAATTAACCTTTCTTTGAAATTTGAAATAAAAAAATTAAACACGTGTGTTTCGCGCAGTCTCCATCAAAATTAACAATGCCAACATTTAAACAATTGTGTTTATATAAAATTTAGAAAAAAATAATAATAAAGAGTCGTCAGGCCTAGGGTAAAAAAATAATGGCGTTGTCTTCTGGATATCCCGTTGTCCCTTTCCCGCCGAGTGGCTTTCTCTCACTCTCTCTCCCTCTCTCTCGCAGCATTATGTTGCTGTCTTTCCATCCTCGAGCAGCAGACACGTATTGCACATACACATAGAGAAGCCACAGTCCATTATCGTTCTCTTTCTCTCTTTCTCTTGCTCCTGGGGCAGAGCTCGGTCGTTTCTGTGTGTGTGTGTGTGTGTGTGTGTGGATATCGCTCAGCGGACTCGGCGGCAGCAGCAACAGCAGCACGAAACGCAAGCAGTGCCTCTCCTCCTGATGGTCGTGTGGTGGTATCCTCGTCCCGTCCTCGTCGTCGCCGAGGTGTGGCAACGTTGCGAGAGCGGGTGTGCGTCCCGAGGGGCCTCACTCCGTACGGTGGGGACTGTGGGAAAATTCTCATGCCGCCGACTACGGGAACCAGTGACTATCAACCCCGAACTAATTCAGGAAACCCATTATTTTATTCGCTGCTATTTTTGTTGTTTGGTTTAAAATTTTTTTAAATTTATGACAATGTTTGTCAGCATTTGCTAAGGATTTAGTGCGATGTTAATGTTTATTTTAGTGGATTTTTGTTATTTTAAATTATTGATGAAGAGTATCAATAGATTTTGATTATTTATTTCAAATTATTGGTGAAATAATGAAAGTTTTTTTTTTTTTTAGTTATTGGTGAAGTAATAATAGATTTTGATGAGGGCCCCACAAAACAAAGCGGAAGTTTGAATCTATCTAATTAATTTTTTCAATCAAAATTTCCAATAATCTCATTTTTTAATAGCATAAAATTTGGATGATTATTTACTTTTTTTGTTGGCTTGAGAATCGCTGAATATGTTGGGCCCTGTCGAAGGCCCCACGAAGGAAAAAGGAAGGTTAACTGCGGACCCGTGCGTCCCCCCACCAAAAAGCGAGCTCTGAGGCACCGGGTGGCCGGGCACGCGGGGCACACCACGGGGGTGCACAAGAAAAAATCATTTGGCTGTTGCTTCCGAACACTCGGATCGTCCTCGTGTGTATGCGAGTGCTCGTTCGCTCGACTACACATCCAAAGACTTCATAAATGCTCGATGAACGTCGGGACAAGAGTGAGGTGGCGATGAAGACGCGCGGTAGCGAGCCAGTCGAACGGGAAAGTGGCTCTAATACATATATGCACTGACCATCGGTCAGCCCGGGCTCCACAACACACGTTAACTGACCTTTGCCAAACCCTATAATGATTCAATCTTCTTCTTCATCTTCCAATACTCATTTCGGCTGAAAATATCAACCCCCTCAATTTTTTCATTGATACGATCATCGATTATTAGAGAATAATTAAATATTGGAAAAAATTAGATTGTTTCTTCAAGGAGAAAAATATATTTTTTTTCGATAAAAAGCCTGTAAATTTGAATCTTGCAAATTGCATTCTCATTATTATTTTTTTTTTACAAAACTTTTGTTGAAAAATCCTCATAAAAAGCAAAAAACAATGAGGAAGCAATTTGCAAAATTTTGTATTAATTGTATAAATTGTATTAATCTGTTCTAATAAAAAATGACTAATTTGATATTATCATCAGTTCACAATTTTTGTAGTTCATGAACCTTATAAAAAAATTATTATTTTATCCTGCCAATTTTTTTACGTATAATTTTTGTATTAAAAAAAATTGTCATCCAAATGGCGTAATAATAGAAGTACAGGGATACCTCGTTATTCCAAGACCTTAAAGGGCTGTGCGGTAATGCGGGGCCTAAGTAATTCCTCCATTATCTCAGTTGGTGCTTTAAAATAGTGCAAATGAAACTCGGCAATAATTTAAAGCGATTATCGTGAAGAGTGGTCGTCGAACGTACGCGCAATGGGAGAGTACAGTAGTATTATAGTTGGCTCTCGAGGACTCGAAGAGAAAACGATCGGCAGAGGATGAAAGATACATATACTCTCTTCGTGGCTCGGATATCTGAGGTGATCTCGAACGGAACGCGGTGAAGGAGGTCCCCTCCGCGTTCCCGGGCTCGCGATCGGCTCGCGGCTCCTGCTGCTGCTGCTCTCCTGCTCGCGGATGCCCTTTTATGGAATAATTATTTCAACGCTCGCCGGGAAGCTCGCGCGCGCGAGCGACTGCTTTAACCCCTCGTTAGACTCGACTAATGGCCCGATTGCGAGAAATTGAGCAAAACGACTGTGATAGAAAAGAATTTTAATAGCAAAAAAAAAAGGACGAATAATAGGGACAACCGGATTGTATCAGAATTCGACTTGTTACCGTGTATGACTTGTCTTGACTAAAACAAACTATTCTGTCTGGGAAATGAAACGTCTAATTAAAAAATTCGCAGCTGCGGAATGTCCCAATGGAAATTTATGAAATTGGGAAATATATTTATCGAATTTATTGAACTGTCATGAAAAATTGGTATTAGTTAATAAAATGAATTTTTGAGGCATCTAATGCCAACATATGTATACATATTTTTTGCATATCTATTAAATTAATATTAATTTATTGCATAATAAATTGATATTAATTTTTATGCGTGCAATATCTTTTTTACGTGATATTTTTCATATATTATTGATATATTCATTGCAAATATTACCCTCCACAAATTTTTATGGGAATGCAGCAAAATGCAGGATACATTTGGTGCATTGAAATCTCCACACGAGCAGACACATGTGCAACCCTCGTCTTGAGATAGCGTCCTCACTCGTTTGTCCAAATAATTTGTGACCCTTTTCCCCCCGCCGCCTTGAGCTTCGAGCGTCGCACGATGAAAAGGGAAATCGCGACTGTGGCAGACAGGTGTCGATAGTCCTGAAGCCTGCGTTTGCTACCAGCGAGTTTATATACTCGGTGGATTCGCGAAGCCGCTGAGAAACAAGGGAACGACATACGACAGTGCATTGGGACTATCGGATTTGCTGATCGAGCACACGCGTAAACGCTCCTTAAGGGGGCGCAAAAAATTCTCTACGCGATTCCCTTTTTTTTAATCCTTCATATAAACCTAATCAAGCCAACCTCTAAATTTCTACAATTTTGTAAAGACATACATTTACAATTTTTCTTCTTCTTATTTTTAGGTAAAAAAAGTGTCCCCTTAATCCAAAATAAAGAGAGAAAGGGGACGAAAATAAATACCGAAAAAAAGTCTGTTCAACCCGTTCATCGAAGAGGCTTAAGGGCCTCGGAAATCGGTAGTGGTCCAGAGCACAACAGACTTTAAAAAAAAGAAGAAGAATAAAAACAAATAAATAAAAAAAGCAAAAGAGACTTAAGGGTTAGCGATAAAACGCTGTGTGTGATACTAAAGGCGTTCCGTGTTGGTTGGTTAGGAGAAAAGGTCGTCTCTGTTATCTGACGTATGAGAGAAGAGCCGAAGAGCTGCTGAGAGTGAAGAGTTCTCTCGATTCTCTTGTACGAGCATAAATGCACCCTTGTACTTTGAGACCTCTTCACAAGTTGGTTCTTAAAAGGCTAGCCCACCTATACACTCGCATCGGTAGAACACACTCGTCTTTCGGTCCAACGATAAGCGTAATTTGAATGGGTAATGGCTTCACCGGCGAAAGAACGAAGTGGAGTGAGATGCTGAAGAATAAGAAGAAGAAGAAGAAGAAGAAGACGAAGGTTCATGCCCAGGCCTGATCGGCCAACGAGATGCTCAGGGTTGAAGAGTTCCTTCTTCGTTTAATACCGGAGCTGCTTAGCTCCCCAATCTTGAAGAGGCACCACTTCTTCGAGTTCTCGTTCTCTCTTTCTCCTTTTCCGAAGTGCCAGAAATAAATGGGAGATCGAAGAGACCACTCCAAAAAGGAGACGGCGACCAACACCGAAATTGACAATCCTCAAAGCTTTCTATCTGATCCGGAAGTGGCCTCTTCAGCAACTAGTAACGATGGAAACTGGAAACATTAAATTGCATTTCAATACGAAAACTGCATTTCGTGGATGTAGAAAGTAGACAACACTTATTTGTTTGCAAGTTTAGTGTACTACTTTTTTTTTTTTCCGTTAATTTTGGTGAGCTGTCTTTGGTATCAGTTTGCGGGTGGCACTCGTTGCTGAAGACTCTTTTCTTCATTGGTGATAGTGCCTCTCAACGAAGCGCAGAGAACTGACGAAGAAGAAGCATCAGCGAGAACAGCTCACAAGCCAGGCAAGAAGAAAGGCCCGTGTTTCACGAAAGTATGCGGGGATCGCGAGCAGAAAGAGCTCCTGCTCCGGCAACAGGTATAAGACAATCAACAGGTTGTTTCGCATGCCGGCCGTCTGGAAGGCACGCCGCTCCGGCCTCACCATCCGTTTCAGAAATGCTCCTATCGCCTTACCACAAATTCTCCTTCTCTTTCTATCCTCTTCACTTCTAATATACCTTCTCCCCTTCTTCTTCTCTTCGGACTCTACTTCCCCCCGTTTTTTATCAGCTCCTAGCGCTTCAACGATGAAGATCCACTATGCAAGAATTTGAGGGGTTCATGAAGACCGAAAGGGAAATAGAAATGGATGGAAAGAATGAAAGTCCAGCAGGAGAAAACAAAAAATGGGAAGCATCTCCTCAGCTTCCTTTTTTATTCCTCTTCAACAATATAAAAAACACAAAAAAAACAAAGGGCAGCATTTTTTCAGTCACTATCAAAATCAAGGAAAAATATTTTTCACCACTTACCCCTTTTCGTATTCGAGGCAACGATGAAGAGCAACTCTTCAAGTATTTGAGAAGTCTCATGAAGCCAAGAAAAATGAGGTATGGAGTTCAGCACTAGAAAAATCTGACTAGCATCTCTTCAGCTTCGAAATTTCATTTTTCCTCATCAAAGTAATCAACCAAAAAGAGCCAATGCTCCAATGTGAATTCTCGAAATCAATGAGACACAATAAGAAGTAATTCTCAGAATTGTCAGTATAATGTAGTGAAGTAAACCGACTGAAGGGTCAGTCGAAAAATACCAGGGGCCCGGAGTAGAAGGGCCTCGTGTCTCCCGTGGATTTCTCAGTGGTCCCCCCAAAATATCATGCTCAAATTCTGTCTAGTACGTACGCCATACGGGCACACGTATCCACGTGCACACTCTCCTTTATTTGTATGTGTAAATCCTCGTGTGGGTATAAACACACACTGGGGATTGAGGCATTCGAACAATGGGCCCGTCATACGACTACCATTCTTCAGGGACAATCAGTTGGAGCCTCGAGTGGAGAAGCGAGAGAGATTTTAGTTCTCCAGTGGACGGCGAATGGCTCATGCGCTCCTATCGAGAAGGAAGCAACCATGAAGAAGAAGAAGAAGAAGAAGAAGAACCACACCGTACAGTGTGTGCCACCCCCTTTAAAAGGACGATCGAGGCCCTTATTTACGATTTTGGGCGTGTGCGTAGGCGCGGCTTCTCCTTTTCTCTTTCAATCGTTTTTTTATCACCCCTTCCCCACTTTCGTTGCTCTTCGTCATCGGACACAAAGTCTTGGCGAGACCACGAAGAAATATCGACGTTGGGCAAGGAAAAATTGAGATTGGTCATGCAGATGCTGAAGAAAAAACGGTGGAAGATATTTCGTAATTGAAGAATATTCGTATTTGAGAAATTAAGCAGAGATGATGATGATGATGATGTACAACTTTATTGGCATCATGACAAACCCTGCGAATAACTCGAAGAAGGACATCGAGGGCTTTTACCAATGCGGGTGACACGAAGAATCGGTTTCTCGGCTGGTTGAAGCGGCAGAGTCGTCGACATCGATCCCGTGGGAGAGACTCGTCGGTGTTTCCAGGTCGACGGCGCCGAGTAGAACGAGTTGCGTCAGTGAGCCGAAGGGAAGGACCTCGGGAGAAACCAGTGCTGGTCGTTGCGGTTGTGCGGAGAGAAACGATACCACAGCCTGTTCGTCTCGCTGCGTGCAAGCAACTTGGCCATCAAAGAAGAAGATGAAGAAGAAGAGGATGAAAATAAATTTCCGAACAATGAGGGAATAGGGCTTTATCTTCACAGCGGAGAACAAGAGACAATGTCCAAAGAATTGTTTAGCAAGAACGAAAAGAAGAAGCTCCAAAAACAAAACAAAAAAGCACATGGAGATGAAATAAAAATTATTAACTCCTTGAAAATGGATGGATCAATTTTTTTTTCGATTCTGAAATCTTCATTATCAAATACATAATTACTGTATTCAATAAATGATTCACGTGAACCAATTCTACAGAATTTAAAGAAATCATTTACTTCACCACAATCACTCTCTTCATGGTGTCTGCAAAGATGCAGCCATGAAGAAGCGTGGAATACTGTTGAATATTTCTGTCTTTCTCGGTTCTCCAGTGAGCGAACCCTTCGCCAAGCAGGTTTGAGTTTCACAAGCACTGAATCGTGCAGTGATTGGCCCTTCGTTGTCCTTCTCTAGCCAATATCTTTTGTAGGGCTATTACTCGGAAATGGCCAACTGCTGGAATGGCCAATGCTCTCGAGTACCAACGTACGAAGGAGAAAGAAAGTGAAGAGAGAGAGAGAGAGAGAAAGTAGATAGAGCGCTGAGTAAGGGGCGTGGGTGCGCCCTTGGTGATTTACATATGCGTATTCTATACCTTATTTACTGCGTCGATCACCCTGCACTTTATCTCAAGCGATGTGTGGGAGAGAAACGAGGATAGCGAGAAGCTCAAGAGAATTCATACTTTACAAACGTACGTACTGCGCTCGAATTCTCTTTTTCATTTTCTCTATCAAAGCCGCCAATGACCTACGAACCCGTAAATGTTGCACGCACTGCAATCAGGATTTGCAATGGCATTGACCTTTCACACTCCCAAGTTCTCCACAATCGAAACATTGGCAAATTGCAATCGAAATCGCAATTTTTTGTATCCACATAGAAAAATAGTAGCAATCTTTTCTCTAAAACTGACATTGTCATATTTTTGAAAAAGGAAAAATTTTTTTTTAAAATTCTCTCGACAGAATTGAAGATCATCGAGCGGATTTTTTCTCGATCCTGTTCGTGGGACCTTTGGAGTCTCGAGTTGGACGCCCGCAACGCCACAATACAAGAGAGAACCGAGCGAGTGGTTGAAAAGTGGGAGATCTTATGGGACTCACTCACTCAGTGAAACTGGGCGCGAGAATCGGCTTCGTGAGATCGTGAGAGGGCGTGTGAATGTTCGAGACAGAGAGAAAGAGCGGGAGGCAGTGATAGCGAGCTAGAAAGGAGTTAAGTTGCTGGCTCTGGCGAAGCCCTTAACTAAGTGATTCGAGAGGAACATAAATCCACATAATTTATGCCGCGCTATCAATAAACTAATACCACTGCCACGTTCCCTCACCGGAACCATAATCCACAACGTCATCCACAACTTTCCATCGACTAACTAATTTACAAAAGCGAGGGTGAAAGCTGAAGAGCTATCATTCTAATATACTACAAACAATATGGATAATGTTATCATGAGAAATCGGCGAGCAATAAATCACGAGGAGGAAGAAGAAAAATTTTCCAAGGCCCGACAAATGCAGAAAATTCATTGTCGCCTAATCAGCAAATACCACATTTCATTCTGCTATATCATCGTTACAAATTATTAGAAATATTTCGTTGAGGTGCAATTTTTCGTTATGCACTGAAAAATATTATGAAAATTAAAATACGTATTGTAAATTATTTTGTATATCAAAACGTTAATAATTTCGAGATAAATGTCTATGCTTTTTCGAATCTCGTAATAAATATTTATGATCGTGTCGATGATTTCTAACCTTCTAGTCGATCTGCAGTTGATCGCCAAAATCGGTACTTCGATTGGAGAATATGCAAGAAAAAATAGCCCGAGGCTTTCCTCAGCTTCGTACACATCGCCGGGGAGTCAAAGCAGGGCCCCCAAGATTTACAGAGAGACGCGGGAGTAAATCATGGGAAGAATATTCGTGAGAGCGAGAAGCGTCTCGCGAGTGCCTCTCTCTTCTCTCTCCTCTTCTCCTCTTCCAAGGCGAGGAGGCAAAACTCGAGTCCGAAGAGCTCGAGGGTTAAGCGATTGCCAGGGAGAAAAAGAGAGAGAGAGAGAGAAACTCTCTCTCTCTCTCTCCCTCTCGCTTGAAGCCGCGAAGCGGAAGACGATGCGAGTGCTCGCAGCCTCTCAAGAATAAGAAAAGCTGGAGAAGACGTGAAGAGTTCGTACAGGAAAAATAAAACACGAAAAAGAAGAAGAAGAAGAAGAAGAAGAAGAAGAATAAGAACGAAGAAGAAAAAGTAACTGCGGCGAGACGATAGTCCTCTGCCAGCGAGAAAAGAGCAAAACGCAGCAAAGAGGCTTTCGGTTCGACATATCAGCCCGCGGTGGTCACGAGTCTTCTTCCCTTGCCGTCTTTGCACTCGAAGTACGGAGGGCGATGGGCTATGGTACAGTGGGTGGGACCTGGAGCTGGCCTCTTCGTGATTCTGGCTCTCGGTTATATATTTCTCTCTCCCACGAGAAAAAGAGAGGGAGCGAGAGAGAGAGGGAGATTTTGTGTTGGTTGGTGAGTTTAGCCATGGTCTTGTTTGTTGCTGTTGGATGTTCTCCACGGAGCTCCTTCGCATACTTGTCTCCTTGGAAACGCAGCAGCCTCCTCCACCTTCTAACCCAAAGGCATCTCCTTCTAACAAAAATGAAGGAAATTACTGAGGGGACAAAATGAGTTTCAAAGTTTCACCGTAAAGACAAGATAAATTGTTCTGGAGTAGAGAAAATCGCGACCATTTATGCTACGTGGTATTTTTGAGCTGTAATTGTTTATTACTTTGTCAGAAAATGATAGAAAGTGGATTTTTATCAGAAGAATGAAAAAGATTTTCTATCATTTTTCGTTTCCTACTATTTGTTCATTATTTTGTCTGGCTTTGCTAAACTCGTCGAGAAAATCACGAGAATGGGTGAATTTAGCGTTCGTGCTATTTCCAGCGAGCGAAAGTGACAGTCCTTTCTAGGGCAGCCGCCCCGAGCGAGCGTTTCGTTCTGGGACCGTTCAAGTCGGATAAATCTAATGGGAGGGGAGGGAGATTGTTACGAAATTGATTCGTTTATCGAGCTCCGCAGATTCTACACTCGAAGTGACCGAATTCTGTTTACTCGAAGGAAAATATTTATCGGATTTTATCTGCATCTACTAATTGCAACTTCATTACATTAATTGCAATAGATTTAGATATTTAAATTCAATATTCGAGTTAAATATTACCCCAAATCAGATTCAATAAAAATATATACTCATCTCGATTAAAATACTAATAAATTCCTAGGCAACTAAGAAAATTGATTTACCTCAAATAAATTTCATTAAAATTTAGTAAATATATTTTCTGACTGTATGCACGACTTCTGCTATTCAATTGTGTATTTATCTTCGATTCTGAACCGCCGCTGCTTTAATAAAAAATCAATCATTGACTGATCAACGTACTTGATTAAAACCACTTCTTTTATATTTATTATTTTTACTTTTTTATCGACTCCTTCCACTTCGAAAGGCGTGAGGTGCGAAATTGAAGAGGCGAGGGCTTCTGGTGACTTGCACAATCAGAATGGACGAATGTGTGTACGTCTCGGCGAACAAAAAGCACTTTGTTCTGAGGTAAAACCAACGGGAGCACGTTTCGTGCATGTGCATTTTCGCCCTGGACAAAATGAAGACCAAATGCAACTCCGGTATTCAAGAAAGGCAGGCAACGAAGACTCTCCTCTCCTCTCTTCAGCTCTCTATGTGATCTCACTCCCTGTCCAAAAAAAGCGTCACGAATCGGCCGGAAATTGTCTTCATTCTGTTGCTCCTCGTCATCATCCTTTTTTTCCTGCTTCCAACAGTATCAAAAGGCAAGGACATTAGACTCGAGAAACGTGTGTAATAATATACACACTGAGCTCCGAAAATGGCGAGGTTGAAATATCAATTTATGAATTGAATTGCTTTCGGACCTTCCAACACAAATTGGGCGAAATTAATTATTCATTAATATCACTTTTTAAATTTAGGATTAGAAATTAATTACACATCTCTTTTTTTTTGCTGAAAAATTTCGATGAAACTTAATTTTTTCTTTTCAGATTATTTAGGAATATTTATTCAATTCTTTGAATATTTATGAAGAATGGAAATTTTGTAAATTGAACATTGACGCTTTAAAGGCAGAAAATTGAAGAGGGCGGTTAACGAGTAAGAGACAGCATAACGAGAAAAGTTTGAGGATTGCGAGTCCCCGATTTCCACCCACGAAGCGAATATGCGGCAAGAAGCATCGGAGCCTTGCGAGAAGAGCGAGTGTCCGGCCGGCGGCGTTTGCGCGAGTGACTTACGTGTCCGCGCATGATAAATAAATCTACGCAACGCATTATGCGCCGGGTTTCTCGCTGTCTCGAGGCACGTGATTAATGCGACTTGCACGTTCGAGAGAGAGTCCTTCTTTCTCTCCCCTTCGCGTATTTTCGCTTATTCCGCTCATGCAAAAAAAAATGGCCAGAAACGAAAAAAAAAAGTTATTAAAAAATTTAATTAAATTTTTGAATAACATTTTTTCTCGTTGTATCAAGTATCCAATTTAACTATTTTTTTAACATATTCACCTGGTCGACCAATTTTTTTTCTATCCACTCAATTCGATTCGTTATTTTATTAATTGCAAGATAAATTGCGATTTAATTAATTTTTCCTCAATCAGAACCACAACGAATTGATTTGAAAAAAAAAAAAAGAAAAAAAATCAGCAACACCAAAATATACGTTCACTTGACTCCAGCAATTTTTTAATAACCCCAGGCAATACGCCGTATATATATTCGAAACGTAAAAAGCGTGATCTCGGTGTGTGGTCCAGGTGATAAATCCGGATCGAGTAACAGACAAATAAAGATTAGCATTAAGGCGCCTGTGCACTCTCCTCTTCGGGTTAAACCGTGGCTCTTCTGGCTATCGTTCTCCTCGCTCTTCGTGGCTCGCTCTATGCTAATGGAACGAGACTACCGGTGTATATATGCTTCCACCATTCGGAATATTATATTATGTACAGAGAACGGGACAGACTCTCTCTCTCTCGTGTCCAGCGGCTCTTCGGTTCTTCGGGATCGCGCCTTCGACTACATGCACCCAAAGGATTATGTACACTTCCACACACAGCTCCTGGAATAATATTCCAACAGACTGGTGAACATCTCGCGCGCGTTCTCTCAGCTATTAAGTATTAAAGTGGCGTAAAGTATATAAGATGGAGTATAGAATGCACGGCTGTCAAAATACTCGGTTAATATGACATGAGAAAAAATAATGCTGCATGGAATATCCGATAATTTATTGGTCGTGACCATTTCGGAAAATTGGTGGTATTTTCGACCAGGTTTGGGCAAACGTGACTTTCAGTTTGGTGAGAAATAGAAATTTTAAGGTGGGCTTTTTAAATTCGTGACTGATGAAAATTTAGGCGTAATAAATTTGTTTTGATTTATTGAATTTATGAAATTCATCAAAAATGAATATTTGAGGTTTTTTTTAAAGGTTTAAGGTAATTATAGGAAATAGAAATTGGAGAATATAATAATAGTCATATAATGAAGTAAAAACAACAAAAAATATTTTAACGACAGTGAATGGAAACTCAACGACTCGAGACTTTGAATAATGCACCCATAAAATCACAATTCTAATATGGCAGACGTAGAAATTGTATGGGCACTTATTTGCAGTCCATAATTCGCGTGAATGTTTACTAACGTGTTGTCGAGCAACTCGAGACAACAAAAAAGGATCGTTGTTACATTTGCTTCAGGAAAAAACATCGTGTATAATAAATATAGCATATGGTATTAATGTTTACGAGAGCAAGAGAATGGACGCAGTTTTTTCTTTCTTCCTATTTATCTGTCTAAGAACACTAGCCAACAGTTAAACCGTAAAAAAGTAAAAATACTAAAGATCCATGAAAATAGGTGGTTACGAAAATTCCACTATCAGACCAACCAATTTTCATTAAAATTCAGCAAAATCTATTTTCATAAAAATCGGTAGTACCGATTTTCACACAAATTAATGAATTTTCACAAAAATCGGTCTTCCGACAATCATGAAGTTACTAATTAATAATGAATATCGATGATTAATACCATTAGAGTCCATTAAATCATATATATGTCGCTTATCGAGAAATCGAGCATTTACTTACTCGAGTGTAAGAAGAAAAGATGGTAGAGAGAGTGGCGCGGATGGACTCAGCCCGTTTCTTTCTCTCTATTTATCCGAGAACACGGGTATATCGGGGGGGTATATATAGTGACTCTCCAGAGGCTCGGAATTGCCGAGTTAAACCGTTAAAAACCGTCTGGTAATTAAGGAAGATAACGATCGCGGCGTAAATCGTATGAGCGAGGTGAACGCCGCCGCCCGTTTGCCCGGCGCGGGCTCCACACGTTCTCCCTTCTCCGCTCGCGCGCGCGAGCGGTGTGTCCTCGCCGGCGCAGAGAGATATCTGCATCTCGGAAGTAACCCCGCTGGGCTCACACACAGCCTTCCCTTGGTATACCCACTACTCCCAGGTAAATAAATCAGATCGACGGAAAAGTTTGTTGCCGCTCTCCTCGCACATGAGAACCTTATCCAAAGCTATATAAACCGGCTGTGTTCTGTAGAAAACGATCGGAAGAACTTGAGGAAAAAGTGTCCGGAGTCTCGGCGGACGGGAGAGACACCGGAGAGGCTCCGAGCACGCCTTTCCTTGTACCGTATGCACGCTCGTGTTTATCTTCCGCGTACACCCACATACGTCTGCTAACATTTTACACTCAATAAAACCACAAGTCTCCACCTCATTATATTCCTAATCACGCCGATTTTAGGTGAATCAATATCGTACTTGTTTTACTGTAATTTTTCTTTCGAGTTTCTTACAAAATTATTTAAAAAAAAAATATTGGCTGCCATAAAATATATATTTTTGAGCAGCAAGCTTAGTAATAATAATCACTATTTATAAAATATTACATCAATAGTAATAATAATATTGATAACGGTGAATAAAATTTGATTTTACAAAAAGTGATTTTATGTGAAACTACAAAAAAATTATTACGATGCTAGAATTTTTTTTAAATAATGTAAAATCAATTTAAGATAATACGAATGATATGAATTATGATAATCAATAATTTTTGAATTATCGAAGATATCGAATTGCGTCTCGTTTAATTTGACGAATCGTTACCTTGTCGAGGGAGGAGATAAAAATTCGCGGAGCGAAGTGGAATGATTGTCGCCGTCTCGTCGAGGCAAACCCGGAATGTCGTGTATTACCGTGCTTCGCACTCTCGAGGGTAATACACGCGGAAACGTGTGCGGAGCAATAAGTCTCTCGGCGAGTGAGTGGAACATAGTGCGGAGATGCAGATGCAGTTCGCGTTAGAGGGCATAGGTAGCCTGAAGAGGGAAGGGAAAAGAGGTGATACAGCCGCGTGTGTTGCGGTTGGGATACGAAGCTTCTCCTCTTCGGTGCCTCGAAACGAACGGGCCGGTAACTTACGCGCGTGGGTTACAGGAACCGTTACATCGGGGGGCGAGGGAAATTCCGAGCTCGCCACCCGCGACTCGGCCGCTCGATCCATCAACCCCCCCTTTCTTTCCTCCTCCTCCTCCTTTTCTTCTTCAGTGCAGCGCGGTACTTTCTTTTTTTTCTCCCACGTCTCTTCAGGTCTACCTTACGAAAAACTATTATCGTTAATAAGATCGCACGCTCGGGTCGCCGGTGAGTTAATCCCAGAGTCAAAGCCAACAACACATCTCAGCAGCTGTTGATAGAAGAATTATTTCTTCGGCATCGTAACTGCAACTAAGTCTCGGAGAGTTTTCGCACTTTCGACGTGTAGATGTAATACTAATAAAGATACGAGCGATAACCGGCTAATTGAGCCGGTTTCAATTAGAGCCTTGGTGTTGTTATGGCGTTTCGAAAAGACATGGAAAGTGATTATAAAATAACGGCACCGCCGAGAGTTGCGAATAAAATGATTCACTGGTTACGATGTCATGGATATATGTATCATTGTGATCGTCTGTGATTTTGAGAGCGTGAGGTTAAATATTGTCGCAAAAAAATCTGAAGGATTTTGATAAATGCGAGATCGGGAAAAAATCGGTTTACCAAATAATATAAAAGATTTTCATTTCAATCGGTTTTTATGAAAATCAATTTTTACCCGAATTTTCAAAAAACTAATCGCCCAAAACCTGGTATATTTTTTCCATCCCATAAATAATCTTTCACTAACCGATAAATCGAGATGTTCGACGTTTTCCATGGAATCGACTAAAAACCCATGTGCCCATGAGTCGCGAGGTATGAGGGGCGAGTGAAAAATTTCTCACAGTCAGCGAAGATGAAAGGGAAATATATGAGGGAGCTAAGAAGCAGTCGGAAAGGGTTAGCCCTGCGAGAATATTCCTCGTATCTTGGGTTTCGGGGTCAGAATCGTGTTCCAATTAGATGGCATGCGCGGGACTCGCGCGTTTTTCATCCCTTCCCTCTCTCTCTCTCTAAAGCCCTTCACATGAGAGCTCCTGTACTTCGTTGCTCCAGCTTCTCTAAACCCGTTTCCTCTTCCTCCCGAAGTTTCTCCCGAGTTTCTTCTAATAAGGACGCCCGGACTGCCGCAGATACCACCGAGATTCACGTTTAATATATCGATGCTGTACGTAAGCCTTTTGCTCCTGCTCTTCCTGCCTCGGCGTATGCATTTCTCCAGCGGAATTCTCCAGCAGGTAGTCGCGAAGCCTGGAGATACATCTCTAGGATATCTTTGGCTAGTACTTTCTGCGCTGTTAATGCACCGAGTATTAGTGCATACAACGAGAGGGAAAAAAAAAAACAGAAAAATGCTTATCGAGAGTTTGCAAAGATGCAGGGGAGATGTTCGTCGACGTTTCTAGCCTACATATGTATATGTATAAGCCTCGAGCACGAAGAAGAAGGGACCAACGTTAGATTAGCGAGGGGTGTTCGTTTTAATTTGCTAATTAACGGTATCGCTGAATCACCGTCGCGGGTCAGGGTTTATTGACTTCTAGCTACACGAGCTTTTCGATAATCGGATAGCCAATACCAATTGGTCTATCGACTCGGCGAATTTTTTACGGTATTGGAGATTATTATTAAAAATTATTTTTTACTTTGTTATAATATCGAAGTAGATTGTAAAGTGAATCTCCTGGAATTGCGGGTGTAATTATATTTAATAATTTTTGTTTTAATTGAAAAATAAAAAAAATATTGAGGATGGAAAAATTATCGCACTGAGAATCGAAGCCGTGGATTTTTTTATAGGAGTGCAATATTTTAATACGCACGATAAGAAGAGTATTGCAATAATGGATTATGGGAGTGGAGGTGAGTAGACGTGAAGA
This sequence comes from Clistopyga incitator, assembly GCA_947507545.1. Classification (NCBI taxonomy): domain Eukaryota; kingdom Metazoa; phylum Arthropoda; class Insecta; order Hymenoptera; family Ichneumonidae; genus Clistopyga; species Clistopyga incitator. Next base: position 1,734,936 of record OX382190.1, read on the forward strand.
ACATTGTCGCAATTAAGCGAGGAGTTACGGTCGTCCGCGAGGCTCTCGCTTCTTCGAGAGCTAGAGCGATGAGTCACGTCTGAAGAGCGGCAGCAGCAGCAGCAACAGCGTCTCCGGCAACAGGACAGTTGAAGTAAAGCACGCGTGCGTGCAACTCTGCAACCGGCTACCTGAACGATTTGTCAACTGCCGCTCGGCGCTGCTACCGCCGTCGACTTGAGAACCTCCGTTACCGTGTCTGGTTATTCTGTTTTTCCATCTCGCTTCGCCACAGTGGATCTTGGAAACAAAGGCGAATGGACGTGCGATGCGAGGGAAGCTTTAAGGACGACTGCACGACGGACTTTATTGTTGCGATCAAGGGCAACGGTATATCAAATTAGCAGAAAAACCGATGACGGAAATATTTTAAATGACATTGCAGTAGGCACTGACATGCCACATCGAGTTTGAATTTAATTTCATGTGAATAACATTTTTTCTGCTTCAAATCAAATTTCATGTGATGCAAATTAAAGTCTACTTGATTAATTACATTCGTCAAAGTAGATTGAAGGGCTGCGCGATGAACTTCATCGCTGCAATAAACAGCAATGCCGTAAAAAATCCGTAGAAGGACGATGAAGAAACAAAAAAAAAAAAAAAAAAGGTGAAGAAAGCAATAAAGCGTACTTGGAAGTCCGCTGCCATCAGCAGCACGAGGTCGCGCAGCTACTGCTGTTGCAGCACTGACGCGCCACTTCGACAAGTTTACGGCCGCGCAGGTGCGCAACGCTCGTCGACGTCGTTCAAGACGCGACACTACCGCGAGTTCGTCGCACCCCCACAACAGCATCAGTAACAACCGACCACGTAACGAGAGAGCCATGCTCGCGACACTCGTAAATCTCCTCGCGTTAACGATAAAGCTTACCCGCGACCCTGCGATAATACAAGAATTCCGGCCAAGGAATTAATGAGCGAAGCCCATACGTCCCTAGATCGATTGTATTGATTGTATTTACTAGCCGAGTTGTTCATCGAGTCTAAGGCCCACGATTTATCGACCCGGCCGTATAATCAATGCGAGCTTCTACAAAAGGGAAATGCAAGCTGCTGACGACTTTTAACCAAGTGCAAAGGTTATCGACCTTCGACATTTTATATTCCAAATGCACAAGAACGATTCACCGAAACAAATAACGACAAAAATTGATTTTTTTAAATATTAAAAAAATTATAAAATGTGTTTTATCAATTTTTCGAAAAAATTGATTTTTAACATTTTTTACTCCCTCAAAAGTAATGTCAATTTTTTTTTGGTAGTCTTCATACTTTTCAATGTATTTTATATAAAATTTATAGCAAAGCGGAAATTGTTTGAATAATTATAAAAAATATAATTGAGAAAAGTGGCACGAAAAATACTTCATGTATGAAATATATAATGTCAAATATGATACACACGTATTTTTAATAATATCCTGACTTCGTTGTATTTAATATTCGTATTTGGAAAGATAGAAAATTATTTTTGTAAATCGCTCGGATTATATATATTATTTTCACGAGACGCGTCGTAAATAGCGTAAATTTCGCATCCCACATTTACGGAAACACGAAGAAGAGGCCGGCGGTCAAGGGTCAAGTGACTACAGTGTCGACCACGACGTGGCGGAAGTGACACTCCTGTTCCCGAGGATCGTCAACCTCTCAAACGACTATTTGGACATTTTAAAAATTACCATACGCCCACGAAGACGCAGATTCCCTCAGAAACAAATAAGTACTTAAGATTTTTAAAAAAATGTATGTTTACGCCGATAATAAATCAATTCCTGAGACAATAAAAGTCATGAACAATGTTCTAAGTTTGTTATTAATAATTCCTGTAATTAAAATTAAAAAGAGTAATAAACAAAATTATAATATTCGTGTCTGAATTTAAATTATAGCTACGTTAACTTTGTGATCTCTTTTTTTATGTTGCTCTTAATTCGAGAATATTGTGTAATAAAGCCAAGGACTTGTTTCACGTAGGTATAACACGTTACAGTCACAGTTCATGACCCCCGAGACGTTACACTCGTACCTCGGAAGCCTCGTTGAAAAAAAAAGTTGGAGTAATAATCATTAAATGATATTGTGTGGTTAAACCCGTTTGCCATGCTGGCTTACACTGAAAACAATCCCTGAGATCTTAGGAAACTTTCCCACTATCGTTAAAGGCGGCCGGTTTTTAATCTGCGTTATTTCGTCTTGTTGTATATATTTAGGGGGTGTATGATTTTGTTTTTATGTAAAAAAAATTTTTAATTAAAAATTTTAATTTCAATTAAAAAAACAAAATCTCTATACAAGTTTCAACATTTTTCGAAACATTGTCAAAGAAAAAATCTAAGCATAAAAAAATGTATGTACGTAGTTTGTGAAGATTGTCATGAACACGATAAATTATATCGAACTCCTACGCACGCTCTAGGCTGCTGCACCGGGAGAATCCGGCGCGAAGAAACGCCTTCGCAAATATTACGAGAGAAGAGGATCGAGCTAAGTATAAAATAGGGAGAATAATCGAGAGAGCGAGGAATAGCATCGGGCTCGAAGAAATTCCATCCCACAAGTTTTGCCATGCGTACATGAGACTTGCCGTTCGCAAATAAATAAATAAAGGCTTGATTACACAAGCGGAACTGAGCATGGACGGTGCAATGAGTATTGCATGGCTATCGATATAAATCTGGATTAATTCGAATCCTCGGATATGATCTGAATAGCTATTGGCTTCGGGGACTATTTGCATTTATATTGCGCGGAGATACTCAAGTCGGAACGACTTTGCTCCCATTACTGTCATCTGATTATGCTTCGAACGCATTTTTTTTTTTTTTCAATGGATAATGTATCGATTTTATGCTCAGAGACATTTCACAAATATACTTCGCTCCACTTTCTCTCCACGTTCGCAATCAACCGCGCTCAACATTCTGAATCAATAACATAGTAATAAAAAACATTTTTTTCAAATTAAAAAGAGTTGGTTCCATAAAATGATAACGTTTTAAGAATCATTTCGTGTAAATTGAATTTAATGTGATTGAAAGTAAAGTTTGTTTGAAACAAACTTAATGTGATTCAACTTAAACTTCATTTGAAACAAACTTGAGATGATTCATTAGAAACTTCATTTGCAACCAACTTAATTCAATTGAAATGAAACAAAATTTACCGAGAGATCGCGCCCACAATACACGTACGCCTGCACAATTGCTATGTCATAACGTGAGAAGGGATACTTCGCCATGGAAGTTAAGCACAAGATCTTCAAGATAATCTACAATGTTTAAGCCGAGCGGCTATTTCTAAGCTACAACTGCGAGTCTTTTCACATTTGTTGAACACATAGTGCTTAAGGGGAGCGGTGCGAGGATATTTCGCGTGGAAACTGAAACTGCCGAGCACGCGAGGTACTTGCCAGGCTACGTAACGTGCGGGGCGAAAAAAAAAAACAAAACAGCGAGGATAGAAGTTACACTCCTCGAGCACCCGCGGGAGGCACTTCCGAGGCTAAGGTCACGTTCACAGCGAAGGTACCGCCATGCACTCACGGGAGCTCTATGGGGGCGTCTTTCTCCCTCTCTTTCTCCCTTTCGGGTCAAGACGGAGAGAAACTACGCGCTTTCGTGAGCTCCGTCATATGCAAAATCACGCGTCGCTCCGAGGCTTCGGTAACTCGCGATAATTTAAAGCGGCAATATTTTTTTTAAATCGTCGACGAGCCTTACATTTCATACCAGACACTCATTGCACTTAATAATATTTTTAATTAATTTTTTTAAATTGGAGTACTTTACGAATTCAACGAAATTGTGAACGGTGCAATATTTAATACCAGCAAATTATCAAAAAGAATATATGCCTTTAAAGGCAGTAAATTTGCATACTTTACACTAAATTATTTCGTCTCATTCAATATTCTCATGTGAAAGCTCGTCGAGTATCGTTTGAGTGGTCGAACAAGAGTTTTGGATTTTATTGATGCAATCTAAACTCACTTGTGTATAGGAAAACGTCAGTATAGTGAAGAATTCAAGTGAATTCAAGCGAGTGAGAGTGTCTTCTTTGCCGGGGATCAACAATGTGAAGGAGAAGCTTGAATTGAGTGGAGCACAGAAAGCAGAATAGATTATTCCATTCTGAAAAGCCGAGGATAGTCTTCCGTCCCTTTTTACTTCCATCCCGACGACGACGACGACGACGATGCGCAAGTTGTGAGCCATTGCTCGCACGCACACATCAAAGAAGCATGCCCAGATCTGGTTCTTGGCTCGTTTATTTCACTGCCCACGCGGCAGGGCTTTTATGAACGTTAACTGCCACCCAGGGATACCGATACTGCTCTCGCGAAGCACGCTGGGCTATGCCAAGAGCTACAAGCCATAATACTCGACGGTACGTAACGCCATGACGAGTATCCATCACTGTCCGATATACTACATTCTGTGTTGGATCGCAGGCTTGGATGTCCTGCTGCAGGAGTCACATCCACACAAATACAATTGCCACTTGATCTGCCGAGAGGAAATGACAATCAAATTTACATTTTTCTGGTAATACGTTGTTTTGATCACAGATGTTCACTGGCCTGTTATTCTGATTTTTTGTAAGGGAACTGCAATGTTCTGTAGGCTGTTTGAGAGAGAAAATTTGAAGTAATTTGAGAGAAAAATTGTGGTTAATTTGGGAGAAAAACTGGAGTCAATTATGCAGCAAAATTTATGTTCATTTTTGGTTCAGACTGCACAAAAATTATCTGTTAAATTTGAAATGCAAAGCTAGGTAGTTGTGAAGAAAAATTCTGTAAGTTTTAGAAACAAAATTGCATTTACGGCCAGAACGTTTTTGCTGGAGTTGCAAATAGTTTGATTAATTTTTTACTGCGTATAAAGGGAAGAGAAATGAGACAGGCGACGTGACGTGAAGGAGCTTCACTGTAATAGCTAAACTGTCTCGTAAATTGCAGAATATAAATGATAATGCATAAATTGATTCCAACATGAGCAATCGACAATATGTCGAGAATATAGTACGGATTGTGTGGGAGGATGTCTCCGCCTTGATGGCTTCACAATTCACACTGAACAACACACAATATTGTATTTGTTGTGTAGCCACTCTCGCCGATGCTACTGCCGGTGAATGGAGATGCGTGAATATATCGTGTGCTATTAAAATAGTAAGATATTACGTCAGGACAGCAGAATAGACTGGGAGATTAGCGAGATAAACGCATCAGCACTTGCTTCAAAATAACATTACATTCCAAACAATAAATTAAAAAAAAAAAAAAGAATTTCCTCCCCTGAACATTAATACAACATAATTTCCATTTTTGAAAATGTTTTCGACATCAATAATTCACTAATAATTAAAAAGCTTGAACACCCAAAAAATTCATAAAAAATAATTCCAATATTTCAACATTTCACGAATTAATATAAATTTACCATTACCTTACTTTTTCTTATTCTCTCATAAATTCCTAATAAAATAATAAATAAAATGATGTAAAAAATCTCAAATAAATAAGCAAATCGTCAAAATTGTCGTATTCAAAGTTTAGCAGAAAAAAATAAAAGAATAAAAATAATGCCAGATCGTAAAACGTGTCTGGGAGAGAGGCGAAGCTGAAGCGGAGACTCGCGCCGAGCGAAGGAAGGATCCCAACAGACAGTCCGAGTGGGACCAACGATCCGTCGAGAACGCCTCGAACGCCTGGTAGGAGAAGTGGAGGGGGTAGACACGGAACGTAAGGGCAAGACACGAGAGTTCATAGAGCCTGGCTGCGTGAGCGCACGCGGCTCGACCTGCGCGAGAGAAAAGGAGAGGAGAAGAACAAGTATAATCTACTCTCCTCTCTCTCTCTCTCTCGACTATCGCTCGCTTGTATTTCTCTGAGAGACGCGAGCTCTGTGTCTGTCCGCCGGCTCTTTCCCCCTCCAAAACCGCACAGATCTCCTGTTCTCCCCGTGCTACGCACTTTATGCTCGCTCAACGGCATAAATCAGCGCCGAGCGCATAACCACCCGCTCGCCTCGCTTCCTCGATCCTACATCCTGCAACACACACTCCACTATTATAGTCTTTCCATTGTATATATATATATTGGGATATACATGCATGTATATGAGGGAATCCGTACCAATTCGACCTGGGTCTGACCCTCGACCTCTTGGATTACATCCCCGTTTTTTTATATTATTGGTGGTTTCTAAAAAGCAAGCACGATTTTTATCAAATTTTTCTGTAAACAATTTTCATAGCTGGCATTATATTTAATGGAAATATGGGAGGCCTTTTTTTATTAGAAGAAATTTCGAGGAATATGAGATTAGATATTAATATTTTTAAGCTCAAGCCCAAAGTGGGCTCGCTTCTATTTTTTATGAATTTTTGGTTAAAAAACAAAATCGAACATTTATACGTGCCTCAGACTACAGAGAATTTTTTAAGATTTTTTTTAGAGATGGAACAATAACATAAAAAATCGGGGAAGAAATCCAACAGGTCGGAGGTCGGACCCAGCTCGGGTTGGTACGGAATGCCCCATATATATGTATTCATTTACATGTATACACGTATATATCTATTCATGTTACAATGTTCCGTCTATTCCTCGAGAATCTGTGAGAGAGGAGAGGGGGTAAAGCGAGTGTGTGGGTGGGAAAGCGAGAGATTTGTTGCAGTATCTATGCATGTTCGGTATATGTTTCGTATAATACTCCGTAAGAATTATTCTAGGGTCTTATACGTGTTCGAGTCGTAAGAACACGAGAGTGACGAGGGATTTCCGTGTGGATACCGAGCCCTTCGATAATGTTACAGCGAAAGCAACGAAAGAATTTCGTGATAACGAAATATGGGAGTCGAGTTAACGTGTGAATTTTCCTCTGGGAGGACAAAAAGGTATTTGTTTGACAAATTGAGAATGTGGGTGGTTGAATTTATCGAATGGATCACTATTCCTATTCGAAGAATATTCCTTAAAAATGTCCAAAATATTCAGCCTCCCAATATTACCATTCCCATTCATTGAATATTCCACAAAAAATTCCAAACCATTCAGCAGATCACTCGCAATATTTATGCACATTCGTTGCATGTTTTCTGAATTTCAGACATCATCTTTGTGTCGTAATAAGAGAAAATATGGAAACCGAATCTCTCAACAATTTAACAAAAAAATATCGAGGAACCGAAATACGAGCGAATACGAACGTGTGAATGTTCCTCTGGGAGTGGAGGTCGACGATATGTGGTTGAATTTATCAATTACACGTTGTATCCTTCAACTGGTAGTTGGATCAATGAAATAAAGAAGGGCCACCCCTACAGCCTCGTTGAAAAACACCAGTTGCCACGATGCATTCTAGAATATTGCTACAGATGGTCTCGAGTGAGAGGAAGCGGTCGAGTATAAAGTACACTCGCTGGACGTACGTTATGTGTACGCTCTGTACCGCACGACGGTACATAATACTAACAGATAGGCTCGGAGCCAACGCTCCATCCAAGTAGCTACACGTACAGTGCGCTCTCTGTATATCGAGATGCGGAATCTCGGCCGTGCGATTAATCTATTGGGCGTGCGGTTAATCGCTTAACCGCTTGGCTTCGATAGAGCGGTTTCTAATTAGCGAAGTGGTCACAGTATATATATGTGCAAACGTGCTTCACGTACATATGCAGCAAAAAAAGAAAACAAAAAAAAAAAAGAACAGAACGTGTTATTAAAGGCCGGTAAAATATTTTTCGTTTATATGACAAACGGTATTCATCATCAGAAATATTTGGATAGAATTAATAAAATGATTTTGTGAATTTTTGAATATAAAGAAAATCAGGCAAATTTTAAGTGAATTAAAAAAAAAAGTAAAATTTGTAACAAGTTACATAAAATTAGAAGAGTTGAATACGATAGGCAAATTTTTGATAAATGGAGAATAAAAAAAAATTGTAAAATACTTGTGGAAGGTAAAGATGAAGAAGTGGAAGTATTAAAATGGGGAGAAATGTAGCAGTCGCAAATTGAACCATTACGACACGAGACGTAAGTGCACAGCAACGAAATCGTCGTTTGGAGCGAGGGGAAAATGCCCGGAGTTATATAGGAGCTATGGGGAAGCCGTTTCGAAAGGCGCGGCACTCTTCAGGATAGTTACGACCTCGTCCTTGCTACCCCCTCTTCCTCTAGCCCACAGGTCTTTAAACTCGACGGATCCTGGTGCTCCAAGCGACGGGCTTCTCCTCTTCCAGGGGCAGAGCACCGGTTTTCCGATTGCCAGCGAGCTATAAGGACACGTCCAACGAGTCTCTGAAAAATAACTCTGTCGATGAACGAAAAAGAAAAAGAAGAGCATCGAGAATTCCTGGATCAAATAGATAGCGAGGTAAAAATTCTAACGATATCACCAGAATGAGTTTTAACGACTGGGAGCATCGCCAATAATAAAGCCAAGAATTTTCTCAACAACATCACTATAAAAAAACACATGTGCAAAGAAAACATAAAAGAAATATGATGAAATTTCAAGTGAAAATTGTCAATTTTTTACTTATCGACAATAATCTAAAAATATGTTCATTTCTTCCTGAATATTTTCTTCCACATTGTGTCAACGACTAAAAACAAAGCCAAAAATAGTGTCAATGCCTGCAACTTATTTTCCCGAGCGCAAAATGAATGCCCCCTCGGCGTGTAAAAGCTAAAACTGAAGGAAGTGGCGGGTAAAAAAAGGAGCGAAAAGAAGAAAAATAAAATGAATTCTGCGGGAGGCTTAAGAAAATAAGGTTCACCGAGCACACACATACATATATGCATATATGTACGTCACAGGCTCGTTCGAGAACTGGAAGAGAGGTGGGGTCGCCACGGTTGTGGTCCGCCTGGGAAAGAAGATGAAGTATGGAAGGCGAAAGAAGCGGGTAGCGGTGCGCGCCAAGGGAGCCAAGGTACGGAAGAAACGGTGAAGCGAGGGGGAGCAAGGGGGCCTATGTAAAACTCACAAGGTCCGAGAGAGAGAGAGAGAGAGAGAGAAAATAAAGAGTCGAGTATAAATGCATTGTGCGATATATTCGTGTGGTGTAGAGAGCAAGCAGTAGGAGCAAAGCCAGGCCACGCTAGGCTGACCCTAGGCTCTCGAATTAAGCATCCACCTCGTTGCGCGCGCGCGCGTGTAATGAAATACTCGACCGACCCTGTTGAGTGTACCTGTTACTCCGGGTAATCGTTTCCCCCTCCCCTCCCCCTCCTCCTCCTCCTCAGCCTCGCTTCTCTAGAGTTCTCTCTTCGTCTTCTTCTTCTTCTTCTTTTTCTTCTGCTTCTTTACAGTACCATAGTCTCACTTCCATCAACGATCAAACTGCAGCGCCGAGGCTTTTATTTCAGCAATACACACGCGAGGCGAACTCACGGAAATATTACGCAATGTGAATGCACGGGAGAAATAAGTGAATGTGTAAATTTGTACTTTTAACAAAACTTCGTCTGGCCAAATAGAATTTATGTGAAATTCTGTTCGGGTTTATTTAGTGGGGAGTATATTGTGTCATGGGGTTTTTATTTATTATTAGCCTTTTTTTAATGATCACTTTTTAAAATGATTAATGAAAAGAAAATTTGATGATTTTATTTTGGGGATTTTTGAAGACAATTTCCTTTGCAGTCATTCGAAAGATGAATCACTTTTTTATAAGCCCTGCAGGGTATTATAATTCCATAAGAATCGAGCAATTAATTATAGCATGAATCTTTATGTTATAAAATAATAGATTTGTAACTCTGCCACTCATAAATAAAGATAATATTTATCGGGACTGTTGAAAAGTCTCACCGTGTCAAGCAGACTGGAACCGAGACAAAAAGCTTATCTCTGGTCTACCGGAAAGCCTTCTCCACACTTTTGTCAATTCTGTCACTGGTCAGTTTCTTTTTTAAGGAAATGAAGACGTTTCGAGGGAATCATTAGCGACGATTTAAAGAGTCGCTGCTGAGTCATTTTTATAAAAAAAAATTCAATCTTTTGTGTATTCGCTTCTTTGTACTCGTTCCTTTCTTCTTTTTTTTTTTTTTGCGAAAGAGATACGCGTGTCTGTCTTCCGGTGGAGGTAAAAAAATTTTTTGGGTCGATTCAACGTTCTGTGTATTCATGATTATGGGGTAAAGAGAATTGGAGAATTACCGTGTAAAAAAGGGACGAATTTTGCTGAAACATATTCTTTAAATTGCACTTGAAAGGAAATTACATTTCCACACGCATATGAATAAAATGAGAATAAAATAATCATAATAAAACGGAGACTATAATTATTGAGTTCATTAAGATCCATTTGTGTAATACTTAATTCGATAATTAATGTATAAATTTTTCTAGGCGAGAAATAATAATTATGTCGAGCAGAAGCGACCGATTTGGAGAGCAACGCTTCGGAGAGCTTATCGGCTAAGTAAAGAATTTTTCGTCACTCACCCTCGGGACAGATGCACTCGTAGTCCAGCTGATTTATCTGTCGACACGAGCCGCCATTCTCGCATGGCGACGGATCACAGGGTATATATTCGTTCTCGCAGTTTTGTCCAGTATATCCGGTCGTACACATGCATCTGAAAATAATTTAAAAAAGCACTTAATAAAATGTTCAAAACTTGGGCGAGGAGAAATTCAAATTTATTTTTATTAAAAGACATTCTCTTAATAGTAATTATTAAAGTGGTTTTTTTCAATAAAATTGACAAAGGGCTTTAATGAGAAAGTAAAATTGACGAAAAAAAAAATCGTCGTTTGTTCGTCCATTCAATAATTTCTATTTAGACAATCCGATTTGTGATTATTGCATGTAAAAATAATTTAAGGGAATATTCAGAATTTGACTATTCCCTTTTCTTTATGAATGAGCTTTTTAATCGGCAGATTTTGAACGATTTTATTGCATCGAAAAATAGATTGTCATAATTTTACTATTGAAATCTTCTGTTTTCCAAAAACTCTAAATCCATCAAAAAACAATCTTTTTATTGGATCTAGAGATTATTTTACATAATGACAAATCACCGTTTAGAATCTAGAATATGTAATCCAATTTTTTAACATATAATGAATAAGAATTGACGTTTCTTTTATTAAACGACCTATTAAAAAATGAGTAGCCAATGGAATAAAAATGAGAATTTAACATAAAATGTGTACATTCAAGAGTGAGATAAAGAATAAAGTCAAAACGTCACGCGAGACTCGAATAAAATGGCTCGATTCGTGCGACGAGTTGCGCTTATGAATTAACGGCTCGTATCGCGAATCCGACGAGCATCATCTTCGAGCCACTATAAGTAGAACGATAAATTAAGCTTCAACAACGAGCGTTATTGTTTCGGAGCGAGTATCGCGTGTCTATGCGTCTCTTATCGAGCGGGAATATCGGCTTTCCGTACAATATCCGGCGACGGGACATCGCGAAACCCGGGAAACTGACAATACTCCGTTATAAACATTTGCCACGGGATTTCTTTTCAACAAACATTGTTTTTTTAACTTTCCCACAGTCCTCGGATTTCGTGTCGACGGCCGACGGCATTTTTCTCTGCATCGCGTGCCGATCTGACGCTAAATCGGCAAACTTGTAACCGATATTTTAAATGACTCTCCACGCATAAAAAATATCGGAAATTGCAGCCGGACATTTTAGAATTTATCGTTGAATGATTTTCACAATTTGAAAATTGAAATTGCAATAAAATTGGAACCACTCTGTCGATTCTCGCAAAATTTTCTTGAAAATTATCAATAATCAAACACCAGTGTAACAATAAATAATCACGTGTCAAGGAGAAAAATATAATCCCTTTTATCACTTTAAATACATCCTTGCCCACGAACAGTTGCCAATTTTTTAATTTCCAAGAACTTCATCATCATGACGTTCCAGTCAGATTATAAATATCTGTTATTTTAATTTTATTTTTCGCATGAATAACAAAAAATTACTGCACCTTGCACTCGCTGCCAGCAGGAGCACGAGAAACACACACGAGACATTCATTTTCAGTGATTTTCGGAGCCCGCGAGTAACTCCAGGGCGTATTCCACATATTTCATAAAGCTTCGCGTGTTATAACTCCATTTATTCGGTCACAACGCCATTTTTCCGGTATAAATCACACTTCCTGTCGTACGACGATATATTTGATATACGATATGCGAATACTCCAATCTCGTGAATTTTGTTAAACTCGTTTTACAGAAAAATGCACTTTATCACAAACAAACAACCGAAACGAAAAAAAAATACAAAATAAAAACAAAAAACTCAAAATAATCACCCACAAAACAAAAATTGCACCAAGTCACCCGCGATTATCACGATACGATAACTCCAAAAATAATAATATCAATATATATTATATATATATATATATATATATATCCGTAGGTTCACTAGAACTTTGAGATTGCACCGTTCCACCTTAATCCTTCGTTAAAACTTCCTTTTCCACACTCAACAATAATCCTTAATCCGACTTATCACAATTATCACACTCGAAAGACTCTCGAGAGTCTCCCACTCGTTATTTATAAATATGTCAAAGGTTGCACATGCACTTGCGTTTAAAGTCACTGAGGCGATAACCCCAGCGTAGATTATTCCTCAGCATCAATTGATTTCCTCCAAAGTAACCCGCAATAACGGAGAGTTCATATTTTCAATAAAACGCTTTTCCTTATTATTTATCATCCGTCGACGTCTCTCAATCAATTCACTCAAAGCGGAAGCTAAATTGTGCCAATTTTCAATACGAAATCACGCACCGAAAATTTTTGGTACCAAAACCGAAGAGTTCATATTTTCGTCAAAACGCTTCTTTTTATTTCCGCTTTATTTCGCTTAAAGTGGAAGCGAAATTATTTCACTTTTGAAGCACGTATTTAAAGCTTAAAAGCAATTCCATGAAATCACGGACCGAAAGTTTAGTGGCACGAAGAATGAAAACAATGCGTTTCTCTCGGTGTTTAGGGGGTTATTCTGTTTTCGTAAACAAAAGTGTCTGCGTGTGGACGCTGAAGAGCGCCGCCAGTGTCGCTTTCCCACGTTTTTCCGTGCGCTTAACTCGGTCCCACTGGCTGACGCACACGCACACGCGGCCGCGGGGCAGTGCGCAGCCCTCCGCTCGCTGGTGACTCGGTGGTAGCCGCCGCGCTCGTGTGCAGCTTCACCGTGGCCGAGTGTCCACTCGACAGGCCCGCCGCTAAACTCGCTCAAATTGCCTTTATCCTGTGTTACGACGAATCACGGTGCTATCCATGACGAGAGACGAAGCGATATCTCCTTCGGCTTAGCGAAATCGCGCGGCATCAAAATTCGGCTGCGAATTTTTTTCGCCTCAGCGAAACATTTCCTTTCTAATCCCAAAAAGAGGCGCTCTCTCGTCCGGTCACTTCTGTTTTTACAAAATCACTTCACGATGTTGAATAATCCTCGCGAAAATCTATTATCCCTTAATCCGAGTTTTCGATAATTCACAGCGCGTCGGATAGTCGCGAAATATAGTGAATACGGTGAATATGTCGAACGTTTGTTTATTTTCCAATGCACTTTTGATTATTATCCAGTGTGCACATTGAATCACACATAAATAACACACGTTGTCACTCGTGGAACTCGTAGGGCGGATGGTTATTGTTTAAATGGTGGTTAATAATGTTAATTAAAACGGATTGAGTCGACACGACGTGCTACGCTCTCGGGCGGCTCAGACCGACTGGCTATACGTTCGTAAGCGCGCCGCTGCGGTGGCGCACGGGTCTTCGGCCATTTCCGTAAGCGCTCGGGGCTCGGGCCCAATCCCTCTCTCTCTCCGTCTCTCTCGTCGGCCCCTCCCCCGCAAAAGCCTTCCAAGGGACTGAGAATGGTAGTTTTTCGTCGTTTCTCTCGCTCCTTTCTTCTTTGCGCGCAACTCTTCGTCTTCTTCTTCAGGTTCTTCGGCTTCTGTCCTCGTTTTGCGCATTAAAGATGCCAATGCTTTCTCTCTTACTCTCTCGCTCGAGCACCTGGAGCTGTGGAACTCGCCCGGCGCAAAACTCGATGCTGTTGCTGTTGCTGTTGCTGTTGGTGCTCTTCAGCGTTGATCCCCCTGACCGTGGAGTATTTCGCTCGCTCGCTCGCTCACTCGCTTACTCGCACGCCTGTCTCTCCGCTGACGATTTCACGCGAGGGAGAGAAAGCTAAATCCCCTTCGATGTACCGCTTCCATACGCCCGATACATGCACACTAATGTTACGAATAATAATCTACCGATACTCACGGCGAGATCGCACAGCCGTGTAATGGACCAATGAATATATTTGATTGCCGAAAATAATTGGCGAAGAGGAAGGAGAATTTAGTCACCCTTGTTACTGTGGGTGGCGGGCGTTAATCTGCGGCTCGATGGTTATGCTAAATATCGCGATAAGCCGTGTGATGCCTATTTTTATTTTTTCTTTCTTTTTCACCGGGTATTTATCGGACTTGCTTATCAGAGGAATATTATGCTTGATTTTCACGCTTTTGGAATCGATTGATTATTTTTTTGAGGCTTTATTGCATATTTTCCGAATGACAATAAATCGGGGAATACAAAAATTCGTGGGAGAATTTAAAATTGTGAGGCATTTTTGAAAGGGACTATTCATCGAATAGGTTTCGGTTTTATTGCTGTCAAATGTGTATTTTAGAAAATTGGTTGTACTCAGTATTTTTAATTTTTTTACGATACTAACTCTGCGAATGATTCAATGATTTTATTTTATATTTCCTAATTTTTTAAATACTGTATAAATTAAAACTCGATAAAATTTTTGCTTATTTGCTGGAATGATTATACAATAATAACATTACAATACAGCTTCGATTAACGTCTTTGTGCATTTTTACTTTGCTGATCCACGCCATTATATTTTTTATTTAAAAAAAAACGTGTTTGATGGAAATAGTGTCACCCAAAAAATCCAGAGCTAAGCATTTAAGAGAGCTACACAAGTAATTCAGTGGGATTAGAAAGCAGTATGCATAATACATGCACGAACACCAGAGATATATAAATAACAGCGAATGACAGCTTATCGATAAGAGGAGAGTGGTTTAATCCGTCGCAGCACGCGATGTGCAGGACGAGAGCAGTTTAATTTTCACTTGTTTGCCGGATGTCACCGGGAATACACGACCCCCTCCCTCATAAGAGGAAAAAAAAAAGGGCGAAGGGTACGTCGCACTTGGGGTCGAAGTGAACGTGCCTCGGGTGCCGCAGAATCGCGACGCCCTTAAGGGCCACGTTTCCAACGAGGACAATAGCTGCAGAACGGGCCCTGGGATTTCCCTACTCGTTTTCTGCCTGTTCGCTGAGCCTCGACGTAGCGACGAGGGGTTTGCGCCACCAAACTAACGCCACCCCTACCACTAACCTATACCTATAGCTACACATTACTTATATTCCCCGGAGATTCGATGGAATATAACGTTTTGTATTTCTGGATATGGGATTCGATTTTTTTCTGGCACGCTTCTCCCGTTACCGATCTAACTTATTACTGTATTATGTTTTATAGCCTATTTTATTTGATTGTAATAAATTTTTTAAGAAATGTACGTTCAGAAAATATTCCCTCTCTTGTGAACGAAGATTTTGTGAGATCACAATAATCGGAATTTTAGAGGCCGAAAAATTGGCGAATACGCTTGTTTAGTTAACGTACACAGTAAAAAATTTTGCATGACAATTAATGTTAATTAAGGTACAAGAAAATTGTTGTAAGCACTTTGTAAAAGTTGTGTTCATGATATAATTATCGGAATCTCACAACATACCTGTATATTAAATGAAATTAAATTTATGACTGTATTACGTTTTATAGCGTGTACCGTTTCATAAAAATAATTTTTCAAACATCAATACCTTCCCCAATATTCGCTATGTTATGAACCAAACTTCGGTTCGTAGATACGAGAACAAGATCACTCGAAAATATTTCGCTGCGTGATTATTACGAGGCCGAGCGTGAAGAAAGGGTTCGAGTGGGGGGGAAGAAAACGCATTGGAACTCGGGTTCGGGCCTGAGGCGTCCGAGCAGGTCCGAGATGGTTGGTTGTACGGTTCGGAACCGAAACGCGGGCCCGCCGGTGGCTTACGGCGCTCGGACTCGTTCCTGGATCGCGGGCGAGCTCGCCGAGCTGACATATTTCGTCGAGGCCGCGCTCGGGGCCCCATAGAGCGTGCTGCTATGGGCCTCCCCGCTTTCGAACAGTCGCCCGGAGCGCGCGAGCAAGAAAGAAAGAACAAGCGAGAGGGCAAATACTACAAGAGGAGACAGAGCCGAGAGCTCGCGGCGAACGTGAATCATGCGAGCTGCTCTCTCGGAGACGCATAAACATTGGCGCGATCCTCTGCGAGGGGCCCCACCGGGGCACCCTTCGCCGACTCGCCGATCGGCTGCTCCTGCCCTCCTCGGATCGGCTCGGTGTGGTCAGGGACCACTAACCGAATCGAATAACAACCAAACTCGCCCATCACTGCACAGAAAAGAACTCACGACGCGTGCACCGTTTCAATAACTCGTTCCGCACGCCCCAATAATATTTCGCGATGTACCGAAGCTGCGTTACCATTATTTTCCGAGCGACTGCGAAGGAAATTCTACAGCTGCCGATTAATTTTGGACATTAAGTTTTGGCTGTTTGCAGGACTGTCGAAGTGGGTGATTTAATTTTCACCGCGCGTTGCGATAAAAGCGGAAGCTTTCGGTGGTTATCAATGACCTGTGATCGGTAAGCATACGCACTCAGGTTTTCTTAAGGGTTTGTTTTACTTGTGGAGAGGGAAACGCAATAATATGCGATTTTTCGCACTTGGACGCAAAAATTTGTCGTCTTCGTTTTGGCGAAAAATAAAAGAATCGTAAAAGTAAATAATCGTATTGCTTGAGAAGCAATCGAAAGCAAAAAAGTAGTAAACATTTTTATAAGAGAATTTGATTTTTCATTTTTTTTTTGCACAACTTTGGGGTGCAGTCTGGCTAATAAAAAAGCTGCATGCACGCGATTTAGCAGGTTCGAAAAGAAGTGTTGTCGAAGTAGAACGAACCGAGGACGAGAGAGAGAGAGAAAAAAAGAAGAAGAAAACATGGACGTTGCCGTGAATAATCGCACGGTTCTCCAGCCGAGATTCTTTTTCTCCATAATTAATTATTGTCCCTGCGACTAATTAATTAGGCACCCGATTCGCGAGCGAGCTACATATAGAACGTCACGTGACGAGTTTATATACCCTCTGCCAATTAAGACCTCCGAGTCCTCGGCGTCTAGTGTGTCGTCTATATAGCTAACTCTAGTTCAGGGGATGCAATCTCCAATCCAAACCATAGATTGCTATTCATGCAGCAAAAAAAAAATTATTTCATTAATAATTAATATTTTCTCCGTTCAATACACGTTATACTCCAAATATTTCCAGTTATTCAATTTTTGTTAATTACACATACTTTTATCATTTTCTTTAACCCCACTGTATTTTCCTTTTGAAGCAATTAAAGCAATTAAAAACCGAAACACGAGTCACTATATATTTAATTAAAATTTTTTGGAAACTTTGTCACCAGGCCTAGAATAATGAGTTCGAGTGAGGAAATGCGCCTAAATAAAAGTATGAGGAAATAGTGGTGACTCGTCGAGTGGGAAAGAAGAAACGGCGCAGCTGACGTAACGATTATCGGGTGGGTACCAATTCAAGCAATTACGGTGGGAAAGCTCTCGTCGCGTTCGTATATCCAGGGTGTTCCGTTAACGACGTTAATCCGTCGCGTTAACGTTGCCGCGGACTCCTTTAAAATTACAAACGGTACGATACGTTCTCGCGGTTGCGTCACTAGCGCCCCTGGACACTCGATATATTTATACACTTTTCCACATATATATATGTGTGTGTGAGTATATAATATACTCGTAGAAATATATATTATCCGCGCGGTCGCGTGTAGTTTTGCAAGCACTTTGGTATTAACGTTATTACACGCTCCGGGAATTAACGACGCGCTTTGGACGTGCTATATATATATATAAATATATATACACACACGTGGAGGAGCGAAGAGGAAGAGGGAAAGATGTTGACTCGCTCGTGGAGCCACCAGCCCAGGATCCGTTATCGTTGCGCTCGAGTGCGCTCAAATCGATCTCCTTCGATTCTCGAACAGTGTCTCGTAAATTTTCTAAACGCCGAGAATCGCGCGCGGCCTCTCTCCAATCTTCCTACTTTGCATCCACGGATTATTTGCACTCAGGTGGAATGCAGAAATTCTTCTGCTTCTTCTATTCATGGATACAGAAATTCCAACAGTGCAGTGATTTTTTTTCTGGTTTTCATTTTTGCTGCGTTCATTGAGGGACCGGTTTTTTTTTATCTATTTTTTTTAAATGTTAAGAATTGCATAATATCTCCGGAATATTGTGTCAGAATTTAAATCGTTTCTATTATTTCTAAAGCAGTTCATATAACAATTCATCCGAAAATAATTGTCAATTCTTAATTTATAAGTCATCGTCGAATTTCCTGAGTGGTCGGTATAAAAAAAAAGGGATGGAAAAAATAAGTAGGCCACTGGTCGATTAATATGCATCGGTGGATGTCTTCCTGTTGATGAGTTTTTCAGGAAGGGGGTGTTCCGCACAATTTTTTACAGCACACACTCGGTGCGTTATATTCTCCTCTTTGCTCTTTGCTTCGGCACACGTGCATTTTTTAATTTACCCTCACGGAAATGTATTTTTTTCTTCGTACTATTTTCTCGCGGTATAAAATACGAAAAAAAAAGTTGGAGAGTGGCGTTAGTTGCAGGCTCTCGCGCTACATAATCGCTCCTCCCAACGAGATTCACCCGTTCGCAGAGTATGCGAAATACAGGCGCATGCTTTGCCGTTTAATATTCTCATCGGGAATGTTTTCATCGAGAAATTTGATGGCCTCGTAAAGGCTGATCTTGCAGTTCTTTGCGCGGCTCCTCTTCTTCGTTCATTCAGCTCTTCCTATATATATATTTATATATACGAGGCATTCCATACCAACTCGAGCTGAATCTAACCCTCAAACTTTTGAGGATTTCATCCCCGATTTTTTATATTATTCTTCTGTCTCTAAACAGCAACGACAATTTTTATTAGATTTTTTTAAAAACAATTCATAGACTTGTGATTATTTATAACAAAAATACTGAAGGTCTTTTTTTTAAACCTCAAAAAATTCTTATGAATTCTATACGAGATGTCAATTTTTTTGTAACAAAAAAGAAGATTTCTGAGTACCCAAAATTGGGAGAATTTTTTCAGATTTCCAAAAATGACCTCCCCTATTTTCGTTATAAATAATCACAACCGTGTTAATTGTTTAGAAAAAAAAATTAATAAAAATTGGGGTTGCTGTTTAGAGACAGAACAGAAACATAAAAAATTGAGGATGGAATCCCAGGTCGAATTCGTATGGAATGCCCCATAGATATGTCCTCGAGTTTCCTGCACGAGAACGACGCTCGATCTCACTTCTTCTTCTTCGTCGCTGGTTCGATCCTCCTCGCGGATCCAATCTTCGCCCAGGCCCAATTTGACGTCAATTAAACGGAGGGCTTCTTGGCTGTTGCTGGTGGCGTAGCTCGTCGTCTTTGAGCTCTCAACGCGCGAGCACGCGAGCGCGCATTAATTTTCGTGAACCCTGCGTGAGCGCTAATGACAAAACTGGTCGTGCGGTGCGGCGTTCCACACACACACGAGAGAATACGACGCATATATAGTGACGAGCTATGCGAACGGGAGTCTCTCCTTTCGTTCCACAAGCTTTTCTTCTATCTGCAGTAGCATACACTATATATACTTAATTACTTCTCGTATATTATCAGCTTTTTATTTTTTCATTTTTCATTTTTTCGTTGCGTATATCCAGCGACCGATTTTGATTGAACGCATTATTTTCTTACGTCATTTGGGTTTCGATTAGACAAAAACTTTTTGCTTTGTAAAAGTTTGAGTGCTCTGTAACACCTAACCTCGTAAATTACTGATTTAATTGAATGGCAGTTTAGACATAAAAGCTTCCACTACTCGAACGTTAAATAACAAGCAAATTCTTCAAATCGATAAATCGAATCTTGGATTTTCCTCGATGCAAACTAAGCAGTCGCACTCAGTCCCGTTTCCATAAATTCAAGCGAGAGTTTGCCGTATTTATGAAGCAGCCGAGGGATTGCATTGAGTCATTTGTCGTTGCCAGCTCTGTACATATATTGTATCGAGTGCATCAGACTCGCTCACGATCGAGAACTCCGATATTATGCCGCTTGTCGACCACGAGAGTCGACACTACACGTATTCCTGGTCAACGTAACCCGGCAAATAAGAATAGAAAATCGTGGCTGAATCGATTGGCTCGACGAACTAGATTCAAGGGCTACATGCCTTCGAGCCTGACCATTTATCGTGGACACTGTCTCGCCACTCACACCACTTCGATAACTCGAACAAAGTTTATCGAGAGATTGGCTCGAGTTGGAGCATCGAATCGTTTCCGTTTCGAGGAACTCACGGAATCGCATACCGTGCTACGCCTCCTGGAATCTCTGTCGTACATTGCGATACAGCCTCGCGCTTCGAGCGTATTTCTTCCACCGAAAGACACGGAGAATAATCGATACTCCGGCATCACACTCGGTAAATCGAATGTAAAGATCGAAACGCATCGGGGCGCGTCTTCTCCACGAGATTTACAGAGCTCCACGTCGAGTTACACGCGACAACGACAGACAGCATCCGAGATGAACTTGAAGAGATCTTCGGAATCGACACCGATGAAAATTCAACGTGTCGACACGGCGAAAAAAATGTTACTTGAAATTTAATGTATGTGTTTTATTCCCGGAAGATTGGAAATATGTTTATGAAAATTAATATGCGGCATTGGAAGTTTTTTTTTTTCGCGGAGATGCTGAAGTGAAATTTGAGAAAAAAATTATATTTTAGTTGTCGATCGGTAGATTTTGCTTCATTAAAGGTAATTGGTGTGATTTTTTAAATTTCAATTTCTGTAATTATTGTTTTTATTGAATTTAGATGTAAGAATAATTTTATATATTTTATCCACAGTGTATAAAATGTATAGTTAATGAGAAAAAAAGATGACAAAGTAAGTTACTAAGCAAGAGTGATTTTAACACACGCTTTTAATAAAATATTTGTCCTCGATCAATCAATATGCTATCAATGTATTTTATTGAGGTATCCCACGAACTTTTCCT
The DNA here is from genome assembly GCA_947507545.1 of Clistopyga incitator. Classification (NCBI taxonomy): domain Eukaryota; kingdom Metazoa; phylum Arthropoda; class Insecta; order Hymenoptera; family Ichneumonidae; genus Clistopyga; species Clistopyga incitator. The sequence goes on from OX382190.1 coordinate 1,756,278, forward strand.
CCCTATAATACCTTTCACCGATCTATGAGTCAGTACAAGTGTCGTGCCTTGAAGCACCGATCGTTGTCGAGATACAATTATTCCTTGAAGTAATATCGACCAATGGAACACATAACGAAACATGGACTCGTTGCTTACGCCCCTACATACCAAGAATTATTACAAGTACCCGCAATTATAGTAGATATTTAAATGCAATAATGAATGACACTTTTAAAGCCCACTTGAATTCTTTAAATGCTGTACCTCCAAGGCAACGTCAAGTTTCACGCACACTTTTATAACAAAATCGGTAAGTAAAATATTGTTAAATATTCACTTGACCAATTTTTTAAATTAAATCCACTTTACAAATTGAAAACCTTTCGTTTTGGGGATAAAGAAGTAAACAAAAATATTAATAACGGAATCCCTGAATGCCTTCCGCTTTACGGAAAATTAAACAATCAATTGGTTATCTAATTAAATTCCACTGGAGAAAAATCGTCACTCACCACTTGTAGGGTCGTTTATTTATCGATAGGGCGAGATATTGCTGCTACTTGACTACGGACACGCCTTGCCGGTAATTAGAACACGAGCATTGATTACACCATGTAGGATATACCCACGATCTACGATATAAGCGCGATGTCGAGCGAGGTCGAGGTTTCAAGCGAGTTTAAGGCCGTTAGCATCGGCTGGACGTTCCCCAGACTCCGCGCACAAATTATAGTCCATATCTTGACGTCGATAACCATATTCCCTGGAAATTCCATTTAATCGCACTTTCCACACTCCGATGCTTGTCCACTCGACAAAAAAAAAAAAAAAGCCCATAACCACTCGTAGACTCGTAACATAATTAACTCGCGCGATTTCTCAGGATCATTTTAATCCGGACCGTTGACCTCGAGTTATTCTCTATGCGCGTTATTTCGTAACGACGAAGCGTATCACATTTGCCAACTGGATCGTGAATTACACTTGTGCTATGCTAAAAGCAATACATTTTTAACCGTGAGCTTTTTCCTTTCGCATACGATTATTTCCACAACTCTCGACCGACAATTTCGCCGAATGAAATAATAAATTTATATTCAAACCGTGCACTCGCTTGTGGTTTTAAGCACAATAGGACGGCGAATAAAATTTTTCGCTCATGCGATGGATTACCGGGTTCCTAACTGAATTTAATAGCCACGGGATGACGTGGCTTAAGGTATGGAAGCGTATCCGCTTCGTGGTTGAATTTATATGAGGCATTCTGTGTCAGCATGTTTTTTAGCAAATTCTTAAGACGATTTTAAAGTGGCTGGAGAATCCTCAAAAAATTGTTTAAAATTTTTCAACTCAATTTATGATCACAAATTAACGTAATTATTTTTAGGGTGTTCATCTATTCCTCTCTGTCTGCATTGTTAATGCTCGAGTGAATGTGTGTACGTGAAGATATGCAAAATAGGGGACCGCTAAATCTTAAGTGGGCCAAGAAGAGGGTGGCGATTTATGCGAAGCCGGAAAAACGAAAAAAAGACAGTGAGTGTCTCGGGCAGGTGGGGAAGGTCACAGACCCTAAGAAATCGTTTATTGCCGGCGCTGCTCACTCGCGAAAGGAGGAATGAGGAATCCTTTCGCAGCTGCAGGTGTGCTGCACCACCAGCAGAACGTTCCGCGCGGTTAGTCAGCTGGAAAGTGCTCGGTTATGCCGTTCTGGCATCTGTGACAGTGGCGAATAAACGCCGGCTACTTCCTGGGGTGGCTTTGGACGCCCCCCAGCGGAATCCCACAAAAATACCCGCTAAAAATTTTAATTTGATCCAGAGAAACGAGCCGATCAACAAAGTCTATTTTTTTAATGATACGTAAGGACATATCATTTTTTAAAACCGAAGAAATTTTTTTTTTGAATAATTCCCTCTCTTCAGAACGAACCTGAAGATTTTTTTGTCAATGGACTAACCGATTGGACCAACAAGTGAACTTGAAATCAGATGGAAGAATTTTAGAACCAGCTTTTTAACGCACGTGTTACAAAAAAAAATGTGATATTGAATTTTTAAAAAAGGGTAGATTTTTTTCTTGCCAATATTTCGACTGCTGGATACTTTTAACTGATCCTGAGGATAGAATTCCGCAGGACATTTCAGTCGGAGACGAACGAAGGCAGTGGTAAATACTGGGCTTGAGTATTTTTCGATTGGAACACGAACGAAGTATGAAATTTTAAATGACGCGTGAGATTGATCGCTCCTTGGGCCAGCCCTCGTGTCTTCTCTGTACATATTCTCATCTTCTCAGCGCCAACTGCTTCCACGGTGGACGTTATGTGCAGGGGGAGTCCGTGATCAATTGGTAATTGCGAGGACAAACTCGAGCGACAATCTTGCCTCGAGGACCGTCGTAAGTATAGAAGGAGATGTATAGGAATTCAGAAATGAGTAGGGAGATGAAGCAGTGCACACTCCCACAGAAAGGAGGCGCATTCACTCTTCCTCATCTTTCTCCTTCTATTATTTCTTCTTCCATTTCCTTTTGGTCCTTCCTCTGATTCTCTTACTATTCTGTCTTTCGCTTCCCTTCCACTTCATTCAATAATTCCCTCTGCTTTCTTTCCATTTTTTTTTCTGCTTCCCTTCAATTGTTTTATATTCTTCCTTTCACTTGTCTTTCATTGCTTTGTATTTTGCCTTCCATTTAATTCCATCGCTTCTTCTGCTTCCTTTCCGTTTCTTTCTATTCTTAAGAGAATTTAATTCCATCACTTCTTCTGCTTCCTTTCCATTTCTTTCAGTGCTTTGCACTTCTCCACCATCGCCTCCTCTTTCTCGAGCCTTTCTGCCTGTACTTGGACGTGCCGATGCTGTTGTAAACCCGGTAGGTACAAAAACCATTATTTCCTACGTTCTCTGGCAAACGGACAGTCCATCGTCTATGAAAATACGGCGGGGCTGAGCTACGAGCGCGTCCACCGCGCAACTCCGATAATTTAGGTAATCATGGGTTAAAAAATAATCACGGGGTATAAATCGAGTGGCGGTATCGGTCGGTATCTATCGATTCCATATTCGGGCGACAGTACCGCGAAAGCCCTACAGGTATAAAGCCCTTTAGAGTCACGAATTAAATGGGCTGGACTCTTGAACTTGGGAAAGAACTTCCGGGACTTTTAGTGCCCTACGCGCGTTTAAGGAAAATAATAATTAGTCAAAGGTTTATTAGCTTTTTGCTATTACGAAAATGTAGGTTTATGTATTCTATCGCGAGCCTTAAAAGGAATCGGTTCCCAGATACCAAAATTCCTGGAAGAGTATGGAACTCTCAAGAAACTCCCCCTCAGCATGTTCATTTTTATTTATACTACAAATTCATTGCCACAAAATATATTATCACGATTTCTCTGAGTGTAGCAATTTTTGCAAGATTTTAATATCTCGTGTCTATGGAATTTCTAAGTTTACGTATAACTTTTTTCGTTATTTCTTCAAATAAATTTTCACTTACTTGTAGGATCCATGAGTATTTTTGCAGCTGCCATACTTGCACGGTTTACGTTCACACTCGTCGATATCTTCAGCACAATTTGGTCCTGTGAAACCCGGCGCACAAGTGCACTGATAACGGTCGTCAAGTGAGTCACATTCGGCACCATTTCTACACGGAGAAGAGGCGCAGTAGTCCAGTCTTTCGCAATGTTCACCTGTACGACAGAAAATAAATAAACGTATTGTTAATATATGGGATTTATAAATATTGCGTTGTAAATAATAAAGACAATTTAAAAAATATATATATACCAATCAATGTTAATAAACAATTACAAATATTTAGGTAAAGTGTAAGGGTAGAATCTTGAATTGTGGAAATTCTAGGCATTATTTGCCGTGCGGAAAAAGCCGCTTATCCGTCGTAGCACAGGACATACTGAGTACCTTCCTAGCGTTGATTAGTGGAACTAATTACCGGTCACGCTACTCTCGTCACAACCTACAATTATCTATCTTCGTTCGACTGAGAATAGACTCGAAGAAAGGACTAAAGATGTATTTTTTTTTAAACTTTTTTCCTGAGCGACGAGTGGTTTAAACTGCTATACCAACTTCAAAGAGAGTTTCTCAAGCGTTTAATTTAACATTACGACCGGTCATCACAATTTTCATCGAGAAGTAGCGGCAATCCAATTATTTTACGAGAAGTGATCTGCTTCAGAGTTTTACAGGGTTTTCGAGACTTTTATAGACATATCGAGGAAGTCCCTGAAGAGAAAGCGGGTCTTCGTGGAAGTGGTGAATCGAGCTCCACTCGCGGCAAAGGAAACGCCGGCACGGCATTTCGCTCCCTCGCCAATTATCCAACAACTCGGCCTCCTCTCACGGACAATCTTCCTTCGGATTCCGCGGGAACGCAGATTTACTCGTCAATTTCGTCAGCCCGCACGTGTCCAGATACGGGACACTTTAATTCCTTCCAAATTTCTTATTATTTATATCATCACTTCCTCGAAATTATTGCTTAATTAAAAAAAAACTAAATATTTTACGTAAACAAATTTTTTAAATGATAATTAAAATATAAATTATAGACTCATTCTTAAATTCGCAATTGAAGATGTATACTTTGTGTGCAAAATAAAAATGAACTGTTACTAATTTGATAATAACTACTAACGGAAAGTTAAAAAGAGATAAATAAAAAGAAAAATATTTATGACCGACAAACGCGATATTGACGATTTCCCACGCTCGGCTATCGTTCATATAATTATCGTCGATACGTGTAATATGAAAATTTTTCCTTGCATATCCGGTCACACCTCGTTACTCGCCGCCGTCCTCTAGCAATAATTATGAGCGTGACTCGATTAACGGTTCTTCAGCGTACAGAGAATACCTCGATCGCGTAATCCTCGTGGTCGCCTTCGTCGTTTAAACGTCTGGCTTTACCTTGATTAGCCCACGCAGTTCGATATGGAAATGACGCTATGACCGACGAATTGTTACGTTTCACTGCACACTATCATTTCTTCTCTTTCTCTGACACTCTTTTTTTTTTCTCCTCTCAGATTTTTATGCAAAATTGCAAGGACGTACAGTTCATAGAGGAATCAGAGCCTCGTTTTTATGCCTCGATGACACACGCAAGCTAATCGAATCATTCCGGCGACTCATTGTAATACGAAAACCGGTTCTTTTCACCCACGCCATAATTACGGACGTTGGGTGATCTAATAATATTTTGGTGTTTTTTTAAAAGTATTTTTGGCTGCGCTTGTATATTTGTAACATTTATTTTTAGAAATTGAGTTTATTTATTTATTTATTGGCTTAATTGTTTTAATAACGTAATTAAAATTGTAGGAAAAAAATGTATCGATGCCCCCTTCTTTTCAAACCCTTAAATTGAAATTTCATTGAGTTTTAAGAATTTACAGAATTTTTTTTTCTCATGACTTGTTCTTTAGGTAATGATAAAAATAATTGTTTCATTGTTGTTTATGCTCACCTGTATATCCTGTTGCACAGGTGCACATGTAGTCGTTTAGAGTATTGAGGATACACGCCGCTCCATTTTTACAAGGCGACGAGTCACACGCGTTGTCGATCGGTATTTCGCATAGACTCGCGGAATAACCGACCGGACACGAGCACACGAATGATGGGGTCCCACCATCGACACCCTCTCGCACTCTGCACGAGCCACCATTTTGACAACGTGGCCCTTTGTGACATGGATTCAGATGTTGACAGTATTCGCCCACGTATTTTGATGTGCAACTGAAAAAAGTAAATAAAAAACGATATTTAGTATTCTGTTCCAATTTTTAAATGAAACTTTTCCAAATCCAATCATTATTGATATAATTTATCCAAATGTTCAATTTTAAAGATAAATATAATTTTTGAAACATTTTTTCCCATTCAAAAAATGGGCTTAAAAAAAATCATCGATTATGAAAAATAAAACGAAGCGAATTTAACCGTTCAACTTGTTCGGATCTTGCCCAGGTAATAAATTACAAGCCTGCTGAATTTCCGATAGCAGAAACAACGCGAGCGGAGAGAAAACATCGGAAACCCCATAAAAAGAGTGGCTCGTCGATATAACGTTCTAGCATCGAATTGATGGTGAAAAAAATTTGCAGCGTTGGGATCTTTACTTGGACCTGTTGCCGGACAAGCTGAAGAACTGTGGTTGATTGCTCTGCCGTAAAAGACTCTGTTGGGTGCGCGGGATCCTCGCGAGAGAATCCCAGAAGGTGGAGAAGAAGAGAACGAGAGAAGAAGGAAGAGATTCTTGAGGGCGGTGCGTTTGCTTCTTAAGGAGCGCGAGCCTATAAAGATTTTTCTTACTATCGATGTGCTATACGGACTAACCCTTTCTGCTTTGTAACATCCTTGTTTTCCGTGGCATAACCCTTTTTCAGATCTGATCCCCGATGTCCCTTTTCCCAAAGGTGGACAATTTATAAACTCCTACATGTCGAACTCCTGTCGCGAACCGGAATATTCATTAGTTTCTTTTAATATCGTGGCTAACCTTGAATTTCTTGCTGGATTTAATCGTTCTCTCCAATGGCTACAATAATCGGACTTTCAATAGGCCAGTGATCGTTTTAGGCATTGGAAATTATTTCATTGAAATCCTATTTAAGTATATTTTTTTTAGTATTGCGATTTCATTTTTTTTTTGTGCAGAAATAAATGGGATTAATGTGTTTAATACAGATTCATTTTTCAATCAATAATTATCGGGTTCTAATAATTTTGATAAAAAAAAATTCAATAACAAATCAATGGAATAAATTGAATCTTCTATCTACTGTGAACTAAAACAGATATTTTCGTCCTTAGGGTCATAGACATGCCTTTTCCAGGCCCTTCGCGTATCAATCACAATCGCCGGGCAATAAAGGTGCACTCTGCAGTCTGTGGCTCGAGGCAAATCCCTCGAAACCTCTATTACGTAGTTTTTCTACGTCTTCGTGGTCTCCCGTGCGTAGATGAGAAGCGTCTACACTCTTTTCCTTTCGTTTTATTTTTTCCTCTCATTCCCTACACTCCTTTCTATTCGATTCTCTCTGCCACTTTGGTCTAGTGGTCATCCGCGTAATTCTCAATATCTTCGAACTGGCTGCAAGTCGAGAAATCGAAGTGGACGATGAGAAAGGAAAAGGGCAGGCAGGCCCTTTTCCATACAACTCCGAAAGCCCAAGAGAGGAGCTCACATAACGAGACTATCATCCCACTTGGATTCATGAAACAAACAAATAAATGAATATAAATTGCAATAAAAAATAATTGATCCAATCATATTGCGAATTCAGTGGTGAAAGAAATGTTCAATTGATGCCAACGCTGCATCTTCTTCTCGCTCGTTCGATGGTGCATCCACAGGAGGAGAAGCATAGTTCTCTCTGAGGATGTTTGCATTGGGGATAACGCGCCGAGTGCGATCATCATCATCGGAACCACGTCGGATATAGTATCGATTCGCATTTCGATGCAAATTGCTCACCACTCAAGGCCACTCCGACTTCTATTCCAGAAGAAGAAAAATAAAATGACGTGGCGAAGGAGACGAAGCAAGGAAGACAAGTTCGGTGATCCTGAGAGGGAATCCTCGTTGCCTCGCCAAATTGTAATACCGATCGGACAACAAGAAGAAACGACGTTGGCCTGGAGCCTCGGAACTTCGTTTAATGGCAACTCGAGCAGTCGTACACTTTGTCGAGGATTGTTACGAGGCTCCGAAGGCTCGTCGTGAGCTCTTCAGATACTTAAACAATAAATGCAATCGAGGAGTGTCCTTTAAGGACCTAATTGACAATTGAGATTACACTGGAAATGGAGACAAGAGCCTGGAATTTCTGTGTGGACATGCTGGTATTGAGTTCGAAGGGTAAAATTCGAATTTCCTCAGTTCCCGAGGCAAAGTCGTCACAAAGCCCGACAAAAGCATCCGAGTGTACCGGAGAAGGCGCTTATTATTAAATTTCTCAAAGGACACCGCGCGGCTCACACTCTCATATATATTTCTATGTTGGTCGTACGGATCTGTGATTTTTCCGACTCTCGTCGAGCCAATTAGCGCTTCAATGTCAGAAGGACCGTATATATATAAACATATATACATGTATATCGTGTCTACCGGCATCGCGGAGATGAAAAATTTGACCAGCTGGAAGTTATGAGTGTTAAAAGGGGGAAAGTCAAAATTTATGTTTGAGTTATTAGTTAGAAGTATTAGAAATGTTTTTTCTTATGTATGATCATCATTCAGACTGTTTGAGTTTGCGTTTATCCACTGCTACTGAATTTTTAAGAAAATATGTCAATGGAGGCGTGCCATGAATTTATTTTAATCCGATAAAAATATTAAAAAATGAAAAAATTAAATGAAATTTTATTTAGCCTCAAATTGAATGATTAATTATTTTTGATTGTAAATTAATCAACAGAAGACAAAATAATTTTTCTATGATATGAAAAAAGGTTTAATAAAATTTTTTAAAAATCTGTGGCCCATTTCCATGTATAATAGATAAAACGAAAATTTTGGTATTACGATTTTGTGGTGGATCTTCAGGGATTTTAACGATTGTAATATCGAGTGCCCGTGGCTTTTCGATTCATACAATTCCTGTCGTCTTCGGCATTAAAAGTAATCGACGGAAGCAAGTCCAGGAGCCAATGGTTCACGCAGAGACGGACCGAGCTGTAAAATACTTCATTACACGTGTGCGCTGTCGGCTTCGGGGTCGTAATAAATGTTTATGACGGAGCAACGTATATGCGATAGGTTTACCGTCGATATTCACCGCGGGGACGCTCGAGAGGTAACTTCCCGCGAGTATAATACGTCAACTACGATTTATTCCGTTGTGTCGCTTGCACATAAACTGAAACATTGACCGCCCAACGCGACAATTCCCAGCAGACGGACATTATCAGCATCTGTCTGCGCCTCAACAGTATTCTTTGTGCTTCGTATCAGGAATTTGCAACGTTAAGAGAGAAGAAAATCGAACTCAAAATAATGTATTTTAATTAAATAAATATCGTAATATGAGAAATTATGCTGGAAGAAAATTGTATTAAGATTCGCATCAATATCGCGATTATTTTGGTGCGTGTAATTTAGGAAAGTTTAAAAAATTAGCGAAGTACGGTCTTCAGGGTTGGTCCCGTTAGTAATTAATAAAAAAATCGCGTGGGTTGCCTGATGTAATAATGATTTTGGCAATGGTACACGTCAATAAGAAATAATGAGTAGCGAGAGAAAAAAGGAAAAGTGGCGAAAGAATCTGGCGGACAGAGCGTCGAGTCCTCGCGACGACCCGAAGAGAAGAGAAGAGGAGATCGATTGCCGAGATTTCCGCGAAGTTATCGCCGCGGTATCGTCCGGAAATTAACGGATCGCCGCCCGAAATTGCCTCGTAAATTCTCGTGAACTCGGGATCGAGTACAGCACGCCGAGAGTAATGCGCGCGATGCGACGAGCGCAACGAAAGAGTTTATGCTCCTCTAGGGGTCCACGACCGGCGGAAACTTTGCAGCTGATGATGCTGCACGGCATGACGAATCACCGAAGCCGAATTGACGGAACGCTATCTAAACGAGCATCTTAAACGGCAATACCACCAAATGCGTTCGAGTTGAACGAAATGCGTCTTCGTTTCTCGACAAACTTCGATCCTCTTCAACATTTGCACAAGCAATATTATCAATTATTTTTTGTCTGCACTGGAAGAAGAAAAAAATCTGTTGAAATTTAATGCAAGATTAGTGGAATTTTTACAATAATTGGAATAATTACAATTATTTTTCCGGTCCAGTTATCGATGATAAAATATATCCTTTTTTTTCCTGGCCCTGCAATTATGTTTCCCGACCCCACAAAAAATCGCTACCCCAACAAAAGCATTTTTCGCCCCAGCAAAAAAAAAATACGCCGTCCCCAATTAATAAAACAATTTTTTTGCGCGTGCACGCGCTGCTTCTTCGATAATAATGCAACAGAGGAAAGAAGTCGTTGGAATGATGTATTCGAGGGATGAGAGTGGACGTCACACGCACTGTATCATCGTCATTTATGATGTGGAAAAGGTGTATGGAAAAGGAAGGAGAGAAAATAGTTATAAAACGTCGGCGCGGTCGCGCAGCAAGGCGTGAGTCTATTGGTCCTGCGATCCCTGGACCGTACGAGATATATAATGTACGGCACTTAGCACTAAAATGGCAGCCTCCGGTGTCATTACGAATCGTCCACTTAGCCGGTAATAACCTGGTCAGAGTGTGCGCGCTGTGCGCTGGCGGTTAGGGCAGACGAACGGAAAGTGAAACGCGAGCAAAACGAATTCTGATGCCGCCGTTGCGGTTGCTCGAGTGCCAACCGGGAGGAGGCATGAGAGAGAATCGAGAAGGCCTGGCCATTAGGTGATCTCGTCGTGGGGTGGTTGCATCTCGCGCGACACACTCGGATTTTCCTTATAAGGTTCACGCAGCACCGATCGCCAATAAAAACGCCAACGAGTCAAGTTAAATAAAAGCAACTTATTGTCAAGAATGAGCGAGCAATTCACCACAACTCACAGCATCAGCAGCAGCTCGAAAATCATCAAGGCCGAATGATATTAAATGCTCTGACAAATAAACACGATATTTCAAACTGAATTAAATCTATTATTCCATCGTTGACTTTTCATTTTCATTTTCATCGCCATTCGGACTGGCCAATAAAAAATCAATAAAATAAACAGTGAGTCGTGGGAAAAATGCAATAGCTTCTCCCGCACCTTAATAACGATCATTCCTGTACCAATTGATATTGCTTCTATATCTGCAAGGTACACTCTCCTCGATATACCGAGGATATCTCGAGGGAAAAATAAGAACGAAGAGCAGGACGAACGTCGACGACGACGATGATGATGATGATGATGATGGTGGTGATGGGAAGTTGAAAGATTAACGAGCAGCGAGACGATGGACCAAAGTAACCATACAGCGAAAAATTACGGGGAAGTTTATTGAGCAGGAGGAAGAAATGATGAAGAAGATGAAGAAGAAGAAAATCCATGAGCAATCATCGCTTTCGCTACGACGCGTCGCGATTTATCCATCAAATTTCGGAGCAGAACGAGAAGTCTTCTCGTCCACTTCCTTTTGCCTTTTCTCCCTTTTGGCCTCGTGCCCTTCGACAGAGAAATTCATTATTGCTCCTGTATTTTTGTTGACGAGAGGAGACTAATATAATTAAGCCCCAATAAACAAAAAAAATGAATTGACTTTTCTTTTCATGTCGTGAAAAAAAATACAATAGCTTCTCCTGCGCCTTAATAACAATCATTCCTGTACCAATTGATATTGCCTCTATATCCTCAAGGTATACCCAATATACCGAGGATATCTCGCGAGAAAAATGAGAACGAAGAGCAGGAAGAACGTCGACAACGCTGACGACGATGAAAGATTACGAGCAAGTTTCTTGAGGAGGAGGGAAGAAGTGAAGAAGAAGAAAATCCACGAGCAATCATCGCTCTCGCCACGACGCGTCGCGATTTATCCATCAAATTTCGGAGCGGAACGAGGAGACTCCTCGTCCATTTCCTTTTATCGTTTTCTCTCCCTCGCGCGCCCTTCGACAGACAAATTCTTCGTCGGTTTCTTTTGGACACGAGCTGCTATTATTGCTCCTGAATTTTGCGCTGACGAAAGGAGCGAGAGAGAGAGCAACGCTCGCCGCAGAGTAAAGACAGCTGTTTATTGGTCCTTCCCCTTAGGTGCGTACCACGCTTCGCCGCTCGCATTAACGACGGCGACCTGATCGCACTTTGTTTTTTTATCGGCGTACCGGTTGACCGGTCGAGGCTCTTCTCAAAGTCTCGGGAGAAGAGTGCGGCACTTTTTCGCCGAGCCGAGAGAGGAAGAGAGAAGCGCGTGAGCCACTCGAACGTGATCCTTCTTCGTTCTTCATGCCCGGACAATCCAACGAGCCCTCGGATAACTTCGGGACTTGCGCTATCACTTGCGGATAAATTGGAGAGAGAGAGAGATGGGAATTCCGATTGTCCAATAACCATCGGGGCGAAATGCTGGACGATTAGTCCTGGCAAGAAACCCTCGCTCGTCACATTCACCGAGGATAATATTCCTCCTCCTTTTTATCTCGCCCTTCGCTCAACGAGTTCGATGCCATTGATGATTGAGATCTGAAACTGTTAATTGTCAGCTTCAGCATTGATGTAGCAATTATTTTACCGATTGTCGTAATCACGAGACACTATTTTGATGGGAGCGAGTTTTTCGCGAGAATGCGCAGATGATTTTCGTCGGAATTATCATTTTTTGAAAATTGTTTCCTGGAATCGATTTCAAAGGCACTGGAAATTTTTGGGTCTGAAGATTAAATTTTTTTTAAATGAATTTTAATATACCCGAAGAAGAGCTGCATTTAATAAATATTTTTAACACCGAGTAATGAGGTTTTTGAAATTATGTATTTGTAATGAAAGCATAATAATAAAAAAAATTGAGAAGCCGGATGAGAAATTGCAAAAGGAATAAATTCAGCGAGCATCTGTACTTCGTATTTAACGATCCTATTTTAATTACCGATGTGCAAAAAATGAATGGACGCGAGAGGATCATTAGATAATTAGATCCTGATAATTAGTTGCCTATGGTACAAAATGCATTAATAAGCGAATGAATTAAACATTCAGAGCAAGAAATTCACCGTCTTCTTTCACTTCATTATAAAACAGAAAAAATAACTCGATCAATTAAACCAATGGGTAATAATAAAAAGAAAGAAAGAAAGAAAAACAAATTGCCAGCACTGAAAAATTACCGATCTCATTCTCGGTCGGCCTGTTTGAGATAATCTTAAGAGTTGTTCGATGCTCGTTTGCCATCTGCAATTGCGAAATAATTAATTGACGCCCCATTTGTTATTTAGCAGCCTCTAGCCTCTGGCAGAAGGCTAAAAAGAATTACTTAAGCTCCAGTTTCTCTCTTTTCTGTCGTTCGCGGGAATATATATATATTCATTCTCGGGCGGGTCACAGGAGGAGAAGGAAAGCATCACGGAATGACGGACGGATGGTACGGCACTCGACTCAACGCCCAACCCGATGGACCGCCCCTATCCTCTTGGTCCAGTCTCCTAAAGCCGCGTCCATTAAGCCTCTCATTCGGCTTATAATTTGCCGTGCCGAATGTTAATGGAGCCTGAGGGACGCACGGCAATCGCGCTTGTAACGCTTCCTGCGATGGTTATGGTCGGTAGCCCCTGTGGGCATTTTTGTACCGAGCGATGGTCCCGCAACAAGTTCCACAAAATATCCTAAAAAGCGACACGACAAAAATGCCGTGTCTATGAGCAGTGGATATTTATAGAAATTTATTTGAAAAATTCATTAGCCCTTTTTTGGCTATTGCTTTGGGCCTTTTTCAAACAAAAATGTTGTTAGAATTTTGGAGCAGATGAAACAATAATCGAACAAATTCAACTTGTCAGTTAGGATGTCATTTTAAAACAGAGAAATTGCGGATCATTTAAAAACTTCTCATTCAAATAAAATGCAATGCTATGCGCAGAGCACATAAAAGAATTACGTGCCTCTGAGCAGGGGATATTTATTGAAATTTATTTGAAAAATTCACCAGTCCTTTTTTTGCTGTTGCTGTCTTGGCTGTGATAGAAGCCACCCTTTGTTTTACGATCAAAGATTTAACACCCCAATCGATACGCCCACCGAGTTGTTCGCAGTGGCGACGCGTACAGGACCGTGAACGTCTAATTAGCCCCGGCCGAACACTAATTATAGCTGGCACGAGGCGAGGAGCCATCGAACGAGTAGCTCTCGAACGTGATCGCTAATTAAAATACGAGTCAGCGAGCATTATCGTGCCGAATCACCGTTACATGCATCAGCTAGATACGACTTTCTTGGACGCTGATATCTCCAACCTCCGAGATTCGTTTGATGAAGCAAACCTCGATAATTGAGAGATCCGAGATGGGAAAATCGCTAGAAAAGCCAACACTTTATTAGCCGGGAGGAAAACATTAATTTCATCAAAACACCGATGTGAGCGATAGCATCGAGAAAAAAAATTCCCTCGAGTCACCGGAATCTCGATTTTTAATACTATCTTTTTTTCAATCATCTCGAATTCAATGAAAATTAGTGAATCAAGGAAACATTTCTTTGCTAAAAAAAAAGAAAAGTGCCATTGATTCAAAGAATATTTTATCCATTATTCTCATTCCTAAAATTTCATTTAACATCGAAGCAATAAAATATCTTCCCCATTGTAAACCTTTTTTTTCAATCTCATCGAAAATTGTATTAATTTAACGTTGCTAATTTTTCACCGGAGGCAATAATTCATTTTTTCCTCAATGTTGAAGTGTCAAAGAAGAAAAAGAAGAGGAGAAGAGTGGAGAGTGATTGAAGATTGAAGAGCTCACTCGTTGGCTCGCAGCTTCCCACGTGGATAATGTGACTACGGGTCTGTCGAGGTTTGAGTGTGCGAAGGGCTGATATAATTCTGTATATACGAGGAGAGACGGCAAACCTCATCGGGGGAGGGTTTGCGGTTCAGGCGGTGAAGGGTGAAGGAAAACGCTTGTTTACCGAGATATCGGATTACCACATACGCGCACTCTTAACCACTCTCGTACTCGTTCTACGTGTATCCACATCTTCCTTCATTCTCACTCCCTTTAGGTACACATAAGGGTCGAAGAACCCTCATTAGCCGACGATTAAACGCCACGTCAGTCTTGCCACCACCTGGACCAACTCTCCAGCTTCCGCCCACACATTTCGCAACTCGATACTACTAAAGTAATGCAATTGAGGGTCGCGAACGGTTACTAATTCCTCGCTCCTCTGTACTAACGATATTCCCTTTATTGTGGGAAAAATCGTATATCTTTCTCGGTAATACGAAAATATCGAGGAACGATGTGTCACATGAAATTATTTTTGAAAATTATTTTTCCATTTAAGATAATCCCTTTATGATTAAATGGCTCTTAAAATTTTTCAAAATGACACAAGGTGTATATTTAACAGAGATTGCTGTATTTTGTTTTATTAAACCTCTTGAGGAGATCCCAGACAAGCACTTCTGCGATTAGGCACCACGTGGACCCACTCGCAACGTTGAAGGGCCGAAGAGAAAGGGCAGAAGCGAGTAGAGCAGAAGAGGCTGAGGGAGGAAGCACGACAGACTGAAATCCCGAGGGAACGCTTGCGTGAACGAGATCGCAGCGCGATGTAGCAACGTGCGTCAAAGGCTTCTCACGAGGGAGTTGGTTTATTTTTCTTCTCCTACGCACTCGAGGGGGTTGGCCATTGATAAGCTAATGGCTCTGTGATACTTCGCTACTCTTCTTCACTCCGCATGCTCTTCGGCACAAGTCAAGCCAGTCTCTGAGAAACTCGGAGCCACTTCCGTCGATGGAGCGACTTTGCTTATTTTTATTCCACGCCTTACGACACTTTTTCCACTTCGCCAAGTAAACAATGGGCTATCTGAAATATATATGTTATCTATGAAAACACAATAATTCAAATATCAAGAAAATTCTCCACTCAATTTGATAGGAAATTATCTTTTCCACGATAATTCATTATAGACTTTTATAATCTGTAAATAATATCCCCACGAAAATTATACGAAAAAATATATCCAATTTTGCATCAATCGTTCAATTTAATTTCCAAAAAATTCCTGTTACCAATAAATGTCACGTTTTTTTGAAAAAGTTGTTCGCCAGACGAAATCACCTTGAGAAATTCTATAAAAATTTCGTTTTATTTTTTATTGGGAATATATTAGCAATTCTGATTCTAGGCAATTCTCTATATTTTGTTGTGCCTTGAATTTTTTGTTTTCCTATTGTTTTTCTGTTTCTTTGTCTGTGATGCGCTCAACTCGGCGACAAAACTCGTTTTGAGCGATTCTACTCCCGCAGCTTGGTCGTCTTCTTTGAGATCCTTCTACCGGAAAGAAGGATCGTGCCGTTTGGAGGCCGTAGGATTCTCGGGAAGAGCGAGAACCGCCGAGAGACGATCAAGCCAGAACTCTCCAATGAACCGTGGAGGAAAAAGAGAGAGAGAAAAAAGAAGAGAGCACGTTGCTTCGTCTCTGTCGTCGGCACTTCTTGCATCGAGATGCCCACACGTGGCCGACAGACGTTGCCGCGCATAACGTCTCGTCGCCGGGCGTCCTTTCCTCTGGCCTAATTGGACCTTCACCCTAACTTCCCTCCTCTCCTCGATACGACCCAAATATTTCATGATTCTTCGATTCGATCGCAATTAAACGAGTAAAATCTATTATCGGAGTATTTATGAGCTTGACGTTCACATTGATTTCGTCAAATTAATAATTGGCACACTAATTTGAATAACTAGCTTTAATTTTTAAGCAAAAAAAAAAATAATGACTCCGAAAATAAGTTCTGTTTTAAAAATGTTCGAATTTCTTGTGCATCTTTCCTATTTAAAAAAAAAAAAAAAAGTATTTACAAAAAATCGTCATACCGCATTTAACGTCGACCCGGTAGCGCAGTGTCAGTGCAAAAGCCCCGGCTCGTTTTTCCCAACCCTTTCACTGAGCTTCGGTGCACGCTGGAAGTATCGTCGGCGTAAGAAGGCTCGTATAAATAGAGAAAGAGATAAAAATGAAGAGGGAAAAAGGAAGGGAGGCAAGAAATGTCAAGCCAGGTCGTAAGAGCGCAGTATCGTTGACAGTTTACGACTCCCTTCTTTCTCGACTGGTACACACAACGTGTTCGCGTAAGCGCCATGTGTGTCTCTCGAAAACGCGTCTCTTCTCTTTTTTTTACTCTTCGGGTTATCCTCGCCAACGGACTGAGCAAAAGCATTGAACAGCTCTCGTTTCTTCAAGGAACAAACCAGCCGGACTTTTTTTTTCCCCCTCTCTTTCTCTTTTCAAGCTGCGAAGAAGAGAGAGAGTCTGTTGCTTCCGTTGTTGGCGGCTCATTGGAAGGCAAAAGTTAAAGGGTAAAGTGACACCGAGGGTGCGCAGCATAAGTGCCAAGAAGAAAGAAATCTCTTTTTTTTTTTTCTTTTCTCTGTTCATGCAACAGGTCCACGACACTTGTTGCAGAGCAGAGACTCGTTCAACAGACTTGCAGCTGGTAAATGCAGTTGCATCTGAAATATTATCCCTTCGTTTTTATGATATGTATTTAAAAAAGATGTTTTTTTTTTTTCTTCTTCTTATTGTGAGTACTATTTGAAGTAGCAGGTAAAGAGATTTTCCAGGCAGCAGGTCGTTGGACTTGAGAGATTTTATTTTCCCACAGTGACTGAATTAGATTGAGGGCGAGGGCCAAGTGACACCCTCCAGAAAACTTTCACTCCCCCTCAACAAGTCGCTCGTATATACTTCACCACGTAGTTTTATTTGTGCTCCCCTCGTGTAACTAACTGGCTCTACTCTAAAAATAGTATTTGGAAATGAAATGTATTGGCCAAATGTTGAGAATAATGTTATGTTGAAAATTTGTAGATTCGTAACAATTATTGATAAATTTCCCGAAATTTAATTCCCCACATTTTTAGGCAAGATTAGAAGTTAGGAAGGTATTTGGATTGTTGAAAATGAGAAGGTCGAGTTGGCTCATAAATAAAGATGGTAAAAGAGAAGAAAGAGAGAAGAATCGCAGGAGCAATTACGGCGTTACGGCATTAACAAAAACGACGATAGAGAAGAGGAGGAGGAGGAGGGTAATGACGGTAACGGACAATAAGCCCGTCGGCCTCGCGTTGCTGCGGCGGCTCTCGATTCCGATTGCCGTGTGCTCGTTGCGACTCCGTTAAAAAGCTTAACCGAGAAATGCCGCAGCCATATAGTTCCGTCCTTGTTTTACGGTCACGCCTTGACGGAAAACTCGCGCATCTCGAGCCGGCGGGGGCCTCCTCCTCTTCCAAAACCGCAGCCTCCTGATTGCGCGGTGGAACCGCTTATTCGCGTTTACACCCTAACGCATCGCATACACTCTCTTTCGCTCTCTCCTATACATATTTTTATCGCGTTGCACAAACGCAACGAGAAATGGGATATACGCTCGAAATTCAATTTATCCTATGGTCAGTACTGCCCAAATCATTTGCAGCTGTTTCAATATTCTCTTTTTTTTTTTTTGAAAATCTTCGAGTATTGAATTATCGAATTCCGCTGGAAATGATCATTTTTAAAATTTTCGTTGATATATGCAATAACTGACTATGTGTTGTTGACTATGTGTTTTTAAATGAATTATTTTCAAATTGCGATGAAAAATTTAAATCATTATGAATCGATTATCGATGTAATGGAAAATTGGCTAAAAAATGTGATTACTATCGATAAATCTCTAGGTCGTATCGCACAAGTTTAGTGAAAAATGGGATATTGAAAAGCTTTAAGCTTAGTTAAATTTGTCTTATGGTCAATTTTGGATATTCGCCCAAGTCGATTTCTTCCACGAATAACTCGATTATTGAGTTATCGAATTAGGCTAATTGACGAGACGACGTCTGGATCGTCGAGTCTCGTGTGTCTCGTGAAGAGGCTCTTATCGAAAGTATTCGCGATTGGATATGCGCGTGTGTGAGTGGCCTCAAAAGGTAGGCTTTTGATGTGTGGAGGACGAAGAAGAGGATCGCGATGCTTTGGGAGACCGGCGACCGAGCGAACGCCCACGAGGGACGTTCGCCAGCCGAGAGATCGGTAACGTGCTCTTCTAGGTGCTCTTCTCCTCCCAAGGGTATAACAACAACGTACTGCATACATATGCTTCGCTGAAGTGTTGAGTATGAAGATCGCGAGTATATATATTGGTCCAGAGGAGGAGGAGGAGGAGGAGGAGGAGGAGGAGGAGGGAAAGGACCGCGGGCACTCGATGGGAATCGAACACTGGTTGGTTGACCTCACGAGTCCGGTGTCAACGAGCCTTAACTCTCGCTATTGGAAGTGCTCTCGACGTGCTTCGCCATACGTACACCATAATATACGTACGTATAAGTGCCCATAGATATGTGCAAACTATACTTCCACGATATATACAGATATATACGAATATATTCCGCAAAGACTTCGAGAACCTTTGAGGATAAGATGTAAGAGAAAAAAATCCTGAAGACCCTGAAGATCTTGAAAAGGAAAGATGTTCGAAAAAATGCATTCGATATATCATATGATCATTGACAATGCTTGATATATTGAAATCATTTTTTATAAACGTCGGTTTATAGGGAAATTCAATTTTTGAACAAAATTGTAGCTTTTTGCAACTTGAAGAGCCTGAAGAATTGGAAGAATGTAAAGAGGTTTTTGCAGAATAATCTTACCGATCGGTTTTTCAGCGCAAAGTTTTTTTCGAAATCGAAAATCGATTTTTCGTTATCCAAGCCTCGGTAACGTGAGTAAAACGTTACTGCGAGGGTTTGGCGCAGATTCGAGCGCAGAGTGTCTTCGACCTCGAAGACACCGTCTCGTCGAAGGCGAGGAAAACATCCAACTCAGTCTTTAGTGTCAATCAGAGAAGCCGGGACGAAAATAAATGACGAAGGAGCTGAGAGAACGTGGGGACAAAAAAAATAATATAAATAAAATTGCGAAGAGGTGGAGCTGAAGTGAAATTGGCAAGGAGCAAACAAAGCCTCTGTGTCTCTCTGTGGAGAACCGAGTAAATAAAGGGCTACGGATTCTATTAGCGACTCTCTGTCTTCCATGGGCTTTCTCTATACATTTTTCTGTTTTTTTTTTCTCTCTCTTTCTTCGGTAGAATGAAAAGGACGTCAACGAAGAAAAAGATGGCTATGTAGCTGCTGCTCCTTTAGTCCTTTTCTATCTTTCGCCTCTTGGTCCACTGCGGTTTCACTCGTCTGCGTCTGTGATCCTCCGGCTCACTCTCACTCACTCACTCTCTTTCTCTCTCTCCACGGGGTGTACCAAAAGAGCCAGCGAGACGTCCGGATGACGACGAGGAGGTGCACGACGGTCCCCCGGGGTCCCCACGAACCCCCGGACTCCTTCGGAGCAATTACCTCCACTTTTTACTTTCCCCTCCGCGGGTTCCTTAAACTTGAAAATTTTTTAAATTACAGCAGATCTTGGCCCAAAAATGCATTGCTCTTTTTGAGGATTTCTATGTTTGTGGATACAGAAACTTGTTTTTTGATTTTTATTTTTAATTTGGAGACGTCAAAAATAGAGGAGTTAAAATATTTGTAGTTTGAGAAATTCAATCAAAAATAAATTGTGGAAAATGAAAAATGTTACTCATGTTATTTGTCAAAAAAAAATAATAATAATTATCCTAATTGATGTAACGATAAAGAATTGCTTCTTAAAATAAATATTGTGCGCAATTACCAATTACCAGCAACAATTTACTTTAATTTTTTCCAGCATCAAACATTTTTATGTATTTTTTTGCCAACTTCAGGGAGGTCGCAGCTGTGAATATTTGAATAAATTTCATTGCCAGTGTATTAATTATCGGCGTTCGTTGAAAACGAGTTTGTTGCGTGGCTCATCAAAATTTCGATGAGAAATAAATAAAAATGAAATAAAAAAAGAAAAGCAGGTAAATGCGGAGTCACGCGAACTTTGTAATACACCGAATATTTAATAGAGTCATTTAATAATGGAGAGATTTGATTGTGGGGTCCGCGTGTGTCGTGTAATTGATGAGCGGGCGATTGCTTTCTCACATAACGTAGGCATCGCGTAGTAAAATCATTGAAATTTAGCGTGTCACTGATTAATTAAAGCCTTATGGAATTTGATAAATCTCACGGTATAACTCACGAGCCACGAAGTGGGCCATTAGTTATTCGCAATCGAGAGGCCGAAGCGTTGAAAATTCGCTCGCTGCTCCGGTGGCGAACCAATGGAATATAAAGCGTCCGGGAGATGCCGAGAATCTCGCGCAATTTAACGTCTACCTCGGGTCATTATTCCTGCCACACGGACGGAAGGACGGACGGTCAATTACACGCGTCTCTATACACAACGATGCAGAATCCAAGGAAATGGTACAGAGTGCAGCAGTTATAGACATGCGTGCAACAGCCAAGAGAGCCTCGAGCTCTCGAGAAACTCACGAGTATTAAAGTGCAAGTGAGGAAAAGAAGAATTTGTCAAGTATACATATACATATACGCATAAAGTGATACAGACCAATAGAACTTCGGACAAAATTTGCAGTCTTCGAGAAGCTCGTCATACTGGACCACCTAATTTTTTTATCCGTTGACGCTACGTCAACTCCACTTTTTCAAAGGGAACCCAGTTATTTATTTTTTGAGTCTTAAAATGTGCTATTAAAATCAGTGACAATAAAGAAGTCGATGAAGCACCAAAAGAAAATAGTAAAAACAATGTAGAGGAAGAAATGCACAAGAGCCACGAGGAATATTAGAGACGTGGCAAATCGTTTCGAAGCACAGAAATAATACTCACAACGGAGAATCGTTTTGCCAGTGCTAACGATCTCGTACTGGGATGCACCCTCACGGATACGTGACTCCAGTATGCGCGGGATTTGTGTAACGCGTGTGCACACACAGCACAAAACGTGGTAGGGAAGTTTCCCGATGATTACGAGAGCTCGATTGCGATGTTAATCGTATACCTTACGTTCAATCACGTACACGCCGCGGTGGCGCGGCCTTCGCAGACTCCGTGGCTCTCCGTGTGTGTGTGTGTGTGTAAAGGTGCGAGTGCGCCGGAGGAGATCGGTACCTCTTAGCACGCTGTGGAGTCAGCGAGGGAGCGATACATAGCACGAACTATCACCGCACCGTTGTATCGACTCCTAGGATGTCTGACTGGTGCATTCGCTACATGGAAGTAGTTCCTGTACCTGAGATATACTGGAGAACGATCGTGGCATAATGTCGCTCGATCAACTGTTCTCCATACCTTCGTCTACTCGAGGAGAGATACAAAAAAAAATTAGCCGAGCTAATAAATGTATACGTTGCTTCCTGGTGGACGAAAATAATTAATTGCTGAGATAGTGTAGATCAAATGGTCGAAAACTTACGTCAAGAAAGTATTTATTATGACGGGCTGATTTTACTTCTCAATTTGATCCGGAATTTTTAGATAAAAATTCCAAAAACCATTTTTTTTTTTTTTTCGAAAACGCTACACCGACGGTTAAAGGGTTGCTGCAGGAAATGTCCTCACTTTGCTGTTTTCTTCAGCAATAAATATTCAATAATTGGAGTGAAAATTCACCGGCTCTTCGCTTCCTTACATGTCTCCGGGACGCAGAACGCGCTTCCGGAATTACGCAGCGCCAATGGCGGATGTCGATGCGTATACGGAGTCGGTGGATATCTGCCGAAGAGGGAGAATTCATGGGACCAGAGTGCTTGAAAAAAATATTGTGTAGAAACGACGGGAAACGATAAAGTGGCACATCCCGATGGCACGATGCCCTGGCTTTTCAATCCTATATTAGTATCGGCTCTGAGGATACTACGACTCGCGTACATTAGCCACCTCGAAGCTTTGCCACTTTGTGAGCTTCACCCCTTCGTGAGTTTGGCCACTCCGTGGATTTAGCCAATTGACGACGTCCTGTAATACAGGTATATATTATTGTATAGAAAAGATGTTGCGAAGATATAGCGCGCGATGCTTGAGTCCATCAACGCGGGAGACTCTCGACTCTGTTGGCCTCTCCGGATATCGGATAAAAAGTGGAATCCTCACGGGAGATCGAGACGAAGTAGGATCGACGGTTCCCCGGTAAAGTGGCCTTATGTAGGCTGAGTCAGGCTGCGCGTCTCGAGAACTACCGGGAAAGCGCGACAAGAAGCTTCGGTCTCTACCGCACTCGAGTCTCGGTTGGCTCTTACTGCGGCATGTGCCCTCTCGCCGTTGATGGCACTCGACTTGGCATACCGAGTGACCAGCAACTGGAAATCGAAGGACAAACCTTCGCTCCACACTCCAACGATAAACCACCACCACAGTTTAAATTAAAACCAAACGACTTTATGAACTATGAATTCAGGCAAAAAAGAAAATATCAAAGCAAAAAATCTCAAGTATGATTTATTGGACTGAGTAATACTAAAGTTACCCTTTCCTTTAAAGGACAGACTCCTTGGAATGATCTTTCAAAGGATAGACTCCTTGGAAATTGCGAAAGATATTTATCGCTTCAAGAACCTCGAGTGCAATAAAACCATACGGAAAACCCATGAAATCAAATTTTGCCTAATCTCGGCGTGAAAAAAATAAAATTCTGCATATTGACATTGACTCAAGACTGAATTCAAAATATTCTGTATGTAAGAACATCTTTTCGGAGAGAAAAGTGGATTTTTCGAGTGCCACTTTTCCTCTGTCCAGATTCAGGAAAAGCTTTGGATTTATTCAAGAATTAATGTCTGTAAAAACTCACGACGATTCTCGTTTTCCTGGAAGTCGGACATATAGTATTTCCTGTATATCGTATATAACATGGTTTTTTAAATATTTTCTTGGCGCGAGCCGTAAAGTCACGATGACATTTCTTCGACTGATCGAACGAGCGTGTCGCGACTTCAGAGATCTCGCCTCCGGTGGATCGCGTGGAATCGCAGAAAATTTCGCTGCAGATATTACTGTCTCTGTGGTTAAACCGGATCGAGACCCGAGAATACAGAGCCGAGGAAGCAAAAGCGAGCGCGCGCGGCCTAGACGACGAGACGCTTGCGTCGCTGCATCGATAGCGAGAAGCGCTACCGCACGATGAGACATCTAGCGGCAGAAAAAGTCAATGTACGCGCCGGCAACTGTTACGACAGTCGGAGCACGCGTGGGAAAGTCGGTGGTGGGAGAGAGCCCATCGATTCTGTCCACGGAGAGCAAAAAGTTTCGTTGAATCACGGAAATATCTTCACCAATGGCATGAAATACACGAGTTTCAATACTATCTTTTCTTCGAATGATCGCAAACTCAATGAAAAGTAGAGTGACATTGAATCATTTTTCATTGATTCAAAAGAAATCGTTTTCCAGACAAAACATTTCCAAAATGTAATATCTGCCACCCGATAATGATTTTCATTATTTTTCTCGTGAGTAACTCGGTACTTGAAGGTAGTTCTACCGAAAGTGGCATGAAAAATACAAAGTAGGGAGTTATGGAAAGATGAGAAAGGCCGAGAGAAGGAAGACGTGACGAGGCGGCATCACCGCGCAAAGACCCGAGGCCAGAGTCCTCGCAAAAGTCTCTCGGGAGCCGCACATAGCATCAGCGGCGACAGCATCGGAAGGATCTATGAAGAGAGTGCAGAGATCATCAGACTGCGGAGGTCCGAGTGAAGGAGCGAGGGGTCATCGGCATCGCGACACCATCGGGCGTCGCTGCGTCCTCGTGGTCGCGGACGCCGCTCGACTCTCTAAGCAGGTGCTGAGGAGTGCACTCTCTTCGTGTTGACGATCGAGGAAGCCTATCCGCCTCCTCTGGACACTCGCGAGATCGAGAGTCAGCCAGGCTGCCCTCACGCTTTACTCTTCTGGATCGAAGCCAAGACGGAAGTGGGTTAACCGTCTGGCCATCCATCACTTCGTCATTAAATAAACACTCGTTCGGTCATCGATCAATGCCTTCGACATAAATTCTCATCAGCTATTAAACACACAATACAATATCGTTTTTAATTAATTTTTTAATTGTCTTCGTAAGTGGAAAAAAAAAATATTGTTCCCCTTGGGTTTGTATTTTCGAAAGTTCCAAATATTGATTGATTTTTAGAATGTGACGTTACATTTTTGGTACAAAGTTCACGACTCTGGTGAACCTTTTAATTGGCGCAAATCATCATTCATCAACAATCAATAAAATTAATTTTTTTATTTTTTCAAAATCACATTATTGAAATTTTTGAAAGTGATGTAAATTTTGTATGAAATCAATTATCGTGATGAAAAAATAATATTTAGTAATTTTATCGATGCAAATATATTCCTAAAATGCATTTATAAAATAACTCGTGCACAAGCCGCCCGATAAATTTCTCCGTGCCCCCAGCGAACATTGTCTTGTCGGATAAATGAAATTGTGGGTTGCAAGTGGTTGTGTATATACAGCATTTGAGATCGATAAGGTACTATAAATTGTCTACACCTCTGTCTCAACAAATAAATTGGATAATGCGCCATATTATGGTGCAGATATCTAGGAGCACGTGAGATTTCCTATTATTATTTCCCATAGCGTGCAGTGCATTTGAAATCCGGAAAGCTGGACTGGCGTGCGCGCGCGTGAAAGAGTTACAACCCCTTCGCCCGACCGACTACGACGACACGCTATGTATATACACCATAAGTAGAGATATACAAGTGCGCGGTGTAAGTAGATACGAAACGTAGAGCTGCTAGAGAGAACGAGTGAGTTACAGGACTCTCGGAGTTTCTCAAGCTTTCACCTGGGCCTCGCCCAACATACACTCAGTCGGTGTGCCTTCCTCGACTCCTTCTTCTCTCCTTTGCCTTCGCGACCAGCGATAACAGCTGCCCGCCTATATTTTACAAGTACACCACAACACCAGTTTAGATATAGTCCGTCGAGTATGGCGAAAAAAAAAAAAAAAAAAAAAAAAAAGTATCACGAGCTATCGAACTCGCTAAGAGCCAAGAGCGACTCAGCCAACCGCAAAGTGACACACACTTTTCACCACTCGACTGCATTAGCAGTGTGTAAAATACATTTTTTCTCCACCCGGTGAAATTTTAGCAGTCACGACAATTATTTCCGCGACTAATGTAGTGATTTGAGGCTTGAGATGAAATATCGCGGCACAGAGAAAATGCCTAACGAAATGCAGTTTGTTAATTGTACATTACGACACTAGTGCGATAAAACTTTTTCCGAAGGGACGCTTTTCTCTTGCCTATTCTCACAGGCTCGCGGAAAAAACAAAAGGGAAAATAGGAAAGAGGAGCAAAGAGAAAAATAGCGAAGCGTGCCAGTGTCGTTAAGGGGGATCGAAAGCCAGCGGGTGGAGCAGCTCTAGGGAGAAGTCGTTGTGGTGCAGGCGGAGCAGTGGCAGGATCGCGCTAATTACGTCATTATGCGAAACACCGGGCGCGAGCGAGCAGTGAATCGGTAGGAATACTAGCCGTGTATCGGTGCACGATCCTAACGAACCCGGCATCTATATAACCTACACAAAATACACTATATGTCCGCAGTATAGCCTTCTTCACATCGCTGCACAGCGCAATGTTCTATAGCTATGAATAGCGATGAGGAGCATGGCCGAGAGGAACAACCAATTACCCGGAGCCTCCTCTAAGATATTACAGTATAGAAAGGAACGCGCGAAGCTTCGCCTTCACCGCCTCCTCTTCATTCATGAATAATAATTAGAAATTCGTGAGGACCTGCAGAGTCGCTTCTTTCCTAACGATAATTCACTCGCTTATTCTTTCAATATTACGCTCGTACTTGATATCGTGTCCCGGAGAACAAATGTACTGAAACTTAAAAAAAAATATATATATATATGTGATCGATCATTTTTTTGATTGAAAAAAAAAATATTTTCAATTGTAATAAAAAATTGAAAATACATTTTTTCAATTTTTTAAAAGTCACGATTATTTTTAATGCAATTTGTTTTGCCGCTAAACCGGAGTAAAATTTCGGGTTTAAATAACCGGCTCGGCTTCGTAATATATTTATATATTTCAAAGGATTTTTCTAGTGCATCTGAATGCGAATTCGTCGATCCCGAAGTCTCGTTGTATCGGTATCACCGCGTCGGCTGTGCGCGTTCGGAGTTTCGATATCCAGGAACGTATCATTACCATAATGGTCGGGGCATACCGCAAGCGCACGCTCGCTGTCGGCCGGACTGCCGCGGCAGGAGCAGCAGCGGCGGCAGCAACAGCAGCAGCATATGGAAGATAGCGGGGATCGGAGGTAGGGATCCGAGGAGGAGGAGGAGGAGGCCGTCAGGATCGCGCGCGCGCGCGCGCGGGGGCCTAATCGCGATAATGGGACCCTGAATCGGCTCGTGACCGCAGAATCGGAAAACGTCACGAGTCCCTCGGCTCGGCAACGACGAGAGTAGCTCGTGGTTGAGGGAGCATAAGGATACGGAATCGAATAATCGAGCCGCGGAATCACTCGGAGATGTGTTTTCTATATGCTCCAACATATCCCAAGAATTCTATCCGATAATAGACGCCATAAAAACATAAATATACACACCAATATTCAATCTGCAGTGGACAAAACCCAAGTGTGTTGGATCAATTTCGAGTCCACCGATGACTTCGGACCACTCTATTCTCTCAGTGTTGAGAATTTTATCATTTCAACGTTTTAGCTTATGGCTTTTTTTTTCACACCTTTACTCCTTTTCGCTTTTACCAGCTGCATTCATATTCTGTCGACATTTTCATTTGAATATTTGTTTGGATTTTTATAGGAAATTTCACTTGTAATTTTCATTTAAATTTTCATATGAAGTTTCATTTGAAATTTCGTCTGATGATGATTTTCGTCTTGTCAGCAGATGTTCTCGATTCTTCAGAGATTTCCTTTTATTTTGATGTTTATATTCATAGTGGAGACGCGTCGGGTTGACCGTAGGATTGCTGAGGAATTTTTAAATAATTCCCCGCCCTTCGCTACGCTAGTCTCGTGTAGTCCGCGGGGCATAACGTTTATGGTACAAACCGGTGGTTGAAATATTTCGTCGATATAGAAGGTAGTTTATTCCAAGGTGAAGAGGCTATGCTGCGAACACCACGAAAACTGTCGGCGTTGGTGTGCTTTCGTCGGCACGCGATCATGTGTCGACGCCCAACATTCATCCGATCCTCAAGAAGAACACTGCCAACGATTCCTCGCTTCTTTACCAAAGGAAATTAACATCCTGACTCATCAAATAATCGCCACAGCTAATAAAGGAAAACCCGGTGTACCCACTAACAACCCTAGAAAAAGCTCCATTTTTATCATAGCCTCATTAATTCGTAATATTGTAATATACTATTTATATAAAACCAATCTAACCGCTTTCAATCTTAAAAAAAAACTCCAACGACTATTATAATTTATTAGCTTTTACACTTAATGTATAAAATAAAATGAAAAAAATTTAAATAAAACGTCATTTGACACAAAGTGAATAAATTCTTATATGTCGGCCGTAAAAAAATTATCACTAAAAACCACAATAGTGAATTTAAGAAGGATTCTCACTGATTTCTCTTATCTCTCACTCTTTATTATTTTAATGAATTCAAATGAAATAAAATAAAATCATAACTTGAAAAAGACATTTTTGTTTCCATCTCTCTCTATTTCTTTTTTTAATTAAGCGAATTTCAGTAATTAATTAAAACATAAAATTCTTAAATTCACTCACATGTTATGGTACCTCAAAAATGCAGGCTCTAAAAATGGGGTACCAGGAGCGTGGATAATACCGGGGGGCGAAGTAGACTATAAGGAGACAGAGAAGAAGAAGAAAAAAAGAGTCGAAAAGGATGCTGAAATAGCGTTGGAGCGAGATTGGCTCCGTCTCTAATCACAGCGAGTGAATAGAACGCTTTGGAGGCTGAGCTCGCTGTGTCCCAGACGCAGCAGCAATAGCAGCAACAGCAACAGCAACAGCAGGAGCAACTGGCCCGGGGCGTTGGTGGCGTGTAATCAGCGCGTTCCTCTCCGGTTCGCGAGCTCGAAGGAGATCGCAGCGGACCGGGCGTACGTCCTATAATACGCCGATGGTGATCCTGCGATGCTGGCGAGGCCCCCGAGTATTCAATAGTACTCGCACCGCTACAAATAACCTTAGCTCGAGAGCCAAGCGAATTGCAAAACTTGTTCGCGAAAGGACCGCTTCTCTGCGCCAGAGAAAGGCGCTGCAAAACGAAAACACAGACCACCATCAAGAATATTAATGTTGTGATCCGTATTCGCTTTGAGACTTCTCCAAGATAATTCAACCAACAAAAATATTGGGACGCGTCGATTGTTTCGCAAATTCAGAGTACCATTCTTATTATTCGCAATTAAATATTTTATTTATTCTGTTTAACTATTGGTTGATTTTTTTTTATTGATTTGTGAAAAATATTAATAAGCAATTTTTTATTTCATTCAAGTCAATAATGACAAGTTCTGCCTGAAGTTGAGGAATAATAATTGAATTGCGATGGAATGGTCTTGTTTCGATAAATGGATATTTGGTTCGCATAAATAAAAGTATTGCTGGCAATAAATGTTTTTTTGTTTCGTTTGGCAATGTGGCAATTAAGTGTCTGACAGAGGATCCGTAAAGCGCATGAGCATGAGCATCAGAAGGAAATGTAGTAGGGCGCGCAGGTGCTCGACATGAAGATCGCGAATGGGCCGACAGTTACGACGGAGAATTCTCGTGGAAGGGACGGGAGGAGTCATGGGGCTACCTAACTGGAGCATCGCTTCTGCTTGTGCCGTAGCTGGTGAGGATCGAAGAACGAGGATCGAAAGCCCGGTGATTAGCGAGAGTTGCTGCCGAGAGGCGAGTGAAAGACTCGGGAGTATGGAAGGTGATCGCGAGCGGCAACTACTAACTTCAGGACTCCCGTCCGGTGGCCCACGCCTCACCGTCGTAACTCCCTGCTCCTCCACCGCACCACACACACCTTATCTCTTTTCATTCTTTTCTTTTCGGCTTTCTTCTTTTATAACCCTTTCCATTCAGCTTTTCAACGTTGCCTCCTTCTCCTCCTCCTCCTCCTCCTCCTCCTCCTCCTCTTCTTCTTCTTCTTCTACTTCTTCATGTTCTTCTTCGTCTTCTCTTCCTTTTTTTCTGTTTCCTCTTTCGACGGTTCCACACTCTTCAATTCGTGCAAAGGAGCAACTAAAAAACACTTCTCACCACTTTTTCACTTTGGATTTTTTTCCCTATTTTTAATTCGATCCCCGAATGCCTCCGAAAACATATATCGTTGGTGCTCCCGATAATTACCGTTCCCGATCGAAGCCTGCACGAGGGGCATCATTACAATCAACGTGAACCGAATTTTTAAATAGCTACTTTTATTCCATTTATTTCCATGGGCTCTGTCACCTGCAGCACCAGAACTCGTTGTCGAGAACACACGCACACACATAAGGACATTAAAACCATATATTGCGAGTGCTACAGAAATTGATATACATTAAATTTAATTACATTTTTTTGCGCTCAATGACTTCAGTTAAATAGCCAATTGGCAATATTAAAAAAGAATTTATCGTATTGCGTTTGTAACTCGATGTGCATTCGCAATAAGATTTAAAAAATTCGAATAAAATTCCTTGAAGTAATTCCAAGTTCAATAATTATTCAGAACAAGGGTAACATCCTTATTGTTCGAATAAAACTTGTCGAATATTGTCACGTGGCGAAAAAATGTGGTGCGTTAATTCTCGAGTTTGTGAATTGGGAGTTAAGTGAGGGCGAGTTTAAAAGAAATAGTTGAAAATGGAAGCAAGTGATTCGAGAAAATGGAGATTGCAGCTGAGCGTGTGTGGTTCTCCAGGGGAAAAGAGGGAATATTATAAATCGACGAGTTTATTAGGAGGCTCGCGAACTAAACTCTCGAGTGTGTTGCGTGGTAGGCAAGAGAGAATCGAACGAGGAGTATAGAGACCGAGAGAGGACGGTGGAAATATGTGTCTGGGGAAAATAAGAGAGACAGTGCGGCGAGCGGCGAGTGGCGAGCGGCGTGGG
Source organism: Clistopyga incitator (assembly GCA_947507545.1). Classification (NCBI taxonomy): domain Eukaryota; kingdom Metazoa; phylum Arthropoda; class Insecta; order Hymenoptera; family Ichneumonidae; genus Clistopyga; species Clistopyga incitator. The sequence goes on from OX382190.1 coordinate 1,787,017, forward strand.
AGGGTCGCGGCGGGGACCAGGAATTACCATTTGAAAGGGACCCGTCCCGACCAAAAGCTTATGTTTATTTCAATTACCGTGGCTCGTTTCGCTCTCGAGACACCGCGACTCGCTAAGAAACCAACGAAATAAGAGAAAATAATCCCCGCTGTATATTGTACATAAAAATAAAAGGAATCATCGGAAAGAGAGGACAGTCCGGTATAAAGGGGTGACGTCCACCACGTCCACCACGAGCCTTATTTTAATATTCCTCGAGGTTCTTCCGTGGATTCCGCCATTCTTACTCGCTTTGATAAAGCTCTCGTACACGAGGAGTGCACGACTTGGACTTGCAAATTACAAATTCCTCCCTTTCATCTCGAAGAAGAGGGAGAAAAATTGCGAAAATAATTGGTGTGTTATCATTTTAGTCGATAGTCATTTGAGGACCAAAAGGAGGAATTGCAATTACCGTCGTCATTTTCATTCGAATTTCCAGTGTCATTTTTGACAGTCATTTTATTTGTGCTAATGTGCAATAATCACGTCGAAATTGTATTACTGCAGTCATTTGGATGTAATTAATTTTCGGGAATCAAATTTGCAAAGCAAAAAATATTATTGAATTTTAATCACCAGATTATTTCTCAATAATTTGCATACTTTTTCGTCCTCCTAAAACGACGAAAAAAAGTGAAGGAGTTAAAAATATTATTAAATTTTAATTACTAGATTATTTTTTTTCTGACTCCTAAAAAGAGCCACTGCAGAGTATTATATTTTTGGAGCACTGAAATATGAGAAGCAGGGCGTGTGAAAGTCCTGGAACATTATAATATCTATTAAACATGTAATAAATCATGTCCAGTAGAGAAGCTAAGCTGGTGTTTCTTCTCTATCAAGATACACACATAGGAAGTAGCGCTGGAATAGGTCAAGAAATGTTTTTTCTTAGCATCCAAGTGTGCTTACGGAAACTGTTGATCGGTGCTCCACATAACCATGAGCAGACTGCATTCGAGCATACAATAAAATAACGAAAGATCGCGTAAAAATATGCATAAGCAAAGAGGCGAGTCGGCCACTCGTGGTAGCATATAATATAATATAGGTAAATAGTATATGTATATATTATGCACGGATACACGAGGTGTACAAACCAGAAACGGTAAAGTGGCGAACGCGAGGTCGGTCTCTGCACACATAGCTCATATGTATAGGGCATTCCACGTCAACTTCACCCTCCACCTCACCAATTGCACCTTCCATTTTTTATTATTTTTTTCCCCATCTCTAAGCAGCAACCACAATTTTTTAGATTTTTTAAAAGCCTTTTATTTTTTAATAAAAACAACCCAAAAAAATTGTATGAAATTTTTTTAATCTGTAAAAAAAATAGAAGAAGGATTTGAGAATTTTTTTCAGATTTTTGAAAAACCTCAATTATGCTTGTTATAAATAATCATAAATATATAAACTGTTTTTAAAAAATCTACCGAAAATTGTGGTTGCTTTTTAGAGATGGAAAAATAATATTAAAAATGAGGGATAAAATTCGTGAGGTCGGGGGTCAAACCCAGATCAAGTTGGCATGAAATGGCCCGTATATACATATATACCAGGATCTAACTAAGGATCGAGTGGATAAGAAGGTGGAATACCTACGCGTGTTCACCCAAGCAAAACGCGAGCTGTCTCCTCGCGGTGGCGGCGTCGGCAGGCTCCGAACGAACAGCAAACCACCGCAACGCGGTGCCAAGTTATTACTTGGACTCACGTGCTTATGCTACACGTACTTACATAGTTGCGTGCTCGTGTTGCTCTGTAATTTTACTTCTTTCACAAGAACGGATAGCGACAAAAAAAAAACAATCAAATACAAAAATTAAAGTCTACCTGGATTTTTTTTCCCCCATAGAACTGAGAAACAGAAACGATTGGCTCACAATTTATACAAAATTGGCTCAACGAGATGTAATTATGGACGTTGTTGAAAATCTCTGAAAATATGGAATCTGCTTGAAATAAATGAAATAAAATCTTATTGCGCTAACATTTGAAGAAGAAATTTATTTAATGGCTGGAAAATCAAATTTTATTTGATCCAAATAAAAGTTCACTAATTTTCAAATTCGAAAAATTCAGTTCCCCGAAGAAAATTAATATTTTTTTTTAAATTACTCTATTTCTTCAACATTAACGATAAAAAATTCTATAAGTATATTCCCCAAAAATTTTTTTTTTTTTAAAGAATAATGTGCTTTTTTCCAAGTTTCTTTTGTAACTTTTTCCTTTGCATTTATCGAGACAAGCTAAATAATTGTTTAGCACACGTCTCAGAAGCAGGAAATTTTTTCGTTTTTTCATTTGTTTTCTTGTTTCTTGGAACAGTGGCTATTACTGTGAGGATATTCGCGCGGGCAATCAGCACGTCGGTGCGAGAGGACAACGGCTCTGTTTGCCGTAACGTCCACCGAGCGTTACGCGCGCTTCTGCAAACTTATCTCATTTCTTGTTTCACTGATTTTCTCTCTGGGATTCTCCCGCTGGGCTCAAAGGCAAACGAGGACGCCCGCGCTCTCGGCGGAGGAATAGCATCGACGAGGCGAGGACCAGAAGCCGCCGGAGGAGCGAGCCGCTGACCAGGCCCAGCGACGCGAGTGCATCCGAGAATCCGTGAGTAAATAACGGCGGAGAAACGGTAGGTGAGCGCCTACCGTTTGCAATTTGCATCCACCGCGTATGCGAAATTATTGCCTCGCTGTAACTTGAAAATATTTTTAACACCAACTCGCGGTAGTTTATGAGAATGGCTATCGATTTTTTAAACGTCGCGAGATAAAGTGGTACGCCTTTCAAAAAATCACGTTAAACATATATGTTATCTTTGATATTTGTTGGAAAATTTATGGCGCACATTTCGAATTATTTTTGTAGTATTTATTATGAAAGGGAGGATTTTTTATTCATAGATTCGATTTAATTTCCTATACGCTTTTGGTATAAATTACTATAGAGTATATGAATTTTTCAAATATTTTGAATAGTATAGAAAATTTCAGCGGGAATGCCCCATATATAAATATATACATATATATAGTGAAGAGGGAGTGAGCGTAGGGATTGAGCGAGATGCAAGCGGACCAAACGGAGTGGAACGCATTCATACATCGAGAGATGAAGCGCGCACACATTCATCTCCGAAATACACATGTGCTTGTGAAGAGAGAGAGAGAGAGAGAGAGAGAGAAGCGAGGAATAAGAAGAGAAGGGGAAGCTCGAGCGAGCGGAAAGGGGAGCCGATTAGCGGGGAAGAAGAAGAGGAAGCCGCGCGTCCCGAAGGGTCCCGAGGGGGGCACGAGGGGCTTAGAGGGGCAACCGCGGATGGCGCATGCGCGACGGGCGTGGGAACGTCGCGAGTCCGGGACAATCTCTGTGCCGGGGCCAGAGGCCCGAGGATTCCCGATCACGGCCGAACGGCCACGATCCAAGGCCCCTCGGGGAGCCCCCTCGATCATTCAGTGGTTCTCAGTAACTGGGTGAAATTCCAACTTCCCTGCAGTCTCAAAGGCTTGCGAAAATTCATTCTTATCATTATTATTTTGTATCATTAAATAATCATTATATTTAAAAGAATAAAAAATAATATTTGAAAATATTAAAGTTATTTTAGGAATTATCTGTTACATTCTGTCACAATTACTATTATTTTGCAACAATAACGAATTTTATTCTCTAATTAAAAATTTTGTTTTAAAATTTCACTAAAAGTGTAAATATTGATTCACATTTATTTTGATTTTTTTTATTGCCAAAAAAAAAAAATCTATTCCCTTTTCATTGTTTTCGCAACATCCGAAAAACCCTTGACGTCTTATTTTTATTTTTTTGGGATCGAGGCAATATTTTCCCGCTTGTTTGTCTCGTAAAAAATTGTATATGAATATTAGAGGGTGAATATTTTTTTCTGTTTACCCGATTTTTTGTCGATGGGTTTGAATATGTAATGAGGGGGAGGCTGAAGAGGCTGTCCAAGTCGAGGAAAGTCGTGGACACTGAATAGGGTGAAACTGACAGAGGGATAAATTCGCGCAAAGTGGCTGAAACGCGCGCGCGCGCCTCCCTTCCTAACGCTTCTACTTGAATGCGAGTACGCTGCTGTTGCTGCAGCCAGCCAGTCAGCCAGCCAGCCAGCCAGCCAGCCAGGCAGGAGACGAAATTGAATCGTGCACGTGCGAGCAAGAGAACTCGGCCATCTGTGCCGAGATTCGCCGGATGTTTCATTGATAGATGCGACGGCAATGGCGAACGAGTGCGTTATGTACTATTATAATAGTACGTGCTGAATTTACGCAGTGGTGAGTTACAATTGTTGCAATACCAATTGCGGTTCGGACCTCCACACATCGATACCCACTTTAGACAAATCAATAATTACAATTGCCTGAGTTATAATTATTATTTTCAAATATCTTATTTAAAATACTAGCAATTAGTTAACAAATATTATTTTATTCCTTTCAACTAAAATATTGTTTAAATAAAATAACATTTCCTGTTTCTATAATTTGTATTTTTTTCCTTTAATAAATTTATGCGCCGAATTTTTTTAAAATATCGCTCTAAATTCAATCTAATCCACATTTTTGTTTTTCTGATTGGAATTTGAATTAACCCTCTCTTATGTTAAATATCGAATAAATGAGGTTTAGTGCGAGAGAGAAAGCATTTAACATTGAGCGAAAAAATTTTTACCGGTGTATCACTGAGCGTATTAAAGTAATCCGCAAAGCGTGGTATCACGACGCTACGAGTGCACGTAGTGCAGTAAAGTATAGACGTGAGTGAGTGTGTATTGCCGCATGGAGCACCGCATGCCGCTGCTGTTACTGCTGTGACTTCCAAGTGCGGATGTCTGGCTTCTACCACCGCCTAACCGGCTTCTATATGCGGATGGAAAGATCGACATAAGGTGGTCGCCGCGACACACACGTGTTACTCTCCGCAACTTTCCGCTCCGATCTCGGCCCTCCCATTATTCGCCAATCCTAAGACTTTTTTCTCTCTCGAGTCAAGTTTCCGGGAAACACGACTTTGAAGAAATTCCTTGATTATTCTTATTTGTCTCCGTTTCTAAATAGTCTCTATTTTTCTCGCACCGATTGAAATAAAACCCTTTTACCGCACTAGTATCGTAAAGTACTACCGTGACTTTGTAACAAAACTCACGAGCGCGATTAAATATATTTTTCCAGGCAATTCCAGGACCCGTAAAAACAAAAAACTTGTCTCCGTTTCCAAATAGTTTCTACTTAACATTTTATTAAGCTCGTGGTAGAAGTGGACGGTGGACAATAACCGCGGGTGGCCAGAAAATGATTCGACACTCGGATGTTCATAGTTGAACGTATGCGTATACACGTCTCGATGGTATTTTTTTCGAAACTTGTTTTGTCACGGTTGAGATTCCAGCGGGTGACACGTCCTGGCCCAACCCGACGGGAGGTTACGCGAGTCGCTTCGCCGCGCGGCTATCGTAACCCCGCAGTGATACCAGCAGAAGACGACGAAGAAGAAGAAGAAGAAGACGAAGACGAGTGCGTGTAGAAAATGTTTGGGGAGATGAGTAAGAGGACGAGCTAGTCTGTCGTTCGCTCACCGGCGAGTCGATGACGAAGGCTATATGCGCGCGGTCTGTCAAAATATGCTTTTTATTCCCGAGACGCCCCGTCGAGTGGACGACGCCGGGCGTCGTCGCGCCGCGGGCCCCGCCAACAAGATCCGCTTGAGGACCGGCTTCGAGCAATAGAAAAGGGAAAAGACGAAACGATCCCTATACACATATACACGGTGCTGCACTCTTCTTCATGCATTCTATCAGCATAATACAATGTTGTCTTCAACATTTTCTTCTTCATCTCTTTCAATCAACAGTTTATATTTTTTATCCATTAAATCTTCGACTCAATTTTCATGTACTATTGGAATATTAAAATTGAGGCACTTTTGCAATTAAAGCAAATTTTTGAAAATTTAATACTTTTGCAGTAAAATAAATATTATTAGGAGGCTGTTTTCCTGAGATAATGTGTCAATGCATGGCTCCTTCTGTTTCAAGTCACAGCACTTTTTTACTACTTTTGCTTTATAAAAAAAAAACTTAAGAGCCCATTTGATTTTTTTACGCGACCCGACGACGTGGCTCTGCCGAACGTTACGGTTTATGGTGCGGGTCCGGACAATGACGACGCACCCCACGAGCTTCCCGCAGCCAGCAAAGAGTCGCTGTGCATGTCTAACGTTTTCCTGCACTACATAGATGCACGTGTATACGTGTACGAGCGTTCCATGTACAGCGAGAGTGGTGTGCCGCACGTTTCCAGGGGTGTGTATCATCATCCATCATCTCGCATATGTCGCTCCCGTTCACGAGGCGCACCCTTCTCCTTTTCCTCTGTTTCATTGCAACACGCAGGTTACTATGCACCGCAGCGACAAAAGGCTACTCGACATCGACATCGGTGAAATCCGGTTTTCCTATTCGCCTTTCCTCATTCTTTCTCTCGATTCGGCATTAAAGGCCCGAATGATCCGGCACGAATTACTTTTCTAACCCTATCTCAAATCCTCACGGTCTATAGGCTGCCCATGGATCTGTCAAAAATTCTGACAGACCACAAAATTTGTGGAAATATTTTATTCCGAAATTTTCATTTTTTTTTTGCAACTTCATAAATGGCTTATCGTTGATTTGATTTTGAAAAAATGTATTGTATAATAAACCCGTGTTTTCATATGTTTATTAATTAACGCGTACGCATTCTTGTCAATTTTCAAAGGCCAAATCCTTCCACATTAGATTTATTAATTTGTTTAAAACCTTTTCCAAAATACCTTGAAAATAAATGAATCACCTCACTATCTAAATCCAAGGATTTAATTAACCACCAAACATACTAAAAAATCAACAATTTACGAAAAATCAAATAAAATAAAATAAAACTGTCGAATAAACCTGAAATTCTTGTCGATGACGTTACGGGCATTGATACGAAGTGCTCGCATTTGTTGACAGAGATGTATCGGCAAATGAAAGAACAATGTTGTGATTGCTCGAACGAGGGAATAACGAAAGCTTTGGCGAAAAGGTCCTCGACTGTGCAGGATACGAGAGTCCTGTGGCGTGTACGAGGAGATAGAGACACGTGGCAGTGGCACGCGGCCCACGCGCCAGTGTGTGCGTAAAAGCGAAAGACAGCGCACACGAGTAAGCAGCGAGCGAGCGAGGGAAGCAAGGGGGTAGTTTCCGTTCCATTGTCGCGGCTCGAAAGCTTTTATTCTCGCGCGGGCGTCCGTAGGCCGATACAGCTTTAACTCTCGGCATATTGTCAAGTGTGTTCGTCGTTCAACATCAACAGCGCCACTCCGCAGTCTGCACTGTATGTACAGACCGTCAATGCACCGACTAAATTTGTTATTCCATTGGATTACGCGAGTGCAGGGCGTTGAGAACACACGTGCTCCGATATATGAGACTCACACTGAATGACCGCAGGCTGCTATCTCGATACGCTAAACGGAAGCATGAAATTTTATGATTGAAAAAAAATAAAAATTACATTCGATTTACATGGATTTGGATGGGTGTAAATCTAATGTAAATGACACTTTCGTCATTTTTTATGACGGGTATAAATACTGTAAAAAAAAATCTATTTGAAATTTAAGTACCGAAAGTTTTTAATAATTATATTAATTTTTAATAATAATTTAATTTCATAAAAAAAAAGCATACCAGAAAATATCAAGACTTGAAAATGAATGAAATCGTTGTTCCTCAATTGTAAATGCCAAATTCCCCTTTTCCCTCGAGACAATCTCTCTGAAAGGAGACATTTATCTCTGCCTACTTCTGTGCATCGTATTACCGCAAATTACTTTCATAGCCAAGAATAAGCACAACAAGTGGAAAGAAGTCGCGAACAATAAAGTAGCTACGTTGCCGGCAGCTATAGAATTGCACGTTGCTAATGGTCGAGGAGGGGGGAAGAAGAAGAGGGCGAAGAAAATTGAAGGTATCACTGTACGAGAGAAAAAGAGAGAGAGAGAGGGAGAAATACGTGAAACTGCAGGAGGAAGTGTCGGAGGTGGCGGAAAGAGGTGGCCAAAGAAAGACGCCGCACATTCGAGGAGACTCTCCTTCTTGAGCATGAAGCTGAGGGGGCGGGGGTCACGAGGCCGGTAATAGATTCGTACCGCTAATTTCGCCGGTGCGCAATTAAACCTAATGCTTGGAACATTATTATCTTAGAGGTGCAGTATGCACTTCCACTGCTGTTGCATTTCTCGGGCGCAACGTTCGCGACCCTCTTCAGCAACGTTACAGTGGTTGGCAGGCGTCGAATAACATTTCACGCGTTAGAAATAGACACAGGCATGCCAATCACTGTATTTCTCGTCCTCCTACGTTCCCCATCACTGTGCCTCTTCTAAAACTCGCACATTACGAGCTGCAACTAAAACACTACGTGTTTCCTTCACGAATATGTGTACGCATTTTACTCAGCATCTGCTGGCGTTGTTTTCAACGTAACTCCTTGAAATTATCCGACTACCATAGGGACAGAAATACACAAACGTATGATATCATTATATTTCTACACGTTTTTCATTATTCCCCTTTGAATCTATTTCTCCCGGGGACTTGATATGCGCTTATGTCTCTTGGAGTTTGGGGAGCACAGGGGGAAACGTGCATAGCGAGAAGACGCGTTTATTTCTATCCCTTGTATTCGTTGGGTTGGGGATTTTTTCGGTTAGAATATTCCGCGGAGTCGATCTCTCGAGAAATATCATTTCAAGATTGCGAGATTTCAAAAGATTTCTTCATTTTATATGGGATTTCGGAACTTTTGGGAAATGTCAAAAAAGTTTCTCACGATTGCATATGATTCAAAAAAATACAGACGATTTCGAAAAAGGTTTTTTTCAAACGCAAGATTTGAGCGTTTAATTACCATGAGATTTTAAGAAATTGCAAGAAAATGTGTTTGTGATTCTATGGAATTTCGTAAAATCATTTCGATTTTCCCCAGATTTCAAGAACCACTGGAAATTTTGTAAAGTAAAAAAAAAAAAAAATGGTTAATCTTTATGGAAAAAATGCGATATGCTACTCAGCGTTAATGTGAGTGAGGAACGTGTGTCTGGCAGTGCGAAGACCGGCACGTTAGTCTCTTTCGCTTCTTGAGATATCTTTTATTCTCGGTATTCGTTCTTGTTCTTCATCATGACGCAGCATCACCGCGAGTCAGAAGCAAAGCTCGGGCTGGGCTGCGTCGAGAATGCAAATCACAATTATTGTTACTGGCCGGCTCGCGCGCGCGCGCGGACGTCGTGACGAGGCGGCACCACCATCAGCACCAGCAGCAGCAGCACCAGCAGCAGGGGCCCCGACAGACATATTGTTTCAATTATGTCGGCGAGCAGAATCCTCGGAGACGGCTCATTCTCCTCTCTTTTTATTTATCGCTCTATCTCCCTTCGTCTTCGCGTCTTCGTGTACAAGTTTCTTCACGTATAAGACATTCTTCATCAATTCAGTCTCACTAGAACTTTTTTTATTCTTCCAAATATATTTACCCCGCTCGAATGGCAATGAATAGTTACATATTTTTTATATATTTTATATACGCTCTAATGGAGCTAATATAAAATGAAGACATGAAATACAAAAGTGTCTGAAGGAGTGAGTAAAAATAATTCGAAAAAATTGACTGATGTGACTTGGAATGCCTCGTAGAGTGGAGGAGAATGAATGAAGAAAGTTTGTACAGAGATTTGAAATCTTTCCGCGTCATCGACAAAGAATATGGCACTCTGTGGGAGACTGTTTGGCGAACTCTACGCGGAACACGTCAAAAGAGCTTGGAAATGGGCATTGCTGCCCATTCGCAGGCGCATAGTTCTTCTTCTTCTTCTTCTGGCCGGTTATATGGTCCCTTTACTGCTCTTCGGAGTAAGCATACTGCACCGGTGAATCCTCTCTCATAACGGTCTGTAATAACAACGATAATAAGAACTGCGACGAAGACTTGTTGGTCGTATAATGATGAGCCAGCACACGAGGACGGAAAACCATGACAGCGGGACAAGTATACGTGCTTCGGGGCTTGCGACGAGTTCAACGATAACGGTCACATGGTTTGTCATGTGTACCAGTTTTCCTCAAATTTATTAATCCCTTTTTCGTTCGCCAGTATTCAACCAACTTCTTTCCACTATTTTTACACGTGCAGAGTTATTTTCGGATTTTTAGTACTTTGCATCAATTATATATTAGATTGAATTTAATGTATCGGTTTGTGCATAAGAATGTCTTATACTTGAATACGATTTTTTTAGATTTTAGACTTTTAAGGAATTAAAAAATATTTTTGCCGTCCGCGAGGAAATTTAATAAATTGGCAGTCTTTTCTTTTTGAATGAAAATTTCATGTGACGTCGTGATTTGAATGTGAGCGTTTCATCTAGCCCCGGTCTCCCCAAAATCTCCACCCAACGAAGAAATGGTTGTTTGATGGCTGCTCACCATCGGCAGAATATGTATATTATGCGAACCGATGGATTCTTCGTTCGCATATATCCTCATCCTCCTCTTCCTCCTCTTCTTCTTCTTCTTCTTCAAGTATACGCGAACATCGTTCAAACTTATTATTACAAGTCGTATTCGATTGAGAGTTCAAGAGATCAAGACTCGTAAGGAGAAATATTGAGAGAGGGTTCTCTCGGTACGCGATCGAGACGCGCCGATGCAAATCGTCGAGGTGGGAAGAATTCACGAGTTCTGGACGCGGTGTGCACAACAGTCGTCCAATGGAAAATCGTGTTACAGTCCTTCGGCGACAATCGCGTCCTAACATTATATCGATGTGCTTTCGATATTCCTTCGGCAAAGCGATCGCTTGAAAATCTACTCAAATGGCACGTGGTATCGAATAATGGTAAAACCATGGCGTGGGATGGGATATTATGATAACTACGAGGGAATAAGAGGGACAGAAGTGGAGAAAGAGAACAAAAGGGAGAAAAGTTAAAATACGAGAGAGAAAAAAAAAGATGGATCCGGGAATATCGGTAATAGTCGAGATAGTCGTGACCTGAAGACGCATCCAATCACGAGGACTTTTTTTTTCTCTCTTCACCAGGGATTTTACTTTTGTACATCGGTCCTCTCTTTTCCTCTTGACCGAGAAAAAAATAATAATCATTTAGTAATGATGATATAATGAAATCATTTAGTTATTTCAATGACTTGGTTTTTGTGATCATAGTGGTTCCATCAACCGTCTAATCGGTTATACCGGCTGACTGCTGCCGATATAATGGCGCCCAATTTCAGTCGATAAGGAAGAAAACTTTGGGGACAAGTGCTCGGATTCTTTTTACCGACGCGCACCGAGATGTCCGTAATTGGTTCAAGTAGCCAGTACCACTTTCTGAATAAATTTTTTTAGCAATCGTGCATAAAATTTCAAGTAGATTTTTTTTACAGTGTACTCAATATAAATATCCTTTTCACTAAGAAAAAAAAAATCTTTGAATTAACTAAATCGTCAAACACCGTTCAAACGAATTAGCAATAAATGATCTCCTCAATAATAATCGGATTATTCAATTCCCCAAAATATATTTCCGATTTTCAAAATATTCATAAATTCATTTGAACGAGTACTGTGATTGAATTAATTGCAAAATTGTTTTTGTTTTTTCTTCAATGTGAAACACAATCCCAATATTCTTATTGTAAACTCAATAACGATTTGATAAATGGCAAGAGGAAGAAAAAAAGGTGTTTCAACTAGCCCCGGTCTCCCGTAAGTAGAAGGAGGAAAGGGTAGAATGGTTCAACGACACGCTAATGCGGCCAATTATCCGAATCGCAATAATAATCGAAGCGGGGATAGAGAGAGGAGAGGAGAAAAGGCCTCCGGGCCACAGAAGAATATATATATATGGTGTGTGCTCTCGAAATTCGTAACGCGCATCTCGCGCATTATTGCTGTACCTGAAGAGGCCCGAGGGCCGAACGCACGGGCACGCAACAACTCCGCGTCGTTTGCCCGTATGTGCGCGAAACTTCACCGAGAATAAATAAATAATAATAGCTGCGGATGCGCCGCTCAAGAGGATGCGCGAGAAGCTGCACTCGCTAACTTTATACGTGCACACGTATTCCTCCTGCATATGTTCTGTTACAACTCTTGCATCTCTTTATTGCACTGCAGGCTACTACTCACTTGCAGAATGACTCGCTTCGAAGCGGCGACACGCAGATCCCATCGTTTTTGCAGGGACTAGGTGAACATGAGACGAATCCTGGAAAAAAAGAAAAAGAAAAAATTAGTACAATTATTTTTAATAATCGAGAAAAATGGATTATGATAGTTTTCCTAATTTTTTTAATACTACGAGATTTGTTGAATATTTTAGTGTTTTTGTATTTCGATATTTCATAATTGGCTGTCATTTCATTGGACCCAATGAATTGAGAATTATCGTTGAAAAGGGTTAGTAGAATGATTCATAACGGAATTGGGAAATATTAGGGTGAGATAAAAGTACGTATCAATAAGAATATGATAGAGCTATTATTTCTTCATGACTCTATTATTCCCTCGGCTATTTATGAAGCGCGGTGTCTATTCATCGTAGCATTACGATGTAATATGATAGTACAGAACGAAGGTATGACTTTGATTGGTAGGATTGATGGCAACGATAATTCATGAAAATATCATCTCCTAAAATATCCCAAAAAATATTCCCCGAATCACTTTGACCAATTGTCCTTCCGGAAACGACTTTTCCTGTAATTAGAAATAATGTCTACTTAATAATCGGCTAAGATTCAAGAAGTGCCTTGAAAAGTGTTGACAGAATAATTGATAAATGGCAATTAGAAAATCGTAGGGTGAGATAAAAGTACGTATCAATAGGAATATGATGGAGCTATTATTTCTTCATGACTCTATTATTCCGTGAGCTATTTATGGAGCGCGGTGCGTCTACTCATAGTATTATGATATAGTATTATAGTGTAGAGTGGATATGTGGCTATCGAACGAGTGTACCGAGGGCAGAGCAGACGAGCTCGCGCTTCAGTGACGCACGCACGCACGCATAACTTGTCGGCGTGTGTGAAACCGTTCGAGTCCAAGTTCCGGCAACTTAAGCAGGATGTGCGCGGGTGGTTTCATACGCAGCCGCTGTGCTCCACGCAAACGCAAACCCTACACTGCCACGCGTTCCCTCACGGTGCGTTCTCATGTCCCTCTCTCTCTATACACGCATATAGCATACTACTGTATCAGCACACTAGTGTGTAAAACCTCGCATAAGCCACGCTTATCTTAACAATATCGATCTATTCGAGCGCGCTTCGAAATTTGCCGCTCTGATGATCACCGGAGATCAAGTTTCTCCTTGACAATCTTGGCTCATTTTCCTCTCGAAAAAATGTCGCACTTTTATATGGGACATTCCATGGGATAATTCTCACAGCGAAAACAGTCGACCGGCTTCAATGAAAATTTTTTATGGTGTCGATCACATTAAATTGAGCATATGTGATTTTTTTTTTTTTTTTTTTTTTTTTTTTCAGAATTTTAGTGTCAAAAAAAATTTGAATAGTGTAATTTTACATCTAATTTATATCTTTACAGTCTTTTGTTTTATATTTAATTTGATAGCTGTTATTTTTATTTTTATTTTCGTAACGCGTTGATAAATTTATGTATGTGTATTTTTATTTCTCCATTTGTTCTCTTTTGAAGCCTTTTCTGGCTTTGAATTTTTAGGCTTCCAGTACCTCACTCAAATACAAAGTACAGAAACACGGCTCTCGTGTTGCCAGCGACCCAGAGCCCTTATTCTCGCTTCTCGAAACACGAATGTTCACTTTGCCCGGCTTGTCAAAGGCCCGCGTGCATGCAACTCACCAAGAGCAATCGAACGCGGCCTTAAATTTCGCACTCGAACCGAAACTCGTGCCCGATGTTTCTTCCTTCTGCTAATTGCCACTTCGATAAGCCACTACAACGTGCCATTCGGAATTTTCCATTCAACGTCCCAGAGGCCAATGCTCTAAAGTCGCGCTCCATTTAATTAACCATTTTATTTTTACACATAATTAATCATCACGCTTCTAATTTATTTTCAACAAATTTATGACTTTCATTATTATGAAAATGAAATTATTTTTGAAATAAAAAAAACTTTGTGAAAATTACGTTCGAAAAAAACTTTTTTTTTTTATCACACCAATTACTCGTGATGATTTTGTCATACGATAATAAATTTAAAAACCATTTATTCGTTGAAAAAAAAAACAGCGCATTAGTAATCGTTTCAAGAGATCACAAAAAAAAAGAAAAGGAAGGGAAGATTACTTTGCTCGGAGGGAGGAGCCGCGAAAAGAGAAGGTGACGTAGAAGCAATGGAGTAAAAGTCAGTGGACAATGAAGTTGCCGTTGGCATGTGCTGTCCCGCGAGCGACAGCAAGTAGGTACACGTAGGATGCGTAAAAAGGAGATGAGGGAGGACGGGGGGGTGAGTGAGAGGCGAACGGGGTGTATATAAAAGATCGCTGGTGCGAGAACGCGTCCGCGGGCCTCAAGACGGATGAGATCAGTTAAAGCAAACTGCCTTCGTGACAAATCCCCCGCTTCCTCTGGTCTCGCTCTTCTCTACGAGTGAGAAAGGTCGAGTCGCGCTATATACACAAGAAGAAAAGAAGAGAATGGATAAGCGCGGTTACAATAATACACACGACAAGAGAAGTGCGTGAGACGAACTTTGTACTACTTCTCCGCACTAGCAGCATCATCATCAGCACCAGCTACGTCGAAGACGTACGACTCGCTGGACCAGAATCTCTACAATTTGACGGTGGTAAAGGAAAAGAAGGCAAGACAGAAACTGTAACGTCATCCGTTTTGGGGACACAAATTATTTTATGCCACTCCGCTTGGCTTCGCGTGCGAGAAGTCGCACTTCTCGCATTGTTCGATCATATTACATTTTCAATCATAAATAACCGTATTAATTTGATTATGGAATTGATTTGAAATGAAATATGGGGTTTCAGTTTTATCATGAAAAAATGAAATAAAAAAAATTGTATCCCTTATATAAACGGCCAATAAGTAGTTTGATGTTTATAGACTAAAAACTAGTGCAATTAATTTTTGACTTGTCCTCTTAATCGTAAAATACGATAAGGCTTCAATAAAATCATGGCAACTGGTTTGGCTTTTGCGTACACGTTTACGACTTCTGAGAAAGGGAAAATAATCGTTTATAGAGATCTCGTGGAAAGACGAAGAAAAAAAAAGAAAAGTAAAAGAAAAAAAGCATATAGTAATTGCGCTAATTGCTTCAATTCCCGGGGAGTAAATTGGCCACGAGCTATCTCGCCGGGGTTGATGCGAATTGCGAGCGGCTTCCTTCCTGCCTGTGGTTCGTACCGAGTTGCATCTTGAGCACCGCCGAGAATTCATTCCCTGTGGTGTAAATGTATAAATGTGCTCGCTACGCCGGCGAATTGTTAGAATCTCGAGATCCGCGCGTGCACCAATGAAACAAAGTCCTCGACGTCGTTTCTCTTCCATAATTCCACGCTCTTTGCCGCTTCGTGTCGTTTCCTCGCAACTTTATTACTCGCATAGCCGAACAAACCTCGTGACTTGCACATTCATTTGAAGGTTCACGATGACAAATGCGTGAAATAACTGCAACCATCATTTTTTTTAAATAAAATAAACATTCAAGTGGATATGATTTATGCGTTCCAAAGAAATCCAACTTTATTCTCGACTCTACACTATAAAAAAAAAAGAGGGGAACGTTTTATTCATAAACTCGTCAAGTGTATTTAATTTATAATTTAGTTTATGCATAAAAATGTCCAGTACAGGTGCATTAAATAATGCAAATTTACCTGAACGCGAGTGAATAAAAAATTAATTTTCTTTCCCATAAACACATTAATTCCTCACATACAATTAATCTCACAGATTGTAAAGGTGACAAAAAATGTCTGTGCGCCTTAATTATCGATGAAAAAATGTAATTTTCTTTTTACCGCGTATGAGCAGCTACGATAATTGAACAGAATAAAGTCGAATTAGCGGAGAAATTGATTTCTAACTTGGACCGAAGATTAAATGTAATTGTTATTTAATTTCGATTTGGGTGCAAAGACCTGCCGCTGAGAAACTTCTTCTCGAGCCTCGAAGGGGTTAAGGTCAAGGCTCTTTATTTCTCTGCGGTCCAAGAGGCCGAACGATGGATCGTCGAGTACTCGTACTCGTATACGAGTGTCTCCGTCTCTGTACTCGTCAGCGGAGTACAGAAGGAGGTGGAGTAACTAGTGAGCAGCTCGCAAGCAGTGTCAATGCTGCAGAGCGTAACGAGAATAGCAATAGATGTAGTAGGCGTTCTTTTCTCTCAGTTCTTGCACCAAGAGAGAGAGAGAGAGAGAGAGAGAGAGAGAGAGCACATTAGCTTCTCGTCTTACATTAAGCAGACATTTGCGCGGTACAGTCACGGCAATTTATTTATTTATTAATAACAACAAACGGGCAATAATGAATTTTTTTACACTTAATAAAGTTATTAATTTATTGAAATATATATTTAAAAAAATACTTGCTCACTGAATCCAGACAGAAAAACCGATTGCAAAATGCTACGAAATAAATGATATTTAAACAAATGATTTTTATACAATTTTCAAATGCCCACCAAAATTACGAGGATCATTATTTTTTCCGCCCAACTAAAAAAAAAAACCAAAATTACTCAGTAAATTTGTTAAATTCCCCTGTCACCAAACCAAAATTCCAAATTAAATGAATCTACGAATAATTACTGAAGAATACATCATTTATTTCCGTAAATCGATTGCGTTCGGAACTTTCGGCTCCGCTAATTTAATCTCAATGAGCGTGCAGACAAAAAAAAAGGGAATCCTATTAGAAAATTGACGTGACTGTACCGAGGATACCCCCTTAAGCGAATCTCGTTCGTTCTCTCGGTCGTACGAGTTGCTCGGGCGGTCGGGCGATGTGTAAGCTCAATCAGCGTGGGCGCGAGATGAGAAGAAGAAGAAGAAGAAGAAGAGGAGGAGGAGGAGGAGGAGGAAGAATCTTCTTCTTCGCACCGAGGGCTCTCTCGAGTTCTTAAACTCGTGGTGCTCGTGTGCAGAGAGTACGTACATCGAGACTGGCAATGACTCGAGAAGCAAAGCAGAAGAAGAAGAAGAAGAAGAAGAAGAAGAAGCAGAGCTCGACCCGAGAGATCTTCGAGTTGCCCCGAGCTCTGATAGGAGATACCCACACACGATTCACTGCCACGATACTCATCATAATCCTCTCCACTCGAGAGAGAACTTGATTCACAAAACGACGTATCTTCGAGGAGGAGCGATAAATTCTCCCTGGCTCGGAATAATATGTATTGTCGCATTGCTATTCTACCGGTGATATAATGATAAACTGATAAATATTCAGAGGCTCGACGACGACGACGACGACGACGACGACGTGGAAAAACTACTGTGTATGTAAAGTACATATGTATGTGTATG
The DNA here is from genome assembly GCA_947507545.1 of Clistopyga incitator. Lineage (NCBI taxonomy): Eukaryota > Metazoa > Arthropoda > Insecta > Hymenoptera > Ichneumonidae > Clistopyga > Clistopyga incitator. The sequence goes on from OX382190.1 coordinate 1,804,649, forward strand.
TGTATGAGGTGTATTGGCGTGCACATACTCGGACGAATTGCCCACACCGGAGATCTTCTATTCTAGCGTGATACCGAAGCGGTATGTCGCAAGCGTTCCCGGAACGGACACGCGATACCGAAGAGGATAAACTTTGTCCGGTTTTGACTTTGCGATCATCTGTCCACTTCCCAGAGTATATAAATACCGGCCGACTTCATGCACGTGTCAATGCTGTATTTTTAGATCATTTTTCCAAATATATATTCTTGCACGTCTTTACGAAATTGCAGAATTATGGTGCTTGACATGTACTTGAATTTTGAATGCACCATTTTTTTTAGGTGTCCGGGTCTCCATAAGTGGCCCAAAAATCATGGTTCTTCAAATGCAATAATGAAATATGAGCGGTTAAAGCCAAACCCGTTAGCGTTGAAAATTCTGGTCCACGCGGTGCAATGAACCAACAATCGAATGCTACATCCGCTTTTCGAACTTCCAGAGCCCAGAGGCATTTAAATGCGGACTTAATGCCCCGCGAAGTGGCTGACGGTGTTAATGATAATCATCACCGAGAATTTTAGAGTGGCCCCGGGGCGAAATGGGTAATCTTCCAGGAAAGTGTGTCCCAGTCAAAGGCCGCGGTCGAAAAAAGTGCGGGGAGAGGTGCGATATAACAAAGTGCTGCGTCGTCGAGTCTTCCACAGATTCCACGATTTTGGTGTTTCGCTTCTTCAGTGGCAATATCAAAGACTCGGGGGGAAAAAGGAGAATGACTGGGAGACGAGATTCTCGGGAAGGTGGAGCAGCAGCCAGCCGGAAAGCCATCGTAATACCACCAAATTAAGGTCCTCCATTAATGGCTTCTTCTGGTGAGATCCTAGAGCGTTCTCCATCCGACCAAATGGTAGCCTCTTGGAACTCGCGCACGGATTGACCGCAACCTTTCCAGCTCCAATCCTTCCTATCCCGTATCATTTACACAAGTGTAGCGACGATGACCGAAAAGAAACTCGCGTCTCTCGTGACCAGACGAAAATCCTCTCCCTTCGCTGCAAAGTAGACACAACTAGAAAAAATTTTGGTCAATGAGCCGCGCGAAGCTAATGAGACAATCCTTTCGTAGAAACTGCTTCTCTATTCGTGGCTTCGTGAAAGGAGTTCAGCAGACATCGTTTTTTTTAGATACTATGGAGTATGCTTTTGTCCATCATTTTTGTAATATAATTTTGTAAGAGAAGTGGTACCGGTTGGAAACGGATTTTTGTTATGTGACAAATTGCGTAAAAATAAATATCTAAAAAATGGCACTTTTTGACATGTGTCGATTTGTGATGTCAATTTGACACAATTATTTTCACGTGGGAACGTAAATTGTTGGGATTATTTTGAATAGCCTATCAAAATAAATTTCAATTCACTCGATGGAGTTGAAAAACCTGCAGCGAGGTGACGTCACGTGTGAGCTCAGGGACTCACTACATTTGTACACGAGATGAATTGGTGTTGGCTATTATATTGTATTGACGGTCACAGGTTGCAAGGTCCTGCGTTTGCGAATATCTTTGGTCCATTAATCACAATTACGTGAATTCAGGTACACGTGCGGTCTGCTCGTCGATCTCACGGGGGCCGTGGAGAGGCCGCCAACACACACAATGCCGCCCACATGGTTCTTCCTCCCATTCTCGGTCCCTCTTTTCTGCTAACGTATAACCGCTGCTGAGGAACGCGCTTTGGGCCTCACAGTTTATATAGCGGGTGCCTTTCTCCGTCGTGCTTTCGTCGCTTCTCAGCGGGTGGACACCCAAACTTACTTTCACACACATACACGCGTGTATTATACAAATACGAGGTATACGAATGCGCGGAATTTCCACTCGCGGTACTTAATTCCAGATACGTTAATCCTTCTACGCGTGCGGCTAACAAAAGTCAGGGGAAAAGAAGGAAAAAAAAACACGACATTCGATCCGAGAATTCCACGAGGGTTAATTTATCGCATCGAGTTTATTACTCGAGGCTGAACGAAAGATTGAGAATTCATTAAATATGATTCAATCGGCACGTGTAGTGCTTCTGTCTACGGCGTATAAATCGCGGTAGGCTTGGGGCCAACCTCAGCCCTTGTTTCTTATCTTGTGTGCTATTGTACTATGCTGTGCTGTGCTATGCAAAACGCCAGATTGAGAATTTATTAAATATTATTCCATCGGCACGCGTGCGGCTTCCGCCAGCACCACACACATATATATGAGCGAAGAAGGAGAAGAAGAAGACTGAGCCTCAGATGCTAGGTACACAAGACGCTAGGTAAGTACAACGCTGTAAGGCATCGATAGCGAGGCTGCCCAATGAGCAACCGGTCTTGGGGCCCACGTGAATAGTACGTAGGTACGTACGTTCGCAAACGGTAGTCATAATTCATGGCGGCTTGCTTTACACGAGGGAAAAAGACAACACATACACGTGGACACGCGCACACACACGGAGAGAGAGAGAGAGATATAACTCGAGGGATAATTCCAGCAGTACAAACGACCGGCCGCGATACACAAGCCCCGCCGTTTACCAGAAATTCTACGGTGAATATTAATCGCTCCTCGTGCTCGCTGCCGATACTAACGAGCGAGAGGACGTTACAGCGCTACAGGCGCTCTTGCCTCTCGTACACTCCTCAACTATCGTGCATTCCCTTTCCTCGTTTCAACGACCAGACGAAAGAAAACGACTGATGAGCCGAGGAAGCGAGGGGGAGTAAGGGACGGACGCCTCGCGAGGACTTTTGTAGCAATGTCACCACACGCCAACTGCTGTAATAATTCAATCAAATCCATATACGATACTGTAAATTCCCTTTTCGGAAAAACTTTTAGAAATCCTCGTAATAAGGTGAAGTTGATTCAACGAAATTAATTCTATAAATCAATGGCCCTCTCGTTCCTTTACAGTAATTTTTTGGGTGGCCAATCGACAGCTGAATCGAAAGCTGAAGAAAATGTCTCTTACACTTTATTTTTTTTTTTTTTTTTTTTCAATTCTACTGCAAATAAACAGCACTTTCTTCATTCTACCGGAGAAGTTATTAATATGGATGGGCTTTTGAAAGCTTGTACGACAATTTTTAAAATTATAATATTCATGTATTTAGCTCGTGCCGTCCGGTATATCATTCCAAATGAAATTGTAATCTTGTAAACGAGGACGAGAACGAAGAATTTACGTTCGTGTTGCGGTTAAGTACATCGAGTCTCTCTTGGGTTTTATTGTTTTTTAGAAAATAAGTGAAAAGTGATGAAGCGGGAAGCCGTCACGTCTTCGGGTTTAGATGAGAATCACCGGATTCTTTATGGAACGTCCCTCCACAGCCCCGCACTGGATATGGAAGCAAACCCGCTCGAGTTATACCGGTTAAAGTTTCAGTTGCGCAATTTTAGCTGCTAATGCTGTCAGTCTGTGACCGACGGACGTGCCAGTCAACGAGTTCAACTGGAGAACCGATCATTTTTCCCTCGTCCCCCGAGCAAATCCACGCGTTTACAGTAACAAACACGCGCGAGCCTCTCGACTCGTTTACTAATTTTTCGCGTTTCTTCACTCGACTCTGTATTCGCTCTCTCGCTTCTGCTACGATTCAACGCGATATTCCTGCTCGCGAGTCAGCCACAAGAATTTCTAATTGGGCTACAAGTGAAACGATCTTTCTTTCCGAGGCCTCACCGATCAATCTCTCTCTCTCTCTCTCTCGCACCACGTCCGTTTCTCTGCTACTTTTTCTCTCGCATAATCGAAATCAATAAATTATGAATAAACTTGCGATTATCGTCGTAGCAATCGTATTTTATCGCGAATATGGTACATTGACAATTGACCATCGTCCGAGTTCCTTCAGCCTCCATTTTTTTATTTTTTTTATTTTTTTTTAAATACTTTCTCACGTTGCAAATATTAAATATGAATTAAAAATAAATATACGTGTTACAAATATTACGTTTATTAAAGTTCCTTTGCTCAGAACGAATCCTCCTTTCTCAGGTTTTCTTGCCGAAGAAATAAAAGTTTATTTTTTCTCTCCCTTTCTCTCGTTTGTTTTTTTTTGGACTTGGCTACGAGGCAGTTTTCGTCTGGCAAAAGTGCATTTTACCTCGAGGCTATTCTTCTCCGGATCGACGCGCTGCCGCCAGGATACCTTGGAGATTTTTAGGTCTCCTCGTGCGCGCTCGAGTGTTTACTTTGACGAGCCCCACCGAGTCGTAAAGTCGTAAAGTTCGAGGCAAGCGCGATTACAATTTTTTCAAATTCATCGCGCAAAACGTACGCGGACTCTTCGCGGAATACATGAGCAGACGAGATGAGAAGCAGTGAAACTTGGAACGGGCTACGAAAATCACTCCCTGCCGATCACTTTCCTCGGCCGGGGAACATGCGCACTTTGCGCACGCTTTTTTTTTTTTCCTTCTCGTTTCCTTCGCAGATTCTTTGCCCACGGGTTTGCCGGTTATTTTCATAGTGCATCATTTTTATGGTCTCGCGGTTTTGCATCAACTGGGCGTTCTATTTTAGGATCACTTTGTCGGTGGAAAAATCGGCTTTTCTTCACTATTCCGTATTGGCAATACAGAATATTGGCTGCATTTTTGGCGTTTTTAACAATTCGTTACCGCAAGAATTTGTTTGATTCACAAAAAATAATTTTGAAAATAGGCGTTGCCAGAGTGCCGATAATTCCACGATATTCGAAAAAAATGCCAAAAATTGTGGTGGTCCCTTTTTATAGCGATTAACTCGGCCTTCGATATCCCTTCGATTTCTCGCCCTTCCAAATGAGTATCCTCGAGTCTCTGCGGTTTGTCAAATTATCGTGAAATTCGCCGGGGAGCATTGGTATATGCTCGGACTTTTCCTGCTCCCCTTGGCATGAGCGTCGTGATTGCAATTTATGAAGGGAGAGGCGATCCCGCGCGAATACCCAGCAGAATACCGGCTGTCTCCCTTCCTCCGGTTCGGTTTCGCTCCGCCCTTGATACCTTTTTCTATCGGTTCATTAGCACCACTCGAGCGGCTCTCAGCCCTCACGGGACTCTTTATATCTCTCTCAATGACGGGCCTCGCAGTCGCGTCAACGTTTATTTTCGACTTCTCCAAAGCAGTTCCGACGATCCGGCTCGCAGTCGCATCGATGACTCGCAATCAGCCAATTTATGGATCTCCTCGAGCCTCGGAAAGCACACTCGATAAATAATGTTTTTGCAATATCGCAAATAGGATATTAGGCCAGTATATTTATGAATATAAAGCACTTCATTTTATCTTAATTTTTTCATATTTTTAAAAGCCGAATATCCCTCGTCGAATTTAGGCAACAAATTACTGTTTTCAATAAATGTTCAAAAACTCTGGTATGATTTTTTTAAAAAATTATCTATCTGTTTAAAAAAATTAGGTATTTCTAGATTAATTATTCGATTAAGTATATCTATAGTTCTAAAAGACATCTAAAAATCGAGCTTATTTTCCGATCACATGACTCGCAATACAAAATAAAACAGCTTATACTCCTGAGAGAATAAAATAGCAAAGACCGCGACGTTCCCATTAATCTCACTTTCTATTTTGATTAAATACCCGACGATTTATCGGCTAAGATGGCAGCAAATCCGGGACAATTTTTGTTTGTTTAGCCATACGATCTCGGATATATTTCTGGGCTCCGGAGAAGGGCCAATAAAATTAGCATAACCTCGATATATATTATCCGGGGTTAGCCGTTGGCTGTGGTCATTCGTTTGACTCGCGGTTAAAGGGGGCGAGAGTCGCGATGAGCACGGAGAACCGGAGAACGGACCTTGCGAGCCGGCGGGCCCTTGTAAGTACCAGAAGGGTTACATGCCCGAGGAGCGTGTACCCTCAACGGGAACGCGTTACAAGAGCTCGCCGAGGAGAATCTCTATAGAAAATAGATAGGCTCGTCGAAAACGAACTTGCCGCACCGGAACACACGAGGGATCCGACAACGCGCCGAGAAATATTTTTCCTACGTGAGCAACGAACACCGCCGACTTCCCAACTACACATTATATACGTATTTATATTTTTCAGGCATTGCCCATTCGGTGTGCAATCGATAGTCACTTGCTAACCAACTGGACACAACATCCGGTGGGAGTGAAAATGGCCAATTTCAAAATAGTCAAGTTCTAATCATCGGAATAGCAAAAAGCTGAAATAGTGAATTTTATTTTCCAGCCAATGGCTCTGATTTAGAGGCAAGCGCACTAATCACTGCAACCGAAAAATGATGCAACGAAAGTTTTGTCTTGCGGAGATAAATTGCAACTTTATTGAATTACGGCAGTCCGGAGGATCGAGTTTCGTTATCCCGGAGGAGGCTATCGAATTTTCGTAGGTCGGCTCATTTTTCTCGGCGAAAATATGTAAGTCTAGCTTCTCGCGTGCGTTTCAGAAGTGAGAATCGGTTTTTGCGATTCTACACCTCACGAATCTACGCTCGACACTCGAGCTCACACGGACATCAACCTACCGCGGTTTTCTACTCGAAGGACTCCCGAAAAAAAATGCTAATGTTCATGCATTTTACATTAAATTTTCAGCAGATTTATTTAGCAGTGTATTTTCGTTCGTTAAAGTGGCTATTAACTGGCACTATTGGCGCAGTAAGTGCGTGCAATGTTTTGCCGAGTGGACAGTCCTGTGCACACAATGTTGTTGCCGAGGGTAGGGACGACAACGAGCAAGAGGAAACGGGACCTTTCCCATTCCTTCTCACCTGGAGGGGAGAGCAAGGGCAAACTTGCATTGTTTTTCGGCAGTCGCTCTGTCTTCCACATTTCTTTTCTTTTGTTTCTTCCCTGTTTTCTTTATCTCGGGGACAAGGGATCGAGAGACGTCGAAGAAAGAAGAAGAAGAAGACCTACTCCCGGTTCCTATTGTATTATAATGGGCATTACGCGGAGAGATTCGAGCCCACAAGGCACAAGCTCCTCCGTATCCTTCTTCTCGCGCTTTCGCTGCCTCTTTTATTTTCTTAGTCTCCTCCCGAGTGCCTACTACCCCCCTTCTTTCCCTATTGCGCAATTTATGGCCCTTCGTTAACCCGCCATATTTTTCTTTGCCCTTTTGCTGCGATACTCGCGGCCTCGTGCCACACGGACAAAACCGTGGGACCCGAAATTCGACAACTTGTATTATCCGCATTCAAAAAATCCACCTACTCATTTTTCGTATTCCACTTTGGCGCTCGAAAAATTGGCAATTGTGAAGAATGTGCAAATAAATGATATTTAATTCGTACACCTCCGAAAGCTCCGAACTCTCTGAATGAAAAAATTTTAAGACAAAATTTTTCAAACCGATCTCTCAACCCTGCGGAAGATCCCAAAGCCCCTCAAAGAAATTCTCGAGATTTTCGAATCCCCGAAAAAAAACAATGTAGCTCCCGACACCTCGCATCGTGGCCCGGAGACAATTCGATTCGAGTGCAACGCCGAATCCCATCGATTTATCAACCGGGCGCACGTTCATCGGCGTCTGTACCTGCGGAATCGGTTGCATTGTAAATATATTTTGTACAGCCCTGGTAGTCTCTTCGGGGTGCGCGCGGGCGAGGGCAGGCGGCAGGACGAAACGAATGGAACATCTGCCGGTGGTTGCTGCTCTGTGGGCCCCACGAACCCCCCTTCCCCTTCTCCGAACACCACCACCTTGCACCACATTACATCGGCGACGGGCGTGGACTGCCACGGGGAGGACCACACCAGCACGGACCCCATAAAGACGCGAGAGTAAAAAAGAGATGGAAAGAAAAGAGGAAGAAGACGGACAATGTTTTGCTGGTGAAGAGCGAATGGGATGGAGAAAAGGGCCACCACCGCAGAGCCGAAGAGAGCTCTCTTCTTCTTCTTCTTCTTCTTCGTCTTCTTGTACTAGCCGTTCAAGAAAAGTCGACTCTTTTCACACTCTTTCCGCGCTGTTCTCTTCGGCAATGACTCCCGTGTGCCGCACGCGGGGTTTACTCGCGTAAACCCTGCGGCCTGGCGCGTTCCCGTGCGTGCCGGCATTCGAATCACCGCACCGGATCGGCTGGCAGTCTCGCTACCAGACCGCACCAACTCCACCACCACTCATCGGAGACTTCGATGCCCGACTGAGCGATATCTTCGCCGGACGTTCCGGAATAACTTATTTATATACGTGCAACCTTTCCCAGCGTTAGAGAGATTTGCGTAAATAGTCAAAAGACTAGAGATTTTCGCGTAATATTAATTGAGAAAAATAACAAAGCAGACGGTGGAATTTTTGCGTAGCGATTGAGATGAAGCAATGAAATTTACTCTCTCATTTCCACGTTTTGCTTGCTCGGTGGTGTAGCGTTTTTTTGCTCGGTACAAGAAAAAACGAAGGCGGGATGTTTAACGAGTTCGGCTCGATTCCTCGAGGACGATAAATCCTTGAAGTTAACGAGAGACACGTGCTCTCTGTAACGTTCGTACGTTCACTGGTCCTCCGGTACATTAACCTTTGTCTTTATCTTTCACGCATTGAATTTCGGTGGTAACGTTTCGCCGACTTCCGGACCGAGAGCAGCAGCAGCGGCGGCTCAATGATTTGTGGAAGAAATTTATTTTGGGGCGAGGTGGTCCGCCTCCTTCGAGTGAGATGATCAGTCGCTCGTTTATCGATGATCGATAGCGCAATTCTTGGCCTCCAGATCGAAATTCGACTCGAGCAATTTCGCTGCGCATTAAACAACCGTTTTTTTTTTTTTTTTCTTCTTCCTGAAAATCGGCAAGTATCATTAGCCGATTACAGAAGATTCAGGTCATGCACTTTCCATCTTTCCGTCTCGCTCTCGCGTTCTCCCACGTATTGCTCCGTAATTACGTGCCTATAATTCGCAATTAATTTTAATTTTCCTGGGGAACGCTCGGAAGAAGCTCGACGAGACGCAGCCACTTCTGAATCCCGACGCAACCGCACATATGGATGTGCGTGTGTGTGTGTGCGCACGACGATACACATTCTACAACTAAACCAACTATCGTACCGTATATCTCGGTACAGACGCGCTTCTAAATTAAACGTGGACGGTAACGACCCCGCGTTGTTGCGCACGATAACGACGTACTTCCGACCGAACGCTCTCGCGCAAGGATTGCACGTATTTCCAGTTGCTACATTTAAAACGACATACGCGAAATGAACGCAATCGCGAGAATACCTTGAAATCAAAATATGCGATGTGAAGTAAGATTCGCCATGGCAAAATAGTATAGTTTACAGCGAGCCAAGTAAATATTCGGTGGTTCGCAATTTTTACGTTCGCTGAAAAAAAGACTCAAGGTTTTTGTTCGTTAAATCGTAAATTAAATTCAATGTAAAATTAAGTTTGAATGAAATTGAATAAAAGTTTAAAAAATGAAGTACTTTTACAGTAAAATTGAAGCGTATTATTAAAATTACAAAATGACAGAATGACAAAATGTGTAGGTTTCGTATTCGGAATAAAAAGTACAGTGCCACAGTGATTTTCAGTCTGACAGACGAAATGAAGAGAAGGAAAAAAAAAAAAAAGTAAAAAATAAAAAATAAAGCGACGGCAGGCCAGAAATCCAAGAAGCATCCTGAGGAAAGCTGGGCAAAGGATTCGTGTCACGTACACGTGTAGTTACGTGAGTTAGTGAGTAGCGACAAGTAAATTCGTGAGTACGTACGCCGTGCGATTACACAAGTGGCGAGGCCGCGTGGTGGTGGTGCACAGCCATCAGTGTTCGTTACACTTGTAATAAATTCTTCTACTCCCACTCGTAAGGACCACCACCTCGTGGTATATTATTATGCCTATCTACTCGCACAGTGAAGAACATCGGTTTACGAGCGCGCACCCAAGAGAACACGAGGCGGAAGTGCCCGACACATCTTTTAATACAATTGTAAGGTGCTCTTCGTGTTCTGCATGTATTCCTCAAGAGCCGAAGAAAGGGATCAACTCGTGAATAGGTGAAAAGCGAAAAAGGCTCCTGGAAAGGGATTTGGAAAGCCCAACAGGTCACAAACATCTGCTCACCTCAATTGCCATTTAAAATAATGTTGCTATAACTGTGAAATTCACAAAATATTGTTAATAATTCGGAATATAGCAAAAAAAAATATTTTAATAAATTTCGATATGTGAGAAAATTGAATGATTTCGAGTGGGCGTACAAACGAGACACACGAGGCACGAGGCAAAAATGAAGGCAGGAGTTTGCATTGTCCCGTTATTTTCTCCTGTCTCACATGGAGTCACTGTTAAGCAACACTGTTGTCTTGTTTGCGCTTTGCAGTAGTGATAGCTGCTGCTGCTGCTGCTGCAAAGTGGCACCTCAGCGGCGAGAGAGACGGACGGAAAGGTGGATCGAATGACCCGATAATAGGGTTGCTGCTGACGAGAGAAAGGAAGAGGGGAAAGAAAAAAGGCGTTCGATAGAGCACAAGAGCCAGTAGAGGATATCGGCTGGGATGTGCGACGTCGTCCTGGCAAGGTGGCTACGAGCCTGTCACAACGTAACCCGGGATCCTATTAGCGTCAGAAGTTGGCTAACTAGGTCCGGCAGCAGTCCCCAAGTCAAACAGCATATCCACTACATTAGTTCGCATCCCCACAGAGACATTCGCTTTAACAATGGTCAACGAAAAGTCCTCCATAGTTGGATTTTTTTTTTTCAAGAATTGTGAAAAGATGTGCTAAGTGAAAGATGAACTAAGATTTTTTCTGCAAAAAAAAAAAAAAGAACTGTGAAGTAAAGGGTCTTGATAAAAATGCATTGTTATGTAGACTCTGAATAGCATTTGAAAAATATAAAAATTTGACAACTCGGTAACTTTTATCATTTCACCGTATAAAATGAAAAAAAAAAAACGTTTTGTTTTTTTTTTTTTAAATTCCGATACTCACGAGTCTGTAAAATGTCTGCAAAGCAGGTAAGAAAAGTGGGAGGCCAGGTTATCCAGTTTCATCTTGGCGAACACTTTATCTACTCGAGGATCTCTTTTGCTACCGTCCGCAGTGGAGAACGCAGCCGTGCAGAGCACACCGAAGACCGAAGAACGCGAGACGATCTCGTATCTCGTTTGCCACTAGCACCAAAGAGTAAAGCGAGAGTCATGCACCCCGCCCTTATTTTTATTTATTTATTTTTTCACCTCTTACCACCCTAAAATAATTTTTTTCTCACATTTTTTTTCTCGCCATTCCATATTCCAGAATTCTTTTTTTTTTAGAATTCTTTTTAGCTCGGCTTTCGGCATTAAAATCTCGGCAACGTAAACCTCGTTGTCTTCTTTCAAGGATTTCTCAGTAAGGAGATACGATATTGAGGAAGTATACATTTCCCAGATCCCTGTACTATTTGTACGGATATATTAAACTGCCGGTACGCTTAAGGCTCTCCGAACCTTAAATATTGTCGCAGCTTATCTTTTTCTTTCGCCCCTTTGTCCATTTATCACTGCATCATTTAGACAATTGAAAATTAGCAATGCAAAAGAAAGAATTTGACAATTTTTTTGATTAGATAATAAGAAACGTGGATTTCGCGATAGTGAGGATTGCCAAAGATTTTCTAGCGATGGTATTTATGGTCTGAATGCGAGCCTGTACCTCTCGTAGCCCGACATCCCATTGTATATCTACACGTAGAACAGAGCGCGCTCGTGTCGGACACTTTTCACTCTTGCTGAGAAGCGAGAGAATGAGAGAAGGGAGAAGCAAACAGAGGCACACGACGAAAGGCTCGTGCGTGGATAGTCTGGCTGCTCGCGAGAGATGCCCTCTCCTCCACTTTCCTTTCTCTTCGTCTACTTCTCCGCAATTCCTCAGCTTCTCGTCTCGTCCGCGAGAGCTTGCTTTTCTCGAGTATGCGCGTTGCATGTGCGTGCAGCCGCTAGTCCAAAGACTCACGATAAATGAAGAAGAAGAAAAAAAACACGAGGAGAGAATGTGTAGGCTGGAAGAAAGATCTACGAACGTATGGCAGGAAGAGAGAAAAGTATGGCAGAAAGAAGAATCGTTGTATAGCGGTATTAGTCGGGCCCATCACTGACACCGGAAACTAGAGGGGTCCCCCCCAATCGGCATGCCTCTGCAGCCCCTATCCTCAACAGTCTTCGGCTCTTCGGTTCTCTGATCCCTCCGCCACTATTATCCAGTGGTTCTCAATGCCAAAATAGCCAATGATCAAAATAGCGAGTGTGATTAAAATTATTTTTATATTCATTCGTGAATCGAGTTTCCTCTCTCTACTCATAATTCCGAAGCCCCACAATCGCACAGCCTCATTTAGCCCTTTGACCCTAAGTACAAAAGTATCTTCACGGTAATCGCGGAGCTCGTCCTTCGAATCGTCAAATAATCGAATCTAAAAATTCGTATAAAGTCAATGCAATAAATCAATATTTCGTAGGTAATTTAAATATTGTATTAAATTAAAATAGATATATAGGCGTCTGACAAGCGACATACGCGTACTTTACGACCATATTAATATACCGTGCGAATATTAGCTCACGTTGTCGCGGATTTCTAGCGATACATGTATTATACCAAGAGTTTCTATCTACAGACTTGACAATATTTATCTACACTTTGTATTTTGTGTTTGTAGTATTGGAAATTCTCGCGAGCTCGGGGATAGCGTTAAAGGTCAGTCCACATCTCTCGGTGCGATTGCATAATTTACACGAGCGAGCAAATATCTTAGTCGCGAAGGAGAAACGCAGTTTTTTTTTTTTTTTTTTTCAATATTTTATTCCGAATCGATGAATCCTACCCAAGATTAATTTGAGAATATTTTTCTGAGCACGAAGAATTAACTGCCGTGGGCTATGCAGCCCGGCATATGGGAGTTTTGGGCCCGTTATTATAATGGGAGCCGAGGAGTACGGAACCCACTCGAGTATGTACATGCATCTTCGGTGTGTGCACCTCGGTACATCCTCGGGCACCCTCCTCAGACCCTCGATACTTATTTTCCCGCATCGAATGTCAAAGCACGCACGCACTACCCGAAGAGGAGGATCGAAGGAAGGAGCGTGTCGCTGACCCGTCTCGCACCTGCTGCTCACACAAGGGCCACACGATACGCACTTTCCATCAATTTTCTTTATGTTTTCTTCACCTCAATGCAAACTCCATTTTATGGTTCTATTTTCACATTAAATGGTCTCCACATTTTTGGATTATTAATAAAAATCACTAACGAAAATGATGATGACGTCAACAATTTCCATCTGTTTATCGATGCAAATAAATGATGCATTTACGAAAAATGCAGACGACGTTGAAGATTGTCGAATACCATTTTTTTAAAATATGATGACATTAACAATCTAACGAATGGCGTGGCTTTTTTTGTCTCAGATTTCCGCTGAACGTTGCGGATGACTGTGCAGGCGTTTACGATACTTCTACGAGCACGACTATTCGCTCGGTTTATTATAAAGTTGATGTACAAGTGTCGGTGCACAGATAACGCTTGTAAGTCTCGTGAAATAGGTAGGCAAAACGTGTAAGAAAAGCTTTCGTTAAGGTGGCATGAGAAAAACATGTGGAGCATAATAACACCTGGAAATCGTGAAATCAGGTGAGGTGTGCAACACTGACGTACAAGAAAATGCGAAAGGTGCTCTTCTCATTCTGTAGGTGCACATCAAGACGTTTACTGGAATGTGCATTGAACCACGGACCATGTAAACGTAAGTAAGTGTAACGCAGACCATGCAAGCATAACTATGTAGCAAATAACCGACGGATAATTTATTGCAACTCCAAGTTTCGCCCTTTTTCGTCGTCCACTCATTCGCGGCTACTACGACAATACCAAACCAAGATTTAACGGTACAAAGGGTTGATTGAAGAAGAAAGAATAACAATAAAATGCCTGGACCCACAAAAAAAACAAACATCAGTATTAAAAACTGTTCTGACAATCGAATTTCAAATAATCGAGATTCCACTGTACCGTGGAAACCACCGCAAAATGTGTATGCAACAAAATAGCAACGTTGTAGCAATTACGAGTGAAAAATTCTTCTCGCTAGGCGGCGCAGGTGAAAAAGCGTCGTAAGAAGAGGAGCGGACACCGGAATGAAGCGGAGGATTAGCGAGAGTAAAGCCGTATGATCTACGGAACAACCGGGGACGTGATGTAAATGGGAAACGAGTCCGTATGACAAAAAACACGCTTCGAAAATGACTAGCGAGAAAAGAGTGAGTGAGCGAGGCGTTGCGAAGGCTTTTACCGACTCGTACTCTAATATATCTAACTACGGTACATTATTATAATAGGCTACACCGAGTGTCTGTAGTTATTGTACTTTTCCTCGGTGACCGTATCTATCTGTCATATAATATCTTACTAAAGAGCACTGAGTGAGAAGGAGACCCTGACAATGACGATTATTATCCTGAGGAAGCCACCACCGTGTCTCTCATTATCTTCAGGGCAAGAAAAAAACATTGAGTGCTGAACTTATTCAATACGATGGAAAAAAAAAAAAGAGAAAACCTCTCAAAGCACTAATATTACCTGTGATTTTAGTACATTAAAACCTCCGGACTGAAGTGTTCCGCCTTGGAGCAAATTTTTTAAATATAATTTTGTAATTATACTGCAGAAAAAAAAAACAAATTTCAGTCTGTCAAATAATGTGGATGTTGAAGAATGAAGAAATAACCCTTTCATAGTTTTTTGGGATTCGATTAAAATTCATAATAGTAATAAGAGCACACTGCTTCAGACTTTACTTTGCGCAGCGGTTTTTAACCACGGAAGTGGACTCAGAGAAAGTGATCGCCTAATGATTTTGACTTGGATAGTCATAATGATAATTAGTAGGATTATTATGACAGATATTATGATCGAAAGACATAAAATCATCGTATCCTCATTCCGAATTAGTAAAAACAATGAGAGACTGCAAAAATTGACCGACTTTGCATTGAGAATATTAGTCGTTATAGCATATTGCGAATTTATACATTTTGATGTAGTGGCTGTAAAGAAAGTGATCGTCCGATGATTTTGACTTGGAGAGTCACAATTATAATTAGTAAGACAGATATTATGATCGAAAGACATAAAATGGTCATATGGTAATTGTGAGTTAGGAAAAAGGATGGCAAGGAGTGGAAAGATTGGCCCAGCGGTATATCCAGTGCCTGGCAATTACGGTAGCGGTACGCGGTTCTATACCGTGTACACGGGGGGCGCAGTATTCCCTCGGAGAGACTCGGAGCACACGAGAATAATTAGGTACACGGTAATGTCGACCACTCGACGACGACCGCTGCCGCCGGCGACCAGACGAGCGCACCGGAGCATCGCCTTCTTCATCGTCGTCGTCGTCGTCTCGACTTCAATGCCGGCGGTCTGTACCCCGATAATGGTGGACCAGCGGTAGCAGCCCCTTGCTTCCCCCTTATACATCCATTATGCCAATAGCGTCGCGTAACTCTCTCCTCTCTCGTGATCCCTCTTAAGCCTTCTCGAGCACCTCCATGACTCTAAGCGTAAACTCTTTAAAACGAAGCTACGTCGTAATACTCGACACAAGTCAATTCCCATTTTGCCTAACAATGCCCACAAAATAAAGCCCAATGATTAACGATGACCTTTCCTTTATCAAACTTATTGGAAAATATAATTTTTGTACAGGTTCTCCTGAAGGTGAATTAAATTAAAAAATTTATATTCATTCGCGTCTCAATTGTTTGGCAAAATAATATTTGGTAATTGTGAAAAAATATATGGCCACAAAACTTTTTCGTCTGTTTTACACCAATTTTTTTTAAATTTTCTGTTTTTATAATAAAAAGAGGTGCAAAGATTTTTTTTAAAAATATTTTCACTTGTATAGACTCTTAAATATTGGCAGAAAATCGCGTGTTTTTATTTTTCAAACTAGTTCTTTGCTCGGGTCCAAGAATTTTGGCCTGTGCATGCACGAAAGTGGCCAACTGGTGTTGGCACGCACGAAGGGGTCCTTAGGAACGCCGCCTGGCCCCTTTCGCCCTTAGGGGCCCTTATAACCCCGCATCAGAGTTCCGATGCATCGACGTGCCTATGCTGCCTATTTCCTCACCGTATACTTCCACTAGACGCACACCCTAAACACGTACTAACCGACTCGAAAAATGCGACCACCCCTTCTACACTCCGGCCCTTCGTCACGCTTCTTCATCCTGCACTCCCCGCCGCACACACAAACGCCTATCTATGCAGGCATATCGAAAGAAACACCTGGCAATCGATAAACGGACAAACCCTCGCAAAACAATCTTTCAAACGGTCACTTTTCTACCTCCAATCGAGAACAAAGTAGTTGCTTCATTTTTATCCACTTTTCCTTCATCTATTTTTTCTCTATTATCTACAAAACAAGAAAAATCTGTGCTCCTCTGTGGACAAATACTTTTCAAGTCTTTTAATAATTTCTTTGAGAACAAATAAATAAAAGCAAACACGAAAATTCATCCAAAAGTAAAATAAATAATAAACAATTGCACGGAGACAGTTACGAGTCCGGCAACTTGCGAGGGATTGAAAAAAGTAGCAAAGGAAAAAATAGAGAATAAATAGAAAAAAATGCTGAGGATGAGATAAAGCAGCGAGAGAAACGAGGGGACTCGTTGTTCTCTGATTGTCGATCTCAAAGAGCTACTGTTGGACGATCGTTTGGTAAATTTATAAGCGAGACGACAGTGCAGCAGAAGAGAATTGGCCGAGAGATAGCGCGAGTCCGGCGGGTGATAAACGGCTCTGGACAATGAGTCGTTTAATATCTCGCGGGCTAATTGGAACGCGTTCGAATATACCCCGAAGAGTGGAGGAGTCAGTGGCGAGCCTCCGGACTCCTCGAGGCTGCTTATCCCGATCGTTTGGCCAATCAGCTACTCCCAAGACGAACGAGGAGCATCCTTTCGCCGATAGGATCGCGATCGTTATCCTTATGCTCTCCTTCGATTCTTCTATTTATTTATTCTTCTTTTCCAATGGTTCAACTCAAGCTAACCAATTTTCAAATATTTATAAACACACATCTCCACTTCATCATCCACGCAGTCGTCATTAATCTCAAAATGAATAAAATCGTCCTTATCAATTTTTTTTATCATCAATCTAAAAATAAACAAAATCCTTTTTCTCAAATTTTCAACAAATCATATCAAAAATGGAAAAAAAATAATTCATCGAAAAGAAAGAGAGAAAATGCGTCAAGTCGGAAGAACAGAGGTAAAGACCGAAAGAAGATAAGAAAACTCGAGAGCGACGGAACGTTTGTGTTCGCGAACGGATGTGGACATATCGGGACGCGCCTTTCGGCGTTCGCATACACGTGGCAGTGTCAGAGTTACGTGTATATCTTCTATGGCGTATCGAAAGTTACACAAAGGATGCAAGAGAGAGAGAGAGAGAGAGAGTGAATACCGAAAAATAAAAGACGACACGCGACGATATTTCAGGCTGATGGTCGGACACTGAAAGACCTTTGAACAAGTCTCGGAAAAAAAAGAGAGAAGAAAGGAGAAAGGGGATCGTGTGAACTCTTTTCACCAACAACTCGTGTCCGTCGAATGCCGAATAATGGAAGAAATAAAAAAAGAAAAGAGCGAAGAAAGTTGTTATGCGGAAGACGAAAAAATGATCTGTTCCTCGTCTGACGTTTCGAGTCAATACGCGCGCGTGTGGTCGAAAAAATATACTGGAACGTGGGACACGAAAGTCCAGACGTTCTCTTATTCCGCTAAAAAAAATGGCTTAATAATCGTCGAAATTGTAAATAAAGAAATGATCCTTTTATCTCAAGTAACAAGTTTGCAGCAAAATCGCCACAAAAAATGTCATTTCGACATCCATACTTTTCTCGTGATTAATCAACAAGAGACATTGGATCTAATTCGATGAACCAATATTTTTCTATATGGCAAAATTCTATATGGATATTTCCAGCGACCATTTTTTGTTTCGCATCCAGGAAGCCTCATTTGGGAAATTACGTCACGAGTCACACACGTGGGAACGTTGTGATTGGTGGTAATTGATTTTTCGACTGCGTCAAAGGTGATAATTGAAGTATCGAGTGTGGTATCCAATCGCGATGCTTTCCTCGCTTTTCCATCGGTGTTAATTGTTCTTTGTGCTTGTTCAACGATTCACAGATCCCGAATCCACTGAGAGGAGAGCCGTCCATTGGTTTTCCGTGTTCCGGGCATCGACCAATGGGGAGATTCTCTTCGGCCCACTGGCTCGGAGGGTGAACATTTAAGTGCGAAGAGATAAATCATCGACATGTACCGTTGCTCGAGAGCCAATTACCGTCATTATGCTCATTTTTGTTCGCCTTTGGTGCGCGAACACGAGGCGCAAGTTCCCGAAGAGCGTGTTTCGTGGGTGGTTTCATAATAAAGCTATCGAGTACAGATCCACGGGATTTGGTACCGTTTCAAAAGCTATTTCACAATCGACGGACAATGCTGAAGAGAATGATTGCCGTATTGACAGTAAACACGTACAACGAGCGCGAGACGAGCCACGAGCGTTTAATGTCCCGTTCGGTGGATTATAGAGAGGCGAGAAGACTAACGAATGGACGAGCCGATTATTCCCTCGGGTATATGGAATACCCAGCGTGGGCGCGACCGCCCGGCAATTATAAATACGACGCCGCGCATTGTATTATGTATGCGCGCGAGTATTTAAAAATGATTTATTGCTCGGCGCGGATAGGACACCCGGCCAACGACGTTATTACCTCCTCGGCTATTTCAGTCACGTGGAGTATTTCGTAATTTTGCATAGCTCGCTTTATAAAAACAATGTGACATTCTAAAGGAATTTTAATAATTATTGCCAATGGAAAATATTGCTTGTCGCAAGATTTTTTCTCGTTTTTATTCCAAATTCTGTCAAAAAATATCAAAAAACCGCAAATAGCTTCTTTTTAATAGGTTAATGTCATTGTTATTTCACATGAGATCCATTTTTCTGAGTGTAAAATCTGCTGTGTACTTTATTAAGTTCCAATGATAACATATTATCCCCAAACACTGATTTAAAATACAACTTGACGAGTATCGATTGCATTTATGCCGGAACTGGCAAACAATTTATTAATCACCCGTGAAGAAAAGTTGATTTTAAAAAATGTTTCAGCCACGATAAATCCAATTCGAATAGAATCACAAACAACAATGCATATTGTGATTAATGAATAACATTGTAAAGAAGATCTAATCGATTGTCGGACGAGAATGCACGAATAAAAGAAGGAGAGGATAGAGAATCGATCGATGATAATAAGTCGTCGCCGCGGCGGCCCGCGCGAGATCTCAACCCACGATCGCTGCGCGTATAGTAGCCGCGCGAGGCTTAAGAGTTTCTCCATGCGTAATCCGTTTATTATGCTCATTATGCGAATCGATTATCAAGGTCCTCTTCATCTTCCCTCGTCGCGAAAAAAAAAGAGAGATGAATGATCGAGCCTGTGAATAATCATCGATAAATCACAACGAAGATACGAGCAGAGGACAGCTCTACAGTATCTACAGGGCATTCCACACGAAATCGTCTGACTCTGATCCTCGATTTCACGAATATTATCGCCGATTTTTTATGCCATTTCTAATGTCTCTATTAATTTTTTTAACACAATTTATGAGAATTTTCTTACATTTTTTTATTTCAGCCCTCAATATGTTCGTTATAAATAATCATGCCTCGTGAATGTTGGCAAAAGTTCGAAGAATTGTTTTAAAAAAAGAACTAAAATAAATGGACAGCTTTCTGTTCTTAATTTGTTTAATTTTTTGGAATCAATCTTTTTGAAGTTTGCCATCAGGCAATGAATATAGGGAACCGAGCAATTTATGTGGGTGTGCGTAAGAGAAAACTCACACATAATAAATACAGATATAGGCGAACGATTCCGATACGCCACGATGGGCTCAAGTTTATACGGATCGTCGCCCTGATGAGTATATGTACGCGGTCGACAGGCGAGTAAACGCGATCAAACGGCGTAACGCTGATAGCAATTGCAAACCGCGCAACGGTAACAATGTTGCGTGTGTAAACGGGAACGTGCGCCGAAAAAAAAATACTTCACTGTGAAAAATGAAGGCCTTGCTTGTAAAACTTTTTTTTTACTAAACAATTTTAGGTGTAATAAGTCAGGCCAATTTGAATTGAATATTACTTCGAATGAAATATTTATCAAATATTTATAATATTATTAGGCTCGCAGAGAAATATAAAATTTTATCAACTTCTTTTTTTCTGCGTGTGGGATACAAGAGCAACGTTGCTTCTCACTCGTTCGCAATTACGAAACGAGAACGCGCGCTCTTCTTCTGAAAGTTATGCCAACTGAAA
The DNA here is from genome assembly GCA_947507545.1 of Clistopyga incitator. NCBI lineage: Eukaryota > Metazoa > Arthropoda > Insecta > Hymenoptera > Ichneumonidae > Clistopyga > Clistopyga incitator. Next base: position 1,825,057 of record OX382190.1, read on the forward strand.
TGGGCGCATGGGAAGTGTGGGTTGCGCAATTTCCGGAAGACGACTCAAACACAGAGTCCGGGATTCTGTGCGTTCCAGCGAACGCAAGAGTATATTCCGCGAGCGATGCGGAAGTCAATAGAATTCTTTGTACGATATTGGTAAGCTTTTTTGTTGAGCTTTGCATTCCGGTCATTGACACGTTGAATGCCATTTTTTCGTTGACAATCTAAATCATCTCTTCTAATTAATGCAATAATTTGCTATTTGCAATACAAAATTTTGCAGCTATTTTTACATCCGAATATTTCAGAAGCATCAGAATCAATGATATAATGATAATCTGAGGGAAAATATTTTTAAGTTGGAAACTGATACGATGAATCCCGAGCGTGAAAAATCTTGGTTCCATCGTGCGAGCGTGTAATACGGTGCAACAAGCCGTGTCCGCGGCGCGTAGAAAGCAACGAGCATATCGCAGACAGGCTGTGCGCTTCCGTGCAGTCACGAGCTTCGTCGAGCGCGTGAAAAATTAATTAACGCTCGTACAACCCACTGCTCGTGTTCCGCCACGATGAATCACACTATGTGCCTTATATTCACTTGCGAAAAACGACGCCATCAAAATTCCAAACAAAATGTTGTCGAACACCGAAAACTCTGCTGCACCGTTACCAGGTTCTCCTGAAAAAACGGCTCTGAGTTTCCGGCATTAAAAAAGAGACTTAAAAATTTTGGGGCGAGGCCTCTTGCGGGATAACCCCAAAGTTTAGAAATTTTCTTTTGCGCGTCGCAAAAGTATTTCTCTCCAGACGAGAGATGAGCGTCTAATGCGGAATTTCCGAGTGTTCGGATCTTGAAGAATCGGAGGAAAGAAAAAAAAGGAATCGATACGGAAAGCAAGGAAGAAGATGCCGCGCGCTCGCCAGGACACGTTTCATGGTTGAAGGGCGAGGAGGAGGAGGATCGAGAGGTAGATGAATCGTCGTATTAGATCGAGAGGAAACGAAGGAGGAATCTGCATGTGGAGTGGACAGAGCACGCGGATAGATCTCTCTTCGGCTGTGCCTTCCTTCCTTCCTCTTCTGTTCCTCCTGATGTTGGCGTTCGCTGTGGCTATATGCACTTTATAAGGGCCAGCAGCTCTCGAGCAGTGTCTCGTCTTGTGAGTGACGGCACAATCCTCGATCCTTTCCCTCGATACCCTCTCGGATATCTCCGCGAGACAAGCGAACGGCAAGCGGAAAGCTACGAGGCTCTTCGATCCCGAAGAAGAAGAAGAAGAAGAAGACGCGACCAGGGAAAAGAAGCAACATTTAAAAATAAAACAACACACAATGTGGCTGCAAAAGCGAGGGAAGAACGAGAAAGAAAAAGAGAAGAGGTTAGCTAACGCGCAGCAGTCGCGATACCAAAGACCAACGATGGACAGCGGATGGATGTATGCACCGCTCTGCCCTCTCTCGTCGTTGGGCACAAGCACAGAGCCCTTAATTATGCGCTTTTACGCGCTCTAAGAAACATCCACCGAGACGAGCCAAAGAGTAGAATCCGAGGATTGTGAAAGCCCGAAGAAGAGGAGAATGAAGACGGAGAGGAAAAGAGAAGTGACTTTAGACGAATGCAAATGTCTCTGAGCGTCAGTGAGTCTATAGACCCGGGAACGGAGGTCGTAGCAGCGGAAGATCTTGCCCTTTTAGTTAGCAGATGCCGCGAGATACCGCGACTCTTATTTTTACGTCGATGTTTATACATACGCTTGGCTCATTTACCGTTTTCCGTGTTTTCGTTTTGTCAAATAAATGATCTACTACATTTTTCTCTCAGTGCAAAATTATTCATGTTGGTAGATTAGTGAAATTGTCCTTTAGGCTTCGTGTCGGTAAAAATTGAGGTACTCGAATTTTTTTTTCTGCATTTTTCGCGACAAACGACACTGTAAATTAATCGCCTCTCGAGCGTGAAGAAAAATTCCATAATTACAGATAAATCAGTGGAATAACCGGAGGATTGGGTAAAGAAGAAAAAGAAAAACGGCTGAAGATTGCGTACAGAGGGCAGCTGATATCAGGGCACGAGCGGCGAGGAGTCCCGTGTGAAAGCCCACCGTTGTTGATACGCGGTGCTCGCGGAGAGGATCGGTTTCTAAGGAGAGAAGAGAAAGCCTGAGAACGTAACTGAGCGAGCGAGTCAGCTCGGCGATGCTCGGCAACTTGGCCGCCAAGAGACGAAGCGAGTGAAGAAGAAGAAGAAGAAGAAGAAGAACAAGAAGAGGAGGAGGGGATTCCCCCCCGTTTGCTTGTCTATGAACGTTCGCTCGACCGGGAGCGGCTACCATATAACCTCGGCAGGCACGCGTGTGTGGATACGTGAAATGTAGTGTTCTCTCCTACTCGATCGCCAATCCTCCAATAGAAAAAAGATAATAGTCCTCATAGAGAGAATGGAGAATGAGAGGGAAAGATATAGACACGGGGTGATTCACACAACGTCTGAACCGAGACTGTTCACCCAAGTGCCTCTCTCGAGTAGCAGCAGCAGCAGCAGCAGCAGCAGCAGGAGCCGGCGCTCTGTGAATTAACGCTCTGAACTATCGACTTCCCTTCCCTTCCCCTCCCCCCTCTCGGCATCCTCTCACTCTCTCGCATCTCACTGGCAAATATCAACGACTCTTCCACACAACGAAACATTTATTAAACGTTTCCGTGATCGTGCACGGAATTTCTTCCAATCCGACGAATCATATACACTGACAAAACTATTTACTTGAAATTTAATGTACTGCATATTTTTGTCAACTGTTGCACTAAATTTCGTGTACAAGTGCGATGTCAAATTTATTTTCGGTACTGTAATTTTAATGATTTTATTTGAGTTTACTCTAAGAGTAATTATTTTTTTTAATTTGCTGTGATATTATTATTTATTAAAATGTTGCAGTAAATTTAGTGTATAATTGCGATGTCAAATTTATTTTCGGTACTGTAATTTTAATGATTTTATTTGAGTTTACTCTAAGAGTAATTATTTTTTTTAATTTGCTGTAATATTATTATTTATTAAAATGTTGCAGTAAATTTAATGTATAATTGCAATGTCAAATTTATTTTCGGTACTGTAATTTTGATGATTTGCTGTAATTTTGTTGCAAAAGGTACCTTAATTTTATATCGCATTAAATTATGATAATCTTTTTGTGTTTAGTGAATGACTTAATTTGTTGGGAACTGTTGCATATGACACAACATATGAAAATAATTTGATGTAAACATGGAAGATATATTAATAAAAAATTTGATACGAGCATGCACTGAGGCGGTATTAATTATCCGCCCACACAGTTGAACCGTTCGAGAGTATATCTCGCAGCAAGAAGGCAATTTAATATATTCAATCGAGCATTTGAATCTCACTGCGAGTGGAAACATTGAATCGCAATCCTTGCACCTGGAGAACTGCAAGGTATTACGTCACAGCGTGCCCTCGAGGTTGCAAAGCTCTTCTATCTATTGCACACGGCGAATCCGTTCCAGTGAATGTACTAACCTAACTATATGCATCACAAATAGTGAATGGATTATAATTATCGAGAATTCAATTAAATGGAAATACTCGGCATTGCTGAATGGCGACATTACCAATATTATGTTTTCGAAAAAAAAAAAAAAAATTGCATTTCCAAGTAGAATAAAAATAAACAGAAAATTTTTACGAAAAATCTGACATCAGAAATTACAAAAAAAAAACGAATTTTTCTCTTCTTCGTTATCAACTACAATAAATTCCTGAGAGAATTTTTAAAAAGTCCTGCATTTTGTAAAACAATAAAATTACGAGGAACCGATGAAGATGAAGCAGAAAAGTGCATCTAATAAAAAATCAACGTTCACCGAAAATTCCTACCAACGAAATGGAAAAATGGGCATTTTTAATTCGGTAATTTTTGGAGGAAAAAAATAGCCGAGTAAATGCAACGAAAGGCGATGCTCCGAAGTCTCGATTGTGAGCTCGCATAACGAGGGAAGAGCGGCTTCCTGGAAAGCGGGGTTGGGCACCTGTCCCTCAGTGTCCATCAACCCGAGGTTCCATCGACGGAGCTTCAAATTGAGAATCGCTGGTTGCGCAGCAACACGAACCACGTGTGGCTGTCAAGGACCAGCAGAACCATCTTTGCCCACCGGAAATGAATTTTCCGGTCAGGGTGAAAAATGCCCTCCAATAAATCCCGAAAAGCAACGTCTTAATTTCCGACAACCATTTTTTTTAAATGGCTTAAAAGCTTCTTAATTGACGAGTGCAAATAAATAATAAATTCACGGAAGAAAAACGTCTTTTCCTATTTCTCAGGCATCCAATCTCAGAAATTATCAAAACTATTGAGTAATACATATTTAATCGTCGTAAAGCCCTTGAAAAATATTCAATATAATTATAGCCATAACGAATACCGAATAAAACTAGCAATCTTGAAAAATTAGATAAAAAAATAACACGATTCTCATTATCATGTACATAATTAATCAGCCTACACCTCCATAATAATCATTTTCTGTCAAGCTCCTCAATTGATTGTCACAAAATCAAAACAAACCCGCAATGAAAAATATTCTTGAAAAATCCTAAACCGGCTCGAAAATCAAAACAAACCACGAAAGCGCGATTCCATGGGCGAAAAAATCGTAAGCCCTAAAAAGCAAAGGAAAAGAAAAGAAAATATTGTCGAAAAATGCTACTCTTTCAGCTGCTGAATAGATGAATGAGCGAAGAGTGTCAGCTGGCCCGTTTTTCCAACGGCCGTTCGAGCGAAGGGAAGTTAGTTGAGCAACAGCAGCAGGAGGCAAAATTCTCTGACGTTTTTCGAAAGGTTAGTACGCGAAGGAGACGCAGCAATGTCGGACATGGGCACGGAATACTAATGGAAACTCTCGTATATTTTCCATTCCGCATCCCACACCACCAAACCGCACCAAATTCTTTTAACTCAATTTCCCCGGTAACAAGGATTCTCAAAAACGTTCACGAGGTCATTAAAAAAGCCGATCTCCAGATCGGTTCGCCGGTGTTTGATATAATCTCGTAATGTGTAAAAGTGGGAATGCGCCGGCGCCTGGCGTCGTAACCTGTTGCCTAGCAGCAGCAAAGATACACGAGTTTCTCGAGCATCTCGGCGCGTATAATCGCGACAACAAACAAACAAAAAGCCCAAAGAAAATGTACGAAATTGATTGTCGTTAAACTTACCGGAAACTTTGGGCAGGCCAGCGACGAGGATAATGATAAGGAGGAGGACGGCAGCTGCTGTGTAATCCAAATATCGCCGTGGCCTCAGCATCTCGCCGTCCTTTATGTTAAATCCCAGTGGCACTTAATTATTATTATTACTCGCGGCGCACACATCAGACTCCGCGCACACTCAATAAACACGATAGCCACCGATTCGTCATTTGGAATAATCGTAATACACGACACTTCGTATCCCGATCACATTCGTATTTTCATAAAAATAATCCTTCGCGAATGGGAACCTCGAACGCACGTATTTTTATGCTGCCGGTTGTGTTGTTGTTGTTGTTATTAATATCGTAAAAGAGGAAAACTAATGACACGCTGTTGAAGGTATGAAAAATCACTTTCACTTAACTCAATTGCGTTAATTGTCGGAGAATGTGTGTTTACATTCGCGCGGAACGAGGATAAACGTGGTGGAAAGAAAAAGTCATGAGGGACCCATATACGAGCACGACCGCGCACCAAACACTTCTGGGTTCTATTGTTCGCTTAACGCGCTGAAAGTAGTTCCCGAGATGCGCGCGCACCTGGCTCTGCCGCGCCGTATCACTCCGCGCACGCCGCGCACGCCGCGCACGCCGCACGATGGCTGACCGGAGCGGCCAATCGCGCGCTCGTACCGTGCGCTCTCCGACCGGTCCACTGCCACTTCAACCCCTGCTGCTTTCTTCGGGGTTAACGGGGGAATTTTTTTTGTAGCTGCGATTTTTTGGTGAAAAATAAATAAACAAATGTATGGGGGCGAGGGTGGAAGGTTTTCAGCGAGGTCCGGATGGAACAGCTGAAAAGAATTGTGATGAAATTAATGAATTTTCCAATTTCTACGGGAGCCTATTAGTTTTATTTTATTCTTTTGAGTATGTGTTTTTATTTAAATGTGATTTTTTTTATTCCTCACGGTTTCGACCCCTATTTTCTGCGAGATTACTGCAGTACCGATCTGCTGCGCTGAATTATCACGAGAGCAAAAAAAATCGTTTTTTTTTTTTTTTTTTTCCTTTAAGAGCATTTTTTGATATACGAGAGAAAAAAATACTGATTTTACAATGAATTTTTTAAAAAATGTACAATTCGAAGACTCGAGCCAATCGGTTTTTTTAATGTGGAAAAAATTGGAAATCTCGATTTTCCAAATAATTGAACTCGTAATTATAAAACGAGTTCATCCCGAACCAAAAAATTAATTGATGCCCCAAAGAAAAAAAAAAGCGCCGGAACCCTAACGATCGCGGATCCCATCGTGCCTCCCTACTGATTGATGTTTTTTCATCAATTTCCCATGCCTTTATTTCCCGCCTTGGATGCAGTCGGTGTTGCCGCCGGGCGTTGCACAAGCTCGGCGTGCGAACGACTTCAGACGCGCTTAGTTATATGCCACAGCGATTTAATTGTTCCTCTAATAAACGCATTAATTAGCGTGCGCGCGCGCCTACAAAGGGATCCCTATACTCGCACCAATTGTTTTTTTATTCATTTTTTTTTCTCTCAACGTTTCATCGAAACAGGCCACGCGATATATACCATAAACCGTAACCAACTTTTGCCGACGAATCGAACAGCACTTTATTCGCACGGAGACCATTAGTTATTCATGAAACTCGGAGGTTCTAATTGCGCTGATTTATAACGCGAGAAGATTCACACTTTTGTAAACTTTTTTTTGTGGGAAGGCATTGACGCGATATAGAGCGAATTTTAGCGCTGGAAGCAGAAGAATCAGAAAAGTCGATTGACTTTAAATATTTTTAAAATAAACACTCAATACACCCAATCCTAAACTTTGAGAGATATTGGTCGTCTAGTTACTAAAAAATGAATTCCCTTTTTTCCCACAAAATTCTAATCGCGGCTTGAATTGATTAAATTATTAGTGATTCTTATCTGCGTGAACGTGTACGATAAAATAATTACAAATTTGCGAATTAATCGTTCAGTCGCTATCTCAATGAAAAAAAAAAAAAAGAGAGAGAAAAAAAAAGAAAAAGATAAAACGAAAGGATCTCGAAGATAGGTACATATTGCTTTCAACAGCTGCTCGTTACTAATGCTCTCCACGAAGCTACATTAATTATTCTCTCTCCATCTCCCTTTTGTTCCATCTCGTTTGCGCTTTGCACTTGCGCTCGTATACGTTGGTCGGCTGATTGCGCCTAACGCGAAATTCATCGGCTCCGTATGCTCCTTCTTTTATATTCGGCCCGATGCCCCGCCGCGCTAACGAATACAAATGCTAAATTATAATTCGGTGTACGATCCTCGGCCGAGTCGTTCAGTAGCTGGTAGCTCTTACAAATGTAGTATTTGCCGCGTGTCCCGCTCGCCGCTCGGAGAGAGCCACGCGAGTCCTCGTACCAAGAAACGTACAGAAGCATTTTACTCCCGGCGCTACAACATCAGCCCGTTTAATACTCAACAGACTCATTAGTCCGCAAGCGTTGATTAAGCCGTTCAACTTATCGTAGAAACAACAAACACGAGACCTCTTCTTCTACTCCAGTAATTAATGTCTTGCTCGTACATCATTTCTCGTGTAAATTACTCCGATGACCATAGGTCTTGGAAAATTGAAAAGAAAAAATTATCGTGTCGGTTACACTATTTTTTAATATGACGGAATGACGAAATTCAATTGAGAACTGAAGGAGTCATTACTCACGAGGTTTAAGGGGAGAAGGCCGCGAAATTGATTTTTAATTTTTTTATCAGTTAATAACACTTTTTCTATGAAGGAGCTTCAAGTGGTGATTTAATTTTTAATTAAAAAATCATAAAACTGGAGCGACTAATGAATTAGTCCTGCTAATCAATATTAAGCATTCAAAAAGTTGAACAATCAAAAAGAAAAGAAATTCTCATTACACGAGGTATTTAGTAAAATACTCTTTGAAGTGCTCTTTGAAGTTCATCACTGTCACCGAGTTTCTCAGAACGCAATGAAACATTCATGGGGCAGTGTAATTAAAAAGTCGACGTTTTAATAAACGTGATCAGTAAGAAGTGATGGCAATGCTTCCATCTCCTGGAATTAACACGAATGTTCATTCATTGGTGGATTTATCTAAGAAGCCTTTCTACACCTACGAGTTGCTCCGGACAACGTAAAGTTCGTTTAATCGATATCGAGGACTCAGCGTGCGTTGCACACCAAGACGAGAGGATACTGATAAAAATAAGAAGCATGGCGGACCCCCTGATACCGTCGACTGAGGAGAGCAAGCTTAGTGCACTCAACAAGAAGATCATCGAGATCAAGAAGAAGATCCAGCTATCGGGTGAGTTAACTATACCCCATAGATTTCTACATAAATATATATATGAACCGTTTAAAAAATTTACTGGAAAATTACAATACTGGAGTGCAAGTTTTTCTACACAAACTGTATAAAAACTACCGTAATTTTTATGTCCATCTGTATGTATGTCCATCAAAAGAATTCCCAAAAATCACCTAATTTTAGAGCTGAGTTTGCACTTACTGCTTCTTAAAAACTTCCCAATTTTTGTTTTTTTAAACAACTTTCCTTTGTTTCTTTATCACGATAAGAAAGCAAAATCGGGAAATAATTAATGAAATATGTGGGTAATTTTTCCATCTCGTTTGATTCGCGAGTACACAAAGCTGAGTAATAGGAGGATAAGTGCGCGGTGGTAGCTCCGAATGGGCTCTTGTATGTCGCTGAGCTCTCATTCGTGGAATCGTAAAACTTGACCCCTTGTCGTTTGGTTGGTTGGCAGCTGAATTAGCGAGTCATTCACTAGTTCGCGGCTATCGTCTCGGCGCGTTATGCGCGGGGGAAAAAGAGACGAAAGGAGAGCCGGTGCTCTCGGAGGGACTTTGTATCGCGGCCAAAGTAGAAGACGAGACGAGCGAGGACGAAGATGAGCGGGATAGGAATACGAGAGACAACAATATAATGAAAAGAGGAGCAAGAGGAGCCTCTTGAAAGCAAGTGCAGCGCTATTTCGCTTCTGCCGCTTTTCAAGAGAAAAGAAACCGTGGAGCGAATCGTCAGAGTGCTTGATGAGAGCAATTAACGTTGAGGCTCGCGCAACGCTTGTGCCGAGGCATAACAGAAGCATATATACTTTACTCGACGTGCCTTTCGAGAGCCCTAAGCATTTGGCATCTGGTTGACGTTTGTAGAGAATTAAAGCATCTCCTCGCCACAACGACCATCGCCTTCTTCTATATTTGGATCTCCACTCGCACGTACACGTACATAAACGAACGGAAAATAAAACAATCGGCAAAAAGCATCGAGTAATAATACCGGTTCGTTGCGGGACGCAGCTCCTACGCCTCGACTAGTCTTCTAGTTTGCACAATTACGCTCGACGAATGATTCTTGTGATTTTATTGTTGCTTCTAAGAGCCTAGGATCCTTTGGTAATACGGAAAAGTTTACTGAATTTTAATTACTGCTAATCATAATCGCTAATTCATAATTTACTTGCTCCAACGAAATTTTATGAAAGCCTGATAAATCGTTTTTCTGGTTGTGTTTGCTATATTGAAGTGAATTTTAAGTCGTTTTTTTTTTTTCACACTATGCAGTTAATGAGAAATGGAGAGCGTATTTTTAAATGTCCCTGTGGTGATTCATCTTTCAAACGCGTAATTGCATTATGAATAACGAGCCTACTTTTCATACCTCTAAAGTATAGCGATTCTGCTAAAGTTGTTGCACTTTCCTTCTGTTCCACGTCTGATTTTTCTCCTTTTTTCGTGTTGAGTAAATTGAGCCAAGCGACGTCGTTAGCAAAGACTCACTCGAGGCCTGCGGGTGAAGCTGCTCGTTGGTATCCGCTTGGATGCTCGCGAGCTGCAACGAGAAGAGAGCAGAGAAATAAATATTATCCAAGCGGGCGAAGAATCTAGTCGCTCTTTTAATAAACGTAATGCGAGCTTGAAGAACGAGGGGGGAATTGAAGGCCCTTCTCTGGCCGCAAGCTTGTCACACTACTGTACTATTATACATATGAGAAGCAGCGAGTTGATGTCTGCCAGTGGAATAATGCGTCCGATGAAGAAACCGGCGGACGCGAATGAATGACTTTTCACGAATGATTATCTCCAGTGTAATAGATGAGTCACCAGTTTTTTTGACAACCTACACTTTATCATACTCGTGTGCCTATATTTCCCTCTCGTGTTCGTTTTCGTTTTTTCAGAGGGACAGAGAAAAGCAAATTTCGAAGAGTGCGATGCCAAGAAGAGGGAAAGCTGCGACAGAATCGCGAGCCTCAAAAAAGACATCAAGGGTCTTCGGGTGAAACTCGCCAAAGCTAAAAATGTGAGTTCTTCGTTTGTTATTTGCGCAGTACGAAAAGTTGCAATTTCTATACTTTTACCGATAAATTACTTATGGTATTTTTGTATGTAAGAATGAGGACGCTGCAGAAAGGGTTGCCCAGGTGAGCAGAGATTCTTCAGCCTGCGTGCGTAAAAGAGGATTGGTCGCTGCAATCGCCAGAGTCGATGAAGACAACATTCGATTACGAAAAAAGCTCGATCTCGTGAAATATCAAAACGACCAGGTAGACTTTTTTTTCCTCTGCCTCAAAAGTTCTAATATAATGGATGAAAAATTTAAGTGAATTAATTGTACAGCAACAAACGAGGCTAACTTCACTTTTGGTGGAGTACGAGGAGCTCGTGAACGGAAAAGTGAAGAAGATGGTGGAAAAGAAACTGGAGCATCCAGTGAAAAAGGTTCTCCATCATAGTAAGACTCCGTAATAAATGTGAACGACGATCTATAAAAGGATCTCGCGCGGAATCTCGAATAATCCAATTCTCTCCTCGTGTTCACTCCAGAAAATCGTTAGCTTGGAAAATCAATTGCATCGCATAAGCGTCATGCAAATGGAAGCCGATACTGTTCGAAAAAAGTACAGATCCGTTAGATCCAGTCTTAAATCTGACGCTGCATTTTACGTGTCCTCGCTGAGAAACCTTGAAGACAATATCAAAGAACAGGAAGCAGAGATAAAACAATTGCAGGTAAAACAAATTTACTATTGGCCGAATTTGAAAAGTAGAGAATTACCCAATTTTTCCATTTTTTCTAAAAAATTAAGCAAGCTACTTTTTGATATTGCAACTGCAACGCATCAAATTGTGTTGAAAAAAATGGAGCTTTCTTGATGGAAAAATAATTTGTCGTAGGGAGTAAAGGAAGAAGCGATAGAACTACGTGATATAACGAAGGAAACGTTGACGAAGCAAGAAATCGAGGCGATGAACACGAGCAAGGCTCGAGAGTTTGTGATTTTGGATTATCGACAGAGAGTCGAAGATAGAAAACTGGAGCTGGAGCGTCTGGAGAGAATGATATTCCCGGCGACTCGTCAGCTTCCCCGGGACGATTTCGAGCCCGGTGGCGAGAAGAATACGGCTAACGCCGAAGAAAACGACGAGGTACCCAAGGACGAGGTCACGAGACTCGAAGAGGCTTTCGCTAAACTGCGTAGCGCGACTGGCGTGACCAAGACCGAGGACGTACTGGACCGGTTTTTGGGGCAGCGTGCGACTAAAGAGAAGCTCCAGAAGATGCGCACCGTCACGGAGCAAGAGAAAATGGGCCTGGAGAAAAAGAGGCAGCAGCTCACCGCCGAAATAGAATCGCAAAAGTTTTCGGAAACCAAAGATGCAGATGAGTTAGTATCGAGCCTCATTTTTCTTTAATAAACAATATTAATTTTGTGCTTATTAAAAATGTAAAAATCTGCTTGAAATTTAATGCACAAGTACTGGAAGTTTTTATGTGTAAATTCGTACACTAAATTTTATAGATAAATGCAATGTGAAATTAATGTATTCCACAGTATTTTTTATACTTAAAAATGTTAAAAATTCTCTAATCGTCGTTTCTAATATGTGCTATTCGATGATCTAATTTTCCGAGCATTTAAAATCCTTGCAAAATGCCATTTAAAAATAAATCGTCGCCTCATTTCAGAAACGCGGAGGAGCTGGAACAGCTGAATCGTCGAATAGCTGAAGAATTGCAACGTCAGAACGATGCCGAGGCGAAGAATCGACGAATTCAGGAAACGTTATTGGAGATGACCCGAATACTGTGGAAATTTTGCGATAGGCTGAGGGTACGTTAAAATTGTGCAACTCGCTTTGTTATAAAATGAGCGTTTGTGCTATTCCGAAAAAACGTGTGACCGCTCTTTGTCGAATTTTAGTATAGCTAATTATATCTATGCTCTTTGGGTTCTGACTCGAGGATGAAGAAAGCCCACAGACCGAAAAAAGGCCTCGTAATTAAAGAGTTGAGAGAGTGAATGTCGAAAAATAGTTTGTGCCCAATACGCGAAAAAATTCTCAGACGTTGCGCTCGGGTGTGATTCACGCTTTCGGTCTCGTCCGAACGAGAACTCCAACAGTCATTATATTGCTGGGCAAGGTAAGAGCCGCGCGAGCCAACAGAACTCAAGGGTGCAATTAAACCGAGCAACGCACAGCTTCGCCCAGATTTTCACTCGAAACTCGGCTTTCTGCGGTACCGTAAACTCCTTCGCCAAGTTTCTTCGTAGTCCGTCGGAGCACCGGAAAAGGGAGTGTCCAACAGAGCAACATTTTTTTCACCCGAGAGAAGAGAAAAGGAATCGTTCCGATTAGCGATAACTGGTTAGAACTAGAAAATTATGTTGCTAAATTGGACCAATTTATTGACTCGAACACCTGAACGTTACTTTTCGCAACAACCTTTTTATATTTCGTCCGGAAATCTAAATTATCACCGCTCCTATTACAGAATCTGCAGCAACCTCACGAGAGTCTCACAATAAAAACGTCTTGAGAATTTTCAAGTATTGAAATTTCAATGGCTTTTTAATAATATCGTAAGCCTGAGCTTTTTTACACGAGAAATTACAAGTTTCGAGTTTATGAGGGTAGTCTGCGCTTCTTTAAAACCAAATTTAAGTATACAAATTTTAAAAGCCCCTATTTTACCTCACCACCTTTTTTTAACAAATTACACAACGGATTATGTGTTTCGACTTTACGAGCTTAGCAGTTCTCGAAGAAAGTCATTTAAATACGCAAATTTAAAAAGCCAACTTTTTGCAATTTCGTAAACCACTCATCACACATCTTTTAGTGCGCCATTCCCCGAGTCATGTGAGTTCTTTGGAAAGAAACGCCATAGAATCTCAAAAGAAAAATACCTATTCGTTCGGATTAGCGATAACACTTTTTTTTCAGATTTTAAAATTGACAATTGTGTCCCTCATCTACTTATTGACTTTTGTCGGTTTATCGAACCAATTTTTTTGTGGAAAAAATCTCAGTTTCTTAATGAAAATCTTTTTACCGTGGGGTGAATAATACTTTGCATTTTTTCCTCCCCCTGAAACATCCGTAAATCACATCCTGCGTCAGTCCATTTTTTCGCCCATAAAATATGTTTCCTCGAAAAAAAAAAACCATTCCACGAGTTCTTTGAGTCCAAAAAAAAAAGCCTACAGAATTCAAGACGAGAGATGGCTATTAAGTGGTGAAAAAGGAAGTTTCAGTGTCTAATTGCGGAACCGTGTACAACAGATCCACTAATTGAATTAGTAGATGGGCTGTAGTGTGCACTTGCGCGCCGGCGTGTTCCTCGATCTTGTAGATACAAGCTGAACGATGAACTCGCGATGAGCAAACGGAAAGAGAGGTGGAAGAGGAGCTGTGAAGCTCCAACGAGGATTTATCGTCGGTCGGAAAAGACACACAACCCCGGGGGCGTTCGGTGGCATTGCGCGCGCTGAGTTTCCTCGGCTGAGGTCGCGAGTCGATGGATCTTTCGAGATAGCCCCTAACTGTAATTCTCACCTCCGCTGATGCGCCGTGCCCGTCGTAGCCGGGAAAAGAAGCTGCGCTCCTCGCGGTGTCGTTGCTTCTGGCGTTTCTGCCGCCTTCCGATGCATTAGCACCTTCGCTTCTCCCTGAAAACTATCGAAAGTAAACATTCCTCCGAACGGCGAGAGTATCGGTTCCATTGATTATCGAATTATCGATGTTTACTCACCGCGCAAACGCGTTTCCCTAAATTCCAAAAACGGCTCTTCAAACGTGGACATTAGGGATCGTTGCTCATTATCGATCGCTCCTTTTTGTTTAGTGTGTAAATACGAGGTTTCTGTGTTGAAGGATGTGAGCGATTCGGAAGTTCCCGCTGACCCCGAACACGTCCAAGATCCGCAGTCTCTGCTGGAACTGCTCGAAGAAAAGATGAGAAAGTGCATCGACTTGATCGGCGGGCCCGAAAAGTACGCCGAGCTCCTCAACCAAGCGCTCGTTGATCAGGTTTGATGATTCACTTGAAAAATCAATTCCGATTAGAATTAAGTTCGTGAGAATTTTTTTTTTTTTTTTTTTTTTTCTGTAGAGCATTGGAATTTTGATGAATATTAATTATTTTGCTTTTTAGTTCGAGACATTGTCCGTGGACTCGAAAGGGGAAAAAACGAAAGTCGTGCACGCGGACGAACGACCGCTGTTTCCTAATTTCCCGGGTGTGACGACCCCCGCAGCCCCCGCCCAACTCTCCGAAGACGAGGAAGAAGTGCCTACAAGAAGCGTTCTCAAGAGGCAGGCCCAATTACTCGTCGACACGAAGAGCCGCCGCAAGGGCTTCAACTTCCGTCGATAATCACAAAAATAATCAACCCCTCAATTAAATCTTCCGCCTTAAGATCTTATCTTGTAAATAAAATATTTAATACCATCCTGCTCCTTTGACGTAAAATCAGAAAAAATTCAAGCAACTATCTTTCACAATAAACGAAACAATAGCAAAATTACATTCAAAAGCACTGAAAATTCCTAGTGGCGCAATCTCGCGTTCATCCTCCCAACTATTTACGAATAAAATCCACGATAAAGTCCACGTTCTTTTTTACTTTCCTCGCGCAATACAGATCCCATTTTTATCCACAATCCCAACTTAAAAAATCCCCGAATTACATTCTTCAAAAATTTCCCAAAAATCAATTTATCCTCTGAATCGAGGCTAAGAAAATCTATGAGAAAAATATTACGAACCTTGTATTATTGCGATGATCGACTATCGATAATTGGAGATCCAACAGCTGTTGTGAGAATATCGAGAAGCTCGTACATTCTCAGCGCCATGACCATCTCATGACGACGATAATGACCATTTAAAATATATAACTTCCAATGAGCGAGGAGCGAGAGAGTGGAGAATAGCGTAAAAGCGTTCGCGTTCAGAGTGCTCGCTGTATTATGCGTCAGGAGGTTTCTCTGCCACTCATCACCTTCGTAAAGTGCGTGAGGTGGTGACTGGCTTTTTGACAGCTCACTCAATTAATTCCATCGAAAATCCAGCGTGCTGCAATCAAACATCGTGATTAAATCTCTCGAATCGCAATTTCCAAGAGAAAGAGAGAGAGAAAAAAATCATTGCGTACCTTTTGACGTTTCTGTGGCCACCAGAGATGAAAAGTTCTTGCAATAATCGTTGCAAAAACGTGTACTGAAGAATTCCTGAGGGATTTGCTCGATAATTATGAGCTCCGAAGACGATATTTGCTGGTATCATGGAAATCTATCGAGAGAAGGCGCTGAGAATCTCCTCGACTCAGGTGAGATTCCAGGTGTTTTTCTGTGTAGTTTCGCTGTCCAGTCTTCTCCGGGCATCTACAATTTAATTGGAAGAAAAAAAAAAATGTTTTTATTCTCTGATCGATAGAGGAACACGAAGATGGTACTTTCCTTGTGAGAGAGAGCAGCACTTCTTCCGGGGATTACGTTCTTTCCGTACTCCACAATGGAGAAGTCATTCATTACCAAATCAGGAAGCACGGAGAGGATGCCTTTTTCTCAATCGGTGAGAGATCTTTTCTTTCCGACCCTTTTTTTTAGCATTATAGAAATTATTATGCCAAGATCCTAAATTGAAATACACGTTATTTTTTTTTTCAATTATTTAAATTCCCTAAGTTTGCTATTTTGTAATTAACTTTCTATCCGAAAATTGTTTCAACGCGCGAGGATTTTTGGAGGGACTCGATTAAATTGAGATTAAACGGTGATTTTAGAATTGCGCGTGAAATATCATTTTTTTGCAGACGACGAAACGACGATACACGGCTTGGATACCCTGATAGAATATTATCAGGAGGACAATCATAGTCTGGAGATTAAATTGAGGAATCCAATAAGAGGCGTTTCTCCGCCTCACGATACGCGAAGGCACGGACGCACAAATTTACTTCATAGGGCGACGATCCAGGGAAACTACACTATTGTATCGGAATTGCTAAAATGCGGGTACAGAAGTCTCGAGGCCAAAAATCAGCTCGGACAGACCGCTGTACACTTGGCGGCCAAGGACGGCGCCGATGAGATCCTCAAGAAATTAATACAAAACAAAGCTAGCGTGAATTGTAGGGATTCCGCTGGTTACACGCCTTTACACGTAAGTTTCGCCAAACAGATTTCTAATTCTCCGGAGAAACTTATTTCATTCAGAAAAACTGTAAGATGCGAATATACTGGATTCTATAAATAATATATTTGCCATGGAGATTTGCAAAAAAAATTAACTGCGTTCACGGTTATTTCACAAAATTAAAGGTTTATACAAAAACATTTTACTTATGGAAGTATTTTTGCATTTTAAACACAGTTTTTCTGTATTAAATTTGTCAGAAGAAATGGGCGTACTCAAAGCCTCGTATTTCAAAGCAGCTAATAGGATCTGAGATACAACGATAAAAAGGTAAAGCGCAATAATGAATTTTGGACAATTAGCGTGAAAAGTCCTTCATCCCCTTAACATTGTTCTCCCGATTACACAACAAGAATGCGTTTGATTCGTATCCCGATTGAAAATAAAAAAACGGTTTTAATATCTTTTAAAAGTTTGCACATACCTGAATATTCCATGTAAAATTCCTGGACAAGAAAAATTAAAAAATGCAATTAAGTCAATGCAGAAAACAGAATGGCCTATTTACAACAAAAAAATGTGGTTACATATTAAAAACGTTCACATTTTTTCATGCATAACATGGGGTTTCAAAAAAATTGAGCGAATCCCTGAAAAATTAAGAAAAAACATGTTTTGGGTTAACTCTGAAAAAAATAAGGATTATCTTTCAGTATGCATGCCAGAGTAATTTGCCGAGTACCGTGAGAATTCTTATCAACGGAGGAGCTAATGTCCAGGCGCGACACACGGAAACAGGTGAATAGAGTGTTTGGTTTTGTGTATTAAGAGGACTTACCGAAGAAGCGTATATACTTCTTTTTCTGCTCGAATGACTCACGAATTTTGCCGCCCAAAGGAATGGTTCCGCTTCACGAAGCCGCGAGCGCTGGGCACAAGGAGGTTCTGCAGGTTCTGCTCTCGATGAACGCGCCGGTTAATCCTCGGACACTCGCTGACGACGTTCCCGCTGATCTCGCGCGAAGAAACGGTCATCTCGACTGCGTCAAGCTTCTACGTGAGTCCACAATTCTTATTTATTGCACCACTTTTAGCACAGACTCGAAAATAGCACAGATTTCGTTGTTTTACGTTATTGCGACACCACAAAGAAATTCACTGTAAAAAAACTCGCGATCAACTGTCGTAAACACTTTTCCGTTTTCCGCGAACCGAATAAAAAAAAAACAAAAACACGAACTTCACTGTAAAAAACTCGCGATCGACTGTTGAAAATGGTCTTTTGTTTTCCGCGAACCGAATGAAAAAACAAAAAAACGAACTTCACTGCAGGAAAATCGCGATCAACTGATGAAAACGCTCTTTTGTTTTCCGCGCATCGCGAATCGCGAGTCGATGTGCAACGGTCAAATTCGGTTCGACCAATCAGGTGCCAGGAATCACGTGATTTGAGAAAAAAACAAAGAAACGAGTTAAGACGCGTTTAGGGATTTTTGGAATATGCTGGAATAAAAGAGATTTATTAGATTTTTATGAAATAACGGTTAAATTCGCTGCGACCAATCAGGGGCCAGGAATCACGTGACTTAAGGAAAAAACAAAAAAACGAGTTGAGACGCGTTTAGGGATTTTTTAAATGTGCCCGAAATAAAAAATATTTATTAGATTTTTATGAAATAACGGTTAAATTCGCTGCGACCAATCAGGGGCCAGGAATCACGTGATTTAAGAAAAAAACAAAAAAAACGAGTTAAAACGCGTTTAGGGATTTTTTAAATATGCCCGAAATAGAAAATATTTATTAGATTTTAATAGAATTTCGTTGGATTTAATGAATTGCATTATTTATCCAGAAAAATTTGATATGAAACGAGTATATATATATTTTGAAAAATTCTCACGTTATATATAGTTATTAGAACACCACGAAGAACTTCACTGCAAGAAAAATCTCGATCAACTGGCGAAAACGTTCTTTTGTTTTCCGCGAATCGATGCAACATTTAATTGCAATCAATGATTCACATTATTTATCCGCGAGTAGTTTATTTGAAACGAGTATGAATATTTTCCGAAACTTTTTGCCCGATTTTGAAAATAGCAGAGATTACCTTGTATTACGTAACGAAGGAACGAACCTCACTGCAAGAAAAATCCCGATCAACTGACGAAAACACTCTTTTGTTTTCCACGCATCGATGTTCAACTGTTAATTCGCTGCGACCAATCAGGTGCCAGCAACCACGCGACTTAAGAAAAAACAAATAAACGAATAAAGACGTTTTATAATAGTTTTTGAAATACTTCTAGAGAAAAGATTTATTATATTTTAATAGCATTTAGTCGAAAACAAAGAAATTGTATTATAAGTGTATTTTTCAAAATGCTCCTTTGCTTTCGGCGCATCGATGTTAAATTCGCCGCGACCAATCAGGTGCCAGGAATCATGTGATTTAGGAAAAAAACAAAGAAACGAATAAAGATGTTTTGTTATTTAATTTTTTAAATATTTCCAGAGAAAATATTTATTAGATTTTAGTTGAAAACAAAGAAATTGTATTATGAGTGTATTTTTCAAAGTGCTCCTTTGTTTTCGGCGCATCGATGTTTAACTGTTAAATTCGCCGCGACCAATCAGGTGCCAGGAATCATGTGATTTAATAAAAAAACAAAGAAACGAATAAAGATGTTTTATTATTTAGTTTTTGAAATATTTCCAGAGAAAATATTTATTAGATTTTAGTCGAAAACAAAGAAATTGTATTATCAGTGTATTTTTCAAAATACTCCTTTGTTTTCGGCGCATCGATGTTAAATTCGCCGCGACCAATCAGGTGCCAGGATCCACGCGAATTAAGAAAAAAACAAAGAAACGAATAAAGATGTTTTGTTATTTAATTTTTAAAATATTTCCAGAGAAAATGTTTATTAGATTTTAGTCGAAAACAAAGAAATTGTATTATCAGTGTATTTTTCGAAATGCTCCTTTGTTTTCGGCGAATCGATGTTAAATTCGCCGCGACCAATCAGGTGTCAGAAACCATGTGATTTAAGAAAAAAAACATAGACGTTTTTTATTGGCTTTTAAACTACGCCCAGAGAAAAAATTTATTGGATTTTAATAAAATTTCGTTGAAATAAATAAATTTCATTATTTATCCCGAAGAATTTTATTCGAAGTGAGTATTACATTTTCTGATCTTTACATGATATATCATGTAGCGGTCATGAAAGCTTTCCTGATTGGCTGCTGCCTTTCGGGGACTAATAAAAATGCATTTTCAGCCAATCACAGACGTTTTTCCAGTTTTTTTACCGCGTAATTACAAAATTTTTAAATATTTAGTATGCTATAAAAAAACACACACACACATACAATAAAATCATAAAAAGGTCCTTTTCTCAAATTTTTCAAACTCATTATATCGACTTTCACAACAAACTTAAGTCACCAGTGAATTTGCATCACTTATTATTATTATTATTTAACACGAAGAAAAAAACATGTTTTGTAAATAAATAAAAATAATCACGTAATTCGTTATCACGTTTCCCCATATTTCGATGATTTTCGCGTTTTTATTTTTAGTCTCCACGATAGGATTGATGAAAAATTATGAATTTTCTCATTTTTGCGGAGGTAAAAAGGTTTGTTTTTTTTTTATTTACAGGAGATTACGAAAGTCCGACACCTAAAGAAAAGCGAAGCGATTGGTATCACGGAACTCTCGATCGAGCGGAAGCGGTGGCACTTCTTCACAAGCACGGAGATCGAGACGGTTCCTTTCTCGTGCGATTTAGCGATCGAAACGGCGGCACTTATGTTCTCACCGCTATGTATCATCGCCAAGTCTACAATTTTTTGATTAAGCGAAAAGTGAGAAAACAGCAAACAAGCATCTGCTGTTATTGTATAATTAACCGCGCTTCTAATATGCGTCTCTACTGAAATCTTCTTCTGGTTTTCAAATTTTTTTATTTCATTTTATCTACTCGATTAATTTTTTTTACCCGAATTCACTAATTAAACGTAGCTCGAAATTTAATTTAGAAAAAGAAGAATTTTATTTCACTTATTTAGAGTTGCAGAATTAAAAATGAAATCCAGTTTAACAT
Source organism: Clistopyga incitator (assembly GCA_947507545.1). Lineage (NCBI taxonomy): Eukaryota > Metazoa > Arthropoda > Insecta > Hymenoptera > Ichneumonidae > Clistopyga > Clistopyga incitator. Next base: position 1,845,858 of record OX382190.1, read on the forward strand.
AGTATCCATTTTTTCCACACATTGTCACGTGAAATGCGATTGTCGCTGATGATTGGGAAATATTTGTATAATTACAGAAGGAATTTCTGTTCATCGATAACGGACCTTACCTCGCGTCGCTCGAACACGTAATTGACCATTATCGTTGCATGCCGGACGGATTACCAGGACCTTTGCTGTACCCAATTCCTCCTGGACCAAGGCCACCGGTTCCCGATATGCCGCCCTCCATTTTTAACGGGGTTAATCACTTTTTTATCGAATTTATCGCTCTATTTCTTCCACAAAAATCTTATCAATTATTTATCCTCAGAACACGCTGACGAAAAAGAGGGCTTCCTGCCCAAAAAGCGGCACAATCGACGCGTCAATCTCGGAGACATCGACCTCAGCATTTTTGTCCCCTTGCCAAAATATTACTTTTCAAATGGGTATCAATACCGAGGCTATTATGCCGGTTAACGAACAATCGGAAAGCACAAGAAACGCTACCGAAAGCAATATCAATACCACTGCAGTAGCACCGCATATACAAGGTACTCCAAAAGTTGTGTAAACTTTTCAATTAAATCCACGATTTTGCCAATTATCGAATTTATCGATTTTAATAAATACCTTTGGTCGCTGAAGACTTTATACAAGGTGAGAATTTGATCCTCGGCGAAGTTTTGGGCGAGGGTGAATTTGGAGCGGTGTACGAAGGCGTCTATACTAATTCCGATGGTAGCAACGAACCCGTGGCCATAAAGACACTCCGTGAATCCCACAACAACGCAACCCGCGAGGAATTTCTTCGCGAAGCTCGTCTCATGACGAGACTCAATCACCACTGCATCGTCAAACTCATTGGCTTTTCCGAAGGACCACCTTTGCTCATGGTAATACATTTTTTCAGAATTTACACATTTTTAATGTGTAAATGAAAAATATACTTTTCGCGTGATTGCAGGTTCAAGAATTGGTTCCCCTGGGCTCGATGCTCGCTTATCTACTTGAATTTCCCGATAGGGTCAATGCTAATTACGAATTGAAAATCTGGGCCTCGCAAATCTCTTGCGGTAAGTTTCGCCTTCGTGTATTCTCAACGTGTGGGTATTTGTATTACATTTTTCTACCAGGAATGAAGTATTTGGAGGAGATGAGACTCGTTCATCGAGACCTCGCAGCGAGAAATATTTTATTAGCCTCGAGGCATCAGGCAAAAATTAGTGACTTTGGACTTTCGAGGACGTTTGGCTCGAGCGACTATTACAAAGCCACGCAGGGCGGGAAATGGCCGATTAAATGGTAAGCCCTGACGTTTACGAGCAGAAAAACTACATATTGGGGATGAAATTTGTAATTAATGTTTTTTTTTTTTTAGGTACGCACCAGAGTCGTACAATTTCGGTACGTTTTCCCACGCAAGCGACGTTTGGAGTTTCGGCGTTACATTGTGGGAAATGTTTTCGTATGGCCAGCAGCCTTACGGTGATCGAAGAGGCGTTGATGTAAGTCTTCTTTGCCAGGCAATCACGGAATAACAGTAATTCTAATCAATCCCCAGCCAATGATTGGCCTCTTTCGCAATTCGATTTCTATGTATCGGAAGCCTTTTGATTAAATCACGAGAATTCCATGACCTCTCGGTCCAAATCGATGGAATGTTCTTCTCCAGAACTTTCCTGAAAAAACAAATAACTAAAAGTGTTATTTGCTTGCACGAATTTACAATCCTTCATTAAAAAACACGGCATTTTGTTAACTTTTTGTTGGAAGGTGATACAATTGGTGGAAAAGGGCGAACGCCTCGAGAAACCGGAAGACTGTCCAGATCACGTGTATCTGGTGATGCAAAGTTGTTGGTCGTACGCGCCGCAGGATCGTCCAACGTTCTCCGAGCTTCTCGAGATTTTCAGCAACGATCCCGAGTACATGAACCTAAAAGAGCTCGTTTCCGAGGTCGACATTAGTTGATAAGAGGTAAAAATGAGAACTCGCGATAAAAAACTCTCGAGATATGTGACTCTTGGAGCACAATTGCATTCCTGAAAGCTAAAATAATCTATCAATAGGATCGATCGTATCTCATCATCGTCGTATCGATCGATCTCCGTATTTCTTTTTTTTTCTACCGAGATATTTCGTGTTGACGAGCTTTACGAGTTAAAAATACATATTTTCATCGAATATAATTAAGTATTCCGATCCCACGAGTGCCGTAATCATTGGTGCCATTCCATGCTGCATTGGCCTAGATAAAACTTTGTAAATAATTCGAGTGCCGGCGGTGATGACGAGTTGCATAAACGGCAGAGGAAGGGAGAGAGATATAGACATTGGTTGATCAATAAAAATCATTGAAAAAGGCAAGTCTCATTTATCCAGAAAGGAAAAAACCTATCCGATAGATTTAAGAATTTCAATTGCAGCATTTCCCCAATGTTAATCCCAAACTGAAACACAACACACACAAAAACGATATCAACATTGTTTAGTGTAAATAATAACATGGATTATTGAAAAAGACAGTGGCAAATTTATTATCGTTATTATGTTGTACAATTAGAGGCTGCGAAAATCAGGGACCCAAAAAACAAGAAAAAAAAAAATCCGAGTAAATACGCATGCGAAGATCCGTCGTGTACATGCATATATTTTATATATACACGCACACATATTTTCGTAATAATTAAATCGTGTTGTTTTTTTTTCCATTAAACTTAAGAGTTAACGCAGACGCATATAAATATCTATCGAAACGAATTTTCATTGAACGCCGAATATAATACGTAATTACAGCTAAACGCACAAGTCTACGTGTTAAAAACTAATTGCCAAAACGACGATGCGGAAAATTGCTATCAACCGAATAGCCCATCTTTTTTAATTGCACATATAACAATTACATGGTCACACACATAGACACGCACACAGGTCATCCGTTTAACTGTGTTTAGTGAGATTTTTGTGTTTTCTTTCTGTTTATAACTTTTTCATACGGAATGCTGGATACTTTTCGACACACGTGATTTTTTTTTTTTTTTCTTTCGTTGTATTATCGCGTTACATTCACTGTTATCAATATTTACAATGAAAATTTCTGTTTTGCGAGATTTTATTCATAAACGGATATATTAAATTTCAAGTATCATGTAAAATTGGAGTATTTATATGATAAATGAAGAATATTTGAAAATTTGATAGAAAAAATACTGTAATTTTACATGATTACTCGCTGTTTAATTTTGGTATACGATTTTATGAATGAAAAATAGCAATGACAAAATTTTCGAAACATTTATCGAGAGTCTCGCGAATGAATTACTGCGAAAGAGCGAACAGCGCGACAACGCGTCATTTGTATTTCGACTCAATAACGTGTGCATGATGAAAGCCAATGCTTGACTCTCCCGATGTGTCACACGAGTTAATGAAACGAAGGCAAATGTTGCGAAAGTGCTGACAGAGTTGGAATGGTGGCGGCGTTCTATGCGCGAATTGCGTGCACCAAGAAAAATGAAGAAAAATAAATTGGTCCAAGGGAAAAAGCGCACGAGAACAGGAACGTTACTTTGTTTTTACAAACGCAATTATCCACAAATTACTATAATTTACATTGTTTTTTGTATCTCTCTTTGTTTCGCCGTCTCATGATGCTACCGGACAAACCGATCAACGGATAAACGCACAGGTGCGACGCGATATTAATGAAAACGTGTCTCTTTCTTTTTCCGAGCGAGGTGCGAACGGCCCTAAAAAGACCAAACGCCACAACGTACAAAAGGCAAGGTTTACTAATATAATTTACATTACATTACGTTCTTTATGTACAAATTATATACAGGGGAGAAAGAAGACGCGAGGCTCTGCGCTCCTAATTCGTGCCGGAACTATTACTTTTTCCATGGATACATTTTACATTCAGGAGGCATCAAAAATCCACTCACAAATTGATAGTCAAAAAACTGAGATACGATTTTTGCCTGAAAAGAAAAAAATTTATTGCCAAATTCAAATACAAATACAAAATTTTCGCATTCATTTACACAAATATTCTTTCGCATTTGTGTAAGAAAGTTATTTAAATTTGGAAATTGGCTTTAACGTCGATGCCTCTTTAATTGTTTTTCGTTAGTTTCTCAATCGCCCATCTCCCTGCGACTATAAAATTGTTTATTCGTTATTTTCGCACCCGTGAGAGTTTTTTAAACTTCCGACAATAGGCGGCAAACACCTTTCCAACAGCTTCTTCCGTTTTATTACAATTTACAATAAAATCATGTTACACTCTAGCGTCACTTATCTTCTTATCTTCGCTTTTTCTTGTTGTTTTTTTATTTATTTTTTTTTTGTTTTCGCCACTGCGAGACAATAAAATTTCCTCAGTTTTTTTCGTAACAATGTTTCCTTTTTATTTCCTTAATATTTTCGATGCCGGCCACCGGCACGTCGCGCGATTTTCACCAATACGAGGCCTTTGCCTCGCTCACACGTTCGTTTTTTTTTTTTTTTTCACTCATTTTTTGCGGTTTTTTAATTATTATCTTAGCCTGTTTGTCCTCTCGCATTGAGCGATACCGCCCGACGACTATAAATACATTCGTTTCCTTATTAAAAGTACAGCGTAATAAAAAATAAATAATAGTAGGAGTTTAAACTTTATATACATAACATCGACCCCCGCGTTTCTTCTTTTACTTTGCTTCTATTCGCGTTTTTTCATCATTTTCATTATTATTCCCCGAGTTTATCATTTTCTTGGACTGTATTTAGAGAGGATTCATTTTTTCCCTTTTAAACACGCTGAATTTTAAGAGCGCACGACGTTTTCTTTTTCGCATCGCTTCGTAATGCTAAAGCACAGCAAAGGAAAACCCGATTTGTTTTTTTTTTTAGGAACTTTGCGTGTGCTGCTAAACGTCTAAGTAAATGTTTGTCGATGAAATAACGCGAGGCAGTGGGGCACTCGCGTTACACAATCGCGGTGAGACGAAGCGAGTGACGAGATTCCGATATATTGTCTTTGAGCAAATAAACTTTTATTTACCGGCGAAAGTTTCGTTTTTGCAAAGTGCTAAGAAGAGAAGAATAGCGGTCGTTCGATAAGAGAGCGTCATCTTGGAGCGAACTATTGATCATCGCGAGTTTCCACTGGTTAACAAATAGTACGATGACAATTTGGTACGCTGAAGGCTGAAGAAATGTGTCATCAAAGTGAGGGACGTTGTTCAAGAATTAGTACATCGTATAAATTGAACTTTTTAATTGGCGAATACTGTTCTCGACTCCAGCGAGTAACAAATTGTTTAGAATTTCGCCGCAATATCTCGCACCGGCTCACCGCACAATTCTTATAAAATGTAAATAACGCTCTTGGCGAAGGGTATGTTTGAAAAATGCAGCTCCGGGCGTCGGGGCTGAAGATTCGTGATCTTGCGATGTGTTGTGATGAAAAAAATCGAGGAAAATGCCCAAAACGCTGTTTCACTTCAACACCGAGACCCAGAAGCTGACGAAAAACCCGTGTAATTACTTTGGTGCTCGTTCGAAGAGCTAAAGACGAGCTCGAACATAAATATACATGGATACTCTACGGAATTCCCTAAACGCCGAATTTCCGCGGAAAATAATAAAGCAAATAAACATTGACTGAAGCATAGAATTTCGAGGGAGTTTAGTTTGTTTCCGAGGTACGAGACGAATATCGAGTGAGCCCTCGAAGCCTGCGAGGAACTCACCAAAGTTAATCTCAACAAAATAACGCAGAGGGTAAACGAAACAAGTACAATTTTCAATTTCACGCTCGGTCCTCCAACGATTAGGGCTAAACAATATTTTGGTAGCGTTTGCGATCCTCAAATCGCGAGCCTTATCGACGCCGAAGAATCGCTTCCACGCAGAATTTTATCGTTTCCTCGCCGCCTCTTTCGTCTTTGAGCAAAAAATCGGTCCAACGAGCATCCAGCATGAGGCGCCGCGGGGTTTCCTCTCGAGGAAGAAATCGATTCGTGGGCGTGCTGCATTGTTCCTTTGGCCTCGCGCGGGATTTTGGGAAAAAAGGGATTTGGGGAAGAAAATAAAAGACACACAAGTTTAGCGTGGCGAAGGAGGCGGAGGTAGTGGAGAAGAATACGAGGAATAATGAAAATGTGGAAATCAGACTTGTCCGCCGACGTCGGCCTGATATCTGAGGGTGAGGTACTCGGCGGCTTGGGTCATCCTCTTGATGCTGCGGTGAAGACCACGAAGATGACGCCTAAAGTTGTCAGCGGCGATGACGGCGAGTCTGTCGCTCGGTTCCTCGCTCTCCAATCCGGAATCGTTCTCGATACCGACGTCGGAATCCGAGTCCGAGGAGCACGAGAGCATCGAGGATGCGCTCTGGACGCTCTGCATGGACGTGGTGCTCGGACAACGAGCGTGTCCGAGCCTAACGCTCTCCGCCGATGCCCGAGATTTGAGCCTGCGGTTTTCCTCGATCTCCCGATCTTCCTCCTCCTGTCCCTCGTCCGATGATTTTTGCGACCACAGCAGCTCCACCTTCATCTTGTTGACGATGTTGTACAAACGATAGAGATCCGTGTTGGCCATCGTGTCCTTCATCGTCGCGCCGTGTTTTCCCTTCTGGCAAAGCGTGTCATCGGCATCACCGACCGCGAGGTCCAACAGCCTCGACGGCACCAGTATCGTCTCGTCCATTTCGCTCACTGTCTTCACGAACTTCTCCATGCTGTTGAGGATACTCGCGTTGCTGAACTCGGGCTCTTCGTGCCGAGCGATCCTCCGCAGACTTGTTCTGAAACAGGGAAATTAAAGGACCGTTTTTACTCACTGCAATTCTCTTTTTATAATCGTCCAAAGCCAATTTTTAAGTGGCTTCTTCATTAATATTCAATTAATTTTTTTCATAATTACTCAGCTGCTCAGACTAAAAAATAGTATTGTTCAAATTTGTGTTGCTTAATATTCACAACGTCATGACAATTCAGTCTATTGCCTATAGAGAGTTGAGTGATTTTTTTTTTTTTTTTTTTTCGTTCATTTGCACTGATAACAAAAAAAACAATTGTGAATAACAAGATATTCAAGTGGAACAGGAAGAGTCGAGCGAGCAAGGTTCGTCGAACGAAGAAAAATAACAAAAAGGGATACAGTCACTTGTGTATGTGTTTTATTAGACACGTGAAATAAGCGAGTCACGCTTTTCTCGCAGAAAGTCCTGGCAAACCCAATGAAACATACTCAGTGGCTTATGGAAGGGGAAAAACATGAAACCGGTGGACATAAACCGGATAAGTTTTTACTAAACGTTCCGTGTATATACATGGAATTCGACTTCAGTTCACTATACATTTTCTTTCATTTTTTTTAACCCTCTAAATATATGTTCTCTAGTCGGTCAAATAAAAAATGTGTGAATGTGTGAAAAACAAAAATCCCAAAACCAATAAAAGAGAAAGATGGTAAAACAGTGGAAATAAACCGGGTTAATTTTTTTCTTATTCCTTCTATACATTTTATTATAGATTCCATCAAATTGTTAATAAAATAAAAGGTAAATCAAAAATATTTTGAAAAATGGTAAAATATGGTTTTACACCTTCTTCTAAATATATATATATATATACAACACAATAGCTTTTTGAATACGTGAAAAAATAAAAATAAAAATAAATAAATAAATGAGATAAATTGACGGAGATTGGCTGATATGGACAAAGGTAGTATAACTTTTTAGAGTCCGTCGGCACATCTGACGCATGCTGAAACTTCATCATCAAATACCTACAACAACGCATTCCTTTTGTACGATACCGTCATACATCCGCCGTCTTTACGTCGACTAATGAAATGCAAATACATTTTTTTCAACTCCCTATAGTTATACCAAACATTTTATACTGTCTGCCGAAAATACACACATTTTGCATAGGCAAAGAAATTCTAGGATATTATTTTGTGGAAATTGACCGATCGCTTCTAATATCTACTATATATATATATACATATGTATATAATTGCTATTTACTTGATATCCTTCGACTGAGGTCTCAAGTTCGCCACGACAAAAAATGCCAAATGTCGAGGAAAAAGAGGTAAAATAAATAGTGGGTAAATCCGGATGTACGTCAGATTGAATAATGAAATATAAAATAGAGGAGCTCAACAGGAAAAAAAATGAAAAAATTCCAGCAGAATTGCCAGGAAATTTGCGTATTTCAAGAGTGACGATTTAATAAACGTTAGACGATAGAAACTCACGCGCACCACCACCACGACCTCGATTCAACAATTTCTCTCACAATCGACTCACACTCTTCCGCACACTATTTTAAAAAATATTATTATTCACTTTATTTTCCGTGTGAAAATTCGTTGAAAAATCGTTTCCCGCAATTCCAACAATCATCATATTTTATTCATATTTACTTTATTACTGTCCTCATTTTTATTATTTTCTAATAATTAATTGCAGCTTTTGTTAAAAAATTATTCATTTTTTTGTAATCATTGGGAAAAGATTTTTCAAAACTAATATTTTACGGTAAGTTTTTTTATAAAAAACGTATATATATATTTCTATTATTTTCTAATAATTAATTGCAGCTTTTGTTAAAAAATCATTTATTTTTTTGTAATCATTGGGAAAGATTTTTAAAAACTAATATTTCACGGTAAGTTTTTTTATAAAAACGTATATATATATTTCTATTATTTTCTAATAATTAACTGCAGCTTTTATTAAAAAATGTTTAATTTTTTGTAATCGTTGGGAAAAGATTTTTGAAAATTAATATTTCACGGTAAATTTCTTATTAAAAAGTATATATATATTTCTATTATTTTCTAATAATTAATTGCAGCTTTTATTAAAAAATGTTAAATTTTTTGTAATTATTGGGAAAAGATTTTTGAAAATTAATATTTCACGGTAAATTTTTTATTAAAAAGTATATAATACATTAATATATTTAAAAAATATTAAATAAAAAGATTTATTTAAAAAATAGTGAAATCAGTTAATAAATATTGAAAATGTGTTAATTTTTGTTATGTACAGTTGATTTAATAGTGTCAAGTTGCATTATTCGAAAAAGTTATTGAATTTTCGTAAAGATTGTAGATTTTGAAAAAATACGTTAAAACATCGAAACGCGAGTGAGTGACCGTTGGAAATGCATCATGGCCGCTGCTCCCGGGTTACGTGATGCACGCCGGCAGGTAAGTCCCGCGAAATCGTTCGAAAACTCGGGTAATCGATCGAAATTATCGGAAATATCATAGCGCGCGGTGAGTTCGGTACGTGGGCTACCGTTGGAGCCCATTTTTCGCTCTCGGGGAGTGAAAATGCTCGAAATATCGTCGAGTGAAAAAAAAAGATCGTAGTGCTAGTTTTTGTTTACCGTAGAAAATTCGCGAAATCAAAGAAAAAAATGACAATCGAGTAATCGTAAAGTATTAATTGTCATATAATTTCCATTTGTTCGTTAATAGTGTCAGTTTCTATTAGATAACATTCATGGATTCTGGAAAAATCGATCTTCGGAAAAAATTCGCGAAAACATCGAAACACGAGCGAACGACCGTTGGAAATTCAAAATGGCCGCGGCCCCCGGGTTACGTGAAGTACGGCTCCCGGTGAGTCCCGCCAAATCGTTCGAAAACTCGGGTAATCGATCGAAATTATTGGAAATATCATAACGCGCGGTTAGTTCGGTACGTGGGCTATCGTCTGACCCCATTTTTCGATCGCGGGGAGTGAAGATGCTCGAAATATCGTCGAGTGAAAAAAAAAGTTCGTAGTGCAAGTTTTTGTTTACCGTAGAAAATTCGCGAAATCAAAGGAAAAAATGACAATCGAGTAATCGTAAAGTATCAATTTGCATATAATTTACGTTTTTTCGTTAATAGTATCAGTTTCTATTCGATAACATTCATGGATTCTGGAAAAATCGATCTTCGGAAAAAATTCGCGAAAACATCGAAACACGAACGAACGACCGTTGGAAATTCAAAATGGCCGCGGCCCCCGGGTTACGTGAAGTACGGCTCCCGGTGAGTCCCGGAAAATCGTTCGAAAACTCGGGTAATCGACCGAAATTATTGGAAATATCATAGCGCGCGGTTAGTTCGGTACGTGGGCTACCGTTGGAGCCCATTTTTCGCTCTCGGGGAGTGAAGATGCTCGAAATATCGTCGAGTGAAAAAAAAAGTTCGTAGTGCAAGTTTTTGTTTACCGTAGAAAATTCGCGAAATCAAAGAAAAAAATGACAATCGAGTAATCGTAAAGTATCAATTGTCATATAATTTCCATTTGTTCGTTAATAGTGTCAGTTTCTATTCGATAACATTCATGGATTCTGGAAAAATCGATCTTCGGAAAAAATTCGCGAAAACATCGAGAAACGAGTACGTGCCTGCTGGAAATTCAAGATGGCCGCGGCCCCCGGGTTACGTGAAGTACGGCTGCCGGTGAGTCCCGGAAAATCGTTCGAAAACTCGGGTAATCGATCGAAATTATTGGAAATATCATAGCGCGCGGTTAGTACGGTACGTGGGCTACCGTTGGAGCCCATTTTTCGCTCTCGGGGAGTGAAGATGCTCGAAATATCGTTGGGTGAAAAAAAAGTTCGTAGTGCAAGTTTTTGTTTACCGTAGAAAATTCGCGAAATCAAACAAAAAAATGATAAAAGGGTAATCGTAAAGTATCAATTTACATATAATTTACGTTTTTTCGTTAATAGTATCAGTTTCTATTCGATAACATTCATGGATTCTGGAAAAATCGATCTTCGGAAAAAATTCGCGAAAACATCGAAATACGAACGAACGACCGTTGGAAATTCAAAATGGCCGCGGCCCCCGGGTTACGTGAAGTACGTGTGCCGGTAAGTCCCGGAAAATCGTTCGAAAACTCGGGTAATCGATCGAAATTATTGGAAATATCATAGCGCGCGGTTAGTTCGGTACGTGGGCTATCGTCGGACCCCATTTTTCGATCGCGGGGAGTGAAGATGCTCGAAATATCGTTGGATGAAAAAAAAGTTCGTAGTGCAAGTTTTTGTTTACCGTAGAAAATTCGCGAAATCGATCAAAAAAATGACAATCGAGTAATAGTAAAGTATCAATTTGCATATAATTTACGTTTTTTCGTTAATAGTATCAGTTTCTATTCGATAACATTAATGGATTCTGGAAAAATCGAACTTCGGAAAAAATTCGCGAAAACATCGAAATACGAACGAACGACCGTTGGAAATTCAAAATGGCCGCGGCCCCCGGGTTACGTAAAGTACGTCTGCCGGTGAGTCCCGGAAAATCGTTCGAAAACTCGGGTAATCGATCGAAATTATTGGAAATATCATAGCGCGCGGTTAGTTCGGTACGTGGGCTATCGTCTGACCCCATTTTTCGATCGCGGGGAGTGAAGATGCTCGAAATATCGTTGGGTGAAAAAAAAGTTCGAAGTGCAAGTTTTTGTTTACCGTAGAAAATTCGCGAAATCAAAGGAAAAAATGATAAAAGGGTAATCGTAAAGTATCAATTTGCATATAATTTACATTTTTTCGTTAATAGTATCAGTTTCTATTCGATAACATTAATGTATTCTGGAAAAATCGAACTTCGAAAAAAATTCGCGAAAACATCGAGAAACGAGTACGTGCCTGCTGGAAATTCAAGATGGCCGCCGCGCCCGGCTCACGCGAAGTACGGCTGCCGGTGAGTCCCGGAAAATCGCTCGAAAACTCGCGTAATCGGTCGAAATGATTCGAAATATCATAGTGCGCGGTGAGTTCGGTACGTGGGGTATCGTCGGACCCCATTTTTCGATCGCGGGCAGTGAAAATGCTCGAAATATCGGTGAGTGAAAAAAAGTTCGTAGTGCAAGTGTTTGTTTACCGTTGAAAATTCGCGAAATCAAAGAAAAAAAATGATAATCGAGTAATCGGAAAGTGTGAACAGTGAAAATATACATATAATTATCAGTTCGTAGTTGAAGTTTTTGTTTACCGTTGAAAATTCGCGAAATCAAAGAAAAAAATGATAATCTAGTAATCGGAAAGTGTTAACAGTAAAAATATACATATAATTGTCAGTTCGTAGTGCAAATTTTTGTTTACCGTTGTAAATTCGCGAAATCAAAGAAAAAAATGATAATCTAGTAATCGGAAAGTGTTAACAGTGAAAGTATACATATAATTGTCAGTTCGTGGTGCAAGTTTTTGTTTACCGTTGTAAATTCGCGAAATCAAAGAAAAAAATGATAATCTAGTAATCGGAAAGTGTTAACAGTGAAAATATACATATAATTGTGAGTGGTGAGTGAAAAGTGTAAGTTTTCGACGACATTATTGGATCTTGGGAAGTTCAACGTTGGAGAAAACATGGAAACACGAGGACGAGTGACCTTTGGAAATTCAAGACGACCGCTGCCGCCGCGGACGTACGTGGGGTACGTCTGCAGGTAAGTGCCGCAAAATTGTTCGAAACCATTGAGAAAATCGTAGCGCGCGATTACTTGGACATATAAACTATCGTTAGGCACAATTTTTCGATTGGGGGGAGTGAAAATATTTGATATATCGTCGATTGAAAATATCGGCGGCAACTTCATTTGGCCATTGAAAATATACGATGGTCGCTATTCACAGAGTCACGTGGGCTAATGAGTCCAGTGCAATTCAGCAAAATCTCGAGTAATCGAAAAAAACAATCGATTGCGATTTTATTGCGATCGATGAGTTCAAAGTATCGATTACCATTTGAAAATATTATGAGATTTCCGATAGCGCAAATAATGGAAATGTCGGCAATTACTACTTTTAAGTCTAAACATTATTTCGTAAAAACTGCTTATACACTATTAAAAATGAATAATTTATTAAATTATTCTCCTACATATTTTTATTTGAATACGTGATTATTTTTTGACTTACGGAACACGTGCGTATATACACCGTAATCACATTAAAAATATAATTAAGTGCCTTTTCGGGCTAAGCGGGTCCAAAGTACGTGACATTGGAAATGACCGGGACATTCCTTGTGGATTTCAGTTATACACTGAGCGGATAGTTCTCAAGGACGCGCAATGTTGTCATGTGTGTGTTTTTCCCGTCGGACAGTCTTCGCGTCTTCACGATATATTTTTCTAGCTAAACTCGAAACTCTGCACTGTTGAAAATTGATTTTTGAAAATTAATACATGCATTGGAGATTCTTTTGCAAGATTTCATTTAATACTATTAATGTATTAAATAGTAAATAATTTTTTAATTAAAAAATAAATGTAAAAAAAATATTACAACAGTGCATACTTTCGCTCTCATCATTGCTAATAGGATGCATGACAAAAGCTACTTTGGTTTGAACTTTAGATTCACGTATCTATATTTATGTAGACTGACAAATTGAGGGACACAATTTATTATTATCATTATCACTCCAAGTGATTCTGGGAAATGCCGTCGATGGAAGAAAACCAAGAGTTTTGATCTTTGGACTGCAATCGCTTTTGCCATCGATTGGCAGGTGCATTGTCATTCAGAGAAAACAAAACAAAACAAATAGTCGACATATATATTTCTTTTTTTACGTTGAAAAATATTTTGCCCAAAAAATGGTCTAATTAAAATATAAATATATTTTTATTTATATTATTGCTAAACAATGAGAAAAAATTAAAATAATTGCTTTCAGCTCACACGGAAAAATATGTGATGCAATTATTATTTTTGCTTCAGGATTATTTGGTAATACAAAGAAAAAGAAAAATTAATCTTGTATTGTGTCTGCTTACGATAATTAAGATATTTTAATTGCTGGATGATTCAATAAAATATCAAGGAACTTGTAACCGGACAAAACCGAATCGAGGTTCACGGTTCATTGACGAAGGCATGCCGTAATTATTGTCCCATTTATTTAGAAAAGCGCAGAGTCCATTCCGCAAGAGTGCCGCTATATCTCACCATTTTGACATATGCTAAATCAAATTTGACCTCTCACTTATCAACAGACAGTGCGCGTTTCTCAGCATTGTGTGCTAATGAAAACAATGGACTTTGACACTGGCTGATAGTTAAACGGTAAGTTATCATTTCGTAAAATTAGAGCTCTAGATTTTTTTTAATCTCACGTATTTAATTGACGAATTGATACATTTTTTTAAATTACATTTTTATGTTAACAAATATTTTGGAATACATTTAATTTATTTTGCGTAGCTAGAAAATGACCTTTTCAGGCGAACTTGAGAAAAATGTTTCTGCGAATGTTTGTGGACAGAAAAAGTACTCATAACAGGTAACAAAATCTTAATTATGTTTTTTCTGTTTACGGTTCTAATTTCGTTTGACTGATTTTGAGTGTCGGCGCTTTTTTTCAGACCTTCGAACGTCACTCGGCTCATATTTTACCTTCTTTTTTTCCCCTCAAAGGAAATGCCGCGGATCAAATATGTGTAGGAAGTTTACTTCACGACGACGAGTGTTAAGTACTCCGGATATTGACGTCAGTAAAAAGAAGAAAGAAAAAAGTGCCACGATGAATACTACGACTCGTTAATTACATACAAAGTCGTCAATGGTTTCGCTGAGTTTCATTTACAATTTAAAATATCCTATTCAATGAAGGAACTTTAACGTCACTTCGTGTACACAAAGTGACTCGTCATATTAATACTAGCCGTCAACATTTTTTTTTTTTTTTCCCAACTTACGCACGTGCTGAATATATAGGAATGCTCGAAATTCTTTTATTAAAAATCTGTTTACCTACTTTATGATTTTCCAGAATGTTCTCAGCCTCACATCGATTAATTACTGATTGGTTGCAATTGTTTACCAATAACGTGCAAACAACAAGTCGATAGGTCGATTTATTGCATAATACACCTACTATTAAATACCGAAGGAATTTTACAGACGATTTTTTACTGTGACGTGCTCATATGACGTATTACAAGGTAATTCGGAGAATTACTTCTGCAAGAAATTTTTGTGAATTAATCATTCTTCAGTAACGTAAAGCTTGAAACGTATCAATTAATTTTAATTAATTTTCCTGTATTTTTTTTTTACAAAATAATGAGTCACTGTTTGCAAATATGAAAAATGTTGAATAATTATGTTTGGTTGGCATAATCGTGGGTAATAATAGTGGCCAAAAAGTATTAAGAATTCCGGTACTTTTTTTTTTGAATGGTCTAATTTGCGTACTAAGCGTGATTTTTTAACGGCATAATTAACCGATTTAACAGAGTGGTAAATTCCAGGGTAATTATAATGACCATGCACAAGGAGATTCGAAGAGAGACAAAGAAGGAACTGAGCGTGAAAGAGAGCGAGATGAGCAACGAAGAAACTTGCAGCGTGCAATCGTTGTAAACATACATCGAAATATTGCTTTGACCTCGAGAAGCACGTAAAACGATTTCTCCGGGGAGACCTCGTGCACTCTCGTAGGTTCCCGTATTCGAACCGGTGCCCAGAGAAAGGAAAAGAAGAGTCTCTATAAATATATATCACTTTTACAATTTTCGAGCAATTTTTTATTATAAAAAAATGTTTAAACGCTCTTTTTTCTACTTCATGGCATAATTATATATTAATATTAATTGAATTGAATTTCTTGATTGTCTCAATTAAATCATTGGATCAATAATTTTTCGTATATTTTATAAAATTTGAAATGTTAACAGCCTATTATTGGCAAGTAATTATTAAAAAAAATGTTTAACGCATTAACGATTCTTTTTATTCACCCCAACTTTCAAGCTAACTTTTAGTAAGATAAACTTACGCGAATATTTCAGGCGCCAAAATATGTGGCAGAGATAGAAAAAAAAAAAAAAATAAGACGGCGTTATTTTGTAAACATCGGATCGTGAATATGGATAACGGAGGTGCAGGAACGAGACTCGGATCACGTCGCACGTGGCCTTGACACAACGAGTGAAATTTGTAAAAGACGATTGAAAGAACGGGCGAGAAAAAAAAAAAGAAAGAAATAGAGCCTGAGTTGCAAAGTCACTTGAGTTGCTCGGCGGAACATCGACGAGCACGTGCCATCTTCTTCAGGTTCGGGTGTCGTTCTAGGGCTCGTAGAAGGGGCCTCGCCTTGAGATTTATTAATAAATCGTATGACACTTGTACAGTATAAGTGTGGCGAACAGTCACTCTATATTACTCTCAGCTCTCTCCCTCTCTCTCGTTACGTCCGTCTATTTATAGACATCCTAGATTCTTTTATCGCTATTTTAGCCTACACTCAGAGAAAAGAAAACAATTGAACACACCAAATAATTTATTTACAGCATAAAAATTTGTTTCGAAAGGATTTAAAATTTGGCAATTCAATAAAAAAAGTTAAGAGTTAGTCCGATTTTTCGATTAAATAAAATAAAGCTCTTATGGATCGAGAAATTAATTTTATTAATTTTTTTTGTTCAATTAAATGCATTAATATTAGGGGGGAAAATTTTTTTGAATGAAATTCCCCATAGTTAATACGAAAGAAATACAAGGTGAAAGAGAATCTGAGTGATTTGATTAGGCGGACAAAGAAAGTAGACGAATTCCCCCCTTAACCCCTTTACCGCCCCCTCACACATATATATATATATAGATATAAGAACACGCGACGGAAAGTCTCGACTCACGCGTCCCACACGCAAGCCCAACGTGATCTACTGGATGGATCAATTACCCGAGTGTGAACTCGATAGTATGCTCGTCGTCTCATTGTATCAATGTTATTATTATTATTTTTATCGCTTGTATTTTTATCCACTATCGCAGCGATAGTCATCGCATCGTTGAGCTCATCGATTATACCGACATTTGATATCGGATATCTGCTGATCTATGTGATGATGATGAGTTAACTCGAGTGGTCCATCGATCACTCGAGATGCTCGTGGCCTGTCCACAAGGTCCCCATAAATATTACAAATCGCGCTTTTCCACCCCTACAATATATTTATTACTATATTTTATCAAACTATTTTTTAGTAAATTATTTTTATGAAAATTTTGACAAACGTTTAGTAAATAATTTTCAATAGATTTTAACAAATGATTTTTAATGGAATTTGAATGAAATTTGAGTGAATGATTTAAAAAATTTTGCTAAATCGTTGTAAATAATTTTTTAAGAAATTACCACTTCTGACTACTTTTGAGTAAATTTGATGTGGCCTTTAGAAGGTCGATGTAAATGAGAAAAATGTGGTTGTACTTTAACCTCCAGGTTTCCTGGCTCGTGGAGACGAGCCTGTCGGAATGTGAACGGCATATACGAAAATTCCCAGTGATTCATGAATCGTAGGATCGTAAAACACGATTCGTACCACGAAACAACGACTCGGAGAGTTGAACGTTACGGTGTCTTACAAAAGTGAAAGGAACCTGCGCGGGCCAACCAATCCAGTTACCTTACCATGGCTGATGCAAATTTTTGCAAACTGATGATGACTTGATCTAATTTTTATAACTAGTCGACCTTTAAAAAAAAAAATTATTTCATTCAGTGAAATAAATAACATTGGCGTCTCGGCCTTCGACACTTTTTTTAACGTCAATTTAGAGACATTTTTCATTAATATCATTTTATATTTTTTGTACGCAAAAATATTTTCAACTTCATATTACTTTTTCATTTCAATGATCTCGAAATTAAATTATTATTCGTACAAAAAATCTTATAAAAAATTGTAATAAATTTTTAATAATCAAGTCCACAAAATATTGCTATATTTTAAAATAAATAAAATTTGAGGCGGAATTGCCTGTAGGAATATGCCACTCGATGGTGGGAATCTACGATTGGTATACGCAGAAGAGAAGGGAGACAGTGTCAACGCGGCAGCTATCGACGGTACACAGACTGACCGCGGCGATAAACCGAAACCAGATACTCGAGAGTCGAGAACCAGATATAACCGGCCGTCGGTCCTCGGACTCTCCGCTCCGAGAATTCCGCTCGAAAAAAGCCTCCGGTCCTCGGCTCTCTCTCTCTTATTTTTGCTGCAAATGCAACACCTCGCGCTCGAGCGATCAAAGTTCGCTTACGATCAATCGGGGCCAGGCTCATCGATCGAGTCGACGACTCGAGATAAAATAAAGAACGGAATAAAACGAAAAAATAAACGGTATATCAAGAACGGAAGGCTTTCTCGGTCTTCCACATGTCGATAAGATTGTTTATTTATTTTTTCGAGTTAAAAAGGCTATTAACGTCGTGATTAAAAATGGAAATGAGGCATGTGCCACAAATCCATATAATCATGATGCTCTTTGTACCTTGGATAAACCGAAAATATTTAGAAACGTCGTTCGATTTTTTGCTTGGGCTCATAACGAATACACTTTGTTTTTTACAAGGGAAACTTAAACAATTGTCCAGTTTTTTTTTTTTTTATAATTTAATTTGGAAAGTATAGAACTAATTAAACTGGGAATCGTCAATTTTTTTTTTTTCTCTGAGATTACAATGAAAATTATGAATAAAAAAATTTCGTACTTTGTCATTAAAATATAAATTCACTCTTTACTGTGTTATAATTATTAATTTATAATTGATAGTCGCAATTGTATAATATTCAATTGTTATCAACACCTTTTTTCAAAATTACATAATCATACACATTGAATGCTGTAATCGTGGCAATGATTTTTTATGATCGGCAGCATCAAACGAATCTCGGTGACCTCAGTGCAACAACTGCTATAATAATCGCGTGGGTCGTCCAACCCCTCAAGTATCATCCTAATGATTAAAGTACGCGTCTGTATATATATATATATATATATATGTGCCACATAGTCTCGCGCCACTTTTCTCACGGGTTAATAATCGTGATCTTTGAACTTTGGAACAAGAGTCGATGTCGATGTACCGAATCGAATGATGATGCATTATTCACAATTGATTAAGCACATTTCATTATTACAAAATGCTTCCTCATCACACAAAATAACAAAAAAAAAACAAAAAAGATTAAAATTCCGGGAAAAAACGTGTAAGGTTGATTATGAAGGTTAATTTTTTTTTAAATTCATACGTAACGTCTTATGATCGACGAACTTAGAAAAAAAAAAAAAATTACCGTTATCTCTGACAAGTAATTAAAATTGTCGTTACGCGTCTAGAGAATTAAATTGGCCGCGTGCGGTGCTACAATTGTTAATGTCGATATTTTTGTTCTACAAATGAGATTTGCCGACGGGGGCACAGGGTTACCACTTGACTGCATAATGGATCGAACTAGGTGTCCTGGTTTAAACACTCTCTCGCGTACCTACACGTAACAGCGCGGAAGGTCAGAGTGCATTTGCGATGAGACGCAATAGACGATCGATCGATGTTCTGGAACAGGTGCACCGACAATATCTCTGCATCTTATCGCTACTCCACACGATCTTTCCATTTTGCAATCAAATTAATTCATCCTCAATTTGACAATTATTATTATTATTATTCATTGCAATATATATTTAAGTAAGTTTTTGGTAAACAAATTTTAAGAATTTAGATGATAATAACTCGAATAATTATCCACCGGCATATGCAAATTTTATTAATTATAATTATTGCAAACCCTTTTTTTTCTTGCTTTCCTAATGACAATATGACTATGCAGTATATTTTTATACTGTCCCAGATTGAGTTAGGAGAATAAATAGAATAGTGAAGTTAATCGTGTTATGTACGAGAGGTCGATAACATTATAGCATGCGGTGTCAACGTGTTCACCGTGTTAGACGCCAGTCAGACCGGCGCATCGCTATTTTAGGAAATAAGCCCACTCGTGGACGAAGCCGGGTTTGCTATCGGCCAATTCCCACGGAAGGAAAAAAAAGTAAACACAAGAGGTGACCGAGGCTACGCGTAGACTTTGAGCCTCTTTCGGAAAAATTATACGGTGGAAATGTTGGGCCCATTCCCCAAAATGAATTAGGCAAATTAAAGACACAGCAGCAGGTATTTTGCCTGTTAATCTTCTTCTGCCCCTGCGATGCCTTTAAGATAATGAGATGGTACAAAAGATTAATTTGAATATTTATTTATTTCTATTTTTTTAAACTAATTGCTTCAATTTTCATAAATGTAATTATTTGAAATTTTAAAAAATCTATATACTTTTTTTTTCAAATTTATTCAGAAGTATTTTTTCTTTTGCCGATTAAAAAAAAACTCCTTTCCACAATTCACTTTATTTTCGTCTAATATTTTCAATAACTCGTTGAAATAGAAAATTGTAAAAACCAGAAAATAATTACAACTAAAAATCGATGTAAAAATAAAATTTATCACCAAGACGAAAGAAAGGTGTGTTGAAATGGCACTCTTTGTTGAACATTTGATATTCGTCTGGTCATTACACATAAATAAATGATTAAGTCAAAGCTGGACTTGGAAATAATATATTATTGAAGAGTCTTTATTGGCAGGAGCAAAATGAGAGTAATAAATCGATGCTATAAATCGAAAGGGGACGTGAATTAAAAAAAAAATAAAAAAAGGTACATTGATGTGGGGACTTTGATCGTCTCGCGAGAGTTGGCCGCGTATTTAGTCTCAAATCTTATTAACGCAATTATCTATTATTGCGGGTCGCGTGCGGGATAACGATGTAAGTAGACATGAAAAAAAAAATAGTCGTGCCTTTGGGTGCGTTGACTCATGAATATAAGTGCGTGAACTCAGTTGGCATAATTGAAAATAAATATGCGTGAGTGAGAAGAGAAATGGAGAGGAAGAACAACAAAGGAAGTTAATGCAAATGTCACATCGATTTGCTTATCAAATTACATTATCATCGCACCTATGGATTTATCCTCGTTATGCAAATATTCGAAATTAAATATTGCCCACGCAAATGTCCCGATCAATCACTTGAATCACTTCCTCATTGCGAAATGGAATCATTGTTTGTTCCGCTACGAAATTACCGATAGATTGCTATCATTCTTATCACAATCGATCGATGCAAGCATTTCATTAAACAAATAAAAACGACTTTATCAAGATTTTCATATGTTTTTTTTTAGATCTCTTTCACAATATTAACGATTTCGTAATTTCCTTCGCTTTGTTTTATTATTTTCATTCAATAAAAAAATTAATTTATCGTTCGAAATCGAAATAAAGTGTTTTTCAAAAATTATTTCAATATAGAGTAATAGTATTTTGTTTTTTCAACGTGAAAGGGCCATTAAAGGGCCTCAATCGAGGCGTGCGTAGTATTTTCTCGCTTAATCGAGCAAAGTGCCATAATCTCGATAATGATACTGTTGGCACTGGAGCCGATGCCTATCGAGCAAGCAAAGGTATTCGGGCTGTTATAATATTTCTGGAACGTTCTCCGTAGCCTGTTAGTAGTTTACGCCCGTGTCACGCATAGTGTAATTACGTTATCGTTGAGGCAAGGTTACGCGAGAGCGCTCAACGATTCGAGGGACGAAGGGGTCTCGGCGGCGGTTCGCGCGCTTTTGCTCGCGTAACACTCTTCGGCTTTGCTTCCAACAATAAACAAGCGCCTATTTTAAAAATTTAATAAAAATACGAAATCGTTAACATTCATTGTTTTTTAAAAATAATTTCGTGGCAACTTATAAATAAAGAGAATATTTTTACGAAATTTTTCGTGGAACGGTGTGCCGATAAAAAATGGGCGGAAGGTTGAGGCGAGAATCCGCGCGCTTTTGCTCGCGTAACACTCTTCGGCTTTTCTTGCAACAATATATAGCACCTACGTCACCAGAAACATAGTCTTGCGTTGCATTATCGACGAGCACAGGCTCATCGGTAGTTTCGTAGAGCCACAATATATATATATATATATATATATACACATATACATATAGATATAGTGGTTTTACGAATCGTGACTTTCTACTTTTACCTCGTACGAAGTTCGTATCTCCGTGCGAGCTCTTCAGGAGTCACGATCGACTCCGACCTCGTCCACGCTACGTCATAATTCCTTTTTGTCTGTCGTCATTAGTTTGGTATTAGTTGGGTACACATTTTTCATGTTTCTTCTCGTTCAAATCCTTTTTTGTGCAAATTTTTTCACGGGTATTCATTATTTTGCCCCTTGAAAGAGGAATTTTGTGTTTCTTTATTTTATATAGTGATCTAATATATTTTTGTGAGCAAATCTTTTTTTTTCGAGTTGTTATTTTGACTATTTATTGAGTTAAAATAGAAATGTCACCTCTTGTCCAAATTAATTTGTCAATTTTTTAGTTGGAACAGGAATTTAGTATTTTTCTTTTTTACCGCAATCCAAAATCTCGTCTAAATTCTCTTTTATGCAAATTTTTTAATGAGTCATTATTTTGAGTCAAGTTGAAGGAGGAATTCGGTGTTTTTCATTTTGTATCGCGATTCTATATCTCCTCGTGATCAATTTTTTTTTTGTGTCGTTATCTTGACCTTTTTTTTTAGTTAAAACAGGAAAAGTTTTCGAGTTAATTATTTCGATAACAATAGTAACAATGAGTGAGCTAGGATTTGGTTAACCCAAATTCGACGAATAACTGGGCCACGAAACGCCGTCGGGCTTCGTTTCGATAATCGATTTCGTTTGTAACGCTGAGACGGCGCGCGTATGTGAAGAACTTGAAGAGGTGATGCGCGTGCCGAGTCAGAACCATGAGGAACTACGCTATTACTTCGTGTTTGTCTTCCTTTTCCGTGAGGCGAAAGGCGCCGCCCATGCAAAACCATTTCATGGCACATGTGCTTCAACTTTGCATTTGGCGATTGCAAAAAATGGTACATTCTTTGAATGGCAGCGTCGCAAGGTCGTCGCGAATAAGTCTCACCGTCGTTTTCGAAAATTCATGCGTTTTGCAACTTTTTTTAAAAATCGTGATGAAAATTTGAACATTTATTAACATTAAAATATAATTAAATCATATATTAATTTTTTTTGTGGAAGCAAAGAATTTGATTGAAGAATTTTGTTGCACGGCCAGACAGAAATTAGTCAACAGTTGTTTTTGCACATATTTTGACGGTCACTCCAGTGAGTTTATTGACCAGAATGGAGGTGGGAATAATAATGAGAATAGTTCGAGGACGTTTACGCTCAAACGAGTTAATTTATTTTTCCTTTGCAAAGATCAAGAACGAGAAGAGAGGCAATCAATTTTTCTGTACCATGAGTCGACGATTTGTGAGGCTTAGCGATTTTCCTGAACAATTTTATTGTCTTCAGCAATTGTATTATTTTATTCTGAATTTACAATTCCGATTTTTTTATTAAAAATTTAGTGCATAAAATTTTGATTATGAATTTTTGAATTTCGACTAAGAAATATGGTTTGTTAATTTTTTAATTTTCCTAATGTCTATTATTAAATGAAAAGCTGTTTTTTTAAAATAAATATTAATTAATGTCATATTTTGCGAATTGCGTGAATTTATGAAGTAGAAATATTTGAATGATTATTGATTCTTGTGGATCATTAACGATCAGAGTCCTCGTCCTTCGCAGGAACTAGACTTCCTGCTCTTCGGACATTTCGCCAATGGCGCAAAATCCTCTCGGTACATTCTCTCTCTATCGGTTTATTCGTCGGGGGGGCTGTGGAAGTACCAAGTGAAATGCTCATACAGTCGAAACCTGTTTTTTCAACACTCGCGTTCTATATCGATGAAAGAATGACCAGAAGGTAGAGGCAAATCCGGGTTGGTTTTTTTTTTTAATTCTGGTTATTCCAAAGGAAAAAAAACTATTATACCCAAAAAAAATTTCTAGTAAAAACTATTGAGTATTTTATAAAATAAAAATACTACAAAGAAAAACCCTGAAAAAATATTTTTTAAAAAATCCAAGGATTTACCCCAGGATTTTTTTTTTTTTCATTGCAAAAAAAAAGCAGATTCACCAGAATTGAGGCAGAAAGTAAAACTGAGCGTCGACTTTCATTTTTGCGCTCGTTGGTTATTACTATCCATGTAATAAGTGGTCAGCTCACTAAATAGCTCACATATATATGTATATATGAAGAGCGTTACATATACGATTTGTTGAGCGACCCGCGCCTATTCCTCGTGGAAGGAAGCCGGTGCAGCGCGGGTACGACGACCGCGGAATGTACGTTTCACGTAATCCGCTGAGGCGGTATTCTCGTGGGCAGCAGCAGCAGCAGCGGCAGCGAGCGAGCGAGTCTCGAAAAGCAGGAAAATCGCTCTTCGATTCCTCGGCGGCGACTCAAGACACTTCATAACTATATTTATGTACGATCTTAGCTTAGCGATCGATTGCGCAACGAATAATGTAACACTGAGATACACGGAAGGTGGATACCGAAGAGACCAGAATGGAGAACCACCAGCTGCTGCTGCTGGCGCTAGTCAACCGCTCGTGAAAGACAAATCAGTTACGAGACGCCGCTTGCGTCTCTCAGATTCCCCCATTTATTCATTTACACGCAATCGTTGATGCAATTTTCAAGATTATTCAATTTATCTTTCATTCTTCTTATTGTTTTAAAAAAATTGGTTTTCATTATCGACAGGAATGATTTATTTTGGGGGATTCAATTGACCGGAAGTTGGAGAAACGAAATTGATTTAAAGAAATTATTGTTTTTCTATTTTTAATATAATATCGTTAAGAATGCATACCAAATACTCACGATAATTCAAGACAATATATATATATATTTTTTTTTTTGAGCCAAACAATTTCATTAGAAATTATAAGGAGTGTTACTTCATGTGTCAAATTTATTTTAATTATTTTCTCTAATTTTACTGTAAAAGTGCCAAAAGTGCTAAAAAACTTGCAGTCTTTTGATCCTCAAGTGCAAGATCATAATACTTGACATTGAAATAATTCTCCTGATCCTCGTGGGAAGATTAACCAGTTATAATAATTTTGCAAAGAGAAAAGAGGGTCTATTCATCCCCTAAAATTGATGATTAATATTGTACAAGTTGTGAAAGAGAGAGGGAACTGCGCATCAACGCTGAAGAGGAGGAGGAGGAGGAGGAGGAGTAAGGAAGAAACGTGTGCGACGTATGCACAAAATTGCTACAATCAATTCGCTCAATGATGACAAGGTATTCCACACAACGTTCCGGAAGGTTCCATCGTCGTTTTACGCAGAAAGTCCATGCATGTATGTACATACGTGTCGACACGTACGGATAATGTATTCACGTACATAATCGATATATATATATATATGCATATAAGCTTAACGCGAATGAGGAATGCATCGACGCGACGATCTATACTATATCACGACGTTTGCTCGGATTGTTTCGCGTGTGACGTAATAATACGACATGTAAGAGCTTCTGTCGATGATGCACGCAGCGCGAATCATCGCAAGGACAAACTTAAGCATCCGCGAATTTTTGAGTGCGTCGACACGCATGTTTTTAAATATTTTTGAATTTATCGAAGACACACACTGTTTTTTTTACAATATACTCGTCCAATCCGATGTAAAAATAATTTGCGTGAAATTGAGACAAGTCAAAAAGTGTAATTTTTTACATATCTCAAAATCAGTTTGAAATTTTCCAAGATTTTTGAAATTCGAACGCGTTAAATAGTTAAAATAGTTAAAATAAAATTTCCACTGGCGAATTTTTTTATTGATTTTTTTTCACAAATTCATCGGTAGCACGCATAATTTTGTTTCGTTATCGAGAAGAAAAAAATCGGTTGCCGAAACTGAGAAACTGGTTACAAATTTAACGACGAAAAAATCGATAGGCCCAAACGAGTATTTCGAGATTACTTTTTTTCCCAACAGTATTCTTGATTTTTACAACCAAAATTCCTAGTAACAACGGAAACATTACTAAAATTTTCTTCCATTATTATTTTTTTTTGCAGTAAAAAGAAATGTTCTTTTTTAAATTGAATTACAAAGAATTTTTCTTCTATTTGATTTTCTTTTTATCAGAAAAAAAAGAAATGAAAAATGTTCTAATTCACTTTCGTATATTACATAAATAGCTAAAAATAGCTTGTTATTAATTATTCATGAAGCTTAGAACGAGAAATTGGGCTAGCGATGAGATGAAAAGAGAGTTGTTTTAAAAATAATTCGTGGTGAGATGAAATTTTAGTGGCAAGTAGCAATGGAGAAGCCTCGGAAGAAAGCGAAGCAAACTCGTTGGGTCAGTCGGCCGCGAGCGAGCGACGGGATCTTGAGGAAACGTCGGTATAACGGTACGCGTTAAACACTCTACACCTCGACACCGTATATTCTAATACCGTGTAATCATAATCTTCCTCCAAAGACGCGTGCACAAGAGTCTAATCGCTTTTGCAATCCAACCACCAACCTCTCGGGGGGCATTTTAAATTGTCCTGAACATAGCAACGGAAAGTCGCGGCCTTATTTCGAGAGTGAAAGTTAATTGTAAACAATATTTGCTATACCAGGAAAAAGTATTTAATACCCAGAAACCCACAATCTACTTGGATCTTTCAATTTTATATATTCCTTTTATTTTGTACATTATGAAATCTCGAATTTATATCAAATTGGGTTTTTCAAATTAATTACAAATGTCATAAATTAAATTTTTGTTGCATAAACGTACGTTATAGCATTTTTTTTTTTCTTTCGAGTTCTGTTAATGGGATTTTTTACGAATTATTTTAAGCTATATTCAATTATTTGAATATGGTTTTTACTTCAGCTGAATTTTTTAAATATATTTTCTGCCACTTGAAACGTTTGAATGGCTCGCAATCTCGACTTGAAATATCGATTTTTTGTTAGTTTTTATCTATTTGAAAAAGTTGAATGACTAGTTATTCTACGCGAAGCTCACAATCTCTGATAAAATCGTCATTACGGAGAATCCAGAGAGAGAGGAAAAAGGTTTATCTATTTTCCACGAGTTACACGCGTCACAGCTGACGCACTGTGATGTGCGATACTCTTTCCCACGTAATGCACACCAATTTCACCGTTAGAAATTTACGTCGTAAAGTCAAATGGAATTTTCTGCAATTTTAAACCAACTAAAATCTCCTCACCCAAATAGAATTTTCTTCGCTTGATAAAAAAAAAAAAAAAATTGCTCCCATACATCTGAGGCGACTTTGAAAACTACTTGTACCTTTACAAAAAAAATTCCAAAAATTGGCAGGAATTTTAGGAAAAATGATGATTCGAGAAATACGAGAACGTAAAGAATGAGGAGATTTAGTGAGTTTATTGCGTCAGGCGAGGCGGATAATTCTCTTGGCATTTCGTGGGCGTCATTGGTCGTCGCCTCTTGGCATATTATTTTGGCCCGGGCGTGTAATAATCTCGTGGTTGATGCACGCAGAATGTACACGCATCTAGAGTAGGACGAAAGAGACTATATGCCGTCAGTTGGCCGACTTATAACGTCCCTAATTGTAAGTGGCGCACTGGGCTTTTCAATATAGGTACACCCGAAACCAACCACCCACTCACTACTGTCCGCACTGGACTCATGGGCTTTCTCACTGCACCAAAAGCCTGTTCCATTTTATGACCCTTATTATTTCCAATGAATAATTGTTGAGGACAATCTCCGCTTTATTACAACGATTTTACGACTCCGACCATGAAGACGTACCCGGTTCGATCAATTACTTCAAGCTAAGACCCAAAACCGCACTGGACTCATGGGCTTACCGAAAACACCATCGTTCGAATTTATCACTTTCTTACTGCACCAAAGACTATTCAATTTTATGACCCTTATTATTTCTAGTGAATAATTGTTGAAGACAATCCCCACGTTATTACAACGATTATCGGTATCAATTTAACTCAATGGGAATTCATTTTTATAATAGCAATTAAAGTATAAAAAATGTAGATATCAACGCACTTAAAGGCTTGCATTTTTCTTTTAAATAACAAAAATTAAAATGTTCATTTTTCTAAACAAATTATCTGATATCGAAAAATTGACGTTATCCCGGCGAAAAAAAAAACCCGAAACACTGACAAAATCTTATCTTATCTGCTACCAACTACTCAAGATTAAGCTTATTAAATATGCGTGTAATTACGGCCAAGAACATCTATTTGTAGGCATTTGGAGATAAAACAGTGCAAACAGGAATACGAATAGGACTCTAGCTCTTCTCCAGAATTAAGAATGAAGCAAGATTTCAATCTGTACGTCGTTTTAAAAGTTTATCTGAAGTGCAAAATTTCCAATCGCTCGAGTGGAAAAAAGCAGTGAAGTATCATTTCGCGAAAGATCCAATTATCGATCGGTCGTTATCCTTATCAGCTTTGTTTGTTTTAAGAAAAATATTTAAGTTCTCGAATGTAGGCCACTTACAATTTTTATGACATTCATAAATCATAATTTTTTTAAATATAAAAATATATTGATATTGCACCGCAATTACGCATAAAATTCAACATACCAAATTGCACGTTAAGTCTTCTAGTTCAGTAAATGAAATTTATCTTTTTTTTTTACAGCCTAAGCGAGATTTTACAGTTTTCGAATAGCCTGACCGTTAGTCGTGTAAATTTCGAAGCCTAACGGCGTTCCCAACTCCAAGTCACCTCTGAGAGGACGAAAAAAAAAAAAAAAAAACGTGGCGAACGCCCGTTTTTTTATTCCTTTTCGTCCTCATCGAAACTCGAGCGGGGATTTCCTTGTTCCCAAAATCGGGTTCGAGGATATTTGCCACTTGACTCGAAATACTTGCGACCGATGAACTCATCTCTTCATCTTTTAATCGTGTATATTTAGGCCAAGGGTTTCTGAACTTGACTGTTAAAAAATTGAAAGCTTCTACGCATAAATTGGTAAATTAAATTTAATATACAATTGCAATAGAGAATTTATGTACTTGCACTAAAATGCAAGATAATTATTTAAATTACTACAGCATATATTAATTTTCGGTCGCGTTTATGTACAGAGATTTTGGCTGTTCGTTGTTTTCAAATCCACTATAATTTTGTTTATTATTGAACGTTATATTTTACTTGAATTAAATTTATTATAAAAATTATATCTTGACGTTTTTATACATGAAATAAAAACATTGAGTTTATCAAGCCTCTAATAATAAACAAATTACAGAATGAATAAACGAAAATCCTGCATCTAAAATAACCCAACAATTTTAGCTCTCATATTAAAATTAGTATGCCAATTTATGAAAACTTCCTCTACTGTGTATGGTAAATTCCAAGTAGATTTTTTGTCTTATCACTGTGTATCATAGCTCGATTTCAGGGTCAATGTCCACAAAACTCAAGGTTCGGGTACAAAACGAAGAGAAGACGCTAAGCCAAAAACAAAAGCTTCTGAGAAAACGACAATTCCGTTCGTGTACTTCACCTTCGAATCATAACAGATTGGAGGACAAAAGTGGGCGAGAAGGGAATGCGGCGTCGTTATGACAACTCAGAGCGCGTGACATTGCTTTTGCTTTCTCGCCTCTCTCTCTCTCTCTTATTTTTCCCATAAGCTTCGTCAGGTACACCATATTTTTCGTTCTTACGATTTACGATCTCTTTTCGGAAGCACGAGGAAGAGATTATCGAGTGAACGCTCGAACGCGGTCACGAAGAGAGAAGGAGGGAGGGGCGTGTGCGTTCGCAGGGCGGTGAGAATCTCACCCAGGCACTGAAAACCGGGCGTGCAGGACAATCGCATCCTCGTGTAAAACCAAAACTCTCGTGGCGCCCCAGAAACAAATATTTCGCCCTTTCCCAAAATCCTCAAATTTTCTCAACCGAACTTGAATACCGATAAAAATCAACGCCAAAAAAAAACGAAGAAACATTGGATTTTTTCAAAAATCCAACATTAAATATCGCTAAAAACGATCCCTAGAAATTTCTTCCAAATCTTCATTTTTCGAATAATTAAAAAAAAAAAACATCTCACTAAAAACCTAAGTATTTATTTAGGCAGAGTGTAAAAGAAAATTTCTCAAAAAATTAGCAATGGATAAAAGAATGATTAATTTGTAATGATGAATAATAAATAAGTAACTAACCTGCTGTTCTCAACGTTCGCCGTGGTCATGTCACCGTAGTTCATCATTGCACACTTCTGGACACAGCTTTTTGGATAAATTGACTTTAAGATGATTGATTCGGTCCGGATGAAATGTTCACTGGGCGCTAATTTCCTTGGGTGCTTTGGCAATCGAGGAAATAGTGACGAACGCGGGCGTAAACGTAAGGAGAAAAAAGCACACGTAGGCGTGAGAGGAGGAGAAGCAAAAATGCAGAGCCGGTAAACGCGGATGTGCCTCTTGGTCAGAGATCACTCGACGAATGTGCTCTCTCGTTTATGCGCTCCTCGCTTAGTAGTACTCGGTACGCACCGCGGCTGTATTATTCTCGAAGGAAAATCACAGTGAAACGGGGATCAAGACGGCGGAGAGACTGAGAGTCGCGTGTGTATGTACGTACGCTCGATCACGGACTACTTCGTTCGGTAAAAGGTCGCCGCACTACGACGGCGAGTTTGAAACTTATATCGAGTGTAGTGGGGGAAGCGGTAGGTGGCGCGGTGGGGGAAACCGATGCCCGGGAAACTCGTGAATTACGAATATATACGCTCTCTCTAACGTTCTGCAATTTCGGTAGTTCCTATGTTAATTTATATCAATATACATTTATTATTTATTTATTTTTTAAATATATTATTCATTTTTTAAAAAAAGCTTTATTTAGTTTGTTTGAATGCTTCATTGTTCGTTGCAAATCGATCGGTAATGTCTCGCGTTGCGTTTGTGGTAGAGGTCAATTATAGCGTCTAGTTTCGTGTTAGCGAATGATGCTTCGTGTGCCTGTTAATTCGTAAAGTCAATTGTTCGAGATCTTGAAAAGAGGCGCATGAAGGGGTGTCGCACTTTGGTCATCTGGCCTACAATTCGTTATAAATTCAGCCCCAATACACCCCATTAACTACAAATCAATATACCATATATCCGAAAAAAAAAAAAAAAAATAATAATTGCACCGCTCTGCGCGCTTGTTGGTTCGCTAAGCCGCCACAGGTGGCGCTGCAATCGCTTCGCCGTCGAGCGTCAGTATCATCAATCGCGCTGTTCTATGGCGCGCAATGCGAGCGTCGCTGACGGCGCTTCTTATGCACTCTGTATACACTACATCTCAATACCCATGTACACACATATATATATATATATATGTAGAGGAGAGACGATTTAGTAGCTATAGTATGGGAAACACGCGAGGTCCCCCCACCACGAGGTGCCAGAATAGTCGTACCATAATCCTCGAAAGCTGATTGGCCGCGGGGAAACACGCCAGCCGCAGCGAGCCAGACCACGCCACTCGGTACCTCGCTCGATCGCAATTACCGCGGCGGCAGCGGCTAACGCGTCGTACTTACAGGTGCGCACAACTGGGTTGCTGCTCAGGTCGCGCCGCTAGCCGCTTCGCTTTCCTTAGAGCGATTTAGCGGCAGTGTTTCTCTCCGATGGGAGAGAAGCCTACAACGCTGCGGTTTTGCGCGCGCTCCCTCGGTGCATGTGCACTCGCCCGGTGCGCGTGCACTCGCGGATTCTATGTGCACATATATCTCCCCCCGCACCCCTTCCCCATTCGGTGCATTTCGTATGTATGCCTATGCCAAATTGCGTTATACACTAGTAAACGCTATTGGCGTGAATTGCACAAAGCGTATATATATATATATATGATATATGAGATGGGGAAATGAGGAGGAACGATGGCGTTGTAACTTTTCGAGGGATTGACCGCGTGCCAAATTCACGCGCAGCTTCGATTATTAGTCTGCCTTGTATAAAGAATATTTGGAGGATTTTTATACGGTGCATTTGTTTGTTATTATTATTATTATGGGTCTCGAGTTTTTTTTTCCAGGATTTTAGTGTCGAATTTTTTGAGACTGTTGTCCAAAGAAATATTTTTGGTAGATTTTTTTTTTTTTTTTTTTTTGAGGATTTATGTACTTGTGATTATTTATAAGGAAAATAAGGGCAAAAAAGTGAAGGGCGTTTTTTAAAGATCCGATGAAATTCTCGTAAATCAATAATGTTATCATTATTGCAATTCCAGATTTAATTATAAGATTTATTCACACGAAATAATATTTTGTTGATTACCGATTAGCTTTGACAGCAGATTAAATCACTTTTGTTTCATTGTTTTCGCTCTCAAGTCAATCTCTCTTCTCGGGGAGCACAGATGTGATAAGTTATTGGCAATTTTTCAAAATACTCATCCCCATTTCATAAACACAGCCTCTTAAGAGGCGTGCGATTATATTTGCGTAACGTACAAAGTCGCTTTAACATACAGAACCTTATCTATGCTTCCTCAATGAAACATTGCATATTATGGAATCGTCGACTTGGCGACGCTCGGCTCGGCTGTTTATTTAAAATATATGGACCCCCTGCGATCTTCGTCGTTACTGATAACAGCGGAAAAATATCAACGATAGCCGGGGGGTCTCGTAAACATTGAATCTTGCATCATTATCACCAATGGAAATGCGGGGATGCTGTTGCAATCATAATTATCAGCGTTATTACATATATTAAAAATGAAAGCATTATTATGAATACGGGGGGATAAAAGGAAATTGTGAAAAAATATTATTTTCCTTGAATAAAACGTCATGGAATATGCATTGTAAAAAAATCTTCCTGAAAATTAATATACTTGTATTAAAAATATCATATGAACATTTGACAATTTTTTTGCAAACTCTGATATTATGATTAATTTTTAAAATGTTGCTGAAAAAAAAGTGGAGATCTGCTGTATCTTCGGCATTTTTTTTTCCACCGCTGGAATAATTATTTCTCGATGCTGCCATCTCTTGTACCTTTTCAGGACGTTCTGACAGACGTGCTACACTTGTTGGTGTGCAATTGACATGACATTTGCATTCCAAAGTTACTTCGAAGATTGCATAAACTACATTTTACAATGCCTAATAGAATTTGCAAACGACTCTGATGTTATGTAATACAAAGGTCACTATCTGCAATACGATTATACTAAAGCTAAATTATTTCAAATAATGCAAATAGCATACGGAAGTTCCATTATCAAGAAGCTTTCTATAATAAATTATTATCTATTCGAATTTAGCGAAAGTATAAAACAATCTTTCATTTTTTAAATTTTGTTTCTTCTATTTACAAATAATTGGCTTAAGCAGAACATCTCGTTTTCGTCATTGAAAAGAATTATCATCGAATCAATAATAATCTTATCACATATGGCTCACATGCCAACCAAAACATATGTTGTCATTTTTAATTCTCACATGAGCGATTACAAAAACTGTAAATAGTGACACATAGTTTTGCCAATCTTCTTGTTATTGTTTTGATCTGACGTGAAATTGTCGAAATTCGATAAATGTTCAGATTACCATTAAAATATTGGCAATTAAAATAGTCGTTTGTCATTTCCGAATGCATAGTTGAAATAAACAAAAAAAATTATTAACGCCTGATAAAAATATAAAAAATGTTGATGCTTACATGACAATTACTGTAATAAAGATATTCTTCAGAAATAATTTCGTTTACAAAACAAAAATGGAAATTCCAATCTATTATTCACTTTGAAATAACGTAACAGTAGAGCAAACGACGTGGAATGTTCGCGAGTCTAATGAACCATTGAACTTTGAATCAGTGCGTGTCTGTCGTTGAGTGTGGCGGTGAATGGGAGCAAAATCTGTTGCAGGAAGTGAGCTATAGAGTCCATATCTGGATCGCACCGTCATCATGAGCTCAAATTGTAATTGTGTGTTTTTATTGCAGGTGCGGAGACGGCGTACATGGTCAAAGCGCCACTTCAACATTCAATATTGTTGAACAAAGATTTTTTGTGTACATTTCTTCAGCATAAAAATCAAGAAAACAAAAAAACATTATCGCACAGCATTAATAACAATTACATGGTCAAAGGGCCACTTCAACATCCAAAATGCAGATAATTTGTTACACAAAGAATTTTTGTGTACGCTTTTTCAGCATAAAAATCAAGAAAGAAAGAAAAAAATTAGCGATTACGATTTCGTATTGCACGGATGCATTCGCACATCCGGATTATCTTGTGCAAGCGAATTTCAATTGCTATCGAAATATAGTACGACGGAATAGTTGTCATTCCATTCGCTGACGAATCGACTGGCATCGCTCATGCTCTCAGCGCGTGATACACTTTTTCTTTTTTTTTTTTTTTCTTCAAATTAACGCCACATAATATCCATCTATGCATCAGAAGATCTGACATCGATCGATGGAAATTGATCTTGATGTGCGCAATAAAGTATTACATATTCACGCCCGACGTTCAAAAAAATTCACTGCACAATTTGCTTACGTTAATCGAAGCTTTTTCATATCAATCGGTAGATTAAAATTAAATAAAAAAGTAAAGAGATGCGAGGCATTTATGGGATTCAGAAAATATCGACAAAATAACGGCACTCGACTCTAATTTATACTTTTATTTAATTGAATATTCTAATCCAAGAATAGAAATTTTCAGATCACATTATTTTTTTGGCATTCTCAACGTGATGAGAAATATTTT
This sequence comes from Clistopyga incitator, assembly GCA_947507545.1. Taxonomy (NCBI): domain Eukaryota; kingdom Metazoa; phylum Arthropoda; class Insecta; order Hymenoptera; family Ichneumonidae; genus Clistopyga; species Clistopyga incitator. The sequence continues at coordinate 1,880,408 of OX382190.1, forward strand.
ATTTAAATGGTGGAAAATTATGTACTAAATGACGTTAACTCAATATTTTATTGTTAATTGCTAAAAAATAATTGTCACGAAAGCTAAAATAAAATTGGAACCGAAAGAATTTTCTGATAGGTATAAAATAATTATTCAATCACGACGGATAATTAACTGAGATTAAAAAAAAAAAAAAGAAACATTGAACGGCAGCGCATTTGTATTTTTGTGTTCACGAGAGGACTTTGCAATTGTAGCAACTTTAAGTGGACTGCAATTAAGCGAGTGCATCGTGCAGAGTTCATTGTGAAGCGAGTGCCGCGGCAGGAGTTCATTAGCGCCGAGTGACCTTGAGCTTATACGCATTTTTCAATGCCAAGTTCACGTATGTATAGAAAAAAGGAATTTATAAGTTGGCACGCACGAGTTTATGTGTCTCGCGATTTGAGATGCGACAAAAGCTGCACGAGCTCTTTCTTTTGCGTCGCATTGTGCGCACTGCACGATTAGAATTAGAAGGTGACGTGGAGAGGGAAGGAAAAGAACACGCCAGGAGATGCATATATAATAAGCGGAAAATTGCGGAGGCTCACCGAGCGCAACTTACTACGACGTTATCTGCGTTTGCAAACTTTTACCCTTCATCAATGTCCTATAGAATTAAACGTTTTTTTTTTTTTCTTTTTTTTTCTCAGATTTTCTTGGCAATTAGTATCATTAAATAAAATATGTTTGCGAACTTTTTAAATACTTTCCGGAAATGTGATAATTACGGGGGAAACGATTACAGAAAAGTTACGAAGGTAAAAATTTATAAAGAAATAACGATATCCAAAATTGTTTAAAAAAATCAATGGCAACTGAAACGTAGATGACAAATCAAAATATGATTCAATTATTAAATACAAATTGCACGAAATTGGGAGAAAAAAATTGAAAGTGTTCTGAAAAATAATAATTAAAAATCATTTCCATGAAAAAAAATTCATTTAACGGCTGATTTGTTGGATTTTTCTTTCACGATTTAACAATTATCGCGTATATTTAATGAATAACGATTGCACGTGAAATTTGTGGTAATGGTCGTTTTTGTCGATGCAGTCTGTGACGCGTTGACGTAAAAAAACTTTCCGTGAATGCCCGCTGCGCTTTCTAGGCGGTTGCTCATTAATGGATAAGAATCGTTGATGAACTTTGGCTCCATGAGCCACAGTTTCCATCAACGCGTGGCTCGCGTGCACAGATAATCCAATTTTTCTGCCAATTTTTCCACTATTAGAAAAAATGGCTTTTAATCTTTTCCGCCCTTGCGCTTCGGTGCATTAGTACAATAATGCGCTATCGTCCTCAATAATTTATAGCCTTTCATCAGAATTTAAATAAAAAACGGGTCATTCCAATTAACAAGAGTGTTTCGCTGTTTGGATAAGAAAAAAAAAAAAAAAAAAGAATCACGATAAAGTCAGCCACGAATCACGTGGAGGACGAAGTGTGCTTCGCATGATAAAACCTAAAATCATCAGGTTACCACGTTGGGATTTAGTGGACGAGGGCAAAGCTCCAAGACATCTTGGCGTCTATTATAGCATTCGTTTTATGTATTTACTGTTGAATTTTTTTGCATATTTCAGGCATAATAAGACAAAAATTGCATAACATACTTTTTTTTTATTTTCAATTTTCAAGCTATGGTAATTTTTAAAATGAATTAATCGAATGTAATTTCTTAAATAGATTCAATTTTTCAAAGGCATTTTTAGTGGACTTGAAGTTGAAGGGTTAATATTATATGAGTAACAAATTTAAGGGTGTCATTTTTGGTATTTTTCGTACAATTTTGAGTATAGTCTTGAGTTTGTTTTAAAATTATTCAAAAGAAACATAAATTAGTACGTACATGAAGATATTACCATTATTATAGAAATAACAAACACTGAACTTTGGAATATTCGTATTTGCAGATTATTCATAATACACAATGAATATTAAATTGGCATTTAACGGTGCAGTCTCAACACTGACCGTCCACAAAGATAATTTTTCACGTGACGTAAAACTATTAATACGCTGACGCGTTCGAAAATTTAATTTCACCGGTTGTTGACGTAAATAAATAAAGGAACGTAACTCAAAGTTGGTCAATATTTTAGGGAAAAATACAAATTTGGTCTCCTCACTTTGCAAGCCAATATTGAACTTTGGAACACTCGCAAAAATATCAAATTTACATTTAACGGCACATATGTAAGACAAGTCCACAGATTACTATTATAATGAAAATATGGAATAGCGAGAAAGTTTAAGCTCAAAAATTCAATCCTCAAATTCCACGTCGCCTTCGCAAAAATTCCACTTTTTTATTTATCTCAAGAAATTCTGAGAGATTTGATTTCGCGTGGAATGTCTCGTATACGCGTAATATCAGAGATTTGTGAATCTTGAGTTTTTTATTTTTTATTTTTTTTTCGCGAACTGTGCATGTTTCATTAAAACGCGCGTGGCTTTGATTGCGTTTTTGCCGGGGCGCGAAGAATTGACACGCTTAAAAAAAAAGATCGTCGAGAGAGGCGAAGATTAGGTAACATAAAATGTGTATAAAAATTCACGGGTCCAATGGTTCAATGGACAATGACGCGGGTGGCACGAAAAGAGAGGGATTGTTGACTTACCGCGGACGTGTTCACTGTTTCTTAACAGTGTGTTGCATGTAATTCGGAGATACGACCAAGTAAAATACAATGAAAAGGTGATGGACGATCAACTCGACCGACAAGCGTGTGTCGATAACGAGGACCGATTATGCAGTCAACGAGACGGCTCGATAACCGCCTCAACGTCTTTCCTTTACTCGAATCAACATACGCTCAATGACAGGTCATCGCATAAGTTGCAATACTCATAATAAGTATCACTCAAAAATTCTCGCTTTGTTTTTCTATGTATATTGTAATCGAAAGTGTCGATAGCACGCAAGTCACTCGAGAAAATATTCTAATATCCTTTTAGCAAAATTTTTCAAATGGCAATTAATGCCATCCAATTAATGTCAGATTCCAAAATCCACTCTATCATAAAAAAAAAAAAAAAAAAATGATGAATGCGAAGCTGCTGAAAAATAGAAATTCAAAACTGGAATTTGATTAAGTATTTAATTTTATGCAAAATCATCAATATATTCAATGGAATGAAAAATTCTATTGCTTATTAATAATATTAATTAAAGAGCGATATATATTTTTGGATATTTAACAAAATCCCGAAGTTTGTAGACGGTTCTCTTAATCGATATATCCCGCAAATTGAACTTTAGCGAAGCCGCGCACGATATCGATGACGAACATTTTATTTCTGTAGTACATATATACAAGTCCAATGTTTGCATACAAGATTTTTCCGGCGTCGATTAATTGCGGTCATTCACGATAGCGAGAATCGCAAAAAAACTTACGTGACTGATCTGCCCTCTCGCTATCTCGAGAGTCGTGTCGACCTAACGAGAAAAAAATTAAAAACGTCGTCGGATGATAGTCACGCTGAGACAATAATCTGCGAGATGCGTATATAGTGATCCAGCGATTGACTCTAGATCATTCGGTGCGATCAAATAGCACTGCACAAAGTCATTTCCTTACTCTTCATTTATACGTTTTTTTTTTTTTTTTAGTTAATAAGAAAGACGAAAAATCCTTATTGTGAATTCAGTATAAGAAGGATCGACGTTTTAATTAACGTACGCATTAATGTTTGACTAATTTTTATTAGTGAAAAAGCTTTCGTAAAACAACTTATTACATTCACTTTTAATATCATTACATAACGAATACGCGCCGCAATTTCGTTAACTCTGGTATTATTATAGTACTGGTTTTTTCTTCTTCTTCTTCAATGTATCTCGGTGTATTCTTATTGTGTTCAGTATTTGTTCTGAGGGTGTATTTTTTTCATTTTTTTTTTTTGTTCTTTTCTTTCAGCCCGTGTATGTACATATTTTGCACGCATTCTGCGCGTATACGTGATTATCTCGGGAACAATAAAAATTGTTTTAAAGAATATCGTGACGATGAATGAATCAATTGATCGATAATCATGGGAATCAATTCGTTGAATATTCGCCCGGTTGGATTGGCACAAACGTTTTCTCTCGTAAAATCGCTTTGCCTCAATAGCGAATTAAGCTTCTTTTTTTTTTGGTTTCTTTTACGATGACATCGAACGTTCTCAACCAAAAAATTCATAACAAATTGACAAATAAATTAAATGATAATAGACGACGAAAATGCCTTTTAAAAAAAATCGATTTCAGCTTTACGATGATTCTTTTGCACCTTTCGTCCTTCTTCAGTAGCCTCGTCTTTCCGTTGTCTCAAATTTCATAATCTCCGCGTGGCATTTTCTCTCCATCGTATTTTTCATAATTGACTAAATTTTAATATTAAGTTTTTATTAGCTAAAGAGATCCCGTGCGCGTACTTTTTTTTATTTCCCCTATCAAATGGTACGCACACGCTTGTTTTTTTTTTTTTTAAATCTAAATTTCACTTTTTTCCCATTTTTTTTGTTTTCCTCAAATAAGTACTTATAATATTTATATTTGTATGTATATATAATATGAATTTTCCATCATTCTTAATAACATCGTATTTACAAAAAACTTGCTTTATTCTTCATTTATGACAAAGTTCTTTTTTTTTTTTTTCAATTTAACTACCTAAATTTCTTCGAGCTACAAAAAATGTTTCATTCAGTCCTCTGTGTTGTAATGTTTAATGCGTTTGTTTTTTTTTGGGTTTAAGCGTTCGCTTCCGGATCGGACCTTCGAGGACTCGTATCTGGAAGCGAACGCCGGCCTCTGCGCCTCACTATTTCATCGTCAGTCGAGGCTCCGTTCTCCGGAACGACCCCCGCGATAATCGGTTAATTATTTTTTTTAAACCTTCGCATCGATTTAACCGTCACGCGAGCTCGAGCTATCGTGGTCGGACGAATTTATGTACAGACCAACTTCCGCCCTCAACAATGGACAATTTTTCTTACTTTTGTCAACATCTCGTAGACTTAAACTAATCCTTGAGGAGATAGATTCAGCCAAAGAATGCAAATTTTCAGCGTAATATTTCTTTTTCCACAGACAGAAATTTTACAAAGGGATTAAAATATTGCAATTTCCTTTTACATATATTTTGGCAATAAAAAAAAAATTGTAAAAATTACACATTTTTTTTGTCATTTACAATTTAATAAATATTTGTAATGACAAATGAAGAAAATCTTTGACACTATTAAAATTTTTTAAAGACGATGAATTTTAATTAGAATTTATCGATTCGCTGATGGAAAAAATGTCTTGAGAGAGAAAATGTGCATTTTTTGAGCTTCTTTGTCTCCTCAATTGTTATACACTCGTTTTTTCTTGTTCGAGGAGATTCCTTACTTGGAGATTACAAGCGAGATTGAGGAAATTTACTATATTCATAGATGTTAATAATGTCTACGGCGTTATAACTTTGTACATTGGGAATTAGTGTATTTCAATTGAGTTATGTCTGTTTGTTTTTAAAATGTTAATTTGTAAGGGACTTGGAGTTCGGGAGATGATTGATGTCAAGTCGCGAGAATATTAAACGCATCTTTATCTTACGTCTTTCATTTTTCTTCTATTTTTATTTTTCTTCATATTTGAGCTCTCGTGCAACTTTTAAACCGCCCTCGTCGCAATTAACGTGTAATGCAATTATTTATAAAGCTCATATGTGGCTCGCGTTAATAACTTTCATTGCTTCCTCTTGTCACGCGGAATCTTCGTACTTTTATTTCGCACGTTATTTTTTTTTTTTTTTTATCCGGAAAGGCTTGACACGACCACGGCGTCGCGTTTTTTTATTTTTTATTTTCATTAAAAATTGCAGCACGCAGAAGAATAAAATTCGCCACTAACAACGCGCATTACATTTTTCAAATGAATCGCGAGATATCATTTTTCTACTTTTTAATTTAAGTTTTTTTTTCTTTTTCTTTTCTTTTTCGAACGATTCATTCGTAACTCTCGAGGCGTGTCGATAAAAAAATTCCAAATCTTATCGAGCGCGACGTTTATTTTTATTTTTTTTCATTTAAAAACACTCCGATTAATCTGGATAATACAATAGACGTACCGATCAATAGTTTTTTTTTTTTTTTTTCTTTTCGTATTTCTCTCTCATAACAATTCGTAAATCGTCGTTGACGTTGCTAATATGTATTTACAGAGTTGTGATTATTGTATGAGACAATTTTAATCGAATTCTCGGGCGTAACGCACCAACCAAGGATTCTTGTGATAAATCGCTTGGGGGGGGGGAGGGGGAAACAAACGCGTAGCGGATGTGGACGTAAAAAAAAAAAAAAAAAAAAACGAGAGAAAAAAGGAAGAAGAGAGAAGAAGACGAGAGGAACACGAGAATCATATATCCGAAAGCCCCGAGTGGAAAGAGATCAGTCGCGTTTAGATGAATTTATGAAAATTCATTTGTTGATTATTATGTTTCAAGTGGGACTTTGGATTTGGTATATCGATGATAAGAGGGCAATTATAAATGAATAAATAATACCTCAAGTATCGGTATTAGAACACACTTCCTTCTCCTGGTCCCTCGAGCATTTTTTCATTTCTATTAAGCAACGCATCGCATTCGTGGTGACTCTTGAAAAGGACCAGAGGCCACTCTTCCATTCCCTCGAAGCTCCTTTCCTCCGCTTCGAAACTCCCGTGACTCTTATTTTCCCTCGGCTGTTGTCCTTCTTCCTCGTCTTCTTCTTCTTCTTCTTCTTCTTCTTCTTCTCGTATCTCTTGATTCGGACGCGCGAGACTACTCGCTAACGAGCGGGCGCGCGTCACCTGGAATGGGCTCTTATCACGACACGATTCTAAGGACTAGCTTCTCTGGCTCGTCATTCGCCGCTGTTCACCTCGTCGTAGTGCGAAAACTTGAGGAACACCTGCTCGAGGGTCGTCTGACTGAAACTGTACTCCTCGATGTCCAGCTCCAGTTTCGCTGCGTTAAACATGAAAATGACATCGAGTGAAAAAAAAAAAAACAACAATTTGTGTACAATTGTGATTTATTAAGCCGTCGGTTGATAATCAATTTACCCTTCTCCAACTGTGTGAAGCAGTCAGCGAGTGAATTGACCGCGTGCTGAGGCACCGCGAACACTAGTCTATCGGCAAAACTTTCCTCGAGCGTCGCATCGGGAAACATTCCCGCGACAAAGTCCTTGAGGCCCGTTATCCTGTCGCCGGAGGGCGTCGTCGGCGTGCAATCGCCGCCGAGTAATTTCATCTCGAGGGTGTACCCGGCACCGTAGAGATTTTTCAGGTGTTGCGTCGAGCCCAAGCATCTCAGCTCTCCCTTCACCATAATACCGACTCTCGAGCAAAGGGCGTCGGCCTCTTCCATCGAATGGGTCGTCAGGATCGCTCCTCGTCCTCCCTGCGAAAATTTTCATTAGCCCTACCTCTCTTCTACCGTCCAACAATAGATTTTCACAACAAGACCAAAGGAAGAAACTCTCAAGAATTTCATCTGACCTGGAAACTGGCGAGAATAGTATCCCAGAGAAATCGTTTGGATCTCGGGTCCATTCCCGTGCTCGGTTCGTCCATGAGAACGACCTTTGGTCCTCCGACCATGGCCATAGCGAAGCTGAGCTTTCGCCTGGTCCCGCCGGAACACTCTTGGGTCTGTTTGTCAGCGTGCTCGTGAATCTGAAGACCCGAGAGGTAGAGATCGACGATTCTGTCGATGTCTCCCCAAGGAACGCCACGTATTGCCGCGTAGCACTCGAGATGTTCCCTCACCGTGATGTTTTTCCACTGCGCGTCGTGCTGAGGACAATAGCCCATTTGCCTGAAGGCCTCGGTCATGTGAGAGTTTATGTTGTGCCCTCCGATCTGCACTCTTCCTCGAGTAGCCGCTTCATCCGCGATTATTATCTTCATCGTCGTCGTTTTTCCAGCTCCATTGTGACCCAATAGACCAAACACTTCTCCGGGCTCCACGGCCAATGACAAATTCCTCACTGCGATTTTCCTCAAGGGTTTCGGTTCTTCCTCGCGCTTCGAACAGCAACCGCACGAACCGATGTCGTGATTTCGATACTCTTTTCTCAGATTCTGCACCAACACGACCGGTGGTTCCTGCACCGACGACGATGTTATAAAGTTGAACACTCGTTGACGTTCGTTCTTCACGTCGGTGTCTTCGTGCTCCCCGACGTCCGAGTTTTCCATTATTTCCTCGCCGATCGAGCCGCCGTTGCGCTGAAAATTTTCCATTTTTTTTTTAAAACTTTATTGTCAAAAAGAAAAAGATGAAAAGGGGGAAAAAGATGAAAATAACTTACGACAAAGTACTTGAAAACGTCGCTGACGTTTCCCCCGCTCTTCTTGATGTCGAGTATGAGGAGGACGAAGAACCAGAGCGGACAGTGGATCAATACCCCGAGAGCCATAACAATGATTTCCGTGGTGAGATAATCGGACATTGTCAAGTGATGACAAGCCGCGTTAATCGAGCACATGAGATGCACTCTATCGACGTAGTAAACCGCAGCGTACGGCAAGTACATCGTATTCAAGAGAGAAAATACGACGTGGAGTGAGAATGCAGCAGTTCCACCTTGAAGAGTGCCACCTTTCCTTAAAATATTCCTTCAAGCCTTCTTAAACATTCACGTGATAATGGGATGGAGCGAGGAAATTGATATACTTACCGAGACCCAGCATGTCCAATATCATTACCAGGAGAAAGGGAATGAGACCGACAAATGTCGCGATATTCGGCAAGATGCTTTGGGCCGAATCCATTTTGTCGAAAATGTAACTCAAACAGGTGGAGAAGAGAATGGAGGAGGGACAGTAGAGCATCAAGAGACCACCGAGGGTCATTAACGCTGGAATTTCTTGGAGCGATGGCACGTCAAAGAGAAATATTATCCCGAGGATGCAGAGAGAAATGAAGGACATGAGACCGACCAGGACGATAAAGTATGTCAGGAAGTACATTGGAAACGATAAACCATTCACGCGCAGCTGGTTCTTCGTTTTTATCTGAAATAATTTTTGTCAATTTTATATTTAGGGTAGGTTTAGATTTTTTAAATTATTAGTTATCAAATAATCGATAAAATTACAAGAATAACTATTTTGCATTGGGAGAAATGATGGAATTATGAATAATCGCTTACCTCACGATCATAAACCATATCGACAGCCAAGGTGATAGGAACGAGCACGTAAACCATTCCGATAAAAAGAGCTGAGCTGGCGATACCAATGTTGAATTCTTGTGGCTGTGAAGTTTGCTGGAAGGGATGAGTCTTAACTTCAATTGGGGTGGCATTATTTTTTCCTGAAAGGAGCCTGAAAAATAAATGATCAATTTGAATTTTTCTCATTATCAGAATTATAAATATGATTATTGTTGGTAGTTGTTTAAAATGAAAATGTACCTGTAGTAGGCGATCGATAGAATATTCATGAATATCGGCAGGGAGTGTTGCATGGTATCGTTGTAAGTGAGGGTGAGATTAATCCTGTTTGGCCTGTAATCGTCGATATTGAAAGCGAGCATGTGCGGCGCGATGTACAGCAAAGCCGAGGTATTTCCATCATACTCCACGAGAGTTTCGACACTCTGGCTGATGTGATTCACCAGAGGCGATATATCGTGGTCGGTGTTATTCGTGAATAGAATTCTCGTTTCCCTGCCATAAGTAACTGAAAGAATTTCCATAAAATAACAAAAATTTAATGTACAGTAGCAAATTTATGCAACTATTGTGTGTACCATTATTCAATCGAAGAGATTGAACTCTAACGTCTCCCGTCTGAATACTGTTAATATAGAGACCGAGGACGACGAGAGCGAGGGGCGCGACGATAGTGAAATACAAGAGCTGAAGATTTCGAAATAATCGGAGCACTCGGAGTCTGAGCATAGCGTATAGAGTCTGGAAAAAGTTAGGCCGTATTTTGATGGGGTCCAAGCCGAGGCCGAGGATCGTGGGGTTCTTGTCGTTGTGCATGCCATCCGGCAAGTCTCCGGCTCCTTTGAACAATCAAATTAATATTGCAAAAAGTCGATTTTTTTTGCGCCTTTGAGATGCAGAAGCAGCAAGGAGAGTTGCGAGTTTGGGTGCTGCTGCTGCTTACCTTTGACCTGGCCGTCACCCTGAACAGTCGCACCTTCGTTTTGTAGACTCTGGTAAGAAGTGCTCTTGGATTGAAGCGACAGTGATCTACTGAGTGCACGATTTCGGACCATTTTCTTCGAAAGGTTGTCCATCGTGCACTCGGTCTCGTCGTCCTTCTCCAGATGCAAGAAAACTTCCTCCAGAGTCGTCATCGAGACTCCGTAACTGCTGATGCCGAGTCTGCTCGTTCTCGTCTTTATTTCGTGCTCAATCGCCGAGAAGAGAGGAGCAAAACTCTCCACCGAGTTGTGAGGGAGTATGAAGCTTAACTCACGACCGTGACGACGAGCTTTCTCCGCTTTTGCTACGTGCGATGTCACCAGCCGAGTTATCGCGTGAATCCGACCATTTCCTTCGAGTACCAAACTGCAAATAAATTATAGCTATTATAGTTATTGCAAAAATAATTTTTTATTTTATGATTTAAAAATATTGCCAACTCACGTAAGATGGTAACCAATTCCAAATTTATTCTTTAAGAAAAGCGAGCTTCCGCAGCAGCGAAGTTTCCCTTTGCTGATGACGGCTTTTCTGTCTGCGAGTATATCAGCTTCGTCCATAAAATGCGTGGTCAGTAGTATGACTTTGCCGTGTCGTCTCGATTGAAGAAAAGACCACATTTGCCTTCTCGAATAAGGATCCACTCCGGCTGTAGGCTCGTCGAGAATTATTATTTTTGGATCACCGATTATCGCTATTCCCACGGACAATTTTCGCTTCTGGCCACCGCTAAGATACTTGGCGAAGGTATCTGCTTTTTCTGTCAGATCTATGTCCTTCAGGGTCTTCTTCACCTGATTTTTATTAAATTATTTAAGTACAATTCGAGCGAAATTCTATTTATTTAAAAAAAACGTCCGGCTCCACTTGAAATGATAAAGCTCACCTCCATGTCGATCATCGATCTCGAAATTCCTCGAACGGCCGCGAAAAATTCCAAATGTTCGCGGGGCGTCAAAAGGTCGAAGAGAATATCGTGCTGAGGGCAAACTCCCGTCATACTTCTTATCATTTGCATGTCGTTTGAATCCCGCACGTCGTAACCAAAGATAAGAGCTGTTCCAGCTGTTGGGGCTGTCAAACCGGTCAAGATGTTGAAGAGCGTTGTTTTTCCGGCGCCATTGTGGCCGAGAATCGCGGTTATTTGACCCTCGTAAATCGTCAAATTGATTCCATTGACCGCCTTTATCTCAGGCTTTCGACACTTTTGATATGACTTGTAGAGATCGACTATCCTGATCGCCTCGCGACCCTTCATCTCTCGCACCACAGGCTCCACATCCCGATTCGCCTCTTCCTCAGGTATAAACGAGTTTGACTCCCCATTCGAGGAAGGAATTTGTTGCTGTAATTGTCCAAAATTTTTATTCGAAGGTGCTTATATCTTTTCGTTTTCTCTATTGAAATGTAGGGGAATTAAATTGGTTAAGGGTGTAAGGAGAAAAGTCAACTTACCCTTTGGACTTTCTTCTGGCACCAAAATCCTGGCGTGAAGCAGAACCACGCGGGTCTCTTTATTCCGTACTCGCTCGGAATCACCGAGTCGAGGTAATACGCGAGTACCGCGTACAGAAAAATGTCTAGTGTCATCATGATCAAACTTCCACCGAATGGCATTCCGGGACCGGACCAAAGATTGTCAAAGTTTACACCTTCGCCTTGCAAGTCCGCGACAAGTGCCTACACAAAAAAAAAACGATTTATTAATATTTATCTTGCATCTGCAGTCGGAAATTTTTGAAAAACTTAAACGAGTCATCTTTGAAACGACTATAAATTTTTTAAATAAAATCGCTTTCTTGAATTTCATAATTGACTTCTGGAATAATGTTTAATTTACGATTGAATAAGATTCTTAATTTCGAAACTCATAGTTAATATAATTTTCTGATCGGGCTTTAATATTCCTAAATCTCTGACTCGGTATGTAACATATATTCGATTATCGATCAGTTAGTTTGTGCATAATTTAACAGTCCGATTGTTGAATCGATTTTCTCGCTCACCTTATCCATGGCAAGGGCAACTCCTGTGGGACTGAGAAGTGAAACTACCCAAAAGGAGATCGAACTTGAGTCATCGACGAACACGTGGATGAAGTACATGAAACTCAGAATCGTGACTGCAAAGTTTCCAAGGACTCCGGCAGTCTGTATGCATCAAAGTTGGTTATACTTTTCAAATATAGGTGACTAAATGTTTTCTCATTTCTTAATTAATTTCTAAATGTGATTGTCAATTCAATCACAAATATTGTCAATCAAGACTGTAAGAATGTTAGCTACCGGTATTTTCGGGAATGAGGGAAATGAGAAATTTCGTGGCTTCTTACCCGGGACTTGTCGAAGAATGGCGTAATCATGAAGGCAAACATGATTACGGAGAAGCTGTAGAGCACTACGAGCAAGAAAATCGGTAAAAAGTGAGTGTGTTGGAACATCTGAAGAGTGAAGAGTAGAATTACTGCCACGGCTGACAGAAGGAGAACAAATATGCTGTAGATGACGAACCACGACATCCTAAAAAAATCAACGTTATAAGCCATTTGAAAGCAATATTTTTTATCATCATTTTCCCGTAAATCTAGCATAAATCTTGTATTACCAAAAAATGGAGTCTTTGAGACCCATGATCTTCATTCCTTCTTTGATTTTATTCTCTTTCTCGCCGACGATTAATATCAGAAGATAAGTTATAAACTGCGATAAAGCCATGACCATGTAAAGAGGGAAAACCACTCTAAATGCGACCATCCAATCTGTAATAAACAATTGACTTTCATTACGAGAACGACAAATGCAAAATGAAGAATGCTGCTGCTTTTTGAGCCTCATTTTTATTCATCAGCAATTTCTATCAAATATTCATATTCATTTCATGACGCTCTTTGCGAATTTGCAATTACAATCAGTTGAAGTAATTTTTAAGCCCGCTGATAATTTTTGTACAATGTTTTTTTTTCGTCACAGCGAATCATTTGACATTCTCTTCAAAACCCGGAAGCTTTGTTACCTGCAGTGTACGCTTTCTTCGGAAACATTTCCAATTTGATGTCAGGCACAGTGACATCGTTATGCCCAGTGTCGAGCTACCAAAGCGAAAAAAAGAAAAAGAAAGCCAAGATTAATGATAAAATAGTGGAAAAATGATGGGCAAATAATGACGTACCCGTATTTTGGTGATGTCCATTATCATTTGGAGGGCCATGAAGCCCGAGTAAAAGTAATTATTCACAGGACAAGATCCTCCAGTCTCAATGGAAAGTACACCGCCCATCCAGTGGCTGGTGTCCTTGCGACAAGTTACGGGCGACGAGAAAAGCTCCGTTGGTGGTGGTGGGGTCGTGTACGAAGGATTCGTCCTTATTTCGTACCTGATGATAAACAAGCAATTCGAATTAGTCGGCAATTGATAATAATCCAATCTCTGTCTTGATAATTGAGAAGAACATTTGTAAAAGCACATCGGTTCGTTTAGATTCACGACAGGAAATTGCACTCGGGGCTAGTTTTCTCGAGTAACGAGACAAGTCTGTTGCAAGTAGAGAGAATTGCGGAAAACGTGAGAGACAGTGAAAGGAGAGAGAGAGAGAGAGAGGGGGTCGAAGGTGAATTATCAGGTAATTGGATTGCTCCAGGTTCGACGCGCCTATAATAATGATTGAGAAGTGAGTGCAAGAGCGAGTAAACCGATTAATTAACACGAGGAAAGCACGGCGTGGCTCTCGTGAGACTGCTTTGTTATTGATCTTCCCTGCAGCATTCGCTAAGGCGTTGCCTTCTCGCGGATCGTTATTCTCACCTCGAAATGCCTTTTCCCAAATTAATTTCACCAAAAAACAAAATACACCGCGCTTGCTAATCGCTAATTGCCTCATTGATGTTTATAATTTTGGCTAAGCTCTGGGAGAAAGTATGTTGAGTAATAATTTTCGTATCCTCTTGGAGAAAGTTTCGTCAGGGAAGATGATATTGGAAAATGAGGATTTTTAGACGATTTTGAGTATAAAGACACGGAAAATATTCAACGCTGGATCCTCGAGCGCCCTTCGTAACGAGAGAAAGCCCGGCGAAGGGGTTTTTGAGGCGTGTACTTGTGATGCACTATATAGATGCGAGCGTCTAGACGAGCTAAATGCCGTTAGTTGGACGAGCGAGGAGGGAAAAAGGGCGTATGGCGAAAATTCTGTCTTGTAGCTGCGTAATCATTATTTCAACGAGCCGCTGCTCTCTAACTTCCGAGTCTGCGCTATTTTTGTATGATTTTTAACGTAGTTAGGAACAAGTAGAAAAAAAATGAAATGAAAATTGATAGCCGCGCCGCGCAAATTGAAGGGAATGTCGTTGGGATTTTGATTTGGGGTAAAAAAAAAAGCTCCACTTCATCGTGGTTCAGTTGGGCGAGCTTTCGACTCACAGTAATCTTTTCGATACTGGTTGAGGATCCTCGAAGATCACGGCCAGCGGTACACTGTAAGGATCTCGCCAATACGCCGCTTGAAGATCGTCCTCCGTATCGAATACCATGAAATTTAGGGGCAGCTTCTCGGGGTAGTCCCACATTGATAACCAGAGACTGTTCATCGAGTTTAAGAAACTCTGTAAGCAAAATAATACAATTAATTAGATATGAATTATTTACTTAAAATACAATTGGAAACACGGTAAACAATTTTGTCACGTAATAAGAATAAAATGGGATTCAATATGAATTTTGGTGTGAAGGGGTATTATACTATTGAGACTATTAATGAAAAAGTGTACAACAAAAAAAATAGTACAAGGACAATCGCGTTTTCCGAGCAAACTAAATTTGCAATTCACTGTCCATAGTGATTTTCTTGGAGAGTCTCGAGAAAAGTTTCGGACACTGATGCTCGGCATTATATCGACGTTTTGGGACGACTCCCAAGTACCAAAGTACGATAGTGTAAGGAGTGCATCTTCATGTGCTTGTATGTGTGTGTGAAAGACTCGAGCGACAACGTCTCGAGCGATCGACATGCACTTGTATACACATGAGAAAACATAGGTAGGAGTTCCTCTAGGAAAAGTTGGTCGAGGCGTAGGAGAAGCAAGGGATGCTGAGCCTAGGCACAGACCGAGGAGAGAGGAACGAGCGCGAGTTCTCGCGCGTAACTTCTCGTTTCCCTCTCGAGAGGAGAAGCTCCCCTGGGTCTTCGCTTTTACGAGACAGTCGCTAAAGTGATGGACCCGAAAAATAGGTCACATCTTATAATTCATTCAAATGGCCCCGATGCATCTGCACGTCTATACTAAATTACCATTTTTTATCTTTAACGACAAATTCCATGAGCTTAATGTCTCCATTTTTCACCAAAAACAAATATAATCCAAGCTGTTTTAACGTGAATGAGTTTTTCTCGTGTAGATAAGGCTTAACTCGGTTTTTACTGTGTTTCCAATTAATTAGAGTTGCAAAATAAATAGCGACTCACTAGCGTCTCGGTGGAATTTGGAACAACCGCTATCGTGTTGTTCTTGTATCCGTTGAAATGCTCGAATATGTCTCCGTCATGCTTCTGCGTTGCCATCGGTGGATAATTCGGATTCGGTATGAGGACCTTGACTACGATCAGGATCCCCAGGGTGTAAAGGGGTAGAAAGACCTCCTGCAAAATGAAAATAAAATTATCAGTTTATGAATTTTTTTAAATTAATTTTTGGTCACAGAAAGAATTTTTTTATACGAGCAAAAAATTATCGTTCAACAAATTATTTGTTAAATACAAAAGGTTTTGTACAACTAACATTTTATATGCAATTGGCAAAAAAAATTCTGTGTAATGACTGAAAATTATCTTTAGACATTTTTCAACATTTTGTAATGAACAAAAATTTCAACTCAATTGTTAGTATGTATCAAATTTTTAAGGGTTGGATTATCCCTTAACATCGTTTTTTTTTTTTTTTTTTTTCCGGACCTACGAAAAAGATACAAAAAATGTACGTATTTATGTGTGTTTTTTTTTCTATTGACGTCACTTCTGTTAGCAGAAACAATGTTTAGATACGGTAAAAAGGGTCGCAAGCCCTACGGAAAACATAGTATATAACACATGTTTACGAACTAACACGTGTGTATACTTAAGCAGGGGCAGAATCCGGAAATAAACGTTCCCTAATAAATAACAAGTAAAACACTCTACCCATTGTTAAAAAAAAAATTATATAAAAATTCTGGTACGTCCATAAATTTAATCACTACTTTTGATATTCGTATTGCAAGTTCAAATTGAGAGCACCAATTTTTTAGAATCGGAGTAAAAAAACTTTTTACCTAACATAAAAAATGTTATATACATTTTTTTTAAAAATATTCGTATATTTTTTTGAAATATCGAGGATCTTAGCATAGTAATGTTGTAGATAGAAGATAGTAGTAGTACAAGTGATGAGGACGGAAGTGGGCACGGCCTTTTCCCAGTTGCCATGGAAGTAAACAAACCCCAGGCTATCGGAGAATTCAACGTTTTACCTCTCGTTCGTTCTCGATGAGTACGACAACTTATCCGCCAGTAGCGCACTTCAGGCCGTCGGGTAAACCTCGAAGAGTCTACACTCGAAACACGATCTGTCTCTAGTTCGTGTTCTCGAGTGACTTTAGTGGGGACATACATATCACTCCTCCATTTACGATATATGTCTGTGTGTGTGATAACAACAAAAAAAATCATAGACTTCAATTTACGACGTTTGAGTATTTACACTGAACAAAGCTTCGTAACATAAAGATCGATATTAAGATACACGAAGAAGACGATTTTTATGGGCCAAAATATATTTTCCTAAAATATTTATAAAATATTTATTAAAAAAAAAAATAATTGCACTCTTTGCACATGTGGATTGTAAATTAAGTGGTTTTATGGTGAAGAATAATGTCGTTTTTCGTGGACATCGTGACCGAAGACTCATTTTACGAAAATCTTACCCTCGGGGTCGTCCGGATTCTCGAGAACAGTCCTTGCGTCAGAAACGTTAAGGTCGAGAGAAGAAATGCATGCGAGAGAAGTGCATTGTCAACTTGGGAACAACGTCACTGCTGTCTTCTACCCGAAGACCTGAAGAGCTTTTACGCTTCTATAGACGGCTTTCAACTAACTTGGAGCCTCAACATTTCAGGCGAGTAATTCACCGAGAAACGAAATTCGGATGCATTAAAGTTACTTTTCGAGCTAAATCGCAACTTGACTTTCCAATACCTCGAATCAATTTTATTCTATAGTAAAAAAAAAATTAACAAGGTAAGTACATGTTTTTTTTACTTACACAAAGTTAGGAAAAAGAATAGGAATTTTTCCAAATATTTTAAATTCTCTAATTTAGCATTTATCCATTTTTCCGGTTTCGATGAAATTCAAAGTATCGCATTATATTTTTCAGGGGAAGAATTTCCCGTTGGAAAAATGTCGATCGGTGAGTTCGCCTCGCTGAAACGTTTCGTCGGCACGAAGGAGCATCAAGCGGAAGCGGAAACGAAATCTCAGCAGCAACAGCAACAGCAACAGCAGCAGGAGCCACCGGAAGTGCCGTCGCTGGGGCCTCGATGGAAACTCTTCGAGCTCGACCAATGCGCCACCGGCAAAGTCTTTCTGGCTTATCAGGTGAAGCCAGAATTGGACACGGAGCCGGCGATATGGTTATACCGAGAGGAGGAGGAGGAGAAGGAGGAGAGCAGCCCCACTGGCAATTGGTATCATCTGGCGGACAGTTTCACCAAGTACTTCAGAATGATGCTCGTACATCTGGGACTTCCACTGTGGCAGTATTCCGCAGTCGGTATAAGACTGCCTACTTGGGTCGAGCAAGTTTACTATCTCGTTGGTCCTCATCTTTTGCCCGCTACGACAAAACCCCACCAAACTATTTCCACGAGTCCCTGGAAGGACGTCCATCCATCGAATACCATCGATCCAGCGATTTTTAAGGGACGAGAGAACAAGCAAAGAAATTCCCGAAAAAAATGAGAAATTCTTTCCATTGAAAGGTCCAAAGATAAAATAGTGTTATTACATTTTGGCCAACTAAATACAATTCAAGACAACTGTTCACTAGAAAAATGTAACAACATTATTTGTGATATTGATACGTTCATCTTTTTCAATGTCAATATGATTGTCGATAATTTTTTTTTTTTTCCGCTTTTACAGATAATATGTCTTATTGTTCTGTAGCCACCAATTTTATATATAGATTCTCTTTAATTTGCAAAGTTTTAAATAGTTGATTTTCCGATGGAAATATTGCTACGCAGTGGAAATTATTAAAACAGAAAAGTTTTCTCAGCCTCCGGACGGACAGACCATTAAATACCACTGATCTAAGAATTTTAAAAGGACAAGTAGACAAGCAGAGAAACTCGAGGAATAAATGAGTTTCGCAAACTTTTCGATGATAAAATGTCAAGAAACAAGATGGATAGATCATACAAGTTTTCTACTTGAAAAATACCGAGAACATTTTTGCAATATTAGTATATCAAATTTCAAATAAAAGTGCAAGTGTGATCAATCAAATATGCCAACATTCGATGGAATTTTTATTATCCTGATCAAATATTGGCTCACATTGATATTGTACTTCATTTTTGATTTTCCATATTTTATTAATGTTACATTGCATTTCTCTTTAATTTTCTATAGCGGCACGAAAAATATTCTCGTGTTCGAGAATTCTGGCGAGAACGTGCATGAAACTTGAGTAACGAGAGCTCTATGCTTGCCAAATTTTCTTATTCCCTGTCGAGATAACGGATGTCATATTCAAAGGACTTGAGCAACGAAATGAATTCCAAAAATTTTTAGATAACAGATTTTCTGATCGAGAACATTTTTCTGCTCCAAAAAAAAAAAAAAAAACGTAATAAAACCTTTTGAAATAGTGTAGTGAAATATTTGCCTGATATTTTATTAACTTGCGTCTTTTTTCTCGGGGTAAAAAAATATAGCATTATTCTCCATTTATTATTATATTTATTATAATTTAATTGCAAAAGTACCTCAAATTTATATCACAATTGTGCATTGAATTTAATTGATTGCAATTTTGAAAAAAAAAAAAACATGCACGAATTCATGGTGAAAATTATCCATAAAAACGTGCTCAAAATTTGTTTGTCGCGTGTAAAAAGGTTTGAGTAACGGGAGTTCGTCGTCGGCCAAATTTCCTTGCCCCTGGCCGAGCAAAGAGATCGTGGTGTTCCACAATCTCGCCAAGCGTACAACACACAAATGCACATTCACATGTGAATACGAAAAGAGACATATATACGCGTGTATATAAAAGACGGCGTCAACCTACTGGCTCCGACCCTTGGCCTAATTGGCACGGGAATCGGGAGAAAAACCTGCGACGGACAAATTGGCGTCCCCCGATTTCGCTTGGCAGGGAATAATATATATTCGAGGGTGGTTTGCTGTCTCTGAAGCGAATGCTGCTTCTGGAGGTTTGCACATGCGGGTGCCGCAAACTGAGACACTTTGTCGCCACTGTCCACCACCAAATTCCTTCTCCCACCTACTGCATTATATTTTCCTCTATTTTTCCGGGCGTGACACTCCCGCCAGCGCAGCGGAAGCTTAAAGAAGACCTTCTCACGCCGTAAATCCAAACTTTTTCCCTCCCGGCTTCACACGAATTTTGCCTGAGAAAATGTTTTATCGAAATCCTTCCCTCGAGTGCTTTTTCAATATTCTTAAACTTACATTTTTGCAATACACCATTTTTTGCTTGGCAAATTTTTGACAATTTTTGTAATTACATTTTGTAATTGATAAAAATTGTTCATGCAATTTTTTTAAATAATGGGCCCACAAAATACAATTCCACATCGTATAAACATTTTTATGAATGGGAATTCCAAGTATTTTTTTTTAATAAGCATTTTCAACCAATATTTTAAGGGTGATTACATGGAATGTGGTTATTTAGAGACCATGAGCCTTGATTTAATCATTAAAAAAATGCACCAAAAGTCTTTTCCACGTTTTATATTAAAAATAAAATAAAATAAAAGCGGCAATTAAAAATCTCTATTCATCGGCTCTAAATGATTTATTTATTTCCAAGTTTATTCACGTACGGTGAAGGCACGTGTGAATGCCATTCGTTGGATCACGTACCGCGAAAGTGTAAAAGAGGGGAGAGGCTATATACACAAACGTGTAATGAGAGTAGGTGTCAATTCGCGATATGCGCGCAAGTCCGCATATTCAAATGATGCGAACGCAGTCCATGCATTGCAATTTGATATGTTATATATATATATATATCCACAGAGCCTTTTTCATTTGAGATCAAGCGCGTTATGCAATACCGTCCGTTCTTCAACAACGTACCGCGTTATTATCTCACACAGCAACCGGAAAAATCGACTTAATCAGTTTATTCAAATGAAATACGAAATATGCCTGAATAAATATTGATTTTTATTTCTTTTTCATTTAAACGAAAATAATTTGGATTATATTAATCCTCTAAATTAGACGAATCAATGAATTTATTTAACTTGTAAATATCATATATATTTCGATATTCATATCTGATTCTAGATTCAAACCCAATCGATTGGTCCATTTACAAAAAAATTCTTCGGGGTCATCCTGAAGGGAGGAAATTAATTTGAATTTTTTTTTTCAATGAGGGAATCGTTGGCTCGTCCCTCTTAAGTTAATTGTGTATTTAATTAATTAATGAAATTAATGGTTCAGAGCGAATTTCTCGAAATGCGAGGATTCTGTTATACTTTATAGGTCATCGATGTCGTGTAGGTAAGGAAATGAAGGGTGTGTCGTGTCAGCATATGCTCGAGCTGAAATCGTGTTAACGATTCAAGCCAATCTGATGATACAACTCCACGAAGGTATTATAGGTGTGCTGTATCTGCCACAGATTGAATGTGCTCGGAGATAGGTTACAGGTCGCTCCTAATTCGCTTTGAAATATATTCCCTCAAAGCTACGACTATTTTATCCAACAGCAATATATATATATATATATGCACTTTGGAAGCTCTCTGTTGTTAATCCCACAGTGTCGAAGCCTCTCTACGACGTACACTATTGATACAACACGAAATTCAAGTATCGTACTGTAATTGAATAATCCTAGCTGCATACTCGATTCGCTTCGTTTTTTTATTTTTTTTATTTTTAGTGCAGCATCGAGTTTAACTAAATGAAATGAACAAATAGGCTTGACTTTATATGAATCTGGGTGATTTTTTTTTACTTCACTGTTTTTGGAAAAGGGATCAGGGTGAAAATAATTCGCAGAGGAATTTAAAAAGCTTCGACAAGATTTATTAAATAATTATACGATTATTATTATAGATGATCGAGGATTACTTACCGCTATGGTCTTTCGCTTCTCGCGTTTTTTGAGGAGAAGGTTCCTCACGAGCATAGCCCGGAGTTGGGTGAGGTAAACTCCGCAGGAACCCATTTTTGAGCCTCACTGCTATCCCCTCTCAGTTTCTGAAACATTAATGGAAAACAATCAATTAATTTAGGACAATGCAGAAAAAATTGGCGGCCTGAATAAAGGAGGTGTTTTCTTATAAGTCGCAAGAAAAATATTTTTGCATAAAAAACAAGTTTTCACACTCAAATTCTTTCAGAAACTTTGCGTTCATTTTACATAAAAATTATTACTAATATTCAATTTTGGAAAAAAAATCCAAAATATTTTCTCAAAAAAAACCTGACCAACAATTTTTTTAAATTGTATTAAAAATATATTGAGAATATAGTATCAAAAGATTCGATA
Organism: Clistopyga incitator; assembly: GCA_947507545.1. Classification (NCBI taxonomy): domain Eukaryota; kingdom Metazoa; phylum Arthropoda; class Insecta; order Hymenoptera; family Ichneumonidae; genus Clistopyga; species Clistopyga incitator. Next base: position 1,902,412 of record OX382190.1, read on the forward strand.
AAAACATATAATTATGGATAGACGTGCGCGTATATTGCAAAGGTGTTTTTGAATTATGCGCAAGCGTCTATTGAACGCTCTCCGTCGACTTATTGATAGGTTTATACTACTGAAAAGTGATTCTGGTAGATACACAGAGACATGTCTGTCAGATGCAAGAGCACAGTTCTCATCTGAAGAGCAAGCTCAGCAATTCCAACGACATATTAAAGCAATAAGACTTGTACACTATTACTAAACATTTAATCGATGGCTTATTTATAAAAGTGGAAAATATCAAAATATCAAAATTTTGTAATAGTAAAAATCTCGCAACATGACTCTATTTTTTAAAATTGTAATATCTAATTGTATAATATAAAAATTACTGACTGAATCGTTTAAACAATAATTACTAAAAAATAGTACGATTTTCAAGTTTTCAATAAAATTCTGGAGGCTGCAAAAATCACACATTGATAAGAGACTATTATAGTAAAAATAAAAATAATATAAACTTTTGTTTTGTTTCGATGTTTAAAAATATATGGGCATCGAATGTAGGACACGTGATCGTCATATGATATTCACCAGTAAATATAATAGTATATATTGCGAGATAAATTTGAAAATATGAGTAGTCGAGCAGGTGACGTGACACGAGCATGTCATCCGGATCGGCCGTACGCGTGCCAATGTACATATGATAATGGGCAATATCAACAGCTGTTAAATAAGGCCATTCGTGATAAATTTCATTTTACGCGGTGCGATATAAACGGTTCATGTGCGCAGAATTCGCTTTTCGCACTTTGTACATTAAAAATACTTTACGACACTAGTGCGATAAAACTTTTAGTTAAGAAAACGATAATTATCGTTCGATATTTCATTCTCTTATTTTATTACGGTTGCCTCATTATGTGATCATTTTGGATCAAATTTGGCAGCAGGTGATATTTTCCAAAATTGAGATCGCTTACGATGATTGTGAAGGCATTTTTAAAGATCATCTGACTTTTGTGATTTCAATAAATATGACACGAAAATGATGAGATATTGAGAGCACTTTTCAAAACAGTCACTCATTTTTTATCTGTTTTTGAAATAGTCCTTGCTGATGAGGATTTTGAGAGCGAAATGAAGTGTGAAATAATTTACATCTGGAAGAGATAATGTGAGCCCTTAATGCCAAGTAATGCTCTTTTTGCTGTGCAACAATTCCGCTCGTATGGCTGACAAAACTCTGCCTATACTACTTTTATTCATAAACTCGTCAATTAAATTTAATGTACTATTGCGATAAAAAAAAAAGAAAAGATTACGATATCGTTCCATTTCATCCTACACTTGAAGTACTTACACAGTATTTAGGTGAAAATTAAATACCGTTTGGCGTACTTAACACTTGACAACGAATTGCACTGTGGTCTCGCTCGGTTTATGCTCTTGTATAGAGAGTCGCGGTCGTGACCTGAAAAATATGTAAATCGTTGCCGGGGCGCACACAAAATACATATATATATATATATACGGAAGTCGATCAGAGGACATACATAGCAGTAAAAACGGCACAGTAAAACACAGTGTAGAGTAGGTTGCGAGGCCCGGACGAGGGCGAGAAGGCAATTCGGTTGCGGTCGTTCCCAAAGGGAGCGGAATTTCCGGTACGTGCACGCGGCGGCCTCGCGTTCCCATTCACTCCAATCCTTCACTATTTCGTTCGTTTCCAAAACCGCTCGCGACTTTCGCCACGCGATTACTTTTATCACTCAATTTTTATCTTTTTATCGATTATTTATCGACACTTTTATTATCTAAACTGTAACTCTTTATCGACAACGAAATACCTTCCATTTATGACTTTCATTTTTATTCATCAAGTCTCAATGACCTGACAATTTGTTTTAAACCGAAGATTTTTTTTTTAAATATTATTAGATTCTGTATTAGAAAATAAATAAATTTAGATGAATTGTCAAAAATAAAAAAAGGAAAATCGCTCCTATTTTAACAATAATAATAGCTTTTATTGTAAAATATTTTGGGTGCACTCGTAATTAACAGAATTAGAATAAAAATTAAAGTCTTGAAGGAATTTTAACTGTAAATTTTGACAATGCTCGAAATTTCAAAGTGTTGGAATTTTCGTTTTGGGGGTGTATGCCTCCATGACTGTTGGGCTGCTGCTGGTGATCGCACGGACCGGTGCGCATCGATCGATAATCTCTACCGCGGTCGACTTGACCCTCGTACTTCCGAGTCAGGGACGTGGACGTGGTAACGCGGCCGGCATCGCGCACTCACAATCAATAACGTGTCGTTTACACGCTCGAGCTTTTGCAAGCAACTACTAAATGAGTTGAGAGAGAAAAAGAGAGAAAGGTGTGTGAAAATGACAGTAAGGAAGAGGAAAAAAAAAAAACACTTTAGTATATCCAATTGTCTTTAAGTCGCAAATTTCTCTTGCAATTAATTATTGATGAAAAAAAAAATTAATGTGACCAAAAACCGGAAATTAATATAACATCCAACATTTTTTAAAGGGTTTCATTTTTTTTTTAAATTATTTTGTTGCAATATTTATGACAAGCATAAAGGTAAATAAATAAATTATTCGTATACTCAAAAGTTCCAAAAGCAGTCAAAATTTCCCGTGTAATTAGTGTAATTATATGCACACGTCAAATTAATGTTAATTAGATTGTGATACTTGTTTTTTTTAATATGCAGGAAAACTGGTGACGTATGCTAATGACGACAAAAAATTTTTTTATGAGCATTATTAATTATGCTTATAAGTAATTAAGAATTACTGGCTCTTTGGAACAAGTATGATTGCAATCTACTAATTCATGTAAATGCCACATGGGAAATGAAAAAGATATTAAAGTGTAATTTATAAGTTCATAAACAGGATCAGAGTTGAAGTGGAGAGAAGTAAAACAACTGTAGGTAATTTATGTACAGACTACAAACTTGGAGGCATTCGGTGCTTACTAAAAGTGTCATTGCCAAGTTCATGAGCCTCAAGTGTATCTGCTTTTCAAAAGATCACTCGTCACTCTTTCCAGCACAATTTTTCAATTTATTCTCACTGATAAAAAATAATTATTTTTCCTAATTCAAAATGTCCATAACATAGAATATGTAAATTACAAATTTACAAAACGATAAAACTGGCAAATCGACTCTCCCCTCAAAAAGCAACATAATGAAAAATGTCGTTCAAGTCGACAATTGAATTACATGAACGAATGGAAATAACCGATGACAAAGTTGGCGAAATCTGGTGGGCTGTCTCTTCAGCATCTCGGATATTGAATAGAAATTCGGGAAACAAGAAAATATAGGTCTTCTGGTGGTTCGCAGGAGAAGATGTGAAGGTCCGAGTCAACAATCATCGCGTTGGTTGAACTTAAACTTCGTTTAGAGAGTCGAGGGCGAGAAGAGCCGAGGGTCGAGTGGAGCAGAGCCTCCAATTAGCGAAGCCTCGCGGCCGAACACGAGCTCTATCTTTCTCGTTAATTAATCGTAACTCACTTATAAAACAGCAGCTAGATTGTGCCAACTCTGCCAGACAAGAGTCGTCTATACTCCTCTTGGCTGAAAGCTCGAGATGCTGAAAGCTCGCTTCTTTTGCCCCCTCCAATATATTGGACGCTTACTTCTTTCTGCCTGACTAAAAAGCGAAAAATCATGAAAATTAAATATTTAATAACGTTATTAAAATTTCACGATTTTTAGGTGACTCAGTCCCTTCGATACGAGGCTTTTCGTTTATTCACCAGTAATTGCTCTCCATCTGTTCCATTATAGGGTTATTCCCAGGAATTCGTCGATCGTAAGGGAAAGACACAGGATTCACGTGACCGGAAATGTGAATTGCACGGCAGCTTGCATCGCTTGGCGAAGGAGGAGGAGGAGAAAAGGGCATCGAACTCGAGAGGGTCGACGTCGAGACGCGCCTAAGCGCGCGACGTCGCGACGCTCGGCCGCCTGGCCAACGTCTCGTCTGCGCGTATATCTCACTACTGTTAGTGCAGTATTATTTCGCAACTTGTGGTATTATCCACTGTAAGTTAGTCCCCCGCGAAAGTTGCTTCATAAATTATGAAATACTAAGGGCGCAGGGCGCCGGGGCATTGCCAATGGGGAACAGGAGGTGTATAAAAAGGGGAGGCGGTTTTGCACCCTTCGCTCACGACACCGCAATCATCGTGTAAACCATCGAGAAATGAATCATGCTCTACCGGACAGCCGGCAATTACCTTTCGGAAATTTCATTTCAATTTTTATCCGGTGAAATGTAAAATGTTCAATTATTCTTCGAGGCAGCTTATGATAACGGATGAATTTTTGAAAATTACTTTTCCATTTTTGCTGCATTTTTATGAAATTTTTTACAAGATTTAAAAAAAAATCACAAAGATATCGTAATTTTTATTTTATCAACCATTTGGAGAAAAAGGTTCAGAAAAACACTTGAAAACGCATAAAATCATTACTGAATCACATGAATTTACAAAATTCTGCCTTATCATTTGCAGCTTTGAATTAATATCCACGATAAGATTCATCTCAAGGTTCGGTAGATTGATAATTCAGAAAAGTTCAAGGCTACCAAGAATACATTTTGATCATCTGTAATCTCGAGTACAGATCAATTGTAGATCAGCTTGTACATACAACTTGAAGCTATTCACTTATATCACTAAATTCGTGATACTAAAGAGCAGCTGTGACAGACAGAGAGTGATGACTAATTCTTGGCATCGACTCGCACGGGCGTTTCTTAATCTACAGCTGCTTACTTTGATCTTATCAAATATCAACAACTTCGAAACTGACAGAATTACATTCACGAATACTTAAATATACAAATACTATCTCACATCAGCGAATATCCAGTGATTCAGCAATAATTAAATAATCTCGTGTGACTTCCAGTCCAAATTTCTAATTCATCATTTGATCGGTAACTAATTTCCGTGTAGAAATCAGAAGCTCCAAAGGACTTTGAATAATTAGCGTTTTATTATGATCAATAGCTAATGGCAGGGTTAGCTTCATGTGGGGCTTAATTTATACAAGAGGGTAGACACAATCTGAGCACAAATTAGGGTTGGGCTGCCTGATCCCTTATCAGGCCCTGTTCGGTTATCGCGAGGGTGATCAGGCCCTGGTATGTGTGTGAAATTGGCATATCAAGGATACTGTAAAAGTTATCAAAAATGTGCAAAACTTCCCCATCCGTGATGTCCACAAAACCATTCGTTCCTCTTCAAAAAAAAAACCCCCCTTATTTAGACTTTTGAACCTCGACATCAAACTTCCATATCATCCACCCTTCTCCATCGATGGTTTTCCGGAGCTCACCTACAACCCGTAGGAAATCGCCAAGGGAAATCTCTTTAAAAAACAAAAGGTGATGAAATAGAAGCCATAGAATGGAACAATCGCTTTCTCTATTTTCCTTTGGTATATTCGAAATTGTTTGGGATTGAAGGTTGCAGGTGCAGAGAGCTGGTCGCAGTGGTTCTCAATGGTTTGAGCTGCTGCTGGTGTGCTGGTAATATGACGCTAGCCGCTTGGCTCTCTCGGTTGGCGAGGCAGTGTGCCGTGTGCCGTGTACCGCCGCACGAGTATCGACCGTGGAGGGGGAGTAGCAACCCCTGCGTCCTCGCCCTACGTCGACCGCGCGCACATCGCTTCGTCCACCAGGGGGAGAAATGCCCCCCCCCCCCTCGCCCCTCCCGCTATCCGCACGGCAACCCCCTGGCCGTTTCGTCGTTTTCGCTCTCAGCGAGCCGTACAAGTTTAGTCCCTTACGTCGAGGCTATCTCGCTTCCTCCATTCTCCCCCCGCCACTTTTCCCTCTCTCCCACTTGTGCAACACACACCCCGAGGCACTGAGCCACCCTGACACGTTCTCTGCCCTTCTCCTCCTCCTCCTCCTCCTCCTTCCGTACTTCATTCTATACTCGATACTCCGTCTTATCAACCCACGTGACGTTCCTTGTTTTTTTTTTGTTCTTCCTCTTCTTCTCTTTTTCCCTTCCACTTCTGGCCCCTCGTTATCGGAACTTCTTCATCGGCGATCAACGATACACCATTCACGAGGTCGAATTCTATAGTGATAAAGGAATGTTAAGTTCGCGCGGGGGTAATTATTGGCACGGTCGGATTATTGGGCTGTTGAGTTGGGAAGATTCAACTGGAAATGGGGAACGTTGGACTCATTTTTGCTGGGGTCTCGTTCAATGGGAATCGAGGATAGAGGTATTTAAGACACTAGTGCGATAAAAGATTTTGTGAGGAGAGACGAAAGTGAGGGCAATTATGGGGTTAAGAAAACCGAGTGAAGTTAAGTTTATTGCTAATGCTCCGTGGAAAATTGCTTTTGGGAGATTGGAGTGGATTAAACACACAAAAAATGTGCAGAATCTTGACGCAAAATAAAGGGTTAGTTTGATCAACTGTAGTTAGATACGCGCCAACTAAGTTATCGAGTAGACCAACCAAGTTATTGGTTACGCCAACAAAGTCAACTTGGTTAGTCAACCGATAACTTGATTGGTCAATGAATAACTTGGTTAGTTAACGAATAACTTGATTGGTCTAACCGATAACTTAGTTGGCGCCGACCCAAGGCTTTTTTGTGTGTAGGTAAATCATTTCACATGGGCAATTACAGCACCATTTAATTTTTATTATTTTTAAGTAATGGACATTCAATTATCCTGAAATTGCGAATATGCAAGTTTTATTTCGCTAAAAACTACCATGAAGTAAATGACTAATTAGATTACAAAATCATGCCGTAGCATAATAAAGATCCAACGTTAGCGTTATTTCCCGAATAAAATCCCAGCGAATTTCTTATTTTGTAGAGAAACTAAAAGTCCATTTATAAGTGACCCTGAAGTGTTGCCATTGTTCAGAGACTAACTATATTATGAGTATATTTATAAAACTCGCGCCAAACTCGCCTTTTTCTTTTCCACTTGAGAACTAATTCTTTCATAATTATCTCGTCATAATCACACTTAAAATCATAATAATCATTCTAAGTAAATTACGAATTAATTTAAAAAAAAGGAAATTAACATTCCTAGACCGAATTCCATAGACCGAAATTAGACCAAACAATCTTCAGTCAGGATGTAAAAAAAAAAAAAAAAATTAGCGGAAAATGAGGACGAGGAAAAAAGACATACTTTACGTCTTTTACTCGCAATAAAAATATTTCTTCGGCCACACGCCCACGGTTCATATACAAGAACATCACTCCTCTCAATTGGCTCGTGCTTCGATATAAAAAAAAACGAGTGAGTGCAGCAGGTCCGGAGAAAGATTGGCTGAGACGCCCTGCTGATAAATATATATATATATATATATTGTATAGCTTGACGATCGAGCGAGATACGAGAGGAGGATAACACTACTGCACAAGACGCCAGGCTGTCTGGCGAAACACTCCTTTCACTACTGCGTTTAGCCGGTTTGAGGCGCGTACTAGTGGGCACTTTCTTCTCCTCGGGTATCCGAGACCCCAGGCATTTTTGCTTCCACCCTGGCAGCGAAAAGCCCTAAAATCTCTAATTGCTAAAAGTGGATCCTTCACTTTTTTCAATTAAACAAAAAAATCTCACGGTGTACGGCCTGATTCGTTATTATCAATGAATTTATCAGTTTTTAAAAGTAACATTATTTTGATTATTAATATTTTTTGGAACAAGGCATTGCCAATTTAGGCCATTGACCCTTCAGCCCTTTTCTTCTTCTACATTTCCCAAAAAAAAAAAAATTACCTTGTCGATAAAGCGTCGAATTTTCAGCACAGGTTCAAGTTCAAATACAATGTATCCAAAAATTGATTAATCTCGCAGTTTCTCAAAATACCAAAAAAAAAAGATCAATTATTCAAGAGCGATTGGACGTTATTTCATTCACACCGACCAAGTGCCATAGAAATTGGGGTTCAAAAAAATGATCTGTTATCGCAAACTAATGCCGAACAAGTTTCCGTTCTTCACTTTTCAGTAACTCCGCTTTTCTGTTAGCCGAGGGGATGAATTCTTTGATCTTGCAGCATTTCGTTATCGGTTTTCATTTTTCTCGCATCGATAACTAATTTTCTCTCGGGGACCTTCGCATCAGTTTGAGAAAAAAAAAAAAAAAAACCAGAGAGAGAGAAAGAGAGAAATAACCGAGTCACACCACTGCACATTTGCTCTCTCTCTTTCTCTCGCTTCAAATCCGTCCGTGGGAACGCGGGGGCGGCAATACTTTTACCAGCGTTTCCCTCTCGCTCGCACTCTCGGGGTACCGAAATCGATTTCGACGCTTGCAGGCCACCACCGCCGCTCTGCCGCCGGGTGCACCAAACGTTCTTGGATTCTCTCTCTCTCTCTCTCTCTCACTCACTTTGCTTCTCTTACATCTACTCCACTGGATTTTCACGCTCCGGTCATCGGATACTCAAGCTCGTCCGGATACGCGATCGCCGACTAAAGCTATACTCCGGATATTTCAACTATCTGATACTGCCACCCCCACCCCCTCCCCCATCGCCCCTTGCCGTGGGCTTTTTTCCCAACTTCGCGCGTTGCAGGTGCAGGTGCGTCCGCGCCTCTGCAACCAACAAAACATTCCTCCTCACGCGAAACATGAATGAAAATTTTCGAAAGAAATTATGATTTTCACCTGAAAAAAAATTGCGAAGAAATCTCGATTTGCGCCTCTGAAAATTATGCAAAAAATACTTGCAAGAATGCAAGAAAAAAAGATAACGAATTTCAATTGCGAAAATTGTAGAAAAAAAAAAATATTGGATATTAATT